>JBBMKD010000115.1:27985357-28007104 GCA_037834095.1 Argya squamiceps
GTCCTTGCCTGGTCCCACGGACACGCTAATGCTGAGAAACGCCCTGTGGAAGAATTGTTGGGACGCCCCACTTTTCACGCAAGATTACGTGCTTGTACAGCCTAGGAAAGCCCTCGCCCTTCTTAGAAACCTGTCACACAGTAACAGGGACTGATCTTTTTAAACCCAAACGATCTTTGGTCGAGTTTCTCCCTTCCTATTCTTCTGCATTCCAGTTTTACTTTAAAAGGCCCTTGTCTTCAGAGAAAGGTAACACCAGCAAGTCTGATACCAAATAAATTAAGCTCTATTCTAAAGCAAAAGCAGGGAACAATGACAATGCCCCCGTTAAAGCAGGCTCAGTGTGTTACCACCAGGTCTGGTGTTACCGCAGTGGTGCAGCCCAAAATTCAGCTTTTCCTTTAGTTCAAACTTGTTAGCTTCGTGTACTTACAAGTATTTAAAAACTGCAACTGATATTGTAAGAAATAGAAACACAGGTAATAGAAAATAATTTATTCACATAATTTACATACAGAATAGGACTACTTCCTTTGACACAGAAAGCTTATATGTGATGATAAAGGGTGTCAGACAACTCTAAGCAGTTTTATGCCACATCTTTGTAAAAATGCTACTCATAAGTATTGAGATTTCAACTATATTTTCTTACTTCCTTCATCATTATAAAACTTCCATACACAAAACATAACACAAAATTGTCTTTTTTCTATTCAGATTGAATTTGTTCTTTAAAAAAAAAATCCCCTAACAAAGTGCATGTAATTTGCTGCAAGGAAAGAGAAAGCATAGCCCCAATTAACAATGCAGATAAGGCACCATAAATCTTAGTAATGAAGTAGTTGATTTTTTCCCTCCTTGTAACATGAATGCAAGCTTAAATGTATGCAACTAAATGCAGAATGATTATCCCCTCAGAACTTACTCACAGCAATTATTTCATGGCCACTCCCCAAGAATCTATTTTCAGGCTCTATGAGTGCAAGTGATATAAACATGCCACATGTATCAGGAAGTAAACACTTGCATACTTAATATCTCTACAAGATATACAATACATAGAGTTACATGTATACATTAATCTCTTTCATAATGTTTACAATGTAAAACAATATTTAGATAAAACATTTCAAGTTAAACGGATTAGGCAAAGCACAAGATACCATCTGAACAGAAACTGTTGTTGGTGTTTTAGAGGGTTGTTACAGGGGTGAGGTGGGTTGATCAGATCCTTTCAAGTAAGTTACTCTACACTGGGACCACTAGTCCCTTTTCCATCGCCTCAAGGAATACACTGCTGCTAGTGACATTTCAATGGCAGACACCAGCCAACATACCAATTTGCAGTAACAGTAGCTTTTTTCTGTATTTCTTCTCTCTGACAAAATTTTAAAGGTTCCTTCAGAAGCCTTGCCAATAACTTCTGGAAAGAAAAACATTCTCAAACTTCATCAACTGTTTCAAAATTAACTACTTATTTATATTATTTACCTGCCAGTAAAGGATTACCCAGTCCAAACCTGATGATAGGTTTCTTTGAGAGCATTATCAATACCATTTAAACATCAGTTTCAACTTCATAATAAATCGTTATGTAAAAGTACCTGCATGTATTAAATAATGGGAAAAATTTTAAGACTACTCAAGTTGTGCAAGGAGGAGTTCCAGACTAAATATTGAATCTTTCAGTGACCACCTGACTCTGAGAGTGCATAACCCTCACTACCTCATCAAGACAAATTTCTTGATGACGTTAGTAAAAAATTAAGACTAAAATCTAGAGCTACACCAGAATTTTATACCAAGTTACAGTACAAGCAGACATGCAATATGAGAAAACCCTTTTAATTCAACTGCTTCAAAGCATCAGATCTTCAAAAGTGACGTTGTATAATCATGGTTTAAATCCAATCTCTTTGGGCTGCTTTGCCCAAGGGAAACTGAGGAAGTCAGCAAATATACAAACAACTACATGAAAACACAAAGAAAAAGAAATTGTATCTATAGCTTTGTTTTCCAATTTAGAAGAAAATTAGCATTTATACCAGGAAGGAAGCATTAGTCTCTTCCTCCAAGCAATAAAAAAGATTGCAAACATTAATCTTCCGTTATTATCTTTTAGTAAATTGTGGTTTTAAGTTTTCAACACATTTTTAAGGAACCAATCTTATTGGGCTTTTCAGGTTAGGATCTTTTAAATTATGTGGTAAAAAAACTCTTACAAAAATACGTAATTTGGAGATTCTAATAAAAATACCTGCAATGCTTGACATATGTATGTATGTATTTACTACATCACTTCTGGTATTTGCATTCTGATCTTCAGATATTTATACCCAAAAGGTTCATTCCTCCTTCTAATGTAACATACTTCACAAAAAGAAGTAAAGAACTTGAATAGTCAGTACCAAAAAGCTTTAGCATAAAAATGGAAAAGGATATTTGTTGCAAGATTAAACATTATTTCAGTGCACTTTTTTGTAGGATAGTCATGCACTCACTATCAGTGTCTAAACAAGTGAAACCATAACCCAGCAGTCGGTAGTCTGGTCCAATGACATCATTGTAGTGGTTTACACTATGTCAGCGTTTTGAAAGTGCCTGGGGTTGCTTCAGAAGGAATCCATTTCATCTTCACAGCATTAATTAACAAGTACTGTTATTACTGGCTGACAGTAAGTGTGCCATAGCGAGTATCAGAACAAATTGGAACTTTTAAAATACTCTTTTCTTGTCGCAGTATATTCTGATCCTATGTTTTTATAAAACCCATTTGCTATTCTGAATCATCCACTTCCATGAAGATGTCACTGAAAAAGTACTCAGAGATATTGGTGGGCTCTCCTTCCTTCTCCCGACCTTTAGCACTGGGAGGTGGCTTCTCAGATGAGTTGTTACTTGGAACCTGATAAAACAAGAAAAGGTTGCTCTTAACAGTCTTCATCGGTGTGTATGTGTAAATATATTTACATATATATGCACATGAGCTTTTTGTAGGGGTGTTTTATTTATATAGGAAGTTTTGACTGAAGGAAAAAAAAAAGTTTATTGGAAATGAGAAATAAATAGATATCCGTGCACAGAAAAATCAACTTAGTTTGCTTACAGGTTTCCTACACATGCACAAGTCAGAATTTGTCAACCAGCGCAGATACTGCTCTCCAAACATGAATTCTACACACCCATCTACCCACTCCTGAAACAACTGATTCTCTGTTCTTCACACCTCAGAAATGCGTGAGTGTTCAAAAGTAAACTCATACCATAACAGCAGCATCAGCAGCGACATGTTCGTGTTCCACAGACGATGAAGTAGAGGGGAAGGAACAAGATTCCCTATCATCCTTAGTGGATGGAGTGGGTTTCTTTAGACTTCGTTTTGGAGTCACAATTCGAGGCTTTTGGATCTTCCCTCTATTCCCTTTGGTGTCTTCTGCAGATTCAGAATTACTTTTTTTGCAAATTAAAGATAAAAATCCCAATGGTTTTCGTCCACCCCTGTTCAAAACAAATATAGTCAGGATGTCAAAGGACTGCTCCATAAAAGAAAGATGTAAATAACATTGCAGGAGTCCAACCCATTACATAGGAAACAAACACACCTACAGGACATATGAAAATTCTGAGGAAAAAAGTCATTCTGACAAAGGCTTTTGTATTACTAAATATTTTGATACAAGAGGTTTTTTCAACAGTCACAGAGATTAATGACAATTTTCAACCCTGAGAACAGGAACCTATTGGTTGCTGCTAATCCACAGCCCCTAACAAGCTACCAGAGTTTCAGAGTGGTTCCAAAAAGGATGGAGACACACTCCTGAAGAACAAACTGAAAATTCTGAGCATCCTTCATGTAATCAATGGAAAACCTGATCCCCAAGGATGGGGCTACAGCAGACTACATGCTGCAGGGTTTTAGCCCACTTACAGCAGCAAACCCAGACCAGTGAGCTTATGGAAATCACGGCATTGAGGGAGGTACACAAAGCATTTTGTGTAAACTTTTCATAGTGTTAAGAGTTTACAAATCAGAAAGTAAACTTTAAGGCAAGGATTCTGATGTTAATGCATCACTATCCAATTGCTGTGGATGTCCCAAGTAAAAATAGCCAGTATTGGTACTCACACAAGCATAATGAAAAAGTAAATGACAGATTAGAAGAAGGCAGTGGAGTATTATAATCAAAATATTTGAGCACAGACGCAGCAGAGAGCAGGAACTCAAAACATTTAACCAAACAGTACAGATAGTACAGATCAAGTCAACAGATAGGTAAGAGAAATACCCTCTCAGCTGCCAAGATTGAAACTCCTCTGGGGAAATGAGTTAAGTTAGTCCTAAAGGTTCAGTGTGCTCAGTACTGTACCCATAACAGATCTTACTGGCAGGACAAACACCAAAACAAGTGGACGGGTATGTATCTCACAACATGAGACTTACCTATGGAAAATAACAAATTTTCCTAAGTGGATGTCTGCCTGGCAAGAGGCATCTATCACATCTAAACAGACACATGATACATCAATAATGCACTCCAGTTGATCTACTCATTTAATGAGTAAAATAATACAAATTTCAAAGCAGATAGTTTGATCCTTTCTGTTTTGCAGGGGAGTATAGATACTGTAACTCTTAGCCACGAAGGTCACAAACAATGGTACTGAAAAGATGTCAACACAGAAACATGATCTTTTTTTACAGAACAAGCTGTAACAAAACATTATTGCAATTGCATACCTGAGTAATGGAGCTTTTGAAGATGATGCTGGGTTTCCTGCATGTTCCAACTGTGCAGATTCATGCACATTCTCCTCCTTTTCTTGTCCACTTATTTCTGCTTTTCTGTTAGAGGTTAATGTAGACATAATCTCCTCTTTCTTTTTGGATGCTGGATTCTCACATGGTGGTTTCTCTAAGTTCTCCAAAGTCTCAAGCTGGCTTCTCTCAGCCAGTTGTGAGATAGACTCAGAAACCAATACAGAAGTAAGTACTTCTTCCTTTGCTGAAGACTCAGTTTTTTGAAAAGGACTCCCTGTAAAAGGAGTTGAGAGTCAAAGACTTCAGTGGTAACACAAGAGCCCAAAAAATGCACGATATTAAAATGGCTTCCACATTACAACAGAATGGCTGAATTTTTGTTTCATTTCATTTGTCCATTTATTTTCGTAAGTCACCACTGCTACGAATTAAAAGTTCATGGTCTACTTTTAAAGCTTGTAAGATCATACAGATGTTATGGGGAAAAGCTGGTAGAAGTGTGGTTTTAAATTTTACAGCACACTTTTCCCCCTCTCATCCTTTACAGCACACCACAGAACTTAGTCTAGTCACCTAGCTTTTTAAGCTTCTACAACTTCCCTTAGAAGTCTTTTTCAGGGTGAAAATTATAGTCCACCAAGCCCTCCACAGGCTCAAATTAATGCAGATGGTATTATCAGCAGTTCGGCTTTTTCTGTTTCTTCAGAGGCAGATTAAGCTCCTAAACAATTACATAATTTTAGTAAAAATGAAAAACAAAATAAAAATAAACTATTTTGGCATAGTGTGGTTAAAATGCCAATTAATACTTTTGATTATTAGTGCTCTTTAACAGATAGAAATATTTGCTTAAGAGAAGATAACATGTTTAGTCAAAAATCCCTCTCAAATTTCACCAATAAACTAACTACAGCAATGCTTTTAGAACCATTATTAAATTAACATCATTTATGTAATCGGCACACCTAGTTTATAGCAGAAAGCAGGGAATGGTGGTGTTAGTGTAGTACCAGGAAAATTTGTTTCTACTTTTGTATTAGATGGCCTCAGACAAAACTATTTAGCATGACAACCAGTATTAAGTTGTGATGTGTTTACATTCATTATACTTTGGTTTACAAGTTTAAATGTACATACCAGAAGTTACCACTGGGACATCTGTGGATTTAATTGAATAACCCTGTATTTAAAGAAGAAAAAAAGAAGTTTTTTCATTGCTGTCAATACAGAAGAGACAATGAAGTTGATAAACTCATATCACACATGCACAGTTCTAAGAGAAGGACTGATACAGAAGACAGTGCAGCATCATTCATCACTTAACTCATTTCCTGAGCAGGCTTTTCAAGGTGTTCTTATGACAAATTACTCAAGACAAGGATATTGAGATAAGAGATCAAAGAAGGAAAAAGATTGTTATCCATGCCTTCCTAGACAAGCTCTCTGAATCGTGTGTGGAATTACCACCCATTCCTACACCAAGGTACACTATACAATCTTAGCCCACTTACAAAGATCAATGGTAGTTGCTGCCACGAGCTTGGTCATATTGTAAAAAAAAGCACAAAGGAAGCTGGAAAGATGGTGACTTGTTTTCACTGGCAGCTTGCACTTTTAAAGTAGTACCTGCTATGTTAAGAATCAACAGGAACATATATATCCATCTAACAGCTTCTTGATGTAACAGACACAATACAGATTCAAAACATCATTCAGTGAATCTAGACAACGTGCCAGTCATCCAATATGCTCCAGACTTTCCTCTCCTGCAATGCCATTGTCATAAAGGCAATGCAGAATGAACCAAGTAAGACATACTACCAGTCTGTCTACTAGGAAGTCTAATTAAAAAAACCTGAGAGCCTACAGATTCTCAAAAAACCCTAATAATAAATAAACTAATACCCAAAACCTGTTGTAGATTTAAAAATTAAAAAATCTATGGGTGTTGATTTTCCTTTTAAGTTGTATAGGCAGTACACATTTAAGCAACTGACACCATTAAATAATAATAATAATAATAATAATAATAATAATAATAATAATAATAATAATAAAGCTCTTTAATGTGTTATGCATCTACCCCATGCATGAAAACTCACCAAATTATGATCTCACCTTGTAAGTTGTTTCCAGGTTATCTTCCACTGCAACAGGAGTTTTCTTGGAAGGAGGTAAATCATTCTCTTCAAGCTCAGCAGCCAACCGTTTTTGAGCTGTCTGCAACTTTGGAACAGAGTCTACTGCACTCTCTGGTTTCGTTTCCATACTGCTGTTTAAAGCTGCAGCAACTTCACCAGCTGCAGTTGTCAGGGATCCAATGCTGTTCAATATATGTATACAAAGTCATTATTGTGACAGTGCAATAAGCCAAAATTTACTTTGTATAAGGTTTCTGTATGGAAATTACACATGAATCTATAGTGATACTCTTCCTAACTTCAAATCTACCATTTACTACCAAGAAATGATTTGTCGTGCTATCTAGAGTTAGTTTTTCTAGTCATATTGCATCTAGTTTAGCTGTTCTATTTGAACTCCACTTGGTCTTTTCATTCATGTGATGCAAAAATACGGCAATTTACTAACTGCCCTAGAAAATGCTAAAATATTATTATAAATGCTAAATTATTATTTTTCTGCACAGCTGAACCCCCACATGCTGCATGATCTCAAAAGACATACATACATAAGACATACAGAGAAGCAGCAGAGACAAGGAAAATATGGTAAAGCAGTACAGGAACAGCAAGACAGAACATGTACTATAACTCTGCCTGTCAGTAATTTTGTTTATCATCAGTAGTACCACAGGAGTTAGAATTCTTACAATGTGCAGCCAACATGCACTCAAAGACCTATCCTTTCAATAAAGGAATGATATTAGCATCTGATATCACAGGGAAAGATTCTCCACAGTTATGTGGAATTGCATCACATCTCTACTTATGATCTGAGGACTTACATTAATATATATTAGGGTTTGCAGGGTTTTTTTACTACTTTGCAACAATTCCATTTTTCATAATGTTTTTTTCCTTTGATTATTTTTTTCTCCCACAGTGACTAAGAGATTTAGTTCAACTGTAATGCTGACACAAAAATTTTGTTACACTGCATTCAGAGGTACTCTTTGTAACAGAAACTCAAACCCTTTTGGATTGCAGTAGACAAACCAGCTATTATTCTTTGGAGTAATTAATTAGCTTGTGTTTTCATCTTGTCTGCCTTTTGAGCAGAACAAACTCAAGAGAATGATGTAAGAATTTATATCTACTGTTTATCACGTTTTCCAAGAAGACCATCTACATGAAATATCTGGAAGAGCAATTAATAAACAGCTATTCTACAAAGCTGTTAAAGTACTGTAAAAATGCAAACATACTTAGCTTTTTTAATTTCAATTGCTTTGCATTTGAAGTAAGTATCCATAAGGCTCAAGATGGACAAATGACTTCTGCTAAAAAGGAAGACTTACTCTAGAGGGTAAGTTAGAATTAAGGTGACACTAAAATCCCAGCTAACTAAAACACTAAATTTGAAGCATCTACAGAATCTTCCTCAAATCAGATTAGAGCCCTAGTTTTTACTTTCTTAACTCTCTAATCAGTCTGTAAAAACTACTTCCTCTTACATTTCTTCTTTTAAGAAGTTTTAATCTGTACTGCACATTCAGAGAACAATCCAGCCACACAAAAAGTATTTCACTTCGACAAAAAATAAAGCCATTTACCTCTCCACTTCAGTCACAGTTGTTTCACTTGCATTTATTGAGCTGATAAGTATTGGGGCTGGTAGTACTGGTTCTGAAGTTTGTTCCACCATAGCAGATGCATCAAATGCTTTTGAGTCAGCTGGGATTTCCACCAATGTTAAAATGAATGTCTGTTCTTCCTCTGGACATCTATGATCATCATTCACTACTATAATTTTTTCAGGGAAATAAATAACAAAAACCTATTAATCAGATATGAAATTATGCTGTTCTCTTCATGTCCTCCCTACATATGAAATTTTAGGCACTTGTTTCTCCATAGAAAAAGGCATTGGGCATATTCTTGAAACGATAAGCTTCCTGTCTTTTCAGATGAGATACACATCATCATCTCCTAGGTGCTTTTTCACTGCAGAGGAATCCTGATTACCATTCAGAATGAGGATATTAAAAATGCCCTATAATGATGATTTTAAATGGGTGTTTTGGCATTAAACAGCAATTTGCAGTTTTATTAAACCTATGTCATGGTGGTGAAATGGCCCTCTCCTTTTAATTGCAACTCTCAGGTATTAAGAGTTACTTCTTTAAATGACAGATGCCTGCTGTTTCGAAGGTAAGTACAGGATTTTTCCCCTCACTGCAGATTAGCATTTGGGAAGCAAAAAAGCCCTGAATTTAACTGATGAAAAATATAGATAATTTAATCAACAGACAGACATTAATAGATAAGTGCCAGCTGCCATCTGTTAGAATTTGAAGAACAAACATTTGTAAAGTTTTCAAAAGATGGAGAACAACAATGGTACTCCATTATTTAAGACAGCTGTCAATGATGTAAAGCTTTTATTCCAACCCCAACTTGCTTGGATCCTTCATCTAATTAAACATGGTTTAAGATGCTTCATCTCAAGATTTTTGCAATAAGAGAGCACAGCAACAGCTGTCTAATAAGAAGCATAAGCCCGATCTTTGGCACAAGCTCATGAGTTACAGGTTTAGACTGCAGCTGCCATGTAAAGTAAGTATTCTGGGCTTCTGTCACTGTGACTACCCCATATGTTAGACAAGTAGTGGTTCTGAACCAACCACTTCAATTTTTTCTAGGGAAGAGCAGACACCTTTAACTTTCATCACACCTGATCAGACAGGCATTAATCTGTCAACTCAGTACAGCTAAAGAAGGAAGTTTGATTGTCTTAGACTTCTCCTCTTCTTCTTTCCCTCCTGCTGCACACTTGCACAGTACATCCCTCCTACTCACACACCTCTGACAACAGCATCACTTGGTAACTTCATGAGCAACTATAGCTCACTAAACCAATGGAAAACTACACAGTTTCTCTCCCTCTGTGGTGTTCAGTTTTTGATGGGTGAGTCAGAGATGCATAAAGGGCTCTAAAAACTGCTATACCTATCACAAGGTAAGCAGCAGGAGCTCACAACAGGGCAAAGAGAACAAGTTTCCCATGCACTGATATTTAAACTTAATGAAGGGCTGTTCAAATAGTTCCCAAGTCTAGTCTCTGTTAATGAAATGTACAGACAAGAGGCTAGGGAGGGGCATGTCACTATGCTATGGATCATTATTTGTGTTAGTGGAATAGATTGATTAATCATGTCAATGAAAATTTTTATTTCTTTTAAATGAAAATTTTAGGGTTTTAATTCAGCTTTTAGTAACCGCAAGATACACAAATGTGGGCTTTTGCTAACTTTGAATATTAGGACATTATACCTGAAGTTTCTTCTGTGCTGCTTATGCAATGTTGTTGAGCATCCTGATTACAAGCTTCATTCTAGAAACAACACAGTTGAAATAAAACAACTTAATAAATCTGGGAAATTACTCTAGGAAACAGGAAGAAACAAACCATGTCAAATGCTGAAGAGCCAAAAAATCCAATCACATCATCATTATTTCATGTCAGTTTTCACTTCTAGCTGTTCTAGGCTGAAGAGTATTAGCCTAACAAGGACAAGAAACACTGGGGAAATATAAAATTTATATGCAGCTTGTGTCTGTATTGATGGTTTGTCAAAATAAATTTATACTTCCTACAGCACAACTCTGTCAGAGGTGACTCACATGATAAATTGTTCAGTGGGACTAAGAAAGCAGATTTCTACAACCCTTAACAAACCACTGAGTGCCAAAGAAAAACACCAAGCTCTACAGTTCATCTATCCCTTCCTTCTACGGCTTGTTCCTTTGCTAAAACCAGGTTCTGCTAAAACCAGGAAAAGGCAAGCTGCCTTTTCTCATACTCTCTGCCAGGCCTCTAAGAGCAACATCATTCTTGCACATTGTCCTAATGTGAAATCCACCTTGACACAGGAACCTGCTGCACCCAGGAAACAAGCTTCTATGCATCAACTGTTCCACTGTTAACTACATGCTCACTGATCTAAAACACTAAAAACCCTGAGGGAACTGCAAATGAACATTTCTCTTATGAAGAAATAAGGTAACTCTCTTTTATGCTAGAACACAGAAACACAATTCACTGCAAAGAAACAGATGTGAAAGACATATTGTTTGTCTGTGACAACATACACAATGATATAGATTATGTAGATATATGTAAAAATATGCAAGATTTGTGTCATCTAATAAGATTCATGTAAAGCTCTTAAGTGTTTTTTTTAATAAATGAGAAAGAGCATAACAAAGGATGCAGTTTGTTTTAAACAAAACAAATGGAGGTGACAATGAACATTCTCCATCCAAGCAGTAACATTTTAACTTCATTTTAATATAAAAAAACATAACAGTAAGAAGTCACACTGAATGGATACACAAATCCTCAGTAACTTCTTCCATCAAGACTTCTTAAAAATTTCTCACAATTTTGCTAATGTGTATCATTTATTACTGAAATGTTCTAAACAGAGTTTGCAAAGATTAAGTTTGTCTTAAAGATTATTTGGATATGGCCTTGCAAAAAATCAAGTTTCATTTACCAGCTGAAGTACCAGGTCTTTAGAACTGGTGGGTACATTTGCACTGAAAACCTCTTTCTTTACAGAATTTCAAAATCTGGGCACTTCTGGACTGTAATTAAGTTTTTGTTCTTTACCTGAGTAAAGTTGACTGTACCTATATGGTGCTCAAGAGGACAACGACTTTGCTCAGACAGTTCATCCACAGAACTTGGATTTGGGCAGTCTTCTAGTCCAAGGTGCGATTTTTCAGGTTTTGGTGATGCAATTAGATGTCTTAAATCTCCTGAATTTCCACAAGCATCTCTTATCTGCTTTTCTGTTCTGCAAGGTATATATCTAGTTAATTTGAAACCAAATGAAGAAAGATGCCCTGTGCAAACGCTAAATTCCATGTTACAGTGTATTTAATACGAGCTGTATTCATATTAAAAAAGCTCCTGCTTAAAAACTACATCGTTGTACTAAACAGAATGCATTATCTTCAACCAAATCTACATGAAGAATTTCAGGGAAAGGCCTCTGTAACTCCACTAATGGAGACATTCCTACTGAAAGTACAATCAAGCAGGAAGCCTTACAAGCTCATTAACATTTCTAAATGAATCAACTCCTTAGCATGTCCTTGCAGTGTCATGAAAGACAGTTAAGCAGCAAGGTAATCACTAAGTTCTGAAACAGCAAACAAAAGTTAATGTTCTATCTGCAAAAGCTGTAGCATGATACGCGAGGGAAAAAAACCTGATGTCTAAACTGTACGCTATCTGTATAAACATACACAGTGTCTGTGAGCACACTGTTTCCATCACAGTTGCATACTACACCTGAACTTCAGCTGCATATTTTAAGACACAATAGGAATAAAGTCAGTATTAAATGATGAGTCTTCCTACCTCTCAATTGTGTCTACTTGCTTGGTAAGTTCCATACTTCCAGTTGCAAAGTCATGAAGAACTGAAGAATTGTCTGCAGCTGGTCTGACTGGTTGTGGTTCCACCTTCTGCATTTCTGCATTACCACTCAGGGTTGTAGGATCTTAGTTTTATCAGAATAAAAATTAAATTAATGTATTTTCAGTCTGTGGGTGTATATACATATTTGTATTATTTTTACATATGACCTTGTTTATATTAAAGTTTTGTAGTATGTTTATATAGACACATATACATGAATATGCGCATGTATACTCGTGTCTTGTATAAATAAGGTACATACACATATCTCATCTTGCCTTTCCTGTTTTGCCAGCGGTATGAAGACAATTAAGATTTTGAAGACTACCTTTTTTGCAACTGCTTTAAGAATAGAAAGCCAGTTCTTTCTATCTCCTCTTCTACTTTTAATGGAAGGAAAAGACAGTAATAATAGAAAAAATACATTGTATTAGACTGTATTTCTGTAATTGTGGAAGGAAAAGACAGTAATAATAGAAAAAATACATTGTATTAGACTGTATTTCTGTAATTGACAGTCCAGTAATTTAAGTGCTTTCCAGGTAATTTAATATCTGCAGAAAAAAACTGCTATTCAAATTTCATTTCTTTTTATACTAAAAGGAATACTTATGATAAAACTGTATCACAAACGGGTACCCTACATTACAATGGCAATAGATCATCTGTGAACATGAACAGAAAGCAAAGACTTTCAGCTTTGTTTGATTTCATGAATAGATGTGAATCTATTGAATAACCATTTTAGAGCCCTAGGATAAGAAACAGGCTTACCAGTTTGAATTTGCTGTACTTGTTCCACAAGTAAATTTGCATTAAGTATCTCCTGAATTAAGTTTTCATTGGACCTTGATATTCCAGAGGTTGGCTCAGGCTCCACGTGTCTGCCTCCTATTAGTCTCATACTATTCACCACAGGCAGAGAGCTACCACTGTAAGTAAAAGGAAACATGTCTTCAATAGAGTCCTTGATTTTTGACAGTTAGTGAAGAGAAGATATAAGAGATATGGGGTAGATCAGACAATGAAGACCTGAAATGCAGGCTGCAACTGGCAGAGAAGACAGAAAACTATCTGGCAGGACAAAAAAACCCATAAAAATCATCTGTGAATTCAAACAGACAGGTATGCTGTAACCTAGGTATGTTTCTAATGTAAAGAAATTTTTAAAAAATTGAAATGTTTAAATAACAGGAGAGTATCTAATACACATGACGTGGTAGTAAGTCCTGGTTTAATAATAGAACTAAACTAGATGCAAAATAAATTATCTTGGATTATGATTTTTCAGAGAGTACAATCTCATAGTTTGTTCAAGCAATCAACAAGTTAAATAGTCTTTCAAATAATACACGACCACCGGCAGATGTTTCTCTGGAAAAGTGTCCCATTAAGCTGTCTTGTAATTCAAAAATGCAAAATTATAAAAGATCAATCACTAAAAACCATAATGATGGAAGATAACTGATTCCTTGCCATCCCTTTGCTCTAAATCTTTGATCTACACCCCACAGCAGCAGTGACACTTAAGCAATTTGCCTTGGTCTTTTTAGCTGTAGAGAACTTTGCAAAAATGAGCTTGATAATTAACAGTGATCCAGTACATCATTAGCATTTTTTTTCCTCCCCCTCTTCTCCAGGCAAACCTTATTTCATGAGAGAAAAACTAGCTGTAGATACCCAAAATTACATATAAACACTTCATGAAAGTAGTAAGTAAGAAATGAGAGGAGTTTTTGCAGATTACATACTAAATTATGTAAACTGAGAAACCTTAACTAAAACAAGACTGCTTGCAAATCAATAAAAATGCCAGAAAGAACCTAGCAAAAGCAAGCAGTGCCAGAGGATCTCTCTCACTAATGAAAATGAAGTAGTAATTAAACCTGGTATCAGGAGCATCCGTCTCTGAATACTCTTCCACACCTATTCTTGTGCCAGTGATTTGATGCTCCACACTGATGTTGTTTCCATCCTCAGAAGACAGCAATTCGTTGATAGAAGTGTCTGAAGCAAGCAAATGCTGACTAGAAGTTCTATTTTCTTTGGAGTAGGTGTGAATTACATGGCTATCAGCTGTCTCCAAGTCATCCTGAGCAGGTGACATATGTGTCTGTTCTGGTTGTAACAATAAACAGAATGGGAAGACTTCATTTAAAACACTCAGGTTTGGCATGTATACAAAGCTATACAACGCCAAGCCTCATTTAACAAAGTTTGTATTCTCCAAAGACACAAATTCAAATCCCAGATAAATACAGTCCTAAGAGAACACTTTTGTGGTAAAAACACAAAAACTAACATTCAGCGAATGAAAGCAAATAATAAATGCTACACAAAATCTATAAAAAACCCAGGTAATTTTAGGTTGTAGCTAATAAGGATGAAAAGGCTATGCTTCACATTAAAGGTCTGAAAAGATCACTGAAAGTTAAGTCATTTAAGCTTGATCCCTTTCTTTCGTCCAGTTTATGTGCCCAGATCAATTCAAACATATGCTTCCTAAAACAGATCACAGAAACATCTGTCTAGCAGTGAAAGAGACTTGACAGTATTCACTAGGGTGACTGCCTCTTTCCAGCCAACCTGCATTGCCTGGACTCACTGTGTGCTACCATACAACAGGACTAAATGCATAAAGGATGCTTGACTTCCTGTTATGCAGCAGCATGGGGAAGAGTTTTGCAGCCACTGCTCCATCCCTCCTTAGGTGGACCCAGAAAGCATGAAACCAAGGTTTTGTCCCATAGATCAGATCATACCTTCAGTGCCTGTTTTTAACTGGAAATTTGGATCACCCATTGCAAGTAAAGTCATAGCGGCTTCAGTGCTTCCATCATTAATTCCTGTGAAGTTGTTCACACATATTAGAAGTCACAAGCACATTAACCAGATATCCACTTACACATATTCAAAAATTATTTGACACTACCACCAATACAGTGAAGTAGTTTTTTTTAAAATTGACCTTATTTATGGATCAAAATACTTGTAGACAAGCAGCTGTTCTCATCCTAGATGTTCAAAGTTCAAACTACTGTTAAAACACTGAGCAGCAAAATGACTGCCTTTAATGGTGTACAGGATACAGGTGGCAAGGTGTTGGCAGCAGGGGCCTGCCCTGGACACAGCCAGCTCCAGCTGACCCACTGCACAACACAGCTGAGCCTGTCAGCCAAGACGGCATCGCCTTTGGAAGCATATTTTAAGAAAGGGGGAAATGTATATATTGGTAGCAGGAAATACATATTTCATATCTACCTTTGTCCACATCTGGATTCTCATGTATGGCTGCTTCCTTAAATACAAAGAAAAACAGTATCAAAGTTCTATATAAATTACTCTATAATTTTTATTTAATGCTTACATGTAAATTCTGTGCCCACAAGCTACCCCAGTTTTAAGGCTAACAATATTTACTAACATAGTTTTCCCACAGCTGTGCTCACATCTGTGTGGGACAGATAGCAGTCTAATAAGCTACAGGTACATTCACACATGGCAACAAGAGACTGATGAAATAGCTTTGTATGACCAATGAAACAAACAAAAGACATTCTTACAGCTGTTGAGGTGCTTACTTTTTCTTCCCTCTGTACTACTGGTTGGATAAAAGCACAAAAAAGACTTTCAGCATCAGTAGCCACCTGCACATCTGGCATATTCACAGGTATTTCAAGCTGTAGAAGTAATTTTACAGGCATTTTAGTTCATCAGATGCAAAAGAAAATCTGTCAAGTGCAATTTTTTATAAACCTCATGTATTTAACAGACATTCAACATCTAGAGGGATCCTTGGGAAAAATCCTACATTCTGATTTGAGAAGGAAGCACTGGTATCAACAGAAAGAAGAACAGGTACTGCTACCTGTAGCTAAGTGGAAGCATGAGACAACCTAAGGCCTTGTTTCTAGTCACTCATTTCTCCACCAAACTAAGTTATGCAGCTGAGATCTTTTACAGTGACTGTTTACCTCAAAGTGTTTAGGACGGAAAAACAGTTCAGACTTATTTCCAAAGCAAGATAGGGAATAGACATGGAGACATAGAAACACACCCACTCACCATTTTACCTATTTCTTTAATCTTCTTCAGCACTGTATTTTCACTGAGAACTTCAGACATTTGTCATTTTCAGAAATAAGGACTTGAAATCTGACCGAAAGTTTACGATATTTCCAGGGAAGTTCTCACAGAAAACACTGCTCAATCTGGGCTGCTCTCAAAGGCTTCCACTTTACAGACTTTTGACTCACCTATTTAAATTTTACAACAGCTGGGTCTAAGCACATCCCTCACTAGCACTCATTTCTCCTAAGTGTTAAACTAGGCAACTTGATTGTAATTGCCACACATAATATATATTCCATATCACTGAAATCAAGGATTCAGCAAAAGTTTTCATGCAGAAACTTTGCCACCCATTATTGTTACAGAGATCCCTTAGTGTTTTGACTGAGCTTTAAATTATTCTGCTGTTTCACCTGGAGAAAGAAACAGTGTGATTAATTCAGGAGACAATAAAAAGCAGGATTTCAACAGACAAAAAGAGGAAGAGGACTAGCAGTAGTAGTAAGCAAAAAAGCAGTAGAAAGCAAAAAGCACTGAAGTAAATGGAAAGTAGTGATGACAGGGAAAAAATAGAAAAATATCTTGTACTGCATAGTATAAGACCTTGGCATGATACAAATGGTATGAAATAAAGGGAGAAGATTGTACTGGGCATGGCTGGGATGAAGTTAATTTTCTTCATACCAGCCCACATCGTGCTGTCTCTTGGATTTATAACTACAACGGTGTTGGTAACACACCAGTGTTTTTGTTATTCCTGAACAATGTCAAAGCTTTCTCCTATTCTTTTACCCAGCAAGGAGGACAGGGGTAAGCGAGAGGTCAGGAGAGCACGGAGCTAGGACAGCTGACCCAAACTGATCAAAGGGGAATTCTGTATCATATGACAACACGTTCAGCAATAAAGATCAGGGAAAGGAGGGAGGAGGCATTTGTGGTTAGGGCATTTTTCTTCCGAAGTTACTCTTACACAGACTGAGACCCTGATTTCCAGGAAGTAACCTGACAATGGAAAGCAGCAAACAAATTCCTTATTTTGTTTTTCATTTACACACAGATTTTCCTTAATGTATGTAACTGTCTTTATATCAATAGAGAAATCTTCTTGCCTTCCTTCTAATTTCTCCTTGTCCCACAGGAAAAAGAAGTGAGCAAGCAGATGTGTGTGTCTGGCTGCTGGTCAGGTCAGCCTACCTGACAGTTAAAAGTTTCTTGGCAAGGGGGACATGACATACAGAAACATTTTCCTCACACTCTCATTTCCTAACATTCAAATATGGAATTGAAGTGCTCCATTTGATCCATCTTAAGCCTCAAAATACATGGATGAGCATCAAGTCTGAGCCTATATTCAATCTCAATAAACAAACTGGTGAGTACCCTGCAGACCTATATACAGTTTGTAAACACAGTTACATAACTGGATCTTAGGCTGACACAGTATTAAGTTCTAAACCAAGTGTATGTGCCAAGCAACATCCCCTACTATTCTCAACACCATTCTTAACTTGAGCTTAGATAAAACCCAAATACTCAGCGATACAATTAGAATAAAATATTTTTAAAACAATCAGAACAAAATTGCTGATGCAGAACCCAGCTACACAATACCTCTTCCATGGTTTCCTGTATCTGCACAGGAATTGGTTTTGGAGATCGAAGACCTATAGGAACAAACACTGGAGCCTTGTTTACTTCCTCTGATGCAAAGCATTCTTCTTCATCATGAAGCTCAAAGTCATCTGGCTCCTCATCCTCCTCCTCTTGAGAAGCCCGAAGGGTGACGAAGGTTATCTTTGAACTTCTGGGTTCCTTCCCAGATTTTCTTCTCTGTGTAGTTTTCAAACTTTTGTCTCTGGTAACTCTCAGTTTAGCTTCTTGCCTTTGACTCCCCTTTTCACTGCAATGAGCCTCATATTCAGAGGCAGAAGAAGTAGCAGTTTTTGGCTTCAACACATGTTCTGGCAGTGCTGTCTGTTTTGATGATCTCTTGAACTGTCTTCTAAAGTACAGAACAAAAACAATGAAATCCAAGACCTTCCAAAGAGAGGGATACTACAAATCAAAATAAACTCAATTTTAAAAAAAAGTTATCATTCTGACCAACAATACAAAGTATTTACTTAACTTGAAAGTGACAAATAAGCATTTAATCAGAAATTTAATTTCTTCCGTGTAGGTAAGGTACTGACTGCAAATGTGTATTAAGCAGTTTCAGAATGCTAGAAATCTTCACAATTAAACTTGCAAGATACACAATTCTTTGATTAGAAAAGTATGAAGTAATTTTAATTTTGAGGGATGTGGAAGTCACATACTTTGTGAGCCATGGGAATACTTCAGTTGTCTTTTGCTAAAGCTACACTAGATAGAAGGCCCAAACTATGACACTTAATTGATCAGACTACTGTTTACAGACTGAAAGTGTTAGATGATAACTGCTCATCTGCTTTGGTTTCTCAGACAGCATTCTCTTCAATAATAAGTTACCTACAGTTTCCTTCCTCAAAATCATGAGTACAACCACTTTGAGTATCAAAAGTAATGACAAACTTCCCCTCCAAAACATCCTCCTTGGTAAACAGGTGGGGAGCAGAAGCAAATGGCAGTAGAGGGCACTTCTAGCACAAAGCTTCCCTTTAGGTTCCCTCTTCCCTGTGCCCCCAAATGTGGGTGCTCTCAAGTCCTCCTCTATAAAATCAGGAATTTCTGTTGAAACCCTGGGATGGGATTGGTGAGAGTGCTAGCTGTGATCATTTTATGAGAATACAGGCAGAGTAAAAGACAAAGGAGTATCTGCACACATCTGCTAAGTTCAGATTTACGACACAAAAACTGACATGCTGCATGCACTCACATAACATATGGCAGAACTATGGCAAATAATAATCAATCAACTGAGTTTGGTTTACGAAGCAAAACAGTTGTTTTACCTTGTGAGATTAACTGAATGCTTTTCCTGTGAGGTAGAAAGCTGAGAATCATTATCTTGTTCTACTTGACTCTCTGATGATATCCCTGGAAACTGGAGTGTAATGTCCTGTCTGATTCTCTTACAAGATGTTTCTTCAACATTCTCTGCAAAATTGTATTTCCTTGTAGCTTCTGAGAAGGATCCAACTTCCACTGTATTTCTGGAGTTTTGCTGAACAGAGGAGAATAGTATTACCATGCTGAGTGCCAAACATTTGGTTACAGTTTTGGTAACTTAAAGAGCTTCGTTTGAGGATCTTGAGAACATGCCCAGCTGTCATCTCTGATAACCTGGCATATTCTTCTTCATTGCCTTTAATTTTGGCCTCTATAGCAGAGGTGTCATTAACTGGCATTATCCATGATGGTTGAATTCCCAGTGCTGCTGGTAGTTAATAGAGCAAGACCATGGTCAATTTATCAAGAGCAACAACTCTTTAAAAGCTAGAAAGATTAATCATTTTCTAAAATTGTCTATTAATTTAAAGAACAATTTGCAGGAACAAATTTCTTTTCTGCCTTGGAAACAAGAAAAAACTGTAATATTTTATATAAAAGCATTTACATATTATTAAACATTATTATTATATACGGACAAACATCAGCCACCACAGTTCTGTCAACTATGGATACTTGGCTAAAATAGTATTTTAACTAGAAGTTTTTAGTCATCCATACAGAAAATAGGGAACACCAGATAAACTTGACTCAGTTATCACAGCATCAGACACAGATGGAAGTAGTCTGGACTAAGTTAGGCCTGCTGAGCAAATTTAAGAAGGTCTGAACTTTGTTTATTATCATTTTAATTTTTAAGTATATTAACACAGATTTTAGGTAGTATCTGAAGTTAACTAACCACCTTATTTTCCACTGTTCGATCAATAACGAACAGTAAATTATTTTTTAACTATGTTAGCATGTATTTATTATAATTCAAATTTCTGATCATAGAAACCACAGAACTTAAGACAACAGTGTATATTAAGCATTTCCACAGTTTTTAAATTCTAAGTCCCTTTATTCAGCATAGTTTCCAATAGTGAATTTTTTTTAAAAAATCAAATAATCACATTAACCTTTCCAGCCATATACTGGATTTCTGTGCCAGCTTTCAAAAAACTTGGGCAACAGGACTGAGGTATAACTGGCTCAAAATACATGATCAGCACTTACCCCTGATACACCTGTTTTTAATAACACCAAAAACTCTTTTTCATTTCCCTCAGTGTTGTCCTCTTCTCTGTTTTCACACTCTTCAGGAAAATCTCTTTTCCTAGTAAGTCTCATTAGGTCTGGCCTTGGGTTCCAATGGAGTTTCCTTGCGCTCTGTTCACTTTCTTCTCCAGAATTCAATTTATCATTGGACCTACAAAAATATGTTTCAACTTTTACTTCTGAAGAACTACAGAGTACATTCTATAAGCCTGGTTTACTATAAGATACTTAGTACTTCTAACTAGAAATGAATTTGTTTTGAATTTTTATTTGCTTTTTTGGCTACATGTAAAAAAAACATAAAGGAAGAAAAAAAACCACTGCATAAAGGAGATAATTCGTTTGCACCAGTGGATATTCCTGATTACTTTTGCGAAGGATTTTTGGAAGGAAAACAACATGAAGTCAGAGTGATTGGAAGGTATCAGCTATACCAACACAGGTCTCCAAAATTAAGCAGCCATAGGAACATAATATTCACTAATTGCAGTGATCAAGGTTCTACTAATTTCCAAAAGGATACAATTCTTACATCTGTTTAACCACATTCAGATCAGTAAGACAGAAATCCTGGCCTTCCAAACTCAAGACTTGAGAAAAAGGGATAAGAGTAATACAGAAAAATAAAGTTTAGCCAGCCTCATCTCCGTCTCTGGGAAAGTGACGGAGCAACTAAAGCTGGAAACTTTTTCCCGACACATGAAAAACAACCTAACTTGGAGTAGTCAGCATGGATTCATAATGGAGAAGTTATGTTTAATCAACTTGGTAATATCTTCCAACGAAATGATTGGCTCAATAAATGAAGGGAGACCAGTAAATAGTGTCTGCCTGGACTCCAGTAAGGCTTGTAACACTGTTGAACACTGTCTCTTCTAACATGCTGATAAGGGAGCTGATGAGGTATGGACTGAAAGTACATTAAAAACTAAGTTGTCAGCTTCTGAGGTTTGTAATCAGTGACCAGTTAGAGACCAATAAACAACAGTGTGCCCCCATGGGTCAATACTGTATCAACTCCTGTCCAGTACCTCCACAAATGATCTGAATGATGGAGCAGGGTGTAACCTCAGCAAGTTTACAGATTAGGCAGATCTAGAAGGAATTGCTTCCCA
>JBBMKD010000115.1:28008300-28021889 GCA_037834095.1 Argya squamiceps
AGGAGATCCTGTTTCACTGTGAGGGTTACCAAGCACTGGTGCAGGCTGCCCAGAGAGACTGTGGAGTCTCCATCCTTGGCAAGATTCAGAAGCTGTCTGGACACAGTAATGGGCAACCAGCTCCAGGTGCCTTGACTAGGGGGTCGGACCAGAAGACTTTTAGCAGACCCTTCCACCTTGAGTCTGTGAAAGTCCATCATCATAGAAGACAAGAAGACTGTCAAGTAAGACCCTCGTCTTGTTAGCACAAAGACTCTGGGACATGATTTCACCATAATTCATGGAAGAGATTTTAAACAGTTTTAGAGTTTCAGAGACAAATGCAAACCGAAGTTAATTTCAGAAAATAGCAAAATTGTAAAATACATTGATTTGTGGCTGCTCTCTGTAAGCTAAAACTGAGCAAAGGTAGCTGATAACATAATGCAGAGCTGTCCCATATAAGTGGCAACATCTGCCTCATACTGCATGTACATTATAAGCACCATTACAGGAAGTTCTCCTACTGGAAAGAAAAATTGAAGAGACTCAGAATATCCTACAGAAACATAAAATGAGCTTGCTGTCTTGGTCCCCATTCATGGTGCATTGTACCCCAGGAATTTAACAGTGAGAAATTCAGACAGCTAAACCCTGATTACTTGTTTCTACTCTAACCCACGAAGTACCTTCTAAAAAGGAAAACAGCCTTGGAAAAAATCACCTAATTCTGTTAAAAACTCCTATATTACTTAAGAATGCCATCTAGTGACTTTCACAGCACATAGTAGATAACAACTAGTACAGCTCAGATCCTGTGCTTCCAAAAGCAAGTGCTGTATGAAAACAACTGGACAAATGCACAAAATTTTTAAAGTACTGTCACGGCTTAACCCCAACTGATAAGTAAGTGGCATGCAGTCAGTCAGTCAGTCAGCCCTCAAACCCCTGGCAGGAGGAGAACTGTAAAGAAAAGGTAAACCTTGTGGTTTTAGATAAGAACAGTATAATAACTAAAACAAAATAAAATATAAAATAATGAAAAGGAGAGGCAGACACACACAGACAGAGGGGAATAAAAACACAAGGGAAATAAGTGATATACAGCTGCTCACTGCTTGCTGACTGATGCCCAGTTTGTCCCCAAACAGTGCTCTGCAGCCCCTGGCCAGGTCCCTCCAGTTTATAGACTGAGCATGAGGTTCCATGGCATGGAATAACCTTTTGGCCAGTTCAGATCAGCCGTCCTGGCTGTTCTGCCTCTCAGCTGCTTGTGCACCTGCTCACTGGCAGGCCCTGGGACACCGAAAAGCCCTCAACTCAAGGTAAGCACTGCTTAATGACAACTAAAATGCCACTGTGTTATCAATGCTATTCTCACACTGAATCCAGAATGCAGCACTGTACCATCTACTACAAAGAAGATAAACTCTACCCCAGCTGAAACCAAAATGAGAGATTTTTTTACTTTGCCAACAGGTAATTTTACCTTTCTGTGGTATCCTGAATGCTTCCTATAGCATCTGTAGATAGACACTCCTCCAGCTCTCTTCTGCTGTTGCAATTTGGTGATTTTTTAGAAGAGCAAAGCATTCCTGATGTCATGCTGCTTGAATTTACATCTAGATTGTCATTCTTGGCCAGATTTCCCACAAGCAACACCTCCATGTCATCCTTTAATTTGAGAAAAAAAGAATAACAATATTAGCACAAAATATATCACTGTAAAATAAAGAACTGGAAATTATGACCAAGTTGTTAATCTGAGATGAAACTTCATTTAAAAACTTCCAAGTAGTTTATGGCACCATCATTATTCCTTGTTCCTCTTCAAAGGCATTTAGCTAATAAAAACAGATACTGCAACCAATATAGTCCTTCATGAGAAGCCACTAAGGAGCTCAGAAGAAACCCAGCATCAGAAATACAACATTCAAGCATCTAATAATGTATCACTAATACAACTGAAATGTCAAAGTTCAAGTGAAGTCTTTATATGTCTTATCGATGCGTCACTAACAGGATTTTGGAAAACCCTCTAATAGCATGCAAATCCTGAACAAAAATTCTTACTAGGCTGAAATTAATTAATGCACTTACAACCCCTTATTTCGATGTCTTAAAAACAGCTAGTGTGGAATCAAGCATCAGAAAGTGTAGTCAGAAATAAATGAAGAAAGTCTCACTTTTGAGGAGAGAGCGTTTTCAGATTCTTCTGCCACAGGCAGATTCTCTCCTTGATTTATTTCTTCTTCATCTGGGGCAGCAAGTTTTTGTACTGCTGGAGATCCTTTTTCGCTGTATGTTCTTTCTAAGTTTGGTCTAGTTCTTGGAGACTCAATCCTTACAAATTGTCCTGGCTTCAGAGCACTGAGCTTGCCTTCTTGAGAGGTAATCTTTTCAGTACTGCTGAATTTAAAGCAAACAAACAGAAACAGAAAAACCATACTTGACTTTGGCTGGGAGAGAAAAAAAGTACTTCTGCACTTAAGTTTTAAATCAACACTTACACAAGAGACTAACAGACTGCTTTGTTTAAGATCAACAAAATTATATTTTCAAATATATTTCTCATTTATGATTAACTTTGGAGCAGAAATAATGAAATGTCTTGTCAAGGCATTTTTACATAAAAAACAAGTCGCATTGCTACCCATACCAACATCAAAGTATTGGCAGTCTAACACACACTTAAGATCTTATTTTAACAGTGACAGTAAAACAGAAGAGCACATGGATGGATCAATGAAAGCCAAGTCTCTGACTTTTTTCAAAATTTGTAAGTTACATATCTTACATGACTGATTACGTATCTTACACTCACTTACATGAGTGATTACTACTTAAGCAAATACAGACCCAGTAATAAAAAACCTTGGTCAAGAAGAGCAATGAGCTCTTACAGATCAAGTACATATCAGATGAACAAAGACAAGGAGTACAGTTAGAAAAATGTGCCCTGAAAACACTGGAAGAAGTTATTTGTAGGCACTGAAAATGAAATACTGTAGGAAGACAAAAGACAAGGAAGAGAAGAATTTCCATTTGCAGAGGTATCTCATTATGCACAGGCAAAAGCTTTTTAAATGCAATTTTGCTAAACTCAAATCTCACCTGCTTTGTTCAGACAACAATGTTTCAGAGATAGAGAGCACCTGAGGCACCTCGTGCTGTTCCTGTTCCTCTTTGCTCAATACATCTTCTTCACACAATACAGCTTCATTTCCACCCTTTAATTTACAATAAAAGAAGAATGAAGAAAAATAAAAGCATGTAAGCTTCTAAAACAAACATGAATTTTGTATACAAAAATAGAAATTATGCTATTTTCCCAACTGGAATAAAGGTAAGAATCATCCTATCATAATTCAATTTATATGCAAAAAGGAACAGAAGTTTTCATACTCCTGGGATACCTAGAGTTAAGCTCTTAAATACTACTGTGCACACAAGCGTTGTGGGAAACACTCATCTATTTAGTATTCAATCAATTCCCTAATACCTGAAGCACTGTGGAAACAAGATAGCTCAACAAATGGAAAACTTTTGAAAAGTAGACACTGCAGAGGGCAGCACAGACACACCCAAGCCACAATAACATAGCCTGAGGATCCAGAAGGCCTAATAAGTTTTATGTCTGTATTTGCCACAATGGCTCCACAAAGAAGCCACTCAAACATATCCTTTACCACTTCAAGCCTGTAACAGCTTGATTAGTAAAGAGGAGCATCAGACCTGCTCTGGTTCTACAGATTTGCCCAGTACAGAGCAGATGCATGTGCATGGTTCACAGGCCACAGGTCTAAGAGCAGCCAAAGCTGAACCACAAGGAACTCTCTCAGCCAGGGGTGAGCCGACTGTAGCACCAAAGGGAGATCAGAGATGAATGCAGGACACAAGTACTTTCCATAGGCTCAAGAACAAAACCAGCTATAACCACTCCAAAACATCAGTCACTCCTGCAAAGTTTAGCTGTATTCCAAATCTAAGGCAAGTCTACACAGATATCCCTACTTCTATTCCATGATTCATCTGCAACCGACAAAATGGTTACAGAGAACACATCATACTGTAAATGGCTTTCAAGGATTTCCACACCTTTTACAGTCCCTAGTGAAGTGTCTGTGGGGATGCACAGTGTCAGTCACTTGTATGAAATAGAAGAGCATCACGTACTGTAGTGATGACCCCAGTTAGAGCTTATCAAATTTTAAAACCCCTTTTTTTCATAAAAATAGGTGTCCTCTGCCTTGATGTGAGACATTATACTGGATTGCTCAACACTTGACTCATCCAAACACGAAAGATGAAATGAGAAAAAAGCTAATTTTTATGCATTTTTATTCTAGAGTTTGTATAAATGTGCGTATTCTTTTTGTATCATGCAATCCAATCAAAAGCAGATCCTTTGTAAAAAAATAATTGACACTTCAAGTTGTAGGCCTCAGTGATTTTATACCTACAATACCTCAGCTTACCAGGGCTTGGGTATTTTTTTTCATTTAATGTATTGTCTCAGCTTCAGGCAATGCAACTTCAATGTTTTCACTTAACTTCATAAAAGTGAACATGCACTTCAAACCAACTTTGAAGGCAAAGCCTTACTCTTATTAAGACTTACTATGACAATATTGTCAAACCCATCTTTCTGCTCTGCTTCAGGCTTTTTCTTCCTCTCATTTTCTGATATTTGTAACTCCTTCTTTCCAAAAGTTCTTACCAAGTTTGGCTTGTACCTCTTGTTCTGTGCTAGCTGTATAGGTGGAAGAGGTTCTTGTTGATGCTCTTCTTGAGTGC
Organism: Argya squamiceps; assembly: GCA_037834095.1. NCBI lineage: Eukaryota > Metazoa > Chordata > Aves > Passeriformes > Leiothrichidae > Argya > Argya squamiceps. Next base: position 28,013,077 of record JBBMKD010000115.1, read on the forward strand.
TGTTTTTGTCATCAGTGCAAAGTTAAGACAGAAAAATAATCCAAAACTTAGTACAAATGCATGTTACAAACACAAACACAGGTCCATTAGCATTACATGCAAAAAACACAGAGTTTTTAAGAGAAATCTTGTGAACTAAAAGTTCCATAATTTAAACTAAAAGTTTAACCTAAAAGTTTAAATTACAAATGACAATTTTTTCCAGCAAAAATTTCAACGCACCGGTCTTCTAAATACTTCCAACAACAGAATTAACTAACTAACTGAAGGCATTAACTTACTGACTATCTGTTGCTATAAAACCAAAGCAATTTTCATATGGTTTCTCTGATAAGCAACTAGCATTTCATTGTACATAAAACGAATCCAGTCATTCAGATGATGAAACAGTTATAAAGTGAATGCTCATTAAAGTCATGCTTAGTATAGAAGCTACTGAAATTGTAGTATCACTAGTGTTAAACCATGAGAACGGAAATTTTGTGCAGTATTTTCATCAGACCGTGGTTGCCAGATGGCAATCCATTGGCACACTGATTTCCTTGTAAAATTCTTTCATTGTTACAGTTAAGAATCAAAGGTAGCTAAGCCCTTACCCTGCAACAGTAGTAGAAATGTCATCTTGACTAATTTCAGGTAGGTAGAACTCCAGTTCACCATCCTCTGATCTTGAAAATGTTTTTGGGGACTTACAACTTGGCCTCTCAGAAACCTCCTGTGAGCAAAGTGACATCTCCTTTCCCAAGGATTCTAGTGCATTTAAGACTTCACATTTTCCTGCTTTCTGAAAAAATAAACAAAAGAACCAGAAAAAGCTGTAATAATAAACCAAAAGGAGACTTTATGATATCTATGAAGTTTGGTACTTACCACTCTCTGAAAAACTCAGAGAGCTTTTTGCACTCTCCTACAAAACTCCTCTGTAACTGCTAACTAATGATTTCCTAGTCTTTCCAGGACGAGTACACACTTTTTTATTTAAGACAAAGTAGCCTGAAATCTGTATTTCTTCTGTGCCATCTTCTATTAATACTTTTTTGTTCTTCCCTGTCAACTCTATAATGCCACCTTGGGTCAGAAAGACATCTGGACACATAACAAGGGATTTAGTCATCTTTTGCTCCTTACATATGACCAAATAAAAAGTACACAAGTTTTAATGAAGAAAATTCTAGCTTTTGAAAAAAACGTTTCAAAAAGTCAATTTTGTATTTTTTTAAATCACCAGTATTTCATTTCACAAAACCAAAAGCTCAAATATAACTAAAGGAAAAAACCAAAAGCCTTACATCTGTGTCAGGAGGGATGCTATGTTCACTATCACACTGTGTCAAATTTTCTTCCTTGTTGGTATCTTTCTGTGATGCACCTTTGCTATTTACATCCAGAACTTCCTTTCTACTAGCTGTTCTTAAATTTGGCTTTGGTCTCTGGAATCGTGTCCTCAGTAGCCGAGTTGATGATACAACAGTTTTCTCGTCTTCCTTCTGAGGATGAGATTCCCTACAACAACAAACAGGCATGGGACAACATGGCATACTTGTACACAGCTCTCAGAGCAATAACAACAGCAGTGACATGAAAAAGATCCAAGAACAACACAGTGATCATCACCAAAAACCTCTGCATCTTATGACTAGGTAAGCAAAGGTAAGTTAACTGCATCCTCCACTTGAGACCCGGAAGACAAGTTGAGATATTTTAACATGATATATAAATTTTACAAACACCTTCCTCTAATCATGTTTAAAGCTACCCAGCAGACTTACACGATACCTGTGGCTGACCATTTTTTTAAGAGACACTTTAATAGGACACCAGACCCTGTACTCAAAGGTTTCTAGAAGCACACTGGAATGCACCATGGAGATCAACATGAAGAAGACAATCACAGGGACTGAGCATTAGAAAAGTGGATTTTTTAGAAAATTAGGCCAACAGTCTAAAGATCAAATTAACATCCAACAGCACGTAAATTTAATTCTTTCAAGCTCTTGGGATTTTGTTTGATAAAGTCTGGTACTGTCTTGATTAAATATGTCTTTATATAAAACTTGTTTGTAATGCTGGAGTTGAATGTAAAATGGTATAATACCTAGAGATACTGATAGCTTTGAACCATCCCTTCTCGCCATTAAAGAGAAATAACCTTACCCTGTACTGGAATCTGAAACCTGTTTCAAGACATCTGACAATCCCTTTTCAGTTTCATAGCTTTCTGCTTCTGAGGACTTTTCTTGGAAACACTGTCTTGTATACATTGAGTTCATCTCAGAATCCGTAGAAACATCTTCTAACATCACATTAGATGGCTCAGTGTCTTCATGAACTGTTAAATCCTAAAACAAATAGAAGTTCAACTCTGTTATGATGAAACATTTGCTCAATCTCTCTTCCAGGAGAGCAGGAGGAAAATAAAGCTTTAATATTTTCTACAGAAACATTACAATTTCTCTTGCTTCCTGTGCATCCAACTAATATTACTGTCTACTATAAAAGTAAAAAGTTATTTTTCTTATATTTTCTCTTTTAAATCATTCATCTTCCTGTTATTAGAGGTACTACAAAAGAAAGACCTTATAAGATATGGTTTAGGCCCTGCTACTCTAGCTAAGCTAGAAGTAACTTGGAAGTTCCCGTAAAGCAAAATTGTAAGAATGAACACAACAACCTATTCTTAGAAAGAAAAGTAAGTTTACACCTGTATAAATAATGAATCTGTCCCATGAGAATCAGTGAATAAAATATGTAAATATATCTAGAGAGAGAAAATTAGACAGACATATACAATAGCCCTTACCAACCACTGAACTGAGTTTCACTGTATTGCTGACCAATTAGATTCAACACAGTGCCTTCTGCTATTTCCTATAAATATGAGCTTTGTGAATAAAGAATTGGCTTTTCTGCGTCAGAAAACTGAGTACCATCTGCTTATGTATTACAACAACTTCTGAGACATTTTTTCTTTGCATTTCTCTTTTCAGATCTGGTATCACAATATGACATATTCCATTTCCACATATGTTGGTTTTGACTAGGGTAGAGTTAGCTTTTCTCAGTGTCAAGTGTGGGGCTGTGTTTTGGGTTTGTGCTGCACACAGTTTTGATAAAACAGAGATGTTTTAATTATTGCTGAGTAGGGCTTACACAGAGCCAAGGCTTTTTCTGCTTTTCATATTGGCAAGCTGGAGGGGAAGTTGGGGGAGGATCGAAGGATGGGAGGGGACAGAGTCAGGACACGTGACCCCAACTAACCAAAGGGATATTCCATGTGTATTCTGACATGCAGCTCAGTATATAAAGTGGGGGGGAATGGCTTTTGTCTTCCCAAGTAACCATTACGTGTGATGAAGCCCAGCTTTCCTGGATGTGGTTGAACACCTGCCTGTTCATGGGAAGTAGTAGAAGAGTTTCTGCCCATGCTCTGCACATGAGTATGGCTCCTGCTTTCCCTATAAACCTTACATTTCCCTATGAAACCTTACATCCAGCCTGTTTTCCAGCTTTTACCCTTCCAGTTCTTCTTTTACCCTGTCCAGTGCTGCTGGTGGGACAGTGAGCAAGTGAGTTGGCACTTGATTGCTGACTGGGGTTAAACCAGATACCACAGAAAACAGAACCCAGGTACAAAAATGAGAACATTTTATGACAATTTACTTTATTCTGAAATAATAAATGAAGTATGCAAAACCTATACCTACAAATTATGTGATATGTACCTACGTCTTTGTTACCAAGGTTTTTTACTAAGGACCCAATAAAACAGCGCACATGAACAACTGCTCCAGAAACTTACACTTTTGAGGCAGGGATCATTGTTTTCATCTTGATGGTGTATGACACCTTTTCCTGCTTCTCCAGCTTCAGTTGTCTCCTCTTCAGGATCTTTTCCTTCTATCTCTTCTTTTTGCCTTGCAACAGTTCTTCCTAGATTTGGTGTTGGTCTCTGAATTCTACCTCTCTTTAGAGAAGTTTGATTCAACACGACCCGTTTGCCATCTTTTAAACCAGCTGTTTCATTAGACCTGGAAAAACACATATGATCCATGAAGTGCACACCACATCTGAAAGTGGGAGGAGACTTGGAGAAATGATATTTTCCCCCCTTTCTTTTAAGTTATTAACATACACTTACCTAAAATGTATTACTAGCTTCCTGAAATAATAAGATTGGAAGTGTATCTACTAGGGACTGAGAGTTTAAACGTATATTTTCCCTGTTATTTTCCTCTTCCCATTGGTGACAGGATACCAACTAGAGAGACCTTTTTCTGATCCACAATGGATTTGTAATCTCTTTCTATTCCTATCTAGTCTAGAGCCAGATGGACCTAATTTAACAAAGAGATAAAAAATATGCAAATATTCAGAGTTTTTCTTTAAGTGTATTCAGAAAATATATAAATAACTTTTTATCTTACTAATGTAAAAATATCAGTAGTGCATTATTAGAACTGTCAGATTCTTCAACACCTTTTTACACTGAGCATCAAATCACAGAGCAGATTAATGAAAGAAATAACCAAAAATATTTTCTGGCAGATTATCACACTCAGTTTATCTCCATCCATCCTCTTCGACTATCTACCTTTAAAAGAAAAGTTTGAGGTTTTGCGGTTTTTATTTCTGTCTTGGTTTAGGTTGTTTTGGGGATTTTTTGTGGGGGAGTACTTGGGGGAAAGTTGGCTTTTTAAAGTTTTTATTTTTTACAATCTCTCTCTGTAAAACACATTATTCCTTTTACACTACAGCTGCCACTTCACTGAAGAAAAATGCAACACTCAATAAATATGTCCATTACATTGCCCACATACTGGATTTTTTTCTTCCTCTTATTTGACATCTAACAGTTAACTACACTTTAAAACCACTTACTCCTACTGTTTAAATACTTAACCACTATTAAAATGGATGCATTTTAGTATTAAAAGCAAGTAGCTAAGGCTTGCTTTAGTTTTCATGGAACTAAGTTTTCAACTTTTTTACATTTACCATGACTGACTTATAATTTAAAAAGTACCACTTCAAAAATGAAAATGCTTCATGTATGTTTCATAAGTTAATGAAGATTCCTATTTTGCCCTCAATTTCTGTACTACAGAAGTTTCTTCAAAAACTTCTATAATTACCACACTACGAAATACTACCAGAAGTGACAAGAATGGTAAATTGCAGGACAGCAGCGCTTATCTTCTTATTTTTATCATACTTACTGAGACATTGTGTCCAGGACTTTGTCATCTCTTTCTGCAGCATCTTCACTGCTAACATCAGATCTATGACCTCGGTCATTATTCTGAACAGAAACAGAATATTATGACACGAACTGTCTTACATCCATAAAGTACAGCATCACCTAACTGACACAAGTAACTGTTTATAAGAGGAGACAAAATCGATTGCTTATGACACACAAAAAATACAGGGTAAATTTCACAGTCAGACATGTGCAGTAAAAACCAGAGCAAACAGCTGAAGTTGCATTTGCTGCAGGGCATGAAAGACTATTGGTAGATACTGTATTGTAACAACCTCTCACCATATTTGAGGTTACTAAGCAATACGACACTGTCACTGAAAGCAGGTTAAGTAAGTGGCTAATTCCTGGTCATACTTAGGAGCAAAAAAGTAAAGAAAACAAGATAACATTACTGTCGCATCCAACAGCTTTTTAGCCAACACACTATCTTCAGTTATGTTAGTTTATTAAATACCTTCTCAGTTTCCCCCTTAGGCTGTAGATGGGACATTTTATCATTTCCTGCATCTTTTTCAGGTTCTTCTTTTCTTCCACATGCTCTTGTAACATTAGGTTTAAATCTCTGTCGATATCCTCTAACTATTGTCTTTGCAATTGCAGTTTTTTCAGGTTCTCTGCACAAAGGATGCACAACAGTGGCATTTACTCCATAATATTCAAACCTATCTAATCATACAATATCTTGCACAATTTTTTTTTACTAGAATTGCGTTGTCTTCAGAAAGACTTGCCCAAACTTATGCAAGTTGCTTCACACAAGAAACAAGACTTTGTTTAGTCTAACAATGTGGGAAAACTCCATTTATCTACATATTAAAAAGAGATTAATTTGTCACACATGGGAGAAACTTAACTAGATTGATACCACAACTACTTCTGCAAGTGCCTGAAGCAGAACCATCACCTGATAACTGAGGCTGGGAGGAAAGCAAAGCCATAGTTATCGCTCTCCCCTTCTCAAATTACAGGCATTGTTGTTACTTCATAAAGCAATGCTTTCATCAACTTTCCAGAAAAGATGTACATACCTTCTATCTAAGTACCACCTGATATCATCCAAAAAAAAAAAAAGCTTAAGTCAATTTCGAAATTTATATTACAGCTTCACAGTTATTGTTATCTTTTTCTAAGAGGACTATATGGAACAAATTAACAATTATACTCAGTTAATATCAGGAGACTGGAAAAGTAATCTCAATACTTACTGAGATGCGGTATCCAAATCCCTGTTCTCTACTTCTGTGGCTTCATTTCTGCTTCTTCTATTGTCCTCTTCAGAGCACTAGAATTGAGGCAAGGAATATTACTCTTTGACAAGTGTAGAGGTATTGTTATTCCTAAGACTGTCACTGGCCTGCAGTATCTCCACTGAGCAAAAGGGATGCAGCATCAAGAACATACTAAGTAACAGTCCTCTTTCTGACCTTTTCACCTGCATTTGCAGGGGCTGGAGAAGTTTTGGCCTCCATTTTGTCTCGTGTTGCAATCTCCCTCCTTCCAGATGATCTCACCAAATTGGGTTTAGGTCTTTGCAAGCGCCTTCTATCTGCTGACTTTTCAGTTCCTCTTATAGATATAAAGAAAGATGGTATACATTATTACCAAAGAAAAACCTAAAGTCTTATATGGTTCAACATGTACTTCAAGAGCATCGCAGACTGTATGGGTCAAGACATTGCATGCAGTAAGACAAGAATCAGAAAAAAAACCCCATTGCATCTTTCTGATATGAAAAGACATGCTACAAAATTATGAAAAGAGCATAAAATAAACCTTAAAAAGTTTGCTGGCTTTCAGTGGAATCTGCTTCAAAATACTTGAAGGAAGTATTTCCTGCTGTTAAGTAAATAGGAATATTTATTCTCCTAGGGATTCACAATTCATGCCAGTGTGATTAATTTTATATAGAAACAATATAAATCTGCTCTATATACACTGTTTTGCATATGCCTCTCCTGTCCCCCCATCCCCTTTCAAAGCTATCTCAGTCATGGAAAACCAAACTTTTTTCAAATACCTTTTCCTACTGCCAACATCCATATCTTACTGAGGAATGGGGTACGTACATCACTCTCTGTGTCCTTAACCATTGCAATGGCATGTCCTGGGATTCACACACTGACACAGCCCTAAATCTTATCAATAATCTTCAGGTTCGGAACTACTACCTTTTCTTATCGGGAACTTACTACCTCCCTAGAACAGGACAAATAAAGCTCTGCCAGTCTTTATCATAAGAGTGAGCTCCCATTCAAAAAGGGAAAGACAGAAGTATGAAAACCAACTTAGCATTAACTAGTACCCCATCTCTAAATCACCTTTAAAAAACTGTATCTTGAAATACGAAGTTGATGATCATGCAAAAATACACAGTCTTAGGCATAGACTTCTTTAAATATCATTTCTCAATGTAAGAAACAGTCACCAAAACTATGTTCATAAAGGAGTACATATAAGACAGAGACATTTTGGAGTATCTTCTAAATTAGAAGCTTGCACCAAGTTCCAAAGAGGAACAGTTTCCAAACAGGAAAGAAGAAATACACCATATACATGATGTGTACAGCTAATAAGCTCTGATGGACAACTATTAACATCAAAGAATTAGGCCCGCCTATTAAAAAAACAAAAATCAAATTTCACAGCCAAGCTTTACCCAGAATGAGCAGAATTTCTTCATCCTCTTGCTCTTGTAGAAAGATTGTAGAAAGACTAGGTTTTTTCCTTTAAAGTTTAGCTAAGTCTTTCTCCCTATTCCTTTCTACCATTTTGATCTTAGCTAATGCACTGCTAATTAGTTATCGAAATTTCTACCTAAAAGCTTCACTGAATATGGAAAACAAGATACCACGATCTCCTGATTGAACCAATCTGCTATGCTCAATTGGAATTATATCCAAATTGAGTAGACCCAGGTTTAGTTCAAGTGCCACTGTGAAGTAAAATAATTCTACTTACACGTTTTGAGACTGTGAACCACCTTCTGATGCACTCTGCTTACCATCTGTTTTTTGTGAGTGATGTGTATCTTCATTCTGAGGAAGAAAAAAAATGTTGTTGAGAAGAAACAATAAACTTAGACGATCTTCTACTGTAATGTAAAGAAAAGCAGAAAGAAGATTGCCAGAGCGGTTGAGAGTGGCAGGGTCTGCTAGGGGTCTTCTGGTCCAACCCCCGATCAAGCGTAGTGGGTTAACCTGGGCCAAATGCCAGGCACCCATCAAAGGTGCTCACTCACTCCTCCTCTGCAGCTGGACAGATGAGAGAAAATCTAACAAAGGGTTTATGGCTGGAGATAAGGACCAGGAGAGAGATCACTCACTAAATAGCATCACAGGCAAAACAGGCTCAACTTAGAAATATGAAATTAATTTATTACTAACAAAATCAGAGGATAATGAGAAGTATAATAAACCCTGAAGAACACCTTCCCCACACCTCTTCCTCCCTCCAGCTCTACCTCCTGCCCCAGAAGTGCAAGGATCCAGGGAATGGGGGTTATGGTCAGTTCATCACCCGAGGATGCTTCCCCTGCTAAGGGAGAGGAGTC
>JBBMKD010000115.1:28023382-28037896 GCA_037834095.1 Argya squamiceps
TGGGAAGCAATTCCTTCTAGATCTGCCTAATCTGTAAACTTGCTGAGGTTACACCCTGCTCCATCATTCAGATCATTCTTGGAGCAGCACAAACCATCCAGTGCGCGTTCCACTCAAATCAGTTTCCAACACCGTGCCAGTAAAGCATATGACGCAAAATCCTGCTCCAACACCTAGCTGTTCATGTTGCAGTCCTCCACTTTTGAATAATTAAACTGTTCCACTGTTTTAAATTGTCTGTGAGGTAAGTCAGGCATGCACAGTATACTCCCTGAATACATTTACATTAACAGACAGCCCATTAAGCCTGGGAGAATTGCCAGTATTTCACTTTTGGTGATGTTCTTATGCCTATTGATTGTTTTCCACCTGGTGGTGAAAACATCACAAAAACAGCCAAAAAAAGGCTTTGATTTGCAAACCGCTTTTAATGATGAAGGGCAAGATCTTGAGAAGAACTACATAAAAAAACAGTAATACCTTTGATTCTGTAGTTTCTACAGATTGTGTTTCCTTGCTTATAATATCTGAAACCGGTAACTCTGGAATCTGGCTTTCCTGTGATGTATCATCTCTAATACCTCTGGTTCTCAATTTAGCAGGTTCTGCTTCTACTATACCATTGCTATCTTCAAGGCTGAAATAAATAAAAACATACAGGACCATTAGTGTACCTGCAGAAAAAAAGCTGTTTCTACTTACAGACAGAGGAAATTGCACAGAAAAACAATGCAATTTTGACACTAAATAACTACCCATGTTTCAGAGAATCTCACAAAGTTTTAGTAATATTTGCAGACTATGAGCTTTAAAACAACTTTTGTACTTTTGCACTGCAATTATAAGATGATGTTAAAATCTCATCTGATTATTCTAGACTGATTGCTTTTAAGAAAATAAACTTTAACACGGACAACTGTACACAATAGTTTTTCCTCTGATCTTTTGTAGCAATCTAGGTTGAATCCAAAGGCAAATAACTGTCTCTTCATATACTTGTAATGAACTATTTAAGAAAATGGAAGTTTCTGGGAATCTGTATGAAATAACAAACAATTACAAAAAATACAACAAATTATCACACAAAATTCTAAAGCAGCATTCACAGTATCATAATGCATTTTTAGATTTATCACTTTCACATGTAACAAATTTAATAAACCAGCACTGACTTTCTTTTTTTGTAAATGTATGCCCAAAACTGAACCCAAAATCTTGCCTCTCACCAAATTCTGCAAAAATAAAATCCAAGGAACCTTCCTTTTCCACAAGAGTAATTTTATTACAGATAAAAATTCCAAGCATACAGTAACTCAACTTAGCAACGTTATCAAGCAGTGCTTCAAGAGAAATATTAGAAGTTAGGATAAACAATGGTCTTCCTAAACACTCTTAAAACATGAAATAACTTTTGGAAGTGACTTTAGTAATTATGTGCATTTATTATGCAAGGGTAGCCCATTAGGGCAGAGAATATTTTGAGTATGTAAATCATAAATAGTTCACTAAACCCCAGGACAGTTCTCAGAAATCTGCACATTCTGTGGCAGTTAAATGGTGGTAATCATGAATAAATAAAACCAATATTAAAACTTTAACCCATTTTTTGTTTCACTTAAGCTTTCCATTATAAACATTACCTGCATAAATTGACACCACCTTCTCTTTCCATTTGGTTATTCACTGGTGAACAGGACTCTGATCTCTCTTCTTCTGTTACAGCACTCTCATTCTGTTTTCCTTCAGTAGCACAATCCATTTCTTCTCCACAGGTAGTATGATCATCACTGCTTGCATCATATATTACTTTTTTCCCTGATAATTAATCAGAATTATATCAGTTTGGACATTCTGGGAAACATCTTAGAATTCCAGTAATCAAATCCTAGCTACAGTGAAGAAGACTTAATATAAAACTAAAGATCCTAGTAGAAAAAGTCTAAATATTAAGATTTAAGACAACTATTCTGATCTAAAACACAGTATGTTTAGATTTAAAATAAAAGCTGATTTTAAAATGCATTGTTCTACAACCTCCTATAAGGCAGATCAGCAATATAAATCAAAGACCAAATTCTGACCATTAAGTTTCCAATGACTTTATACAAAATTTCTATTTGAACATGAAAGTGAGCATTTTTGCCTCTTACTTTTATTAGAAGACTTCCCATCTTCAGAAGTTTTTGAAGGAACAGGCATTTCTTCTGCAATACTCTCTACTTCCTGTTCCAGATCATCTTTTCTCTTCTTCTTTCTCTTCTTTTTTGCTAATGCCGGCTCTAATGCAACCTGTTCTTCTGCCTGTTCAGAAATGCCCAAAGATTCCTCATTTTCTTTCTCAGCTGTCACACCATCTACTTCTGTTTCTGTGTCAGAAACTCCAGCATCCTGAAGTTCATCTTGATCATTAGCAGCTTCTGTGCTAGCAGCTTTTGCTATTGAGACAATATGGTTCTTGGTTAATAGACTGGTGGAGTACTAGGAGCAACAAACAGCAAAGGCATTTCTACAAGAAGTATCTGTGTACTCATGTATCACTGCCAATACACTGCCAGATGTACGAGCAGGACTGGGGAATGTCAGTCGCTGACCTGCCAGAAAAGCTTCAGTATAGATTAACTTCAGCATTTAATACAAAACACATTCTGTGCATGGGACAATACTTCACAAGGAGAAAGTCAATATGGGATGCAAAGCCAATTTAGTAAATGCTATTGTGCCTGTGCTTTTCTGCAGTTTATACAGTCACATTTGGATTGAGGGAAAAGAGACATCGCTAGTCCTATAAAGAACTTTTGTATGTCTGCAGAAATAGCTGATGATGGTTACAGAACGTATGTCGTGCAAAAGCAATTTTTAACCTGGAGATGTATAACAGTCGATCATTCTAGATTACATAAGAAAGCTGAAATATTACCTAGCTAATAATTAACAAGTTAATTTTTGGTTTTAAAGAGTTCCTAAAGTTTTCCTTCCCCCTATTTTAAGGACATTTTGTCTTGACCCTGTATTTAACCACAGAGAACTTTTCATTTCCCTTTTATTTGTCTTAAATGAACTTGTTTCCCTGTAATTAAGAAGTCTAAAATGCAAGAGAAGCAGAAAAGCATACTCACATTGCTTTACACGTGACATACTTTTAATCTTTAAGATTTCTCTACATGGTTTTAAGTCTTAATACATGGGATATTTTACTTAATCAAATCCAAAACAAGGCTATAGAAAAGCAGCAACTATTTCAATTTTAAGAGATGTTGCTTCCTAGCTAGCATCCCCTTTAAAAAGATGTTCACTTGTTTGTTTCACAATACCATTTACAAAAGACGGATCCTTGTGGAACAAACAAATGAACACTGCCACAGAATTAGCATGAAATGTATGAATTGGTATCAGTATAACTGTTTTTAATTAAAGCACACCTGTCAAAAGTCCCTTCCCAGGTACTGAGGCAGTAAGACACAGTAGTGATCAACAGTAATTAAACATAATCTCTATTTTGAACAGACCAGGAAGACAAAACAACTTTCACATGATTCTCTGAAAAGAATCATACCACTCAGACTCAGGAAGTTAAACTACCATTAAAGGAGAAACAGAACCCTCAAAACAAGAGGATTTTAAATGCAAGAAAACTTTGAACACAGAAGAGTTTGCCTAAAACCTGATTTTGGCCCAAAAATTCTACATGTGAATTCATCAGCAACTCATGGAGATACTTAACAATTGGTAAATTAGAATACCAGTGCTTCAGATTGTGGAAGAGCACCATTTTCACTGTGGTATCATGGTTTTGCTCTGTTACTGATTATTACCATCCTGTGCATCAGTAAACTACACTTGAAAAAGTTACACTACGCAGCTAAGATCTTCTAGTCCTGTCCACAACAGGGAAGGAAAATGTGATGCCCTATGTGATTTTTCCTCTGCTAGCAACACATTACTGATCACTGGTCTGTAATGCCTTCTCAAGCACTCTTTTAAAGTACCTTTTGACTTCTTCTGTGGTCTCGGAGACTTTTTTTCTTTTGGCCTCTGGTTTTTAACAGTCTTTTGCTTCCTCTTTTCCTCATCTGCTAAGACCTTCTCAAGCAGCTGGGCAAAGAATTCAAAATCAAAGGGTCGTTTTTCTTCTATCAGATTAAACCAAAGAAATAGAACAGATTCCAAAGTTGATTTTTTTTCCAAGTTTCATCTTTGTAAAATAACTAGTGATACATAACATAATATTAAAAGCAAAGGTTAAACACATTTAAACAGAGAGTTCTTGAAAGTATTTGCAGTATCATTTGAGCAGGGGCTGAAGTTGACATAAAGGTGACTGGATTATGGTAGTTTGGTTTTAAAAAACAATTATTAAGCTAAGTAGTTCAGAAAATGTAAAATCTGACAAATACATAAACCGTACCATAGTACCAAAAACATGCTGCTTGTAGGACATATGTACCTCATTCAACTAACAAAGAAAGGCTTTAAGGAGTCTCAAAGCCTTATAAATAACTGTGCTAGAAATTCCCATGAATAAGAAGAATTACCTAATTATCTTCAACTGAATAAACAGAAGGAAGTTTATATTAAACTCATTTAGCAGACATCTAGGAAAGACATTTAGCAGACATCTAGGAAAGATAGAAAACAAACCTAAAAATCATTATTGTTAACTACACTTGTTATGAAAACCTAAGATTCCACAGTTTCTGGATTCATCTATGAGCAAAAACTTTATTCTAAGTAATTCAAACAAGTGCAAAGCACAGAAATTACCACACAGATAGATGGCTACCATTTAATGACTCATTGTAAGGTAAGGAATATTTACTTACTGAAAGCTTTGTCTATTCTCCAAGCATTAGTTTTTTCCTCACGTTTGAACTTGTTCTAAAAGCAAATGCACAGTTGCGTTTATAATTAAGCAAGAAATGCAACATTATGTTGTACAAAATGGCTGCTCAAGGTAAGCCTTCAGCGCAACAAACCAGCTAAAGTTGCTGAAATTCACATGCATATCCACACAACACAAGTTTGTAATTAATTTTTAAATATAAAATCTACTACCGTAGCTATCGCCAGCTACACTTTTTATTATTTTCTACACCTTTTCCTGACTTTTAATCTGAGCAAGGTTTGAAATATCAAAGACTTTCCCAGCTGCATACAATGAAAGACATAACACAGAAGCCCCTCACCAAACAGCCATTTGCGCATATCAGCATTCTTTAACTAAAACAAAGTGTGTTTAAGTATGCTACATTTACTAGATACATTCACTGAAACTCAACAGCATTTTAACGTTTCAGATACTTAGAACCTCTTGAAACAGTTATCAGAAAACAAGCACTACTGTGGAGAAAATTCACATCAAAATTATCAACACTAGTGGAGGAAGCATGGGAATGCAAATAAGAAAAAGAAAAGTAAAACCAGACATTTAATTGTTTTATTGAGTGCTTTAATTTTTACCTTAATTTCTGCTCTGGCCCTGTGAGGAAACAGCCGCCCAATCAAGGAGAAGTCTGTTCCTACCATACTGATAGCTAAAAAGAACATGTCTGTTTCTAGAAGGAAAAGGCAAAAAAATATTACGCAAACTTAAATATTTACTAAACCATCCTTCTTGATACCAGAAATAAAAATGCCTTGCAAACTTCATGTCATAAGATGACTTTGAGGTTGTTTACTGTAGCTGCAAGTTCAGGTGAGTATATATATGGAGTCTATTCATTATTTTACGTAGGTCCCTCTAATAACATTTTCTGAATGAACTACCAACAGAAAGAACTGTCTGATCTATTAGAAAACTACAGAATGTGAAGTGTGCTTTCTAAAGCTAGTAAATCTAAGCTAACCAACCCCAAATTGTCCATGTCCATTTTTATTATGAACACAAGCATAAACAGAAATCAGAAAAACATCATGTAAATCTATTGTCTCCATTATTAACAGGAAAACAGTGCATTCCAAAGAGAGCACAGTGAATTCTGAAGCTAATTTCTTCCCCTTTAGCTGTAAAAAAGTAACTTCCAATTGTAAAAAGTCTTGCACAGTGTCGTAAGCCTAGACATATTCACAGCAGGAATAATGAAAAACTCAACCACTCATAAGAACAGTTGTCCACTTGCACTGAAATCAGTCCACAGAGAGATACCTTATACAATCTATTTCTGCCCATACTGGGAGGCACTGAAATCAGTCCACAGAGAGATACCTTATACAATCTATTTCTGCCCATACTGGGAGAACCTAGTTAAGTACCATAAAGAACTCAAATCTCTGTAAATCAGAGTTATTATTAAATTATGCTCTTGATAAAGCAGACTAGCATTTATTCGGCTTCTAAACATCCATGGTAGAAAAAAAAGCAAAGGTAGCCTATATATTAAAAGGTACTGGATTTTTAAAAAATTACAGTTTTCACAGTAAATACCACAGCTCTGCCTGTTGTAAGTGTGGAGAGCTGACATGAGATGACATGAGATGACATGTAAGTAGTCCCATTTACTCCACCGGGGATGAAAACTGTCAAGTATAAAGCATGACAGGTGAAAGGTGAAAACTAGGACTTTATTCTGTAGACTCAAAACTTGAAACCAAAAATATACTTACCTTTATTTGACCATGGTTTTGTGTAAAAACTTTTCCTGAAGCTGGAATATGTAGTTGTAGAGCCACGCTCAAAGATGGGATCGTTTTCCTCTACAACACACGGACCTTTTGTTCTTAGAACTTCCACAGTTAAACTGGGAAAGAAAACACACAAGAAGACTCACTTCAAAATATTACCAAGAAAACACATAGCAGATCTTTATAAGACAGCTATTCAATTTTATTTTTTTTCCACAAGTGAGCCTTTCTACTGTGTAATTAATTTTAATAATTACACTAACACGTACTTTAATGTGAGAATGCAGCAAAACACTACCTTAATTCACCCTCTGTGAGTAAATTTGGTTTTTTTTTGTTTTGTAACACATAATACAGACATAATTAAGTAGCTTCAAAAAAAAAAGACTTTTTAACATTTGAGAAATCTATTTTGTAAAACCATGAGAACCTCTCAATATCCTTCTAAAATACTTTGAAATTCTTTTACCAGGCTCTCTTTATCCTTAAACCTTGACCTAAATCTTGTGTTTAATACCTTTGGGGAACTCAGAAATTTGATAGTCTACTTTTTAAAAATCATATTCTAACCAAAATTACTGAAAACACTGACAGAAGAATAAAGCAGCAACAGGCAAGATGCAAAGCTGGAGCAAACTGTACTTATAACCAAATAACAGTAAGCAGATACATGTTACCTGTGAGAAGCAAAAAAAGTCAGCTAACAGAAGACATTTGAAAGTTTGACAAGTCTTCAGTGTTCATTCACAGTAATAAAATATGTCATCTTCCACTCTAACTCCTTCCCCAAAAACATTTCTCATAAAGTATGCCACCACAAAGATGCAGATTACTGCTGCTTGTATTTTGCCACATCCTTGCACTGTCTCAGTGTAGTTCAACTCTCAACCATAAATACACCCATACATGTCCCAGACCAAAGCAGTCCTCTATTTACAAACTGAGCTGCAATGCAGTACTGTCCATGAGGCAGGCACAGAATTTGTCACCTTTCTTCATCCAGAATGATTGAACCATCTTCTGCTACTTTCACACGAGGAACAAGAAGTGGGCCATCCTGACTTTCTTCCCCATTTTCTTCTTCTTCCTCTTCTTCTTCTTCATGATCAGGAGTACTTTTCTCTTCCTGTCTACAATTTTTAAGATAGCAAACAAAAGTACTGTTAAGTGTTTTGAATTGCTGCTGAGTATGTCAGACATTCACCAATTTGATGAACCACCCTCCAATGCATCCTATCAAGGAATCAGTCAATATGTAAACTTTGAAACCTGATTTTCATTCTACTGTGAAATGGAAATAAGCAAAATTTAACACTGAAAGCAACATGCTCTTTAACCATCCTACCTGCCCAAATCACAATTTTTATAAATTAGGCTGTGATATTGAAACAGCAGAAAAACCCCAAACTTACACTGTTATTATTATCACAGAAATGCAGGTTTTTTCACATCAGAAAACTTGACTATACTTCCCCATCAAGACTTACTCTTTCATTTGGCTCAGTGCAGAACTTTTTTCTGTTCTCTTTTCTTCTACCAGTGAAGACCTAGAATGTCATAAAAAGCTAGAGATGATTGTTTGTATAGATACATTTATGCTTTCTTCCACAAAACTGGCTTTTAATGGACAATGGACAAAGAAACACAAAGCTTTTTTCTTTCAATTCTTTGTATCGCATCTAGACTGAACTACACAACCATCACTGCTTAGTAAATTTTGCTCTTTTTTGTACAAGAAAGGACAAAAATATATATTTGAAGCATAAATCCATTTTAAGGATACTAGGAATGGGAGAGCACCTTGCTTTTTACCTCCTTAGGGACTATTCAGTGTAAAAAAAATATGAGATAACAGACAACACCAGAAGACTCATCTACTACTGAAAGAACAGGACATGGATAATTGTACTTCTATTCATGTGATTGCTTTTGGTAGTTGCAGGAAAAAGGCCCTGCTCTGCTGTCTGTGGCAGTCTGTGCAGCCAGCTGCATTAGTGTTCCCTGTATGCACCTCAGCCTTGCTACTGGTGAAACATGTCAGTGGAGCAGCAGCAGCTATATTCATCCACGTGGAATGTAAAGACTTCAAGGGTCTTGCAGTGCATTTTGCACTTCAGCACCTAGAAGGAGAAACACTTAGCCTCCTGAATCCACTGCATCTTGTGGGCAATTGTAACATCTCTAACACTAAACTAAAAATTTCACAGCAGGCAGTTGGGGAAAAAATATCTACTATTCTGTATTTCTACAGAGGTGAATCAACACTAGAGATAGATTCATGTTTGTGTATTCCAACAAGTACACTAAATTCCACTCTCACTTCTGTACTGGAATTAAGCAGACGTGAAAACTAGAAGCTAGACTAGAAGCTTTTGTTACCATTGCAACAGTACTTTATCTGTGCTAATACTCCATATTTAAGTATTACAGAGGTGGAAGAGTAATTTAACCTAAGAAGGGAGAAAAGAAGTCATACTTACTTCATAGGATTGTTTTCTGGCAGGTAGTATATTAAGTCTCTCATGGTCATTTTAGAACGATCTGGTGGAGAACGCCCTTCAATTACTGGAGGCCTGTGTTTCAACTTCTTCCATATAAACCAAAATGAAACAAAAGAAAACAAAAACCACTCAGATTTTTGTTTTACTGTTTAAAATAAAATACTGTTTTATTTTATTTACAGTATAAAATACCTGTAGAAGTATTTTATATTTCACAAATTATTATGACTTTTGTTTGTTTACAAAGTGCCCCATTCATGGAATTTTGTCGTTCTCACACACACACACACCACTCCCAAGAACCAAAAGTAAGATTATCTTAAAAATGTCCCTTTCTCAGATAGGGCATTACACACCCTCAAGCCACTGACCCTTTCAAAAGCATTCAATACCTGGCACAAATAAGTTGAAAGTTATTCAAAATTACAGAACTCTGACAATGATAAACTTGAAAAAATATGAGACATCCCAAATCCAAGCTTCTTGCAGCACACTTCCCTGCTGTATTACAAACTGTGAAACTTTCAAAATTGGAATGTTGACTATAAAATAAAAACAGGTCATATGAAAACAACTTGTAGTCTAATAAAATAGGCAATTTCTTGTGAAATCTCTATTATTAGGGAACAAAGTGCTACTACTGCTTATAAACAGAATAAAAACATAGAGTTAGGAGGTCAGATAGACTACTATCAGTGATAAGCAGCTGACAATCATCAGAAAACACAACAACGAGGTAACATATGCAGGGTGAATCACATCTTGCCTGTCACAGACAAGCACTGATCAACACAGAGGCCTTACCATCCGCTCTTTCTTCAGCTCTTCCTTAAGCATTTCTCTTAATTTCCGAGCTTTGAGGATCCTTTCACGGTCAGAACACGTTCGTTTGACTTTCTCAGGAGAAGATTTCACAGGTTGCTTTTCCTCCTGGGTGCATGATCTTTCCTGTGTCGGTCTCTCCTTAAGAGGAGAGGCCACATTCTTCTGTGAGCTATCATCACTTCTTGGAGCAGCTACACCAATAGTCTGCTCTTTGTTCACAGATTTTTTTAGTGGTGAAAATTGTGGCACTTGTGGCACAGGTGTTTTCTTCTCAGGAAGCATGGGAGACTTTACAGAGCTTTCAACATTAGTCTTTTCTGATGGGGTGGGATCCTTCTGAAGTGAAGCATTGCCATCAGAAGCCTGTGATGTTCGCCTCTGCGGTTTTGGTGCAGAACGCTGAGCAGACAGTGGTCCAGCTCTGGGTTTGACAAGATTTGGCATGGTAGAGATACGTTTTCTTCTCTGTGTAAGCACCTCTGCAGGTTTACTAGCTTCCCCAGTGGCACTTGTATTATCCGCCTTGTCATCGCTGGAAAATATAAGAGAGTATTCTGAAGTTCTTTACAATGATACATTTGTTACTCTTACTTTCAAGGTGTGTTTATCAGCCAATCGGTATAAACAACAGGCTACAGGAGAGCAGTTATACACAAGAACCCGTGCTAGGACCAACCTGTAGCTGGTACTTCCTCAAAAAATAATCAGCCATTTACGATCATCCCAAATCTGCTGACTCCATCAGTATTCAGCTTCAGGGCTGTTGCTCATAAGAGTGCAGTATAATTATAACTAAGTCATAAAGAGAGTTTTTTTAATTTTATGTTGCAACTATGACTTGTTTCTGTACATTAGTACAACCACACCCATGGTTCACTTGCACATTTTTTTAAATAGTGAGAAGAAAATGCTTTCCAAGAAATATAAAAAAAACCATAAACATACAGTGAAACTTTTCAAAATTCTCTCCAGCTACTGTCTGTGATTCAGGCAAATGCTGCAGATGATGTGTTTGCATTTAGCAGCCTCTGTTAAATGGCTGAATCAATTTGTCCCACACTGTGAGTTCATACACATTTTTAGTACAGAACACCCCTGCGCAAAGAGTTTAGAGGGCTTATTACATGGTGCCTCCTTATGTGTTTCAAATGAGAGCCCCTGCAAGTTTCACTCAACACCCACTGTTCTTTGTACAGCACGAGACAAAGGAAAGTAATTCTTCATTCACCTTTTCCATACCACCTGTGTTATGTGGAGTTTTCAATCAGAGTGCAACACTGGATTTCTGAATGGTTTAACACAACTTAACAGAAAGTGCATTAAAAAATTAGAATTCTCTTACACTTATAAAATTTTCACCTTCCTGATAATTAGCAAGAGTATTCGGTATATAGAAAACAAAACAATAAAGTGACTGATGCTACAGACACACACTTGAGCAGCTCTGAGTGAAGAGATCAGGGCCTGCCCCTCCACTTCCCCTCATGAAGTTGCAGACTGCAGTGAGATCTCCCCTCAGCCTCCTCCAGACTGAACAGACCAAGTGACCTCAGCCATTCCTTACACAGCTTCACCTCAAGGCTCTTCACTATCCTTGTTCCTCTCCTTTGGATGTCTCTAACAGGTTAATGTCTGTCTTACACTGTGGTACCCAGAACTGTCCCCAGCACTTGAGCTGAGGCCGCCCCAGTGCAGAGCAGAGCAGGACAATCCCCTCCCTTGCCCAGCTGTGATGCTGGGCCTGATGCACCCCAGGACACGGGTGGCCCTCCTGGCTGCCAGGGCACTGCTCACTCATCTTCAGCTTGCCACCAACAAGGACCCCTAGGTCATTTTCCTCCAGTCTCTTGTTCCCCAGTCTGTCCATACACCCAGACCTGCCCCACCCCAGGTGCAGAATCTGGCACTTTCCTTTCTGAACTTCATACGCCTGGTGTTTGCCCACTCCTCTAATTTGTTGAGGTCTCTCTGCAGGGAGACCTCTCCCCCTGTCCTCGAGGGAGTCAACAGGTTCTCCCATTTTATATAACCTGCAAACTTACTTAATATACCTTTGAATCCTGTGTCCAGGTCATTTATTAAAATGTTGAAAAGCACAGGGCTGAGGATGGGGCCCTGTGGAACCCCACCAGTGACAGGTCTCCAGTCTGATGTCACCCCACTCACTGTAACCCTTTGTGCCATGATGTGTTCATTCAGGTGTGTGCCAGATGTTCTGTCCAGAAGGAAGGATACTGTGAGAGTCAGTCTCAAAAGTTTTACTGAAATCCAAAAAGATTACATGAACTGGCTTCCCTTGGTCAGCTAGGTGGGCTACCCTGTCAGAAGGTTATATGGCAAAGGCCTCTTTTTAGGCCATGAGAATAGAGCAGAGTGCACCGATACCTACTTTTGAAATTTAAAATTATATCACACTGACGCACCCGATAGATTACAAACACAAAAGTCTGTAACAAATCTACTGAAACAGCAACAGTTACACCTAAATGAAAACTAGTAAAAATTTCTTCATTTAAAAAAAAATCAGATAGCAAAAGATCCAGTAAGGTGATCCCCATAACATAAAAAATTTTATAAATACAACTTGAAAGAGTGACATCCTTGAAGCACAATGCAAAACAAGTAAAGATATAAGACACAAGTTGAATAAAAAGCTGCATGCGTTTACTACAGATATGCCATGCCAACTATTTTGATACCTAAATTTCCAGCCACTGAAACCGAAGACTCTAACAACTGTTTCATCAGACTGTCATAAGGGACAAGCTTCAACTAAAAGAACAGAGGTAAATATGAAAGACTCAAACCCAACTGTACAAAAGTGTGAATGTTCTTCTGAAGAACAATTATCAGACTGAGGAAATGTCCCGAAACACTGATCTGTACTGCCTTTGGTGGGGACAGAGTTAACTCCCTTCACAGCAGCTCACATGGCTGTCTCAGATTTGTGACACAACAGTGCTGACGGCACAGCCACGTTTTCAGGTAATGCTGAGCAATGATTACGCAGCACCAGGGTCTTTTCCCAAACTGCCCCATGCCTGACCACGCTGCGGATGGGCAAGAAGCTGGGAGGGGATGCAGCCAGGACAGCTGATCTTAAATGACTGAAGGGACATTCCACTCCATCTGGCATCATGCTCTTCAGTAAAAGCTGGGGCAAGAAGAAAGGAGGACATTGGGCTCAAGGTGTTTGTCTTCCCAACTAACTGTTTTGAGAGATGGATCCCTTTTTTCCTGGAGACAGTAAAACACCTGCATGTAGTGGTGGATGAATTCCTATTTTTGCTTTGCAAAGTAATGGAGTGCACAGGTATTTCTTTACCTATTGAACTGTCTCTGTCTTGATGCACCTTTTCTTGCACTTCTGCCATTTTGATTTTCTGCCCATTCCCATGAGGCTGGGAGGGGCAGAGGTGTAGAGGACCAAGCAATAAACTGCATGGGGTTTAGCAACCAGCCAGGCTTAA
Source organism: Argya squamiceps (assembly GCA_037834095.1). Classification (NCBI taxonomy): domain Eukaryota; kingdom Metazoa; phylum Chordata; class Aves; order Passeriformes; family Leiothrichidae; genus Argya; species Argya squamiceps. The sequence goes on from JBBMKD010000115.1 coordinate 28,036,797, forward strand.
CCCACAACAGACAGATCCACAGGGAGGATCAGTCCTAAAGCAAACTTTACCATATGCTTCCATCATAATAAAAAGCAATTAAAAAACAGAATACGCAAAAAACCCTGCAAAAAGACAGGAAGTCCTCCCTTGCCAACGCACAAAGAAATTAATACAAAAGAGAAAATGCTGCAGGAATGCAAAATCAAGCTCATCTGGTTACAGAGCACAAAGAATTGCTGCACACAGCAAACTAGGACTCCTGGCTGCTGTGAAGCCAGAAAAAAAACGAGTGTCAGACCACACTGGGCCACTCCTTTGCAGTCGTAACTTACAGAATCACAGAGTCAATTAGGTTGGAAAGCACCTCGAGATCATCGAGTCCAACCTATGACCCAACACCACCTTGTCAACCAGACAATTGGCACTAAATGTCACGTCCAGTCTTTCCCTAAAAATCTCCAAGGACGGTGACCCCACCACCTCCCTGAGGAGCCCATTCCAACATTATTCCAAGCTGCACAATAGCAGTGAAGAAATGCAGGTTCAGCTTAGGCTGCGAACGCGTCGAGCACCCAGAAGTCCTTGTCTGACAAGCCCGGACGCGCAGTCACCGGGCACCGACCGCACGCTTCTTTCACGAGGTCTGCAGGACGAGGCAAACTCCAGCCACAGCATTGATAACCAGAGGGTGACAGGCCAAGACAACCAGCGCTACAGAAAACCACCGCTACCTCCCGAGATCCGCCGGGTCCCGCCCTGCACAGGCCCGTCCTGCTCCCGGGGATCCGCGGCCCAATGCCGCTGGCGGCCCGACATTGCCCTGCCAGGGCGAGCTCGGCGGGACTCACCTCTCTGCGCGCCGCGCGTCCGCCGATCCCGCCGCCGTCCCTCCTCTATCCGCCGCCGGGGTGTCCGAACCTGGGGGTTCCGGCGGCTCCGGGTCCAACCCGCCGGAGCCGGTGGCGGCGGCCCTGCCCGGGGGCCGCACATTGGGCCGCACGGTGAGACGGGCCCGCCGGAACATGGCGGTGGCGCCGGGAGACGCGCGCGCCCGCGCACCCGCCCGCGAGCTCGGCGGCGTCAGCAGCGCGCGGCAGCGGCCCGGTGATGCCGCGAGC
>JBBMKD010000115.1:28044369-28057846 GCA_037834095.1 Argya squamiceps
GGGCTCGGGGCTCGGCGCGTGCGCGGCGGGCGCGTGGCCATGGCGGACGCGGTGCTGTTCCGGCGCGGCACCGGGCAGGTGGGAACGGCGGGGCGGGCCGGGAGCGGGGCCGGGAGCGGGGACTTGCGATGGCGCTAAAGGGTGTGTGGCATCCCCAGAGCGACGACTCGGACATCTGGGACGATACTGCCCTCATCAAGGCGTACGACAAGGCGGTGGCCTCTTTCAAGGTAAGGGGTCGGAGCGGCCGTGGCTGGATCCTGGGGCTGAGGCCGCTGGATTGGCATTTATTGGTTTCTCCTTTCTCTTCCCTAAGAACGCCTTAAAGAATGGGGAGTGCTCGGAGCCTTCAGACAAGCAGGAACAGCGCCTGGTGATAAAGAGAAAAAATCATAAAAAGAACAAAAATAGAAACAAGAGCAATACAGCGCCTTTGAAACAGGTCATCTCACTTGTAAATGCCAGCGGTGCTCCTACTGTGTGCTGTACTTCTGTACTCCGAAGTAGCTGCTTCATTACTTTGAGAGTAACATTTTGGGGTGGTGATGTGGAGTGATAACGTTATAAACTTTATTTTTAGGTGACGTATAGGAATTTCAGTAAATACAAAGGAAACACTGTAGGTGGGATCCATCTTTCTGGACAAAAAGTAGTTTAGGAAAAGGCACTTTCTGTCCAGCCCCTGTTGGTGTTGGTATTTACACGCTTCTCTTGCTACTGTTGCAGTGGAAGGTTGGTGACAGCTGCAGTGCTGTTTGGTCTGAGGATGGTAATTTGTATCTAGCAAGGATTGCCTCCATCAACCAGAAGAGAGGCACGTGTGTGGTCACTTACACGGGATATGGAAATCAGGAGGAGCAGAACCTGTCTGATCTACTTCCTCCAGCCAGCGATGAAACAGTAAATGAGATGGGGCATTCTGGGGAGGTGAGAGACTTTTTCATTCTTCTCTAAAGAAATGGGAAAGCAGGAGAATCAGCTTATTTTAGTATATTTGGTGGCGCTGTTGGTGTTCAGAGCAATTCTGTTGTAAATAGACACAAACTGATGGAGGGAATGAAAGCATCCCTTTACTTCTTGAACTCAGCATGGAAGAAAGGGAGGGGACAACGAGAAATTCACCAGTGAAAGATAACATAGCTAAAATGGTGAGCAGATAAAGTTTATTCCTGAGTCGGACTGGGAGGGCTGGAGAGAGGGAAGGATGTGAATGAGACTTAACAAGCTTTTTCACACTACAATTGCTCATTGCAAACTCTTGTTTAGTTCATTTCATGAAAATGTCTTTGTGTTCTAGAATGAAAATGAGACTCCATATTCAACAGATGAAAGTGAAAAATCTTCCCAGTCATCTCGAAACAAAAGCAACTACACAAAAGCAAGATTTTCCCCTCAAAACTTGAGATTTCCCACACCACCACCACCACCACCAGTCCCAGGCCTAGGAAAGGTAAGCACAACCTTAATGGAAATAATTTATATATGATTGTTAAGCCTGGTATTATTGTAAATTCTGAGACAATATGATGATATTTATCATTGTCTAGAATTCAATTAGCAGCATTTTGAGAAGGGATGTACAGATATGCATGTCAATATCTGTTGGTGTGCCATTTTATAATAACCTGGCACAGTATAGTCCTTCTGCAGTGCTGTTGTCTAGTGATGAAAACCTTCTGGTCCTTTGCTAACGCTTCCTTTCCAATTACCTTTTATCTTAAAAGAGAGATATTGTTCCCTGGATTCTGGTGGTGTGATTAATGACGGTGCTGTTGATGTTTTAAGATTTTGATTTTTCTAGCCAGTTGGTCTACTTCACTTCACAGGACATTGAAGGGGTTAAAAATTGTCCACATGTCACAGAGCTCCTCAGCTATAGCTGCTCTCTTGAATTAGGCGTTAATGGGGTATTGATACACCCTGCAGTTTTCCCATTGTGTAAGAATCTTAAGTAATAGTGCAGTTGTTTTCTCAAACACAGCCTTTTGTTTTCTAAATATTACTGGTTTTGTGAAAGATTTCTTTATAAGGTTTTTTTTTTCTTCTTTTGTATCAGTTGATTTGTACCTAGATCTTTCTTCTAGGACATTCACTAACATGATGTAATTTAGTCAACTTTTGCCCCATCCACACAGGAGCAGAGAAATTATCTGTTTGCCTGTGTGACTATTTGATCTGTTTCTTCCTGTTGAGAGTGCGACCATTGATTTCCACTCAGGAAAACTGAAAAATGATTGTGTTAATCAGAGGTGTATTTCAGTAGTGTTTACCTCAGTGACATGAGTAATCTTAAGTTGTACTTCTCAAGTTATGGAATGTGCCTCAGAAATAGCTACTGTGTATTTTCATGAAATGGCTGGGGTGTGTTATCTGTTGTTTAAGGTATGTGAATTGTTTCACATAATTCTCTTAAGTCAAATCCTAATACCTCAAATTCCCTTTTAATTTGTACTGCTCCACTTTTTTTTCCACGTAGTCTGGATCAAAATTCAAGGTACCTCCATCGTTTTTATCTTGCTGGCCCCCACCCTTCCCAGCAGGACCACCAGTAAGTGACAAAAGAATGGGGAAGATGAGTATTGGTGTTCTCATGTTCTCATGTTTTCTCACTGAATGTGCTCACTGCCTGTGTTTTCAGAACACATTTGTTGTGTTTCCCTGTATTTTTCACGTGTTTGTTAACACATTCAGTTGCAAATATTATGATAATCTGATGCACGAGGTCTGATTTGCACTCATTTCTGTGACAGTGGTAAGAACAGGGTATAAATTATTTGAAGAAACTACACTTTTTATTAACAGCATTTCACTGAAGAAGATAGTATTTTCTGCTAGTAACACTTGCCTGTACAGTTAAGCTGGGGAGTCTTGTTTTTCCTAGGCTTATGTAATAAAACATCATCTTTGACTCCTTTTCAGAGAACAGGCTGAGGATATGTTCCTATTTTTAAGTTTCATGTTTTAATCTTTTAGAATTAGATGCTCTCTAATCTGGGAAACTATTGAAACACAGACATTTCCTTTGTGATTTCTTAGCTGATTCCTCCTCCACCACCCATGAGGCCAGACACTGCTGAGGACGACGAAGCACTGGGGAGCATGTTGATAGCCTGGTACATGAGTGGTTACCACACTGGATATTACCTGGTATGTGCTGCTGCTGTTTTGAAGAGTCATGGTAACTTTGCACTGCTGTTGGTGCTCCTGTTTGCAGCAGCAAGCCATACAGGGGGGGCTGCTTCTTAGGTATCTTATTCTAATTTACAGTCACTACATTTAAGGGTGTTTTGTATTGTGTAAGCATTGTCATGGAGTAGAATTCACGTGAGCCAGCATATATAATATTTTTATATATATATATATATTTAGTTGATGTTTTAGTACTTTGTTTGACTGTCAGGCACTTTTATAGCCACTGTTTTACAGCCATTCTAAAACAATGAATTCTGTCTTTGTAGACATAATTGTGAATTAACTTTCAACTGAACAAGAAGTATATATTTGAAATTATTTTGTATAGCCTCTAATTATAAATAAGCCATGTAGTTTGGCTTTTATTGTTTCTAAACTGCCCATTCTGATTTCCAGAAAAAGTTAAAAACTGTTCGTGATTTGTACAGGACTGAAAAAGATTATCCAGAAATGTTTTTGTTCTGCAACTAAAGCTTTTATCTGCACGTTGGCCAACGGAGATGTTACTAAATTGTATCCTGTAGGGTTTGAAACAAAGCCGAATGGAAGCAGCGCTGGAGAGACAAACACACACAAAGTAACCGAATATCCACCTTCGTGCTGAAGGACTGTAAGTAGTGCAGCTTTGTGGTAAATGAAGATACAGTCAAGTTTTGAACTCCCTTCAAAAACGTCTTGGCTTTGGGACTTCCATCCATCCTTGTGGCTCTGTAAAGACTACTTCTGCCAGTAGTAATCCCTGCTTTGCTGAGCAGCTGTGGAATTTTATTTCTGTGGCTAGAATGAAGGAAAGTATTCATTCCTCTGATAAGAGTTTGAACTACAGCATCTGTGTACATCAGGATTAACAGTGCAGCTTATTTGAGTTACTAATGGTTCACGGTGAGCTGTTTTGGGAACAAAAGGGTGTAAGTGAAATGCGGTTTTTTCATCTGTGTTTCCTTACACAGATGGAATGGTAGGTTGTGGCTGAACTTTCTTTCCAGGACAAATTAATTTGGTGATGTTGAGTAGTTCAGTTCTCAGTACTTCAGTACCCTTGCTTTTATTTGAAATGCTTTGTCCAGAATTCTACACTGTATTTTTCACTTCCTGATAAAACTATATTCTTCTGGGGAATAATTTTCTGATTTTCTGTGGCAACATGTAATTTCTGTGCAATTGAGTAATTCTTCACGTGTTTAAAACCAAAAACCTCTTTTATACTAATTTTTGCTTCTTTTTTAAAGCCAGGTACAAATTTTTCCCACTGAGAGGTGTATATCACTTATGTATATCACTATATCATTGATGGTGGATGGTGAAGAACTGAATTTTATCAAAACAATTAGCCATAACATTTTCTTAACACTAAGCTGTCCCTGTTAATAAATAAATAACTTCAGACTAGTAATTAAATGTGCATTGAAATGAGCTATTTCTTAAAGACCTCTAGTCAATTGTATTTCAAAAGCACAGCAGCAACAAAATACTTTTTACTTCCCTGAGTCAATTTCTAGTCTTCTTACCACATGGTAGATTTACCATGTGATAGATTTCTTATTTCTTACCACATGATAGATTTCACTTATCTCTCAACATGTCTTGCATTTCTCAGACTTTTTGTCTGAATGGCAGCACCAGAATGATTAATTATGGTATCTTCTTTTAGGAGAGAGTTATGGCAGCAATGTGTGTTACAGTGGTCACTGGTGGCACTGACATGGAAAACAGTGTACTGTCATAGTAGGAGGGACAATCTTACAGGTCTGATTAGAATAATGAAATACAACAGCTGGTTTCAGGAAGGCTATTGTCTTGTTTCAAATGTGTGAATAAAGTTCTACTTTTTAAACTGTGAGTTGAGGGATGTAATTTGTTTTGGGGTGGTTTTTATTTTGAGCTTCCATAGGCATCTCTTGGTTGGATGAATGGCTGAAATACAGCAGAAAGCCTTGATATGTTGCCTTTTTCTGATTACATTTACTGAAAGCAAATTAGGGAAAGCCTGTAGAAAGGTAAGTATGAACATAGGTTTCAGCCCTTACAATGTAGGCCTGAATTTTACTCTACTCTTAATAGAGGCTGTAGCCACAAAACTAGGTAGTAATTTAGTTAATGCCAGTGGTTTGCTTTTCAGGGAAATAGAGGTGTGAACTTTACTGCATTCACTTCCTTTTCCTACTGTGGTCGTGTGTCAAAAGATCAGTTTTCCCACAAGTAATTGAGCAAAAAAAGAGTTACTCATAACTTACCTAAGCTACTTTGAAGGCTTTTTTTTTCAATTGCTTCTAAATCAACTTTTAAGATTGCTGAAGAGGCAGAACTGCCCTCGTCCTCAATTAGTTGTGTTGCTGTCTGGCATTGTTATAAAAAGTGGCCTTCATCACTTTTTAACACTAGTAAAATCTGGCATACAACAATTTTACTGCAGTTCTGACTTCAGTAAAGTGGTTTATGTTTTAAACAAATGATTCTTGTAACTGATTTAATTGCAAGCAAAACAACTGAATAGAATATTAATAAAAGGGTGTACAAGAAAGAGGCAAATGATTCACACGAGTGCTCACCACACTGAGAACTCTCAACAACAGCTGACCACTGCCAGGATATGTGACCTAGAAAGGTCCCTTCTCCCATCCCCATCCAAGATGTGAAGTGGTATAGAATAATCTGGGACTTCTAGTCATGCCCTCTCCTGGCTGCTGGAGAAATTAACCCTATCCTGGCTGGAACCAGGACAATGTTTATTTGCAATGGAGGTGTGTAGTTAATAATACAAGAAGACAAGGAAAAAAAAAAAAAACCAAGCCCTAACACTTTCAAACTTTTCTAGGCTTGAAAAATTGGTGAAAGGGGCAAAACCAATTGCTAAGGTAATTTTAAACTCCTACACTAGGGATCCTTCATCATGATTTTAAGGGCCTCTGTATTTATTGTATAATAGCATACCCCCTTTGCTATTATTATGGGACCAGACAATGAAGAAACAGTGATGAAATCCACCATTGCTGCTGCTCTGGCTGTGATCTAATGTGTGAATATTCGGATAATGGCACTTCTTTTAAAGCAGACACATTATCAAGTATTCTAAAGAAATTTCTCTAACACAGTAGTTTGCTAACAGAGCTTTCCGAGCTTCTGGAAACATCCATAGTTTGCTAGTTGCACTGCAAAATCAAACAGGTGTCAATAAAGATTTAAAAGATGCTCCAGTGCTACATGAAACATGAACAAATAAACAGTGAAGCCGAAGTATGGTACATTAAAAATAATTTTGTTGCTGCTAGGTTGAAAAAAATAGTAGAACTTTGAACTGTACACGTTTGAGCATTGTGATACTCAGACTAAGGAGACTGATAAAGGATACTCTAGCAGGCATATCAAAGCCTAGTAGAATAAGATACTGGTGTGTTGACAAGTGTTCAAATACCACTCTTACAGAACAAAGCAAATAGAACACCCACTTGGGCAGCCACTGGAGGTCAGACATCAGATCAGCTCTGCGGAGATTGAGATACCAGGCATAACAATCTCTTTCAGGCCTGAGTACCATCACATGAGCTTTCCAGCCTTGCCTTATGGTCACCCTGCTTACAAGATGTGACTCCTGTAATGAAGTCACTATATATACTGAAACGTATGTAAAAAATAAAGGCAGATTGACAGACTTTTTTTTGTTTACAGTAAAAAACACATTTTCCCTGGCCTATGTATAATATAGTAGTTTTAAGACTCTACTAGAAAAGAACTGCATTCAAAAACATTTTGGAAATACAGAGTTTGAACAGCTGTGGCATATAAGCTAATATAACTAGCATCAAAGTTATGAAGCTCTGTTTTGTATTTTCCCACTGCTTAATTTTCTTGTAATTTCCATTGCTTTGTAGGAGGGGAACTAAGGCATTTCAATAGAGGTCTCAGCAAAGGGTAGTATGTAAGCATGCTGAATACACTTTGAAAAGCAAGAGATATTTTGAGCAGTGTATAGAACAAACAGGAAGAAATAATACCCATTAAAATGACAATTTGCAATTGTAAAGTATACAAACAGAAGATTAATTTATCCTGAAGCAGCGTCTTCTCTACTCAGACTCTTTACTTCATTTGAAATTCTCTCCTTTAAACTCACCTACTTTTAACAGGCTGTCATCCTGCAGTCACAAGATAAATGGGAAGCATCTGAGGTACAGCAGTGTAGATGCTTTGGCTGCAGACTTTATTCTTTTACCCTGCAGGAAGGATGAGCTTGTTCAGGTTAAGAAAAACAACTAAGTTTTGTGCTGCAGAGAGAAGTTGACCTTTCCTGTTGAAGATTAAACAGCCGTGTATTTACTGAATATTGTGCCAAGAGGTGAGAGCAGCAGATCCAAGTAAAAAAATCCATTAAAATTTAGATTCTGGGCAATAGGTTACTATGTGCTTTCCTTTCCCAGGTTATTATTTCCCTGCAATTGGTGTTCATTCTGTAATTCCATAGCTTACAAAGGTCATCAACAGAAAAGGCAAACTACATCTCCAGAGAGGGTGTAAGAGGTCTCATGAGTACTCTAGAGATACAAGGAATTTTCCACTGACAAACTCAAGGCACCCACAGGAAAGGAAGGGGAGGGGGGACAAGGCAGAAATAAAGGGTAATCCTCCCTCCTCAAAATGTAATAATTTTCAAATTATTACTTCTCCTATTCCCTATAAACCTGTTTTTTGCAGGAGGACAGTGTTTGGCTTTCAGAGGTGCTGAACACCTTATGCTAGTTGAGGATAGCTTTTCATCTCATTCGGCTCATCCCCCTCAGAAGGACCTGAACGCCCACCCTTCACAACTGCTTTATGAGACCTAATTCAATGTTACTCTCCTAGTAACACCAGACAAATAAGTGTCTAGATAAATGCTTTCTCCTTTCTAAAAACATACCCTCCTTGCCACTCTTTGCTCTGGCTTTCACCTCAGTGCTAGGGCAATTTCATTTCAATTTCCTTGTCACAACTTTCACAAAAGCCATTCTCATTTTTCAGCCACATTACTCTCCTAATGGAAAGCCAAGATTTTAGCTAGGCACCAGGACTATACTGAACATCTGTCCCACCTGCATTGGAAAGGGGATCTTTTACTTGTCCTGTGTTTATAGAGCTAACCAGCTCATTTCGAGCTTACATAAAACATATAAAGCCTATGGGCTTCTGCAAGCCAAGTTTTTTGAAAGAATCTGGTCAGACTCCTCCATCCTCAAAGATGCTCAAGATGAGATCCCCTTTGCAATCAAAGATACTTTATTAGTTAGGAAAGCATTGGCCTGCTACCACATTCTCTAAAGCAGGGAAAGAAGTGAATTGCCAGCATCTTGGTCTTACAGGAAAAAAACCCAAAATCTGGGGCTGAGAGTGGATCCAGCCACACCTGCACTCCTTTCTCAGAAGCAGTTTAGAAGGTAAGTGGGTCCTTTCTGCACTTCATGTCTCAGTGGGAGGGTCTCCCTGATAAACTTCATCTGAAGCTCCCATTCTGCCCATGACAGCATCATTCAAAAAACCAAAGCTTTTTCAACAACAAAAAAAAAAGGGTCAAAACTTACAGCAAAGGAAGTGGGTAAAATAAAATCAGGCTGGGTAAAAAAATAAAATGTCTGAGAATAGCTAAGCTAATTTAAACCTTCTTCCAGACAGCAGGAACAAAAGCCAGTGAAGAGACCTGGCAGAGCCATCCGCTAACCAGGCTGTAAAGGAACCTTCCCAAAGGGACAAAACAATTGCACAGGATTTGAAGTGACACTCTTTGGAATGTTACTAATGTCTACTGCAGATGAATTCCTATTGTCTAAATCAGAAAAAGGGAGGGCATATAGCAGATTGTAGATACAAAATCAAAGCAATTATGTGGGGAAAATATATTGCCAATTTTTAAAGAGCAGTCTGCACCTCTGGGGTAGAGGAAGAGACTGGTATCTGTATGCCTGGCATCTGTTACAGAGAAATAAGCAGAAAAAATACAATTATGTCACTGTAAACACCCACAGTTGATCCACATCTTAAAGAGTGCATTTGAAAGAAGTACCCTCAACTCAAAAAAATACTGTATTGGAACAAGAAAAGGTGCAGGGAACACAGCAAGAATAATAAAGTAGAACAGTTTTTGCCCAAGGATCAAGTGAGTTGCTTGTATTCATCATGTGGATGAGAATATTTATGGAGGATACAGAGCACTGCCAAATGATGCATGAAAATAAAATGTACATTCATTCAAGTGCTGTAAGTAGACTTGGGTCATTCTATAAATCAAACCAACAATCCTTCCCAACTTTGCTTTCAACTACCTGTAAAGAAAAACCCAGCTCCGGCAAGTAAATCAGGGTTTGTTTCTCTGGCATATAACAGCCATTTATCAAAGGACTGCATCCTGCACACTGTACCTGTAAGTGTCTCTGCTGGGTTCTTCAGCTTCTGAACACAGATGTCACACTATGAAATATTACCTACACTTTTGCCCAGGACAAATTCACAAGGGGGACAGAATTTCTCGTGTTGTTCCCATGGGGTACATCTAACCATCATGGTAAGTACAACTAACCTACAGCAAAAACACTGCACACTGGATTGAACAAGGATGTGAGGAAAAAAGCAGCAGTTGCCATTTCTGTCAAAGACCATGGTGAATGAGATGTATAGGACAAAAAGGACTTTAATCTATCATACTCGTTTCTTATGGTAGGGTTTTAACTCTTCTGCAGTTGTTCATGGACTTCCTGGAATTCTGCCTCCATGTATTTGACAAACTTGAGAAAATGAAAGACTACATTTGGGAATCAGTGCAAAACACAAGATTCAGCTCATGTATTTATTATTTGTCTCTGCTACAGGATCTTTTCTGACGTTTTTTTTGAAAAAACAAGACTACTAAATTATAAAATTATAAATTATACTATGCACATCTTTTAGATAACATTCATCATCACTTCTCTTTCCATAATAACATGGTTTCTACAAGTTATAAAAAGTTGATTTTAGCTTACTAAGAAGAGATAAGGTAACTGCACAGATGGTATAAACAGGTGTATTATATCTGACTCGCCAAACTGAAATTTCTGTGAACTCCAATCGACTAGTGCCTTTATAATGACAATAGCAAGTATTCAGATGGTGCTAAAACCAAAATGGAGGGAAAGAAGAGACATGAGATTTGAGCAAGATGACACAGGCAATTAGCAGAGCCAAAGAACTTCATCCTGTATCTTAAAAACCTAGAGTGGCCTCAGTGAACCTCTCAATCTTAATTCTTCCATGTCAAAGCCATTACCGAATGTTGATAGCACATTTTGAATTTCTGGTTAGAATAAGAAAAAAAAAGAGGTGGCAAAGCATAGAATTCTGTCGTATTGTTACTAGTATTGTCATAAGACAACGATAGAAAATACTTTGCTCTGAGAATGTAGCAGATATGTCTGCAGGTCAGCTATATGTATACAAATTCTGCTACCTGTAAGTCTAAAGAGCTTTGTTTTCTCAAGTAATTGTGGGATCTTAAAGATTTATGACATTTACCAAACAAATTTATCCTTAAGGAAGTGATTGTAAATCCAGGATCTCAAATCTGTTTTTATTTTTTTTTACTGGCTATAAAAGTTACATTCCTCTCTCATTCAAATCCCAAGCCAAAACATGCTATGATTGTTATAAAAGTCTTCTAGTCCTACTATATTTTGAAAAATTAGTGTGGTGGGTTGACCCTGGCTGGACAAGAGGTGCCCACCAAAGCTGTTCTACCCTCCCCTTCTTAGCTGCACAGGGGAGAGGAAACATAATGGAAGACTTGTGGGTCAAGATAAGGACAGAAAAACAATTATTCACCAGTTACTGTTGGGTAAAACAGACTTAAACAGGGGAGATTAATTTGCTACCAAATTAGGTTAATGAGCAATAATCCCAAATCTTGAAACATCTTCCTCCCACCCTTCCCTTTTTTATACACTTGACTTCACCCACAATTTGCTCTACCTGCATCCCCCCAGCAATGCAGAGAAATGTGGGCTGTGGCCAATTCATCACACAACTTACTGCTTCTTCTCCATCGGGAAGGACTCCTCACGCTTTTCTCCCACTCTAGGATGGTCCCTCCCATGGGGGACAGTCCTCCATGAACTTCCCCAGTGTGGGTCCTTCTCAAGCCCACTGTTCTTAAAGAACTGCTCCAGTGTGGGTCCCATCCACAGGGTGCAATCCTTTAGGATCAGGCTGCTCCAGCATGATCTTCCACAGGGTCACAAGTTCTGCCAGCAAACCTGCTCCAGGATGGACTCCTCTCTCCATGGGGCCACAGAGCCTGCTACAGTGTGGACTTTCCACATGGTCATAGCCTCCTTCAGGTACCCTCTGCTCCAGTGTGAGGTCCTCTTTTACTCATATTTTAATGAATGTATTTTCAGCATTTCCACTCTTGGAAATTAGCTATGAGTGTTATTACAGAATGGGAACTTTTATTCCTACAAAGAAAATGTAAACTGGAAGGAAAGTGAGAGCTCTAGCCTTTTTGAAATACTCTCCCTTTCACATGGCAGGACTCTCTAGTCTCAAACACCATGCCACAGCTGCATCCTCAAGCGCACCACAGGGTGCTTTGGTCTTTTTGTCTCTTCCTTCAGCAAGTCTGAGACCTTTTATGCAACATCTTCAAGACCTACAAGAATTTCTCACAGGCCTCCTAATAACTCATTGATTGAGTGATTTTATGGCACATACAGTAAATAAGGAAATAAACAATAATTAAAAAGATTGGAGCTTCCCACAAGCAAGGGAGACTTGAGAGCCAGTGAATCCCAGTCAAAGAGAACAGATGGAGGAAGGATTTCCTCCATGCTGTTTTAAATAGACAGGACACAGATGGAAGTATTTATACACCAGAGAAATATTGCCTTAGTAGTGGTTTTTCAGGAGCTAGTTTGAACCATTCTACCAGTGACAACGGTAGGAAAGTGCAAACCAAATTATTGCTGTGACCACAAACTGATAATGGGGTATTATGGTTGCAACTTCTACACTTTTCACTTTCAGAAATAGAAGCTGGGTAGGAGTATGTTTTTTGATATCTAGCAAGAGAAGAAGGATATGAAATGTTCTGACAACCCCCTTTTATTGCCATTAGAAAATACTGACTACAAAGATGAAAATATTACCAGAAAATGCTGTCCCAAGAGGCTGTCACCAGGATCAGAATATCTAAGAGCCAGATGCTCAGAGCACCAGTTTGGCTTGGAATGGCCTGCCAGACCAGAACAAACACTCTATGTCCTTTTTCTGCTAGTTTTTAGTAAGAGGCTGTGCAACCACCTGACACCACAAAGGATTTATAGGGATTGTTTGAATCAGCACAAAACGAGATGCAGATGCTCAACAGTAATTCTTCTGACAACACAAGAGAATGACTGCACTCTATCCACCATGCAGGCACTATCAGTAGAAAAAGCATAGGAAGAGCTATACTAACACTTGAATGAAAGCTGCCTGTAAGAATTGAAAAGTAGCATGTATTGTTTATATGTGGTGAGCATGAAAAATTGAACTAATGTATGAGGAGGGGGTTGGGTTTTTTGCTTTTTTCTGAGTTAAGATTCAGCTGTTATACTGCCATTTCTAATCTGACAAAAAACAAAGCTCAAAAATTAAGCCCCAGACACCCAGAGCCAATCAATCACTGATGTATTTACAATCATCTTAACATGACTCTAGAAAACCCATTGTGATGAATTGCTTCAGACATTACACCTGTAACCTTTTACTGAGGTGTAGCACACTGCAATTCTCACAGGTTCACACTTTGAACAGACACTGCACAATGGCAGTCTTGCATTTGTCTCAATTTCTATTCTTCAAAGTTCAGGTAAGGATGGACGCTTTCCCTCCTGCACCCACCTTACTGTCTGTTGCTCTAGAGGTTTAGCCAAGGAGAGAAGATGCTGTGCAGTTCTGTCAACTCAGTGTAGCCTTAGAACCAAACAGCAGCTCTTCTCGTCTTCAATACTGAGTCCATCAGACAATAGTTTGCATTAACTCAGGCTTTACCCTTTTGCAAGTTCCTTGTCTTTCAGCAACCTTATCTTCCTACAAGAAATTGAAATTTAAACCAGACAGCTGCAGACAGAGGAGTAATAGAATTCAGCTGGCTTTGGGTTGCACTATTAAAACCTAAAATGTGTTTTCAGTACATTTATAACAGCTGTATTTGAGCTGCCTTACTGAATGCCAAGGTGAATACTCATGTAGTGGTTTGAAAGCAAAACAAGTGAGAGGCTCCAAGTCAGAAATACAATTTAATAAG
>JBBMKD010000115.1:28059059-28081994 GCA_037834095.1 Argya squamiceps
TTTCAACAGTTGATGAAGATGGTGATAGAATACTTTGTGCATATCTTATACTACAACCCAGGACAACTCACAATACTTGAAATTAATACATGAAATGTCCACCAATTAATTGCTCAAAAACATCTTTGTTAAATTCTTGCAAGAGAATATTTTGATCTACGGAAATCGACCAAAACCAGAAGTTAGTAAAAACAGATGCGTAAAATGTATTTTCAGGGCTTCTTTTTGACCAGGCAATGAAACCAAGATCAATCATCACATTATTATAAAGACCAGTTTTATCACTTTCACATTTACAAATATACACGTTATTATAATAACAGCTGGAAAAAGCCAGCTCTTTAGACAAGAAAAAAAATAGATACAGATGATTCAAGTAGATATTAAAAGTAATAAAATCATTAAAACATCAAAAGTTGCATCTACTCCACTGTCCATCCCTCTATAATCATCTTCTTGTTCAGAGATGCGTCAGCTAAAGTGATGGCTGAATTAGAGTCATGCAAGAATGACAAAGATATAGCAATTTTTGAAAAGGTATTGAGATCATACAGGTACAGGAGCAGGGTGCTCGTGAATACAGCCAGGACAGCAGTGCAGCGAATCATGAACAAACAGATCGCATTCCACACAAAATGTGTTCTGACACACTTTGCATATGTATACCTGTGTGGGAAGGATAGAAAGACAAGTCAAATTAGCAAAAATTAGCATCATCATAGCACTACAGTAATGCAACAGTATTGTCATCAAGAGAATGTAAACAGACTATATTGCTAGCAATCACAGAAACTCAATTGAATTAAAGCTGACAGCAAGTATATCCACAGGCTTGAGCTCAGGTCACTCTAAATACTTCCGAATAGCTAAGAGTGGAAGCTTTTTTATGCAGCTCCCCAGGAAATCCCTTCCCACACTTCTGCAGACTTTGCAGTCAAGAAAGTGTGACTGTTTAACACAGAACTCTAGTTAACCACGACATTAACTTTCACAAGTATTTTTCTGGTCTTTAGAACATAATGCTAAAGGATCATCTCTATTTCTCACATCCCTCAATGCAAATTACAATGACATTCAACATACTTACATTTTGATCTTTTATTTCTCCCTGGCAGCCTTGACAATACCTAAAAGCAAAACTGTATATTTTAACTGAAAAAAAGTTTCAAATCAGTGTTTAAAAAAAGATCTCATACATAGTAACAATTCCTAGCAATTATTTCAGCTATTCAATTGACCTCACAGATCATGGAAACTACAAGTATTTCTTAATGCCAGAGGTGCCCCACACCACCCAAACACTCAGGATCTCCAGCAGCAAAGAAGCTGTTGCCAGCTATTCTTACTTCTGTAACTAAAAAGTTACTGGATCCACAAATTCACTAATCATCGCAAATAAGATTTGCATACCGTTCCCCTTTGTATTCTTCCAGGGGAACTTCCTGAAAGGCATCTAAAGGAAACAAGTGATGGTAAGACCGAGCCAGGTGAGGTGCAGACACCAATGTAAGACCTGCAAATAAACAGACACCAAAATTGTTACAAGGGAGGATTTACTGAAAAGCTTTTCTGTGTCAAATAAAATAAAAAGGAAAAACAGTATTTTTAATTACTCACTGGTTGAGAGCTTCTAAGAATTTTAGAAAGTAAAATTACTTGTTCCATTAACCAAACCTGTAATCCTGTCCAGTTTTAAATATAAATACAAAGAACAAGCAAATTGCTCAAATTTCTAGGTTTAACTCAACCTTTAGAAATACATTTACAACACACAGTGGTGAAGTTAGGAAGCTCCTTTTGGCAATGATGGTTCTGCTGTATCACACCACCACTTAAAATGAGGCCCTGTTACAAAGCTCTACTACAGTCTGCTATATTACTGCCAAAACCACACCACAGCCCCATTTCAGCTAACAGAGGTCTGCTGGTTTTAAAACAGTTAATTTTTGTCACACTAACTAGCATGTGGCTGTGTTTTGGATCTATGCTGGAAACAGCGTTGATAAAGCAGGAATGTTTTCCTTACTGCTGAGCAGTGCTTACTCAAGGCCCTTTCTGTTTCTTACTCCACCAGTGAGTAGGCTTGGGGGTGCACAAGGCATTGGGAGGGAATACAGTCAGGATTGCAGTCAACAGCGTACCAAGAGAACAAAGGGATATTCCATACCACGTGGCATCATCTCAGCCTATAATGCTGGGTGGGGAAGGTGGAAAGGGGAGAGTGTTCAGAGTGATGGGTTTACTTTCTCAAGTAACTGTTACCCATGACGGAGTCCTGCTTTCCTGGAGATTCTGCTGATGGGAAGTAGTGAATGAACTACTTACTACACTTGGCCTGCATACAGCTTTTGCTAGAAGTATCCAATTGCCTTTAACATCACCCCTGAGTTTTCCCACTTTTACTCTTGTGATTCTCCCCCTCATCTCAGCAATGGGGAGTCTGTGGGTGTCAGGGGCTGAGTCGCCAGCTGGAGTTATCTGGGGCATGGGCTGGCACAAATGTCTCCATCACTCACTCACACATGTACTGTAAATGTCCCAACTGTTGCTCTGCTGATCACTGTAAATGTGGAGAATCCACTGCAGATGCACAGGATTTCTACAGTTACACTATTCCCTTGCTGGAATGAAACTCATGCTGGTAGGAAAAACTTGAAATTAAACTAGGATGAAGTGACCCAAAACTACAATTATTTCATCCTCTTGCCAAATACACGCATCCTGATAATACCTATTGTGTTTTAGTCATATGCCTGTAGGAGAACAGCACCCCTTCACAATATTATTACTATAAACCATGCTAAACCTCTCTCCCACCCTCACTAAGAGCAATGGAGGGAGGCTTCATTGGTTGCACAGTCCATTAACATTTGTAAGACCAAAGGGGTTCTGTTTACAACTCTACAGCCTGTCATGTGTCACTACACAGCCTGCCCTTGGGTTCAACTTGGAAATCTTTCATCCACATACTCCTGGAGGTGAGAGTGCTTCACCTCTTGCTCCAAAGCTCCATTTTCATGGCCTTGCAATGAAGACTCTGAAACGTGGGTGTGTTCAGTTAAATGAGGATTCTTGAGAAGTTACCATTCCCATGTGCATCACCCCTCTTCCCTACTTTGCCTTAGGTTTATTCGTTATACCAAGGAATATGATACAGCTTTACTGTTACAGGTATAGTCCTGAGAGACACTTGTATGAAGTTGACATCCCACGTCACAGAAATGCAGGACTCTAAAAGCAGAGTTGTTTTTTAATAACTAAGTACAGCTGAATTTTTCTACCCCTTAACTCTCTTACCATGAACTCCTGATTCACCTGCTCACCTTTTCTTGCCACTTACCACAGATTTTGCATTCCACAGGAAGCTCACAGTATTTGGCTCTGCACTGAGGACAAAAATATCCACCCAGTGTAAGACCCGGGTCACTGTTATTTTCCAACTGCCTACAGTAGAAAGAAACAATTCAGTACCTAAGAAACAATACCACGCTACTATGTAACTACAAATAATGTTTTCACAGCAAATAATTTTAAGTTTCACTAGATTGCACGTAACAGTTTAATGTGTAAGTGTCAGAAAACAACAGATATGGTGAGATGTCAATGACCACATTTTCCCACAGGAACAAAGACAAATAAATCCATATAAAGGAGTCAATCTTTAAAAGTAAGGATATGAACAATAACTGCATGTTTGTTTCTTTTTAGACACAAAAATATTCTATATTGCCTTTAAGATGCATGTAGTACTTGCTCTTTCACATAGCACACACTGTTAGACACTGTTTTGTTCTGAAACTCAGACTCTATTCAGACCCTATCACCCTGAAAAACAATGATTCTTTTCATTGAGAAGTGCACTGGTACAGTCATCAAATGAGGCCTCTATTTCCAACTTCCCTTTAAAGGAAAGAAATTTCTTCCCTTCATGGTAAGAAATACATAAGAATGAGCTACTTCATTCAGATAATACCCTTCCATCTTATAATTATCTTTTATAATGATAGTAATAATTAAATCAAGAACTGCAAGTAATTACTTTAATACCTTGTAGCACCTGTGTGTCCCAATTGCTGTGTAACAGAACTAAGTACCATTTACTACGTTAAAAAAACGTAAATGCAAATTTTAAAACACATATTTAACAGAGGTAACTATGGCCACATAGAGCTACCAATAGAAATAAAGTGTCTACTGAGAAGTCACAAGACATGGCTTACCTTTCTTAATATTATTTTGCAATACTTTCACTGCTGAGTAGATTTTCTAAATATGACTAATTAATATTGAATTCTTATCAGCTCATTGAATTCTAATCAATGCTACTTACGCCATGCTAAAGGAGGGCTTTGCATCTTGATCAGACAGAGAAGCGATAGTATGCTGAGGAAAACCTGAAGAGAAAAACATCTCATAGCAACAATTTTAAACATGCAATAATGTGTTAGTTTCTTACTTGAATGAAGAATTTCAAAGATCATTCTAGCCCTTCAAGCCTATCTCTTTCCCATTTGTTATTACAGGAAAACTGATACATTCTTGCCAGGTATCAAATTCCTCCCAAAGGTCTCTACCGACATCCACACCTTCCTGACTTTACTTCGCCCCAACTGAAAAAATGTCATTGTCATAGACTTTGTGTTAACAGAAGCCCACTGGAACCCCATTTTTGAAAAACAGTTAAAAAGATAAATATGTGAAATGGAAGGCAAGCAGAATGAGCAGCATACTAATGTTCACTTAATCAATAGTTTCTAATTAAGGGGCAAATACTTTTATACCCATCCATCCGGCCTATATTCACCTTCCAAATGCAGTACGTGACAGATGAGACTACCAGACTTTTTGGAGACTGCTATCTTTCTTTCTATCATTTATTTTTTACAGTTCATGACAGGTGAGAAGTTGGTTTTTCCAACTGCTGCTCAGGCTTTACCTACGAGAAGTAAATCTTTTCTTTATCTACATGGTATTTTTATCTGGACATAAAAATACATACCTTCTTATCTATGAAAAGGGTGGATGAAAGTGAGAACTCAATGCTCTGCTTTGCAGCATTAGAGCTCCTATTCTTGTTTAACTCCAAGCTTAAATTTATTGAGAAACACATCAGAAAAAGAAAAGGTATCTAATCTATATGTTGAAAGAACACTCCAGAAGCTGCTAATAAACATGTAGTACCTATGGCTCTTAATTAATAGCTGTAACATTTGCCTTCTGCAGGGAAAAAAGCAGAGGGAGAAATAGAATAGTTTTTCATCCTTCATTTCTAAATACTAAACTTAAAACAATTACTGCGCCAATATTGTTCCACTTTGTTGTTTCCAAATTCTGTTTGGTAACTTGTCTTAGTAAGCTTTATTCAGAAGCTGACTACTTTGCAGTAATAGTATCAAGAAAGCTGATACTTATCTAGCAAAGTAAAAGTTAAAACAACAAAAAAAAATTGCACAATCTCTTTATCACTCATCTTACTATTTGTACAGCCTTAAGAGAGAAGAGGTAAACAAAGAAAAAGCAGATCTCGTGCTATTGACAAAACCATATCCTACCCATTCGAATAAGGGAGCACTCAGAAGTTGAACCGGCAGGTGGAGGACTAACATGGTGCATCAGCAGTTCCTTATAATGACCTTCATCTAAAATAATGTGGTATGTTCCTGTCATGAACAAAGAAATGCCTTATAGTCAGGTTATGAGCAAAAAAGAATACAAACATACACTCCAAATGACAGAAAACAATTTAGGTAGAAAACACAATTTATCCAGACCTGTTCCTAAAAAGCAGCCCTGTTAATGCCACAGTAAATGACAAGTTTTAAAACTAGGAATAACAGAATGGTTAATTAGATATGAAGGCACAGAGCTTTTTCTCCAGCATTACACTGTAGTAATGACACTATAAGAGCTACCACTGTAGCAGTAGGTATTAACATGTTGCATTGATGAAGTTCCACATCACATAGCTTTATATGTGGAACAAAAGGTTAGAAAATACCTGCATTTCTTCCCTCTATAGCTACAGCTACCAGCTGACAATGTTTTCACTTACAACTGTATATTCTGCAGATTTGGGCAACTCTTTAATTTTCTGCCAGCACAATGGAAAATATTTATCCTTAAAATATCAAAATGCAGTACTAAATATATAAAACAGTATTTACTTAATTTTGATTTTAAACCTGTGTTAGCAATGTAACTACTGAACTTCAGATACATACCACCAGTTTCTTGGGCAAGTACTGTACAAACTCGAACTTCAGCACTTAGGCCGATGACAGATACTCTGATCTTCAGTGCTTTTAAACACTTAAAATAGAGAAAAAAAGCATACTCAAATTCATGTGCAGAACAAGAAGCAGTAAAAAGGCTTAAAGTCTTAAATGAAAATTAATTGGTGATAACACTGCAACTGCCTGTTTTTCCCCCAGCAGCTTGGATGTTCAATGCAGTAGTCAAACTTCAGTTCTGTACCTTAATTAGATCATAGATGTTGGCTGGATCACATGTTGTCAGACTGCTGAGGACTACCAAAATCTCTCTGCTTGTATGTCCTGGCATGTGCCTAAGAAAAGCACACAGTTAATTTACTTCTGCAGACTAATCTATTTGTATGATAACACCTCCAAGGACCTCAATGTATTGGAAGTCAGAAGGTGACATCATATGAAGTCCTCTACAATCTGTGATAAGATCCTTGTCTGAGCACCAGATTTTCACCTTCTAAAAGTCAAACCTTTCCAATATCTAAAATACAGTACTTAATTGTGTTATTGTTACCTGATTATTTGCTGCAATGAATCCTTTGTACCTTAGCCATACTCACAGGTAAAATTCATCTTCAAACTAGCACACTGTAGTAAGTCTTCCTGACCTCTTAAAAAGCTCTCATCAGCTTCTAAGTGTAAATCCCTTACTTTTAATTACTTCTAGTTCTTAGCTGAAAACTCTCTTCCTGCTAGTAATTAAATAGCTTTTCATGACACTGATTATTAGCTTTGTTAAGTCTGTGTCTTTAGCTGTAATTCTTTATTCAGTCTTCCACAAACTAGGATACATTTCAATACCTCACATAGCAAATGAGAGTTCTGAATCTATCCTACCTGAAGACTGATCTTTCTAAAGTAAGCCAACAAGATTATTGATGACACAATGCTGTTTGTTTTCTGTTCTCTTACATTATTAACCCTAACTCCGTCCTCTCTCATACCTCAGCCCTTCAGTAAAAAAGAACTGCAGTATCTCTCATCACATTATCTACATACCATCAACTAATTGGTTTTCAAATTTCATTTCTATAAGAAACACACCCCTAAATACAAGCATCTAATGGTAGAAAATAAAATTCTGCACTACTAAAGTATTTAACTTAATGATTTGTGTTTTAAGAGGAGATAAAGTCACCTTTTAAAACCTCAAGTCAGCATGATGCAAGATGCTACTTAGAAAAAATTCTGTCCCTGCCTCTCAAAAACATCACAATCACAAAGAAAACAAAAAATCTCCACATATATACTAACTTTAAAGTCTGCATGGCCAAATTTAGGGAATTATATAGAGAAGGCTCTCCGCTGCAGTTCATATCCACTGCTTTCTTCAGAGCAGTTATATGCTTTTTTAAGTTTCCTGTAAGTGAAAAAAATGCAATCAATTTAACTGATACAACAAGTTAAAGAACAGAAATATTTAAACTGCATATGTAATGAAGTGTGCTTGTACAACAACAGGGACTGGTTTCAAAGTGGAACAGGTCTGTATTTTTTCTTAGAAATTGGTATTTTGATCAGAATGCAGAAAACATTTTACTTTTACTCTAGACTTTTACTCTATAGGCACTCAGATGCTAGAAAGTTTAGAAGCCAAAAAGAATAAAATCACTGTTTGGTATCATTAAGCACTCAAGTTGTTACGCCTCTCCCAAAGAGAAAAAGAATTTTGTTTCCTCTGTTATCCTTAAAGTATGGTTCAAAGATTGATTGATCCTCAATTTCCTCAATGAAACCTGCTGAAGCCAAAGAGACTGGTGTAACAGCAGGCAGGAGCCAAACAAACCTTGACTTCGTAACATCTGGTCAGATCTCACAAAAAACACAGAGGTCGTAACACACAAAATTAACAAACAGGGTAGAAAATTAACTATAGGGGAAACAGAACACATCTGAGTTGCATTCTGGTCGAGACTTGACTGCCAACAAGCACACAATGACAGTTCTGGACCAAAGCAGACCAAAACGCAGATTATGGTTTCAGACAATTTGAATAATTTAGCTTTTAAATTAAAACGAATTATGATAACATAACTTCATTTTCAGCAGCGTATCAGACAGAACTTGTAACACCAATGAAAAGGATAAAAACATCTGCTATTTAAGAAAAGGATATTACTTCCCCTACCTGAGAGTTCCGTCATTTTCTCTGCTCTTTTACTCTTGGTTACAATTAGGCCAATCTGAAAAAGGGAAACAAGAAGACAAAATTTTTCTTAGAAAGTTTTATTATGAGTTTATTTAGAATTTTACTGTATTTTTTTAGGTCTTTATGGACCAGAATTATTTAACCATACAAGTCTATACAAGTTTTACTTCAAGCATAACAGCAGCAGCACAACATGATGCATCAGTTTACAAACATTCTTGTATTTTCATTACTACTGCCAAAAGGTACAAAAAGAAACCTCCTAAAACGCCTGGCAGAAACAGACAGAAACAAGAATTTCACTAGATTGATGAATAAAGAATGGGAAGGTATACGTAAATTGAAGAGAGTTTACTGGGTAGTGTTATAACCAAAGCTACCTTTTGAAATGGCTTTTTGTTATTTGTTTCTTATAGGGTTGTACATACCTGACTAACAGGATTCTGGTCAAAGTACTCTTCAACAAAATATTCCAGTAACTATAAAGAAAATTCAAGACAGTTAAAAACTAATTATGCTTTTATTACATATGCATTATTACAGATGCAAAACATCTAGTATCACTAAAAAGCAAAACAAAGTAGTTGGGTAACACAAAAAGGGGGAATAAGTCTTTCCCTTCCATTCTTCTTTCACCTGTCTCTCCCCTTTCATCCCACATAACCAGTGAAATGCAGATTTCAGAAACTACACCCTCCCTTATTTTATTCACATCCTATGTTGAAGTTCTAAATTCCTGCTGGCTCAAATGGAGGTTTTCAATACACCAAAAAGCACAATCTGTACAAAACCATCAAAATCTAGGATTTCTTGCTTTAGTACTGTCGGACAAGACCACACAGAACATGATGTACACAGTTCAAGTCCTCCACAATCTGAAACAGCAATCCAGTTCAACTCTCATCTAGCATCTTCTTAACTCTAAGAAAAAAATATAAACCAATTCTAGATGTGTAATGAAAACATGCCATCCCCTTTATGATGGGCAACACTTAATTTCCACACAGTTTCTAAATGTGTCTTCCCATAATATGCCCATACAGTGTTTGTACTGTACAGAAGTACATGTGCAAGGCTAAATAATGCCACACAGGTTTTACTATTCAAAAAACAGGAAAGTGATAGACTAGCAACAGAAGCAAGGAGACAAATGCAGGGATGAGAGATGAGGCTATGCACATACAGGAGACTGCAATTCTTTGAAATGCAAAACGTAACTGGTTTACAGAAATGGTGGCTCAGTAAGAAAAAACTTTGGAGTGCAGGAATACCTTCAAAGTGCAAGTAAGTCTGTTCGGTTTTAAGTCTTGGTCTTCCATTGTTCTTGATCCATCAACAACCACGTAAAGGTGACGCATCTGCATTTCCACCATATATGAAAATCACTCACAGAATACAAATTGAAATGAATTCATTACTCCATTTACTTTAAAAAGCCACTACCTCCTCCCCCTAATGGGGAAAATTCAGTAGATTGAGTGCTGCAGTTAATGTCAACTAAAGTAAAACAATTCTTCCACTTTTCTCTTAAAATGAAAAAAAACCCTCCCTTGAAAATTGCACACCTCTTCTCTCACGGCAAGCTACGAAACATGCATAGTTTGAACATTCACATCTTCATCTGAAGAGCTCAGTGTTGTACAAAGCAATGTGGTTGTTTGCAACACATTTCCACGATGTCCATTTTCCACATGAAGAGAAATGAACAGTGTGAGCACAGCGTGACTTCTGCTGCCAAACACATCCCGTGTTGTCAAACCTCCAACCCTGAACAGCCGTGCTTCACATCCACACCGCCAATGAACAAAAAATGTGTAAAAATAAATAACAAAAAATGGTGGAAACCGCAAGGTTTGGCATGGAGCACGTCGGGCCAGCAGAAGTGTACTTTGGATTGGGAATACCACCTCTAGTCAAGTAGTTTTGGACTGAGGACAGAAGAGGGTTAAGGTACTAACATACCATTCCAAGCCGTACTTGTCCATGGTGTTCACAGAGTCTAACAAAACGCAGAAGGATTTAAGTCAAATTCAAATGAGTGAATGGATCCCAAAACAAAAATCCAAACAAACCCAACACTACACTTCTGGCAAAAAAAATGTAGAAGCAACAAACTGCAGACACTTATCCACGCTGAAAAACTCCACAACTCAATCACAGATTTCACAACTCTCAGAAAATAAGTAAGAACTATTTCTTACTATCGGGTTTAACATAACTTTAAAATTTTATCCAAATTTGACAAATCCAGTTCTAACATAATTTGAAATAATGCAAAACTTAAGATTTTTTCTAGCAATTTTTCTGAAATTTGGAACAGAAATTTGTAGCCATGATACCAGAAGCTAGATTCTGTTGTGAATGGACAAGGGGCAATGTTTTTAACTAAAAGAGGATCAATTTAGATTAAAGATAAACATGCTTTTACCCTAAGGTTGGTGGGATACTGGAGCAGGTTGCCCTGAGAAGCTGTAGATGCCCCATCCCTGGGAGAGTTCAAGGCCAGGTTGGATGGGGCTCTTACCAATCTGGTCCAATGAAAAGCGTCCCTGCTCATGGCAGGCTGAAGTGAGATGGTCTTTAAGGTCCCTTCCAACCCAAACCATCCTGTGATTCTCTGATTTTGTACATTAAAAAAAAAATACGGAAGATTTCTCTAAGCTGTGCAGATTGCAACTGCAGTGCTCTGCACTGTTCCATCAGACCAAGACCTGTAGCATGCATAGGCATGGGATACATAGGCTGTACACATTCAGTGTTTAAAGATAAAAATTAGTTTTTCACTATTTTTTCTGGCATGAAACTTCTCTGAAGGAGAAAGGACATAAAAACATCCTGCAGGCATATCTTATGCTTAATTAATTAATGCTTAATGCTACATGACCCATTTTCAGGATGATCAAGCCCATAAAACTGACCAACCCCGTCCTATTAACAGGCTCGTGGCCACATCAAGTACCTTTTTCTCTTTGCCTTGAAGAGAATGTCCTCGATGGTTGCTTTCAGCGAACCGGACTCGTCTTCCTTAAGAATTTCCCTAAGCAAAACAGACTGTTACAGTGGGCAGAGAGGAGATTTTTTTCTCCTCTTTCGCCAGAAAGGAGGGAAAGGTGACGGGAGAAGAACATACCATGTTCTTTCGTAGCCTCCTTCCCAGCGCTTGGTCCGCTCGGGTTCGTCATCCATCTCTGCGCCGCCTGAGGGGGGCTGTGGGGGGCTGAGCGGAGACCACGGGAGACGCGGGGCGCTGAGGGAATATCAGGAGAGTTCAGGGGAGAGGAGAGAGTTCAGGGGGGACAAGGGGGACTCCGGGAAGAAGACGAGGGTGAGAGGGCGTCGGAGAGAGGAGCCGAGGGACACTGCGGGGATGAGGAGGGCCGAGGGGAGCTAAGAGCAGCCGAGGGGAGCTAAGGGCAGCTGAGGGGAGCCGAGGAAGGCTGAGCAAAACCGCAGGACACGAAGAAAAGCCCCGCTCCGCGACAGCCGCCAGGCCTGGCCGTCCCGGACACGTTCGCGACCGCCCTCTTCCGCCTCGGTGCGCCGCCAAAGCGCCCCGGCCTCCGCCCGGGCCGCGGAGCGACCGTTCCGGGAAGGTTCCGTTGTGTTGTCTAAAAGATCACCGAAATCCTCCAAGCGCGGTCATGGAGGGCAGCCGCGCCCAGAAAGATCACCGAAATCCTCCAAGCGCGGTCATGGAGGGCAGCCGCGCCCAGGGAAGTCGCCTCACGGAGACAGCGCTCGGAGCCGGCGGTAGCGTCGCCATGAGGAGCCCCTCGCTCGTGTCTCCGGGCACAGCCGCCAGGCTCGGGCCACTGCCTGGGTCTCCGTGGCACTTCGGCAATTAACCGAAGCAATTTCAGTAATTAACAGAACAACGCAGGAGCCTGGAAAAAGCACTGGATTTGGTTATGCTCATACGGTTAATGAAGGGGGCTATCTATCACCCCGCCAGCAAAAGGAACAAGTTTCAGGTACTTTGATGTTAAATAATTATGTTTTCCATCTACCTAAAATAATTCTGAGTGTTCATGTCACCAAGAGTTTCCATTTCATAAGCACCACAGAGAGAATTAGCCCAAAACTAGCTGAGCTAATTGCTGATTGCTCTGCAGAGCAATTAAAACTTTACTGGATACAAAGGAAGTATGCCAAGACTGGACTTCACCTCTTGAATTACAGGAAAGTTACTGAACATCCGTTTCTAAGGAGTCTCACTCTGCATCCAAGTAAGACAATACGTGAGGAAGAAAATACATAAACAGTAGTAACAATTCTTGAAACAGGAGTGGGGCAACACAAACCACTTCTGTACCATTCTGCTTATTGCATTTATCAGGAGCAATGCATAATTATAACGGAAAGAGAGGAGAAACTGATCAGCTTTCAGTAAAACCATATCTGAGAAACACCAATTCTTTTTTTGAAGGAAAGCAATCTGAAGACTGGAAAAGAGGAATTCTTTGAAAAGTCAGAATTTGTTTCTTGGAACTGAAAGAGCTGTAGTTCCTGTTAGAACATAGACCATCTTTCTGTAGAAGGAAAAAGTCCAGTCTACACAAAACTGAAATGAAGTGTCTTATAAGCTATCTGTTTGAATAAAAGAAGTGAGAAATGAGACTTCTTTCAGAACAGAGGTATTTTTTATTCTTGAGACCAAGAATTTTGGTGCTGGACTGGAACACAGGATATACAGTCATTTTGTAAAACTTGATTGTACAAGTGCTTGAAATCCCACCACAATTTTGAAATTAATAAATAACATACTGGATACTTTTTGTTTTACAATTTCAAAGCAATTAGGTTTTTCATTGTCATGAGCATTTGTAGTCAATAGGCTGTCATGAAAGCTGGTCAAGCTATTGTGCAAAACAAAATTTTGGGTATGTTTGTTAGTCACTGCTTTATCTGGCCTGAAAAAATGTACACTTTAGTAAAAAGTATGCCAATCTTGCCACAGTTGTTTTGATCTAGGATACTCAAATGCTTAAAAAGACAAGAAGAAACACCAATCCAGTTTAGAAACTATAGTATTTGTGGAAACACTAAGAATCTTGAACATCTCGATTTGTAGATCAGTGGAGCCAGGCAAGCACTTTCCAAGAGGAAGACTGAGGGATAAAACTTCTTGCTGTATACACTCAGGGTTTGAGGCCACATTTAAGGCTGTAATTAAAAGCAGGCGCACTGATGTAAGGCAATATTAGGTGAATAGGTGATTCATTTATGTGTTAACTACCTTCTGAAAAAACCCAGTCACACGGGTAAAACCACACAGCACATGTTTACACATACATTGTTTACACAAAACTGTAAATTCAGAGCTGGGCCTAGAGGGACTGCAGAGAGATTGAGCTGATAATCATCTAAAAATGTCTGTTTTGTCTGAAGTATGCCTTCTATTCTTTAAGAATATCATGAGGCCACTTTCCTTGATAGTTCTTACAGTAACTCACATTGAGGGATTCTCCCATCACTTTCCTCCTAATTTCTGCCCTGCTCCAAATTGCTTCAGCTTCCGGCCACTAATTCTTATTTCATTAATCTCCGTTTCTCTGAGAGATGAACATGTTAGACTAATCTTAGACTAACAGTTTTTCTCCAGCACATGTGTAGCATTGGAGACAAGACCCTTTTCAGTTGTCCATTGGTAGGTTAGAGCAAAGCCACTGCACAGATTGTGCACACCAGAAGTGGTTGAGCAGGCTGCAACAGACACAGGACTAGGCAAGTAATTTACTGTAATGGTTGCAACACATTTGCTGCAGCCGTAGGATGGCCTGCGTACCCTAGGATGGTAGCTTACTTCTGCCATGCCCTACACCAATCCTGTTTGGAACCCAAAAGGCAGGCAGAAGGGAATATTTCTCTCCCAGCTTCTCTTCCCAACATTTGGAAAACCCGCTTGGCCACACCTCTGGCATCTTGCTGGGAAACACAAGAATTCACATACAGACGTTGCCACTTAATCTCCTCATTCCAGGCACGGGTACGGTGTTCCCTTTTCCCAATCCATCTGTTGGAAATTTTGCAGGAAAGAAGCGGCACAATGGTTCTCCACATGCTATGCAGACACTGTCTGAAGAACCAGGAGCCAGTTTCTCAGTCAGGTTATTGTTAGCACTTCATCAACACCAGTTGATCCTCAAACTTGCACTAATTTTCTTCTGTTACTGACGCAATGCCCAGAACTCTCACTGAGAAAAACGAGAAACCTGGGTGTACAGTGAGAGGTCATTTATTTAGACTGTGGAGACTTAGACAAGTACTTCTCTTACAAAGAACAATTTAACAAGTATTCAGCACAATAAGTATAAAAAATTGGCCCACCTCCTTTGTAAGGAAGAGAGGTTTCTCCTTTGAAATGAATACAAACCAGAACTAGAGAGAAAGGCACTGAAAAAAAAGAGAGAACAAGGCATAGCACTGGCTGTCACCTGTTTTCAAGAACAATGAAAATACTGAGGCACCTTCCAGGTAGATCAGACTGAAGGCTTTGAAATGAAGAGGTGCCAAATTTTCAAATTCTCTTAGTGTTCCCATGGCATCTTGTACTATTTACTCCATCCACTGAAGCTCTTGGAATTAAGTGGCTGATAAAACTGGAATGCCAATTTCACAAATATGAAGGTGGGTGTATGGCCATCAGGATTGCAGCATGAATGATAAGGGCTAAAAAACCAGAAAGGCTACAATGGTCAGAGTGAGGTATGTTAATACATTTCCAGCAGTAAAGAGCAGAGTACCATCACCATACTAAACTGGAAATGGCCTTCCTGATGTTGTTCCTTTAAATTAAGGCAGAAGTTAAAAACTTTCTTTCAAAGAAAAAGCCAAATCACTAACAAAAATTTGCAGTAACTGTAATCAGAGCACCTTTTTCAAACAAAATGTCTTTATAAGCAAGAGAGTAAAATGGCTGCACTGGTGGGGCTTTTTTATATTAAAAAATATATTTCAGAACAGACAAACTGCAGTCGTAGAAAACTGTACAAAAACTATCAACGCTTCTAACAATTCTAGTAAGGAAAAAAAAAGTTAATAAAGTAAATGAAAATATGAAGAAGGATACAAAGAGAAAATTTACTGGCTTATGAAAATACTTGCACATACAAACCTATCCCCAGCATAATATCCCCAAGAAAATATAAAAATATATAAAGAATTTATGCAAATATGCTCTGGAAAGTATGTCTTTTAATACATTTTACCTGGCCTTAATGAGAATGCTAACAATTTATGCTTTGAATGAGAATTCATTTTGCTGCACTTACTCTCTGAATGCCAAGTTCACTAACAGCTGCACAGACAAAAAGCCCCGTTACTTGCTGATGAAGAGCGAAGTCCTTAAACAGATGTACCCCTAACAGCACGATCCAGAAGGCAGGCACAGCACACTGACCTACAGCAACACTAACGGAGCATTCAGGTGTCTCCTCCTGGACCTCTATTCCTTTAAGGCCCAGTACAAATTTGTTGCATCATCTCTGCAGAGGGCAACACAAAAACCAAACCCAAGTCCTCCTCCCCCAGCTGCTTAAATACGAAACCATTTTTCTCTCTTGTTAGACAAAATTCAAGATGATTTCTGGTATAATGTACAGCTTTTGGAAATACAATACAAAAAATCTTATTAAAATAGCTTGTGAATCACCAAAATTATTCAATACAATTAGGCAGTGCATCAAACCCCACAAAGAAAGAACAGCTCAGCTCCTTCTGGTATCATTAAGATATATCATTAACATATAAATAAAACCCAAAATTGTTAACAGCATTTCTGTGCAAAGTTTCCACAAGGCATATGGAAGCTGCTTTTGCTGGTAGTCTTTGCAAGTTTGCAAATGAAGTATTTTCAAATAAAGTACTCATCTTTAAGAGGCCAGGATTTGCACTAATGAAAGCAGAATGTTAGCAGAGGTTTCCTAACTTATAACTTCAATTACAATTCGATCTGTACACAAAACCTATCAGTAATGTACAACATCCAAATACATGACAGTGATTAAGTAATCCCCATAAGTGTACTGTCCAAAGGGTAAATAAATAGATTAAAATACAAGTATCTATTTTAAAAACAGAAAATAGTATCCATGAAGTGAAGGCATTGCTAAGTTTCTACATTCCAATTCATAACTTTATCATAGTCCTGAATTCGTTGTTTTATGTGAGAAAGCTTATTCTTCAGATATTCGCAGCGCTCCTTTTTCTCCAGAAATGCAGGATCCTGCCAAAAATACAAAAACCTTTACATTAATATATTAGGCTTTCAGAATCTTCCAAATATAGTCTATTATAGGTTCTGTTCTTGATTAAAAGGACAGTATGTAAATATTCTCCCAAAAATCACACTCTTTTCCCCTGGCCCTTTTTTATTTCCTGTTTCTCCTTCCTTCGTGAAAGGCCAGAAGAAAATGTTCTACCTTTTTATGCTGTAGATAATATTCATTATCTACAGCATAAAATATGAATAATATTATTCATATTTTAAAACAGCTCTTCAAATAGAGCTGTTTTAAAACAGAAATCTGCATAAATTACATCCTTCGACATAACTGAGATTTTATACATGTATTTGTTGTATGTGCAATAAATCCTTCCCCCCCAAAGAAAGCAATGAACTTTAACCAACATGGGCACAAACTCTGAATTCCATGGAGAAAAAAAAAAAGTATTTGTAATGCATAATGTTTTTAACAGAACACAGATACACATTTGCTGCCCGCATTTAAAAATTACAAAGAGAAACCTCTTGGATTACACTGAAAATTACTTTTTGAGAGTGTCTAAATTCCATGCCTCAGAAAATACAAAACTTCTTTTCAAAGGTAAGACTCTGTTTTCTGTTTTATCCATTGGCTGTGGCAGTCAGTGAATGTAACTGAAGTGATCTTCTGAGTGCAGAATGTGAAGAGATGAAGCATACTCTCAGAAGGTGTAAACGCTCAACTCTTGGGTTGTGGTTTGGAGTTTCTTCTGACATGTGGCTATTAGAATCATTATTCTTAAAAATGCTTGTTGGCATGAGTGTATGGATTGTGTCCTAATTTTGCCAAAGTTTTAGAAGACAAAATAGACATAGCACTACAGATGCCTGGGGTACCCTGACATACTGAAATCTGCCTAGTGTCAGAAGTGCTGGCTATTCACAGTCTCTTTGCTAGCCATTAGATTCAATAGTAATGTAAATCTAAAACCACTTACGTTTTTCTTCTTCTTGTATTCTTGCAGAACTTTTGATATCCTTTCCTGCTCCTAATAAGAAACCACAAATTTTTAAACTTTGAGCGTGCTCCAAATGTAAATTCTACAAAATACTCATCAGAAGTCTCATGAGATCATTGTAACATTTTGGATGTAAATCCTGTGTTTGAGAAATAATGAAAATACATCAACTGTGACTGACTAGAACTTTAAAGCTACTAGTATGAAACAAAGAAACAAAAACCCCCAGAAAACTATGTATACATCTTAACTGGAACCTGGTATCCCTAATTAATGCCCAGAGATGATGTAACTTATGGGGAAACTTCCTCTCACACCAGGTCACAGCCAGCATTAGAAAACATTGTGTCCTAGCTGAAGACAGTCAGAAACTGCATAATACCACCTCATACAACTCTTTTCCATGAGCCCATTTCACAGGTACTTACATATATGCTTTCAGGATGGTGTGGAAGCTGTTTCAGCAATGCATCCAGCTCATCAAACTTTTTTAATACAGCATTAACTTCCATAGACAGTTCTTTATACTCAGCAAATTGATCATTGAATACCGCTTTGTACCGGTCTCTCATTTCATTTGTTTGAATTACAGGGTATTTCCTGGGGGGGGGGGGAAGTTAATAATTAGTATAATTAGTTTTAGAGATACAACTTACTAACAACATTAAGCCTCTTCACCTTGACAGTGTATTTCTGTATTTTTTCCTAATCTCATAACCAGCTGAAATTTGCATGTGTGTAAAGCACTGAAATCAGAGAATCACAGTGTAGTAGAGCTTGTAAGAGAGGTCGGGAGGTCATCTGGTCTGACCTCCTGCACAATCCGGAACACTCAGACCAGGGCTGTGTCCAGACAGCTTTTGATATCTCCAAGCATGGAGATTCAGTCTCTCAGGGAAACCTGTGCAAACCCTCACAGAGAGAAAATATTTTCCTAATATTCAGGTGAAAGCTCCCTTGTTTATATTTGTGCCCATAGCAAACAGTATAAAAATTAATTTATGATATCAGACGTGGAAATGCCTACCCTTTAAAAGGGAGCATGTTACAAATTCAACCCTTAGAAAGTATAAGAGTAGTCAAATTTCAGGCCCTAAAAAGGCAATTTCCCATGTATTTTAGTTTTCTCTTCTAATATCTATATAGTGGTCTTCTGTTCCTTTGGCAGTCATTCTTCTTGCTAGATTATTACATTCTGCTTCAATGTTTGAGGT
The DNA here is from genome assembly GCA_037834095.1 of Argya squamiceps. Lineage (NCBI taxonomy): Eukaryota > Metazoa > Chordata > Aves > Passeriformes > Leiothrichidae > Argya > Argya squamiceps. The sequence goes on from JBBMKD010000115.1 coordinate 28,077,911, forward strand.
TTGTGTGGGTTTGATTTTTTAATTAAGACTCCTTATTTATAGTTACTGGTCTTATGCCACTGATACCAGCCCCATCTTCTCTGCTTTTTAATGTTGACTTAACACACAATTATGAGTTGCCATAGCATGTGTATGGGAGAGAAACCACAACAGGAGAAATGCAGAGTGAAGAACATTATTCAAATATCCTCCACTAAGTTGGCCCATCAAAATCAAGTCACTTACGCTAAGTAGTCTGGCATCACTATAGGTTTAGGAATGTGGCCTGCAGGTATATGACCATTAAGTAGCTCTGGTTTTCTTTCCAGTGATTTGAGCTGCCTGAAACTGACTTCTTCTCTTGGTCTGTCATCACCTGCATACTGTTTTATAAGAGAAAGAATTTGTTCTTAATGAAATCAGTTTTAGATAAATCACAAAATACACAACTTTAAGATGGAGATACATGTATTGAGCAGCAGTAGAAGCAAATCACAGATATTTCTTACAACTCTTATTGTAATCAGAAAATCAGTTTAATGAGTTAGAGTAATGCTTCTCACAGAGTATTTTTCTTCAGTTTGTCTTAACAGCAGTACAGATAAATACTTCTGGAGGTTTGGAAAGATTTGTTGGCATATCTTTAAAAAAACAGTGTAAGGAAATTTCCTTCAGTATTAATTTAATTTGTGAATGAACTGGCATCATTCAGTTCTTTGGAGTTCCCTTTTCTCCCTGTTTCCTATTGCACAATTCATGCCTTGATCCAGAAATAAAAACACGTGGAATCTTGTTAGAACACAAACAAACCGATCCAGCATTGAATCAACAGAGAAAACAGTGGTGTCTAATGGGAGAAATTTAAGACCAAAATTAATACATCATAATTTCTCTGGAAACTCTATACAATCTTTGCAGTGTATGCAACGACACTTTGTGTGGCTGAAACACTAACATTGCTGATGCTTTAAAACTGGCAGGGGTGTGTTTGGAGCAGTCTCAGAGACCAAGGAAGAAGCTCAACTCACAGGACACCTACACTGTGCTTCTCCTGGCCCTCCTGCAAATCAGGCAGGAAGAAACAGAGTCTCCAACCTATCATGCATCAGACGACCTGCTGTTTTAGTCATGTCTGCTAAACTCTGTGATGAATACTACAGCACTTGCCACCTCATAGAAAAGGGTAAGAGTACACGGAGAGGCAGCCATCACATCTGCTATTTTACAGCTTTATAGATTTTATAACCTAGCCTAATTAGGAGTAACTTGTTTACAAGCTCCTTTTGAATCTTCTAGACAGGAGACTGCTGTCTAAACTAACTTAAAAAACTAAACCTAATCTCTTTGAGGTCAAATAAACAAACAAACAAATAAATAAAATAGTCACAAGGAAAAGAATAACCATTTAGAATTACCAGTAAACAGAAAAATAAATTCCTATGTCCTACCTTCTTTTCTGGAAAAGAGGATTGTGTTTTCATCTATCAAAAAAAAAGGGGGGGAAAGAACTAAGTTTCGATTTCAGCAAAAATACTACACAAAAGCACAGACTCCAAAAATTTAAACATTTTCAAAATCATACTGTACAGAAAATCACAATTATATTTCGGTATGATGACATTTAGCATAAGGAATATTTTCAGATCCACTAACTTAAAGACTTGTTGTTTAAGGAAAACCACCACCCAAACCCTAGAACAACAGGATTTCCGAGAGCACAGCTGTAAGGAACAGCTTGCAGGAAATACTCCATCCACTTCTCAAGCTCCTTTATTATTATTTCACATTCCAGCCCATGTTAACTACTAACACTCTGAGATGTACCTAATCCATTGCCTAGAACACACAACAGCGCACTAACTGGTAGCTCAACCTGCAGATGTTTTGCACAGCACTCTCCAGAGTCTAACCTCTATCATTAAAGTATTCCCTTTAGAAATCTTTAGTAACTAGACTAAAAGAACTTGATCATAACAGGGAAGAATGAGCACCTTGTGTGTAACTCTGGCAATCAGCTCACCCTTGCAGGACATACTATCAGTTGGTTAAAAAACTTTTATTAAAGAATTATAATTAGTTCACAAAAGAAAAGTCTCAGTTTTATGCAAGATGGTGTACTGGAAACCACTGTTAAATGAAAATGCTGCAAATCAAACTGCAGTTACAGAGCAGAGGAAATGCAACTTTCAACTCTCTCCTTCCAAAATCACTTAAAGGCTGACCCCTCCTTAGGTTAGGTTTATACACGTTTCACATGCATTAATTTTCATACTATATTAATCTTACTCGTTTTTTAAAGGGTTTTTTGGTGATATTTTCAAATGAAGGGAGTTTTACACAAATTACTTTGAACTCCCTAGGTAAGTGTTAAATCTCTACTGTTCTAGTTTATCATTAACCAGGCAAATACTGAAGGCTTCTAGTACGTGCAAGGCCAGTAGTCAGGCAAAATATTTGATGTGAAAAAAAAGTGGCTGCCTGAAATTTGAGACATTGAAATCTAGCAAAGATGTTACTACTAATATTTGCTGATAACTATTGTGAGGAATGCTGAAAAGGCTAAAGAAGTTGCTTGGAGTTTTGCTTGCAAAGTAAAAATAAGTATTTCACATTCTTAGGTTTATTCACACTAGCAGTTGATGTGCTGAACCCACAGTTTTCAAATAAATGCTAGGTGGCTTTAAGCCACCTAACCCTGCTGAAGAGATGAACATTGTTCGTTTCCTTCTTTGTTTGGAAAATACACACTAGGAAGTAGTTCATCAGCTGACTCAAGAAGAGAGCCCAGTATTATGAAGGGAACACAGCCAGGTCCTTACCCAAGGTGAACATTCAAAAAAAAAAAGGTGTCCAAGACTTTGGATCTGACACCTTAAAAACACCTTCCATTTGGCAATTTCTAATACTATAAGGCTGGTTAAAATTCAACCTCAGGGCTATAGATCTGCTGCTGAAGAGAAGACACTTGATTCGACTCTGTCTACACCATGGTCCAGCTGCTCCCCATCATGTGGTACCCAGTAGACAGAAAACGATAACTAATGACTTACCTCCTGTTCCATTAATTCCCTGCGCCTCCTGGCCCCTTCGTGCCTCCACAACTTTAGGGAAATCATTGCACTAATCAGATAGATGATCACCGTGACAAACAAGAAGATGATTGCAGCAGTCTGACCACCCTCCACACGGCAAAAAGCCGCGTTTATCGGCGTCTTAAACAACTGGTAATAGCAGAGCCCACCTCGGTTGGTATCGTTCACGTACACTATGGCAGCCGACATGTACAGGAAGAACAACGCCACATTGATCCCAAACTCGGTCAGAGGCCACCAGTTGGAATCGAGGAGGATAGTTCGGTAGTACATGGACATGCCTAGCACGAGCAGCACTATGGTGACGATCCACGCCATTCCCGCCACCACCAGGATGAAAGGCGTTTTGGGCCCGCTGTAGGAGTATCCCCCATAGGCGCTGCCCGCCCCGTATCCGTAGGGCTGCGAGAACCCGAACATGTTGTACCACTCGTTGTCCTTGTGCACGTAGGCGGTGACACAGGCGAAGACGGCGGCACCCAGCAGCAGCTCGGCCACGCCGAGGATCCTGAGCAGCCCTGCCCAGGACTTCATGTAGGCGTACCGCTGGTGGTACTCCTCCACCCGCTCGCTGTACGTCTGCCCAGTGCCGGCGCGGCGCTCCAGCGAGCCCAAGGGGTCCCCGGAGGGCAGCATGGCCTCGGTCTCCTTCCGAGAATTGTAGCTCCCGCCCGACCCCCCGAATGGGTCCGTGTAGGAGCCAGGCACCCTCTTGGTCCCCGGCTGCAGCGGGGCGGGAGAGGCAGGCGGCGAGCACTCGACCCCGTCCGAGATGTACCTGATGTCTGAGGCCGTGCTATCCCAGCTGGAGCCGGGGTGGCGTCTCCCTTTGAAGAAGTTCTTCCACGAGTCCGGAATGAATCGCCGAACCGGCTTGAGTTCTGCCGGCCCGATGGGGCTCGGGCTGGCCCCGCCGGGGCCGAAGGGGGGCTGCAGGGGCAGCGGGGGCGGCGGCAGCGGGGCGGCGGCGGAGCCGGGGCTGCCCCCGCGGAACAGCGGGGACCCGCCGGGCC
>JBBMKD010000115.1:28082104-28101757 GCA_037834095.1 Argya squamiceps
CAGCAGCCGGCGCCGGAGAAGGACGAGCCGGGCGGAGAGCGCCCACTGGCCCGGGAGCAGCCGCTCAACACCTGCGGCGCCCTGGCGACCTCACCTGTGGCGGCCCCACGGCCTTCGCCCGGGGAGGCGGGAGCTTCCGGCCGGCCAGCCGGGAGTGGCGGGACCGCCCCGGCCAGGAGCGGCGGGAGCCCTCCCGAAATCGTGGCGCGCCGGGGGTGCGGGTGCCGGCGGGGCGCGGCCGGGCCTCGCAGGAGGGCTGGGCGCCGTGACTCACGGCATGAGAGAATGGGTCAGGTTGAAAGGGACCGCAGAGGGTCATTCATGTGTTCCAACTTCCCTGCTCAGGTGCTCAGGAACGGTCATTCTAGAGCACATCACACAGGATTGTATCCAGACAGTTCTTGAACATCTCCGGTGAGGGAGACTCCACAGTCTGTTCCAATGTGTGGCGACTCGCAAAAAAAAAAAAAAAAAAAAAAAAATTCTTCCTATTCAGGTGGAACTTACTTTGCATCAGTTTCTGCCCATTGCCTCTTGTCCTGTTGCCCTGGCTCCATCCTCTTGACACCTTCCCTTTAGGGAATTTAAAGACATTGATAAGGTCCCCTCTCAGCCGTCTCTTCTCGAGGCTGAACAGGTGCAGCTTCCTCAGCCATTTCCGGTAAGAGAGATGCTTCAGTCCCCTGATCATCGTTGTTGCCCTCCAGTGCACCTCCTTCGGGAGCTCCATGCCTCTCTTCTGCTGGGGACTCCAGAACTGGACACACCACTCCAGGGCGTGACCCTACCTGGGCTGAGTAGAGAGGCGGGATCACCTCCCTCAGCCTGCGGGCACTGCTCTTCCTAATGCACTGCAGAATTCCGTACGCCTTCTTGGCCACACGGGCACTGCTGGTTCATGGACGGCTTGCTGTCCACCCCCAGGTCCTTCCCCACAGAGCTGCGCTTCAGTCCCAGCCCTTGCTGGTGCTTGGGCAGTGCCTGGCGCGGAGCTAGCCCAGTGATGGGGAAACCCAAGGCACTGAGCAGTCTGTTTGGACAAACCAACACTTCTCCCATCATTTATCAGGTTCAGGAGCTGAGGGAGAAATCTGGTGTACTGCACAATTTTCTTCTGCAAAGGGCTTTCTACATTTACCACAAAATCTACGGTACAAAACAGCATTAATGCAGTAGGAGTTTTATTTACATTGTCAGTATGGGCTATCAACTTGTTTACAGTAATGCTTCGGTCTCTTCTTTTACAGGTTTAAAATTCAAAACTGTGATTGTTTTTAAGGTACAAATATTAATAAAACCTTAAAATGCTCACAAGTTATCAATCGTGGACTCTGGAAACAAACTGTACAAATGCAAAGTAAAAAAAAAAGGTGTTTGAAATAAAGAGTTGTTCTTTAATTAAATAAAAAATAAGGTGTGCTTAAAAAAAAGTTCTAAGATTACCTCCCAAAATACCTTTACAGTAGTGTCTTCCCTAATATCTTGCATAAAAGAATTCTGACCTAAGAAAAATAGTCACCAGTACCATTTTGGGTAGATCAAAGTGCACTTAGAATTAAAGACACTTGAAAATAATTAATTCATATGTTAGGTGGTCCTGTTTGCATTATTTTGGATACCGAAGTTTATATGTATTTGAAGTGTTTCTCACATTTTCATAACATGTTTACAGATTGGCTCCAAATAATAATAATGAACCCCTACAGTCCATAAGCTATGTATTTATCACACAGTTGTCATTACATACCTTGAAAAATTAATTAATCCAGATGGTAAAGCCTTAGTTAAGACATAAAGCCTTTTATTAGAAGTAATTAACATAGCTTAGTGACCCAGATGTCTAAACACTGTTATTTGGATTACATACCATACCCAGTAATCACCTGGTACTTGTCTCATCATACACATTTTTAAAATGTACTGCAAGCTTTGGTTTTGTTTATTATCACAGGGAAAAGCTTTTAAAGCCTTTAAAAGGATCAGTAAGCAATGAGGATCTAGTTAATAGAGTCTATGGGATTTTCAAAAGGCTTCTCACCAAGTCTCCTAAAGTGGACCTATTTTGAAAGAAACCTTAAGCCTTAAAAGAAGGCTTAAGCCTAAAATCAGAACTTCACTCTTAGGTTTGATAAATAATTAACAGATGGGTAGGAACTGGGAGAAGGGAGTATGAGTTAATGGTTAACTCCTGGAATGCAGGAGACTTGCCACCACTGTTCTTCAGAGATCAGTGCTGGGACCTGGGCTATCCAGTACATTACTAAATGTAACCTTGGGGGGGAAAAAAGGGAACCCTGTGAAGACTGAGATGAGCAACTTTGCTGCTGATGCTAAGACAGGCCAGTAAGGATGTGGTCTGCCAGAAGAATTGTGCCAGGACTGTTTTAGACTGAATGGAAAATAACATCGCACATTCAACACACAAACACCTGAAATTCATGCAGTAAAAAAAGAGATGAAGGATTTTAAATACTGCAACATGAGGACCCTGACTCATGTATTTATAAAGCATGGCATATGCTGCACTTCTGATGGGACAGATACTTATTTAATTCCATGAAGTTACTTAAGTTTTAAAGATGTTAGTGGTGGTGTTTCGAACGGTGAGTTGACACAGGCAGGCACACAAAACAGCTACAAACTTGCAGTTAGAACAAAACCAATAAAATTATTTCCATTTACCTTGCTAACGAGGGGATCCCCAAAGCAGCACCAGGCAGAGGCACACAAGCAGAGACCGTTGGTGCTAGAGGATCACTGACTGGACTGTGGTTCTCAGAGGCTTATCAAGTGTTATTTCCAACTCCAAAGTCACTTGAGTGATTTACAATCCTTCTCAACAGTCTTCCAAGCTTTAACCCATTCCTTCCAACACAAACCTAACAGGATAGCTTCAATCTTGGCTATGTGGCTGTGTGACTAGAAGCATTTTTATTTACCCACCATATCTATACAGCATATATGTCGGGGTTTTGTTAGGCAAAAGGAGAGGTAGTATTGACAGTTGGGGTTACAAAAAATGTATCAGTATGCCTACTGATAAAAAAACCAAAACGAAAAATCAATGAACAAACAACTACCTCACAACTAAGTGCAAGTATTACACACAGTGGGTTTGCTGACATAGCATTTTAAGGCACTAGCTCCATCTAAATACGCTTTAATTGTAAAGAGCAGCTTAAAGAGAGATTTTGGACCAAGGCAGTTCTCTTGATACTGTAAGGGAGGGACACAACACCAAAACAGGAGTGAAAAACCTGCTATGCCACAATTAATCTATATATTCTATGCAAGGAAAAACAGCAAGATTGCTTTAATGATAGCTACAGGTAAGCTGCTGAAGAATTATCCTAGAAAATATATAAGCAGTTGGAATTAATATATACAGATCACAAATATGGTGAATTCCCCAATTTCTGCCTTCACTGGATATTAAAATTACAATTTTTATCCTTCAGTCATAAATTTTGCCATCAGTGCAGACCAACACTTTTTTTTTCTACACTCTATGAAAGTATTGGTTGAAATGTAAAAAATTGACAAGCACTTTGGTATCTCATGAATAAGCTATTTTGATAAGCACTTAAAAATTTATATTTACATTTAATGCAGTTAAAACTGCACAAGCCTAAACTTAACATTAGGAAAATTTTGTGATATTTCTGCATTACTTTTGTCTCCATGAACAAGGAATTACTCTCTCAGAAATATAGAGAGACACTAACTTGGACATAGAGAATAGAATTGTCAGAGGCCCCCAGTTTATTTTTCCATTTAAGGAAAAATACAAATGTACCTCTTCAAGCAAGTATTTTCATAAAAGTAGCTTTTAGTAAAATATGTGACAAGTTTTACCTTGAATGGAAATCTTATTGGCACTACTTACTTATCTAACAGATTTATGTGTAATATCTCCCTCAAAGCAACAAGCACTTACCTTTTTACTAATAAGGAACCTCTGGGGCTCAGAGAGAGTCCAGAACCCCATACTTTTGATGTGGTTTAACAGTCATTAAGAATTCACTGTCACCTATTCTAAACTAGACATATGAAGCAACATAGCTTGTAAGAAAATAATTGTCTTCTACCCTCCATTAACAGTTAGAGAAGAATCTAGAAGTTCAATTCCAGGGTATAAAAATGCATACATGAATAAGAAATTACATTCACATTTCTAGGTATTATTCTTACAAAGGACAACAGCATTACTTACGTATTCATCGTCTCTCTGACATCATCTATGTCAGAAAAAAGTCTGCATAGCTGTGGTGAAGGTATAGGCTCAGTATTTTTACAGACATATGTGATTTTTTTTACAATATCTTATTTTAAAAAAATCATACAAACAAAACAGAAATAAATTAGAAAAAAATCGTTCTGACTTTATTGTAAAAGGAAAAACATAATGTAAAATCTAAAATACCTTTAGATGGTTAGGGAGCTGGCATTCATGACCTGGGAAGTGGTGCTCATATACAGCAGGAAGGCTGATTTCTTCACAGCAAAAGCTAATGGTGAGGTGCCGGAACAGAAAACTTTGCTACCTTAGCTCTGGTGATTAGAGAAATGTGAGTTCAGATTCCTCCTGACACCGCAGAGCAGAAGGATCAAAGGCAGCTGTAAAAGGCTGCAGCAAAGAAAGTTCCACCCCCTATCGTGAGCTGGTCAGAGAGAAAGAGAGGCAATGTCTGTCAAAATTAGAATACAGATGAGGAGGAGCAAGAACAGAGATATGTAACTGCACCAATATCAATTTAACATGTATTTTGAACAAGATTTTTAGCAGCTACTGACTCCATCGACCGATATGTTACATCATTTTCAGTTCCCAGAACATTCTTGATGCAGGCATAAGAATGCATAGTCACTTAATTGCATAGTCAGTGTTGCATAATTGACATCTAATTAGTTACATTATGCTTTATTAAATTATTTTAATATCCCCTCATCTCCTTATTTGTCCTCAAATGATTTTGCAACTATGCATTGTTACCTAAACATGGACAGCCAATGGCATCATGGATCCCAGTTTAGCTGAGTACAGATACTATTGCAGTATAATAAGTATAAAATTCTTATGAACCACAGTTTTTAAATGTTAAAAACCTACACTGTGGCCCCCCACCAGGAGCAGACAGGAAGTAAATTGACAGAACATGAGTGTATAAAATGTTGAATTTTCAATAGTAGGAAAGTGGAAAGCATTATATAGAGGTGGAAAGGGAGACATGGCAGAGAGGTAGAAGAACCTTCCAGGTCAGAAAGGAGTTCACACGTATTTCTCTCTCACAACAGACATAAAGGAAGGGAGAGAGAAAGGAGAGAGGAAAAAACAACAGAAGGAGTCACACCCGTACACGCAAATAAGTGAAGCAGTAGCTATGGGGCTGCAGCACTTTGAAGCACTTGTAATCTTTGAAAAACACAAAACATAACCCCAACACTGTGTAAATTCTGTACAAAAAGGAAATTTTGCTTTTACACAAGGCAAAAAATATGGTGGCTATTTACCTGGCTTGCTGTGTGTGATAGCACATGAACATACTGCAATTAGAGTTATCCAGTTTTATTACATACATGTAGTAGATCTTTATTAAAGCATGAGCTATTTATCTAATAGATGTAAACAGCTGCAATCCAAGTTACCACAAACTTTTATTACTGTTTTTATGTTGTTATTATGTTCAAGCATGAATTAGAAGTGAACCTAAGCCTCACTTTAGCAACCCTAGCTACTAGAAGCTGACATTTTCTTTTCTCATTGAGAATGAATAATGAATCAAAGCCTTCTAACTTTTACAGTAAATTATTTCCCCCTGAACATGCAAAACACAGATGAAAGCATCTTTGCCACCTTGTATCTCTTACTCTTCTGAAATATCAAATATACTTTCCTTGTTCTGGATACTGGTGTCACTTCATGTTTGAGGTGAGGTCCCTTTCCTCTTTGACCAAAAGTCATATTCCAATGAGAAAGCAAAGTAATAATTTAATCAGGATAAAGTGCATGATTCAATTTTTTAAAGTTCTCTACTTTTTACATTGCTACTGATAATGTTCTAAATTGGAAAAAAAATAAGAAATACAATGAACAGAAAAAGTTTTATAAATAGAAGCACTAAAATAAAAAAAAATTATTAGGAAGGCAACCCAGTCGCCTAAACTAGCAAGCTCCATTTCACTTTTGTGCCTTAAGCCAAATACAGGGTATGGAGTATTTTTTCAAAAATGAGTAATTGATCTAAAAGAGAACATGGCATTCTTGGTTACTCATTCTAGCTCTGATAAGTGTACAGCTTGCCTTTCTTTTAAATTTCTTCTTTAGAAATAAAACAGAAATGCAGACATACATAAATCGTCTTTCAGTTGTATTCTCTTTGATTATTAATTTCTCATCTATTTGCATCACCTGCATAATGTTCTCACTGAAATATAAGAAGGCAAAGAAAGCCTTTCATTTAGGTTATTTTTCTAAGAACCCTTCTTACAATGATATGGACTACAAGCAATAAACACCTTCTCTAACTTCATACTCAGATTTTAAAGCCATGGTTGGATTTAGCAGCAGGTGAAAGCTCTTTATTGAACTAAGGGAACTTAACCTTCAGTATTTCTCTGCCTCTTTTCCCATTATTACCATGGATCCATTTTATCCATTAATATTGCCAAAGTTAATGTATTGCTTCTGCTACACATACAGAAAACCAGGACAAAAATTACCCGTGTAAAAAGTAATCCTATATTCTGATAGGGCTCAGGAGACCAGCATCAAGGTAAGGTCTCCAAAATTTACAAGATATCACTGAGCACAAATTTGTTATCTAAGTGAAACACTTGAACAACTGAGCAGTTTTTATTTGACACAATCATCCCTTCTGATTAGTCTCCATTAAATAAAATGCTAGGCAACAGTGTTCAGTGTAGGATGATTTGAGTATCTAATTCTGACATATCATGTGTACAAGTTGTAAAACTGTTACCTTTGTTTTATGAAGTTCTCTTTGTAACTCTGTTTTTTATAGTTCAAGATAGTTTATTTAAAACTTAAGGTTACTTTAGGACTGTTTAGTTTTTCTACAGTATATTTAAGCTCTTTAATAAGCTGCAGTGAACTTGTCTTGGATATGTTCATCATTTTACTCATATAATGGCATGAACTCCAAAATACCAATTTTTAATGAGTTATTTGTCATCTTCTACTAATGCACACAAAAAAATACAAACTTAGAATGTTACCACCAGAATAAATTTATTTCCATTTTTACAAGTTAACCTAGAAACCCAGCTCTCTCCTCTCTGACATACAGCTAATATATCCCAAATATAATCCTAGCTCTTCAATTTACCAGCAGCTGTGGCTACTTCAAAGCAAAACAAATAATTTCAGAAGTGCCGTACAAAAAGTCAATGGGCTATTTCATAAATGCTTCAAGTGTGGAGGTAACAAGTTAAATAAGTATACAGAACATAACAGTGAAAATACTTGCCCTTAATAAAAGTTACATCATAATAGCTTTGGTCTGTAAAGTCATAGTGATAAAAAAATCTATCAAGAATACAGGGCATTGTATTAAGTTACATCAATATTTACATTACAGATATCTAATATTGGATTTGGGCTAACTAATTTTGAGGTTTTGCATTAAAGACATAACCCTTCTACATATTCATTACCAAAAAATATTATTCACGCTTCAGACCAATACATCAAAAATGTTTTGCACAGCTCTCTTTACTGAGTTTCAACAGGGAAAGGTACATAAAAGCAGAACTGGTCAAAATGTCATTTAACTTTCACCAGAATCATATGCCTTTATCTGTCACAGAAGAAAATGGGAAATTGTTTATTGCATCACCTGAAAAACTTTTCAAATCGCATTCAGAAAGCTTCTTGCGTGAACATAACTCTGTTGTTTATTCTGCAAGGAATAGTTTACAACATCCAAAGTAACAGGAAAAGGTAGGAGAGGGCTCTTACGCTTCTGGAAGATAGAAGTGACATTTGCTTTCTCCAGTTTTTGGGACAGTGCCCACTGTTGCTGTGATTGGTAAAAGGTTGCTGAGAGGGCCCTCACAGTTACATCTGCCAATTCCCTCAACACCCAGCATTTGAAGGGTACATCCCATCAGGGGTCATGGACTTAATTATTTCCAGTTTGCTGAAGTATTCCCTGACCTAATCCTCTTGCACCAATGCTAAATCCCTTCCAACCTCTACCATGCTGTGATTCGGTGTTATCTACAAGGAGTCAGAGAGACTCTGGCTCTTTGAATCCTAAGAGCACTACATTCAGAGGAGTAAGCAGACCAGGATTGTGTAATAAAGAAAAAGGCAAAAGGAGATAAAGAAGCAGACACAGCAATCAATATTACAGAAGAGATAGTAAGCATAGTAAATATTGGAGAGTTTCTGCTTTTTATAAGATTGTTGAAAATTACTGTTAGCCATTCTGCAGAGGAGGGCTCAGACTACTGTTCACAGTTTATGGCAACCTATTGAAAATCCTTTACTGAATGGAGAGGTCTGTAGAGCCAGAGGGGACACTACAGCAGATGCTACTGCTCTGACAAAAGAAGCAGATTAAGAAACTGATAAAGTAACAGATCACTGGGCCACTCCTGGAGAAAAGAGCAGGATGAAAAGTAAAAAATCTGCTAGATAAAGGAAATACAAAACTTGCTATGGAGAGCACAGTTGAGGAGCTGATCAGTCTAGTGAGAGAAAATTACCTCGTTAAAACGATCATAATGCAGTGACTGCTACACTGATGAATACAGCCTTTCCAGGTATCTAGCATGCAGTGAGAAAAAGTGTGATAAAAAGAAAAAAGGATTAGAAGTCCAAGTGTGGACACAATCTGTGAAGGAAAAGGGATGGACACAATGAGGCCTCCTAATAAGAAAAAGCAAAAGAAGAAACACTGGAAACATTAGCCATCTACAGCTTCCTCATAAGAAGTGGAGGGGCAGGCACTGATCTCTTCTTTCTGGTGACCAGTGACAGAACCAAGGAAATGGCATGAAGTTGTGTCAGGGGAGTTTTATGATGGATTTCAGGAGAAGTTTCTACACCCAGAGGGTGGTTGAGGACTGGAACAGGTTCCCAGAGAAGTGGTTAAAGCACCAAGCCTGTCTGAATTCAAGGAGTGCTTGGCCAATGGTCTCAGTAGCTGGCAGGCAGGTTTGGAGGCTCTCCTGGAGAATTTCATTATTGCATGGCAGTACAAAGGAAGAACAATTCTGGGTGATCAGGAACATTCAGGTACACAGAAGCAAAGATGGAATGGATGAATTCTGATGCAGTAACCACAAAACAGCATCATGCTCAGCATGATATAGTAGAGTGAAGAAGGACTGGGAGGACATGCAGAGTTGTCATGTTTGCCTTCCCAAGTAAATGTTATACATGATGGAGTCCTGCTTTCCTGGGAATGGCTGGACACTTGCCTGCCCATGGGACGCAGTGAATGAATTCCTGGTTTTATTTTCCTTCTGTGTCCAGCTTTTGCTTTACCTATTACCTATCTTTATGTCAACCCAGGAGTTCTGTAACTTTTACTCTTCCAGTTCTTTCTCCCCTACCCCTGGTAGTGGAGCGAGAGAGTGGCTTCACGGTGCTTGGTTGATGTCTTGGCTTAAACCACAATACCTTCTCATCCACTGCCACTGGCACTTGCCCATAGTGCCAGGTCCCTCTTCGCTTTCCACATCTGCCATGCTTCTGGAAGGTGGAGCTCCTGGGCAGCTGTTTTATTGGTGCTCCTCAAAAACACCAGCCATGGAACCTCATCCCACAGACACAGGAAGGAGCTATAATTGTCTCTCCAGAATAAGTTACAAGGGACAACCTTCTTTGTATTCCAGGAAAATCAAGATCCTGGTCTTGGTGGGATGTGCTGTCCCATCAATTGTTCTCTTCAGTGAGACAGGCAGAAGAGAGACAGGGAAGAGAAAGTGGGAAAGAAAGGGAGGAAGGGAGACAGAAAGGAAGGAAATGAGTGAGGAAAGGGAGAGAGAGGGGAGAGAGAAGGAGGTATGGAAGGAGAGAGGAAGTAAAAAAGAGAAGAAGAATCACTCCATCAGCCAGACACTTCCTGACTTTGAGGATCAGCCAATGGGTCAGCTAAGGAGTGTCTTCCTTGAAGCCCATTTCTTCACCCAAGTGTAGCTTTACAAGCAGCATCAAGGCCACTGGGGTTTTTTTGCAAGATCCAATCTGTTCTGCATGTTATGATCAGTCACAGAACTCTGGTTATCCCTACAAATTGGTGTTTGGATTTAGAGAAGCTGCTCTGAAGTCCCAGTGCCCTGTACCCTGGAAGGGACACCACCCTTTCAGTCACATAGCCTGTCACAGCTGGTAGGCAGGAGCCATCTTGCCAGCCTGTTTGCCCAGAAACCCCTCTGACCAAGGGACCACATGGTCCTTCCTGTCCCCTTGGCCACAGAGAAAGGCACTGTATGGAGCAGCATGTTCATTCCATCTGTGCATAGGCACCATTGGCCTTTATTTGGCACATTCTCCAACATAAATGCACTGCACTCTTTTCATTCAGAACCTCTTCCACTGTCATGGCGGCAGCAAGATTTCCTTCAGGAGGAGGTACCACCAACAGGGCCCTATGGCTCTGTGGATCTTTGGAGGGTTATGGGATCAGGGACAGGCCTCAGGTGAAGGGATACAAAGCAGCACTCAGTGACTGTGTCAGGAAAATAACAATTTATTTTCTGTCTTTTGAATAAAGACTTGCTGCAGCCTTGATGGTACCACCACTGGAGTGGCCTCTAGTAGAGCTGGGAGAGTTCTGGGCACCGGAGGCCCTTCTCTTCCGGGGGTACCGGGACCCACTGTGTGAGAAGTTCCTGCCTTGGACAGAAGAAGAGGGTCTGCATTTGCTGCCCTGAGCAGAACCTGCCTCGTCCACCTCCCTCAGCTCCTCCTGAGCCTGCACCTGCTCTGCAGACAAGGACACAGATGAGGGACAGTCAGAATCCATGCAGAAGGCTGTTTGTGAGGTGCTGGCTTGGTCCTCCATATCAGAACCTTCAGGGCTGCTTGTAGGGGAGGCAGGATTTTGCTCCCAGGAGCTAGTGGAATTGGCAGCAGAGCCATGGCCCTTCTCCCCAGCAGTGTGGGATTGCAGTAGCCTCTGGGCCTCCACGCTGCATTCATGCACAATGACATTAATAAGGCCATAGACCAGCGGTGCTGTATATTCCTCAAGATCAGGCTGCAGCATCTGGAACAACAACTTCCCATCCAGACCACAGAGGCATAGGGCCTGCAGGATGTGTCCTTCTGCATTCTTTGCCAGCCACCACTGGGACCCATATATTGCTTCCAGTCTTTGACACAACCAGGGCAGCATGGGGTCTAGGAGATGCTTTTGACCTTGGAAGAGTTCTGCCCACATCTTGGGCAGGAGGCCCCCCACAGCCTCTGGCCTCATAGCCCCCTGCTCAGCTGGGGACAGTGTCCCCTGTGGAGAGGATGGCAGGGGTGGCACAGGGCAATGAGGGCTGCTTTCAGCCAGGTGGCTGAGAGCTCTTCCTGCCTGGCTTCGGATCTCTGGCAACTCTCCAGAGGGTGTGACAAGACACTGTAGATAGTCATCTTCTCCACGCACAGAAAATTTGACAATCAAAATCATTCTGCAGCAGACCGGGCATGCTGGTTTCCTGTCTGTCCAATGCATGATGCATCCCAGGCAGAACTGGTGGCCACAGGGCATTGCATAAGCAGCATCCTCATGAGCATCATGGCAGATGGGGCAGCCCCAGTCTCTCACTGTGGGCCTTTCTGTACTCCATGGAAAGTCCTGAGGGCTGGGGGCTGTCCCTTCTGTGGGGTGCCAAGGCCCCCTGTGTGAGTGTTCCCAGCCCTGACAAGGCACAGCAGGATTGTGGCTGCTGCCCTGAGCAGAGGAACTTGCCACCACCACTTTCCCCTGCTCTTTCTGGGGCCGCACCTGCTCTGTACCAATCAGCACAGATGGCTGGAGGATGTGGAGGGCAGAGAGGGCAGCTTCTGATGTGCTGGGTTGATCCTCCATGTCAGAGCCTGCACGGCTGCTGGCAGGGGTTGGATGCCAGGTGGGAGTCCCCCCCTGGGAGCTGGTGGAGCTGGTGGAGCAGGAACTGGCCTCCTTCCCAGCAGCATGGAAGCACAGCAGCCTCTGGGCCTCTTCACTGCATTGGCCCACAATGAAACTGACCATGCCATCAACCAGCTGTTCTGTATATTCCTCCAGGAGAGGCTGCAGCATCTGGACCATGGCCTCCCCATCTGGACCGCAGAGGCACAGGGCATACAAGATGCTCTTCTCTGCTCTCACTGCCAGCCACCACTGGGACCCATATATTGGCTCCAGCCTTTGGCGCAGCCAGGGCAGCATGGGGTCAAGAATATGTTCTTCTTTTTGGAAAAGTTCTGCCCAGACCTTGGGCAGCAGGCTGCCCACAGCCTCTGTCCCTGCAGGCCCCTGCTCAGCTGGGGAGGGTGTCCCTTGCACAGGAACCACTCCGGGACGCTGGCAGCTGTTTCCATCCAGGAGGCCAAGAGATCTTTCTGCCTGTCTGCTGGAATCTGGTGATTGTCCCTGGGGTGTGATGACACACTCAAGGTATTTTTGTTCCTGCAGAGAAAACCTGACAGACTCTATCAATCTTCTGCAGAGTGGGCACTCTGGTTTCTTCTCTGCCCAACGCAGGATGCAGCCCATGCAGAACTCATGGCCACAAGGTATCACATAAGCAACACCCTCTTGCTCATCATGGCAAATGGGGCAGCTCCACTCTGTCCCCATGGCTCTGTCTGTTCTCCATGGCCATTCAGGGAGTCCTGAGAAGCTGCTCCCCATCACTGGCACTACCAAAGAATCTCACACACTGCAATAAAATGGAGAAACCTTGGTCCCCCGCTGTCCCTGTTCTCAATCCTCCAGATCTTGGGGACACACATGGCAGGAAATCAGACCTGAGCCAGCCTGAGTCAGGTTCTCTCTGAGCCTGAATGAAAGCCCCAAGAGATGTGAGGTCACAGTCTAACCCTAGAGACATCACAGTTCACTGCCAGGTGACAGTTCGTGTGACATCACAAGGGGATGTCCAGGTCATTGGGATGGGGCACTGGACCGACACAGCATGTTGGAGGCCACCTTTTGTGTTGGTCCTGGCTGGTACCAAGCCTGCTCCAAAGCCCAGTGATCCCAACCTTTGTTACACTTATTTTTACATTAACTCATAGGTCTTTTATCCCAACCCTGATTAAATGAAGTGTAATTCGTCTTCAGGTTGCTCACTTCTTCTGGCTCCACATGACCAAACAAACTAACAAAACTGCTTTAAAATGTATAGCATTCCCTTCAGAAGGTGATTCTTTAGATATATTTTCCAGGTGATGGGTGATCCTGATAGCAGTAGAGTATGCTTGCAAGTACCTAGATATGTAATTAATTCATTTAAAATAAAAAGTTTCTTTAAACTTTTTAAATGAAATTTTTGCACAATGATAGGAGAATTCAGTGAAGTACCACAAACCTCTTTGGTGAATTTTTCAAGCAATGGCCAACTATGTTTTCAAACTGGATTCAAAATGCATTTTGTGTTCCCCAGAGAAAAATTCTACAACAAACTTGGCATCACTCTCTTCTTTTTGAAAACAAGCTAATCAAAGGCTTATTATTGATTGTGTGCCCCTGTGGGACAGCACTGTCAGAAAGGCTGCCTGGACCTGTCAGAGCTGAGGGAAAACAGGTGATGGCTTTGGGATGGGCACCTAAAACTGCTAACACCATCCCCCAGTGCACCATCCAGCACCAGGAGAAGCCTTGTTTAATTTTTTCAGTATTTTACCCAATTATGCTTTTTTTTTTCTACTTTTAACTTCTGTATATGGTCCTCTCATTCCTTTGATGCTTCTACCTCTTCCTTTCTTTGGACCTTCCCCTCCCTGATTTCAGCTAACCTACTTAGAGATGGCTTAAGGTCCTTTTTGTCACCCACCTGGTACCTGACGTGCAAACACCACAATAATTCTCATTATTTTGCCCCTAACTGCCTTCTCTCCAGGGCAGTGTCACAGCTAGCAAAGCTTCAGTCTCTCACATGCGTTTTTAGGGCAGTAGGTGGGTAAGGGCTGACAAAGTGATTTCCTAATGCCTACAGAGCAATGCACTGCAAGCCAGACCTGCTCTCTTTCACGAAAAGCTTCTTTGAAAGAACTTCAGAATTCCCATAATGAAAATGAAAAACTGTTGACAGAGCACTAGACTGTGAAAAGACTTGAAAGAGGTTAGGAAGCTCAGCTTGCAAAATGAGACACAAGAACCTTTCTCCCCACCAGAATTTTGGCATCACAATTGCAGTTCTCCATGCTGGCCATCTATTCCCAGTATATCCCCTATTTGCACACCCCTCCTGCTGGCAATGGGCTCACTTTGGCTGTCATGTGGGGCAGAGAAGGGAACAGGCACCCAGAGAGTGATCATTTCACTGCATTTCAGAAAATGAAAGCAGAGCAACCTTTCTCAGTAAAGGAATCTGAAATTACTTAATAGTCGTAATAGTCGGGATTGCCTCAGGGGTGGCGGTCAAAGATACAACAAAACTCAAGAGGCTCCAACCTCCTCAGCACATTATTTCAGTCAAGGTCCTGGGTTCCCACCAAATACCTTTCTGACTTTACCTAACCTTTCAGTGGCTCTCAACCCCAAAATCTTTCTTCTTGTCTTTTGTCAGCTTAACCATTTATGCCTTCTTTGTTTACAGCTGGAGAGAGCTTTCCAGCTGCCACCTTTGCTCCTCTGTCAGCTTCTTTTCTCCCTGCTTCCAGGGGCCACCAACACTTCCATATGCCTTTCTTCTGCACAGTCATGCTCTACACATCACCTACCATTGCCACACATACTTGCCTTGGTGTAGTAATTTTATGCTTTGCTTTGAGGCGATTGAAAGAGATATAAAAATTTGGCTAAGGGAAATTTAGGGAGGAATTTTCTCCACTCACTATGGCAACCAGGGAGAAAATACAAAAAATTTAAAATATTGCTTGCAACAAACTTATACAAAACATATGAACATAAACGTCTTAAAACCTAACAAGATAAAAACATCTAAACACTTGATGCAGTGAGGAACAGCAACTCTTCAGTCCTGTCACCACTTCATCTTTCCATGAAACACCTCTAGAAGGAGAAAACTCAGTCCTGCTTGGACCTACTTCATAAGGAGGAATTATCCACTTGGTATTCTTTTGTGTTCTCTGCCACAGAAAGTTTTGGTGATCCTTAAATCAAACCAACAATAAAAGTCTGTAAAAAGAAATTTAAAAGACATCAAGAAAGAAACAATCACTAATAAAACTGATTTGGCAAAAGTTATCATGTTTAAATTATTTAGTACCTTAATAATACTGATGAGGATTCTTAGCATCATGAAGGCAAACTTAAGTTAGAGTAGCCAACCATCCTTTTGAGACCTTTTCAGTTTTAGGTAACTTTTTTTTTTTTTTTCTCTTGTCAGATCTACACTTTCTGTTACATTCTATTTTGAAGTACATGTGAGTCCATTATATATGAAGTCCATAACCAAAATTTCTTTTCCAAGGGTCAGGTAGTATTCGTTCTATGTATGTGATGTTAGAGTGGTCCTAAGGGAAAAGGACTTGGCTCTCTTTTCTTTCTTGTTCTCTTACCCCTCTGGCACTCAAAGCCATACTTGCTATTACAGTCATTAGGTACAAGGTCCTGCTGGGATGGTTGACTAGCTCAGGAACAAATACCATATGCTGCCATATGGAGACATTGTTCTGGAAATGAAAAGAAAGGCAAACCATTTAATGTTTTCATTTTAGAGTTTCTTGTTCCATTGCAGCTTTATCTGCAGCAGAGTTACATTTACTCTGCTGTCCAATACAATTCCATGTGTCCAGAGCTGACTTTAATCACATCATTTAGGAGTCTCTAGCTGTAGATCTCACAGCCATGGGATCAAAATTCTGGTCAAGTGGCTTTGTTCCAGGTCTGGACACACATCCGATCTCCTGACTGGTGAGGATATACTTGAACATTCAGGGTTATTAGTGAGACCAAAACAACAAACTTGTATGGTGATAAAAGCATTTTCTCCTAAAGGTTACAGATTCTCTAGCGGCAGCATTTCAGCCTCCAGACTCTGGTGGCAGACAATGCTCAATACCCACCCCTGCCATAAAGAGGCACTGCAGGAGCAGTTTGCAAAGCTTCATTAAAAATACAGGGAAACCGAATCTCCGTTAATTTCCCATTTTATGTCCAAAGAGCCTCTTAGGATACTTGAATGCACCACCCTCTCCCAACCCACTTTTTGGAGGTGGTGCCGAGATTTTGTTTTCTCAGTCTCGATCCTTAAATGTTGAAATAAGTAACAATAACACAGAAGAAGGCCAGTGGGGCATCAGCCGTGTCTCATGCATTGCTTGGAGGTCAGCTGCCTCCCACACTCTCCCAGTAATTTTAGCACATTTTGGAGTGGGGATAGATACGGGTTCTCCCCCCTCCAAGGTGCCCAAACTTTTCACACAACAGGTTGTTCCCCAGACGAAAGACCAGGAATTTTCACCATGTGCTTCCTCCTCGAAAAGATTTATTTCATTTCCCCCCCTTAGTGAAATTCTCAAAACATTCTCCATTTCACTTTCTTTAGGATTATCGTTAATTTTCTCGTGTAGGTGAGTAGAGCGTTGAGTGAGGCATCACTACCATGGTCTCTGCCTCCTGATTAGCGAATTCCTTCTTTATCAGTGGGCAGGGCCTGGGATAAGAAGAAGGGAAGAAGACTGGCTTTGCTTTCCTTCCCTCCAGGCAGCGGAGGAAGGTGACACCAAGTCCGAGGCGGCCCACCTCCGTATTTTTTAGGAGCAGGGGGAGTATAGGGGGAAGGGAGGGGTTTCCCATTAAACCCCTCCCAAGGTCTGTGGGTGTGACGGTGCAGTCTGGGAGGCCCGCCTCTTCCTCGAGTCTGGAAAACACTGGTTCCATGCCTTCCTCCCCACGAGTGTTAAATTGCAACGCTAAAGCTCTTTGGCTTTGGACGAGCGTGTTTAACCGGTTTTTCAGGTTTTGGGGGCTAGCTTCGTCCTGGCATTCAGTTCTTGTTCCGGCCTGAGGCCGGCTATTTCAGCCTCTGAGGCAATTTGCAACTGATTCAGCTCTTTCTCTAGCTGTTCCGCAACATACTTGACTCTGAAGTAAACCTCCACGCATATGGATACCAGGCCTTGTCTTTTACTAGGGTTTTAAAATTTTCTTTTACCAAAGTTCATGTTTTGTCCAGAAGTAACTGCGGATGGTGCTAGTTTTCCTAGTCCCCATCTCTCTTTAGGGCTGGACAAGCTTTATATATAAGCTCTTAGCAAGTCTGTCAGTGGACAGCAGTTCAGATCAGTTTCTGCATGGGATTCTATTACTTTTGTGCCAGAAAATAGCAGCTTTGACTGAAAATTTATTTCTCCTCTATTACGTGACAAGCAGTTACTGCTGTGTAAAATACCCATTTCTCCTCAAGAGTATCCTGCTCACTGTGCCAATTAAAATGTAAGGCCCCAAAGACGTCGCTCAATGAGACACTTTGAAAGGACTGAAACTTGTTAATGTACTCTGAATTAGACAAGCGGGAGAAATACTGATGAGATATTCTCAAGAGGTCGAAACAACAAAAAAACCTCCACTGGCAACTTTTGAAAATCAGAGAACTTCGGCAAAAAATTTATAGCATCATTCAACCAACATAAAACATTCCATAAAGCATTAACTTAGCATATTCAACAAACTCCAAGCCTGTTAGATTTTAAGTTACTCAAAAATCTGAGAAGAGGGAATTAGAATAATAAAGAGAAAGAGAGAATGACAGAAAAGATATAGAAAATAACTAACTCCTGGTTCCAGTAGTATTCAACAGATAGAAATTCTAACAGGAGGTAGGGTCAAGACACGTGGTTGCCACATATCTGGAGTTAAATACCCTTTGGCTTTCCTGGGGCCTTCCCCCACATGGGGTTCCCACTCACCTGGCCATTTAGGCGCTGGGTTAGAGGCTCCAGACACAGGTGTGGAGCATTGCCTCTGGTGTGCCAGGGATCAGCGGCCACTGCTGGGCTGGGATACAGGCCTAGGGATGTGGGGTGTGTGGTGCAGGGCATCACTTCACCCAGAGCAAGGCTTGATCTGCCCTTTCTCCCACATACAACCATCTGAAATGTTTTGAGCAAGCAATCTCCTCTAGTTTCTCACAACGAGGTTTCCAGATTCCTGTGCTTCTTGGTTATCAAGACTCCAAGGATTTGTGGCTGGATATTAGAGAAACTTGCACTTTTATTCCTTTCTGAAGAGGCAGCATGAGGGTTTTTGTTTTTCTTTCTAAGGCGTTCTCTCCTTTATATGTCCTCTTCTTGAGGTAGTCCCTGTAAAGCCTCTCCTCTCTCCCCTTCACCATGACAATGGAGGGGGACAATAAAAAAAACAATCTATGAGAGGCGAAAAATGTTAGAATTACAATGTTATGAAAAAAAAAAGGCAGTACACAACAATAAAAAGACAATTGTACAAAAGAGTTAATGGCTTAACCAACAAAGGTGAAATGTCTCATGGACCTCTGGGACAAAGACAAGACAGGGAGGGCTTACAGAGTGGTTCCGATGGTAGAGAGAGGCTGCTGGTGCTGCTTGGAGTGGTTCTGGACCTGGAGGTGGTGGTGGTGACAGTGGTGGTGGTGGTGGCGGCGATGAGTATCTCTCTCCCTGCAGAGCTCTGTTTGGCATTGCCGTTGCCATCAGTCAGCCACACAGGGCATATGTGTGGGGATTGTGTTCTGCCACTTCGCTGCCTCTTCCTACCACCCTGCTGGGCTCCTTTTGGCTTGGCTGAACTCCGTTGGTATCAGTGTCACTGCTCTGGGTTGCCTTGTTCTGCTGCAGCAGAGAAACAGGCCCACATGCCACCCTGGCCCTGATGGTTTCAGCTGTGTGTCAGAGCTACCACTTCTGTGTCACCCATCCTCAGACCCATGTCCTAAAAAATACTGTGGAAGGACAAAAAAGGGGGGGAAAAATGGTGGTGGTGCTGTGGTCACAAGGCCTCTCTGGTGGAGTGAGCGAGACATAACAATCCTCCTTGCATCTCTGGTCATGGCATTTACCTGCTAAAATCACACCCATGGCTATAATGTAAAATATTTTCAATAAATAGTGCTGAAAGATCCATTGTATCAGTACACAGCACAGACCTCTAACTGTAATTATAGTGCTTCTCCTTGTTTGCTGCTTTCTAGAACTGAGGAAGGTCTAGGTGGAGCAAGCGTTCTGATTTTTGCTCAGAAGCATTATGGGCAAAACGCCAGTAATGGGGTTCTTCATATCCTGGTCCATTCTGAGTATTCACCTTCTCAGTGTGGGCAGTAGAAGGAGCTTGGTGTGTTTTTGGAGTTGCTCTTAGATGCCTTGAGCAATAAGTAACAGACAAGGAAGGCTTTTTGTGTTGCTTTTTAGCAGAGGTGACTTTTGCAATGTTTTTTTGGCCTTAGCTGTGGAGAAGGTCTGGTTCTATGTATGAATTCACAAAGCAGCTGCTATTCACAGAGCAGCTGCTATTGTGATGTCAGCGGCCGCCTCACAGCGCT
>JBBMKD010000115.1:28118933-28157558 GCA_037834095.1 Argya squamiceps
TACAAGGGTAGGAATAGGGGGTTGAAAGGAACATACCATTACAGACAAATAACAAAATACAAATACAAAAAACCTGACATTCACGCTGCTACACTGAAGGAACAGATGTCCAACTGGAGAGTCAGATCCACAATGTGGCTCCATTCAAAGAGATCTTTGCCAAACCATTCTTAACTTATTTCCACAATAGAAATATAGGTCTTTGGGTGTATTTCTTCCACTTCCTTTGTTCTCCACTTTCATTAGAAATAGAGAATTAGAACAACAAGAACAAATACAGATTTTACCTTTTTCTGACAAAGGAAACCCCACAACAAAACTGGCCTCTTGCTCTGCTTCAATCTTCTCCCTTCTTAGGCTGCAGGACTTTTTTCAGCTTGCAATTCAACTGGACCAGGTGGACAGTATAAATTAGTGCTCAACAGGTGTTTTTCAGTAAATGCATGGTTGGGTTTATATCTGAAAATTAGTGTAAAGGGAGATGATTACTATAAAAGCTGTTCTCAAACTTACAGAGAGTTGAGAGAAAGCTATGTGAGTAGGTACGTAGGTAGATATTTGGACAGATGAATGGACAGACATAAAAGCTGCGTTTTGTTAAGTTCCAAACTATGTTATGTACAAATTTGATACAATTTTATATTAACCCTAGGATGCTTGTCCATTAGAAATGTAAAGAAAAAAAATACATATGTTAGTTGTATATGTAATTGGCAGGATCCAGTGACTAGATCTAAAAGGAAAGAAAAATCCTTGCTTCAAGATAGTGAGATGGGAATGTTTCCCTGGAGTTTTTGTGCATGCACCCCCACATGCACAGGAATATTGTCCAAGCTGAAAATAACTGCAAAAGTTTCTGTGAAGGTAGAGCTTTTTCAGCAATCTTGCCACTTTCATGGTCTTTTGAATTGTCATAGCCAAAGTGCAAAAGTTTTGCATCTGACCTCTTATTATTGTAAATAATCAGAGTCTCTGGTAAAATAAGGCAGAGTCACTGGTCATGCTAACAAGACATCAGCAGTTTGGCTTTGAGTCTTGTAGTATCTGTTTCTTCACACAAATGGACTTGCTGCTGTTGGCAATCAACATGTTGGGAGTGGTTAACACAAATAGATTGAGATATCACTCATCACTTGCCCCACCAGACTAGCAGGAGATATGTAATTTATCCTCCAGACTTTCACCCCTAGTGTATACATGTATTTTGTCAGAAATTGCTGGAAGACCGAATTTAAACCACATTTTAAAATTTATTTAGTAGTGAAAGGAAAGAAAAGAAAGTCAGAAAATATTGTGGAGAAAATACCTGGAAGCCATACCAAAAAAAAAATAGATCTGACACAACTCTCTCTAGGATTGCTAGATTAGCTTTCCTTATTCGCTAGAAGCCAACTGTAATCCAACGTCATGCTCTGCAGAATGTTGGTGGGATATTCTCTGGGAAAACTGATTACAACTATTCATGTGTAATAAGAAATTAAAATTTCTCTATCAACAGTTTTATTTCCTAGTAGTATCCTTCTCTCTTATAAGTGGTACAGAGTAGTGCAGAATAAAAAAATCAAATAAATACATCTTGTGTCTTCCTCAGTGCTATTCTAGCTGTGCCTAGTGAAATACTGCTTTGCTTTTTGATAGTTAGTAAATTATTCTCAATTTTCTGTGTCACATGTAACAAGCTCTTTCAGCCTTCCCTTTTTCCAACGTATGAATATCTAAACAACAGATACCAGCTGAGTGTTGTCAGATGTGGATATTCATCATGGTACAAACACAAGAAAGTCAGTAAAATCCGATGCACATCTGCTAAGACATTTAGATACAAAGAGAGCTACCAAAGCTGCAGCCTACAGAAGAAAAGTCAATGGAGTGAGCATTCAAATGTTTGCTGTCAAATACATGCTAAAACAATGTGCAGAACTGTGATTGTATTCAGTAGACAGACAAGGACTTGTGCATGCATGCCTTATAATGTGGCGCAAAGGCAAGAGCTGCTCATCACCCTGCATGATAATATAAGCACTTGATATTCCTCACTCCAGGATATGGCAGTATTGAGCTATTTGCATTAGAAAAGACCATTAAGATCAAGTCCAACTGTAAACCAAAAACCTTGTTGTACAAATTCAATTAATTAAACTTTACAGTTTCCTGCAGGGCGAGGGAAAGGTATTGCTTTTCCAGATGCAGCAGAAATACATATGTCAAGAATTATTCCTGACAGCAAAAAAGTGAAGGAAGTATAGCAACAAGTACAATCCAGTGGGGTTCTAACCTGGGATGTTTCCTGTTTAACTTCTGGGCAATGGGCAAAACAAAGGAGAGCCATTGTGATGCCGGCAGATGATGATAAACTAGGGAAGAGGAGGAGGAGGAGGAGGAGGAGGAGGAGGAGGAGGCAGCTGTCAGTGTATATGGGAGCAGGGCTGCTATCCACAGGTACCAGAAGTGGGGGGAAGAATGATCTAAAAGGAATCAGATCAAATTCAGCAAGGACAAAAAGGATTATCACTCCTGCTTGGCACTTGTCACACCACAAATGGATCCTGCACCCAGATTCTGATCCACAAGTCAGGATGGAAATTGACAAAACAGGACAAATTTAGGGAAGGGCACCATGAGAGTGGGGCTGGAGCACTGCCTCTGATAGGTGAGGCTATGGGTCCATAGCCTCTGGAGCAGAGAGAGCTGTAAGGCATCTGAAAGCACCTTGAGGCTATGAGATATGATCAAGAGGCTGAGGCCACGCTCTTCACAGAGGTGCCTGGCAGGAGGAAAGAGAAAGTGGCATCAGCTGAAGTTAGAGAGGCTTGAGGTGGAGATAAGGAAAAAGTTAGGACAATGTGATGGAGTGAGGGCCCAGAGAGGTTTTGCATCCTTTAACTGGTAAAGCCCCAGGCAACGTGGTCTGACCTGATTGTAATAGATATGATGGATAAATTCATGCATTAAAATATAAGCAATGTAGTAGATGTAGTAAATAAAACAATGTATTAGAAATGTTATCCTTTGTAACTCTGAAACTGCAAAGTAAGTCCAGATTCCTGGAATGGGAAAGGCGATCCCATATACCAGGATTCACTTTGCAACTATGAAGTAGCAGATTGAAAGTGAGATTTGCAAGAGAAAAGAGTTGGCTCGCCAGGATGTTGCTCATTAATTGAATCAGACTCTGTGCACCTGGACCATCAAGACATGGATGGTAATCTCGAGGGAGGACCCCGAGTTTTGAGAAATCAACATCCCAAAAGAAGGTTCCAGGAAAATTCTTTCAGACATACCCCAGTGCCGGGAAATCTGTTTAGGATTCATCAGCAGGTGAAAAGACTATGTTTGAATATGAAGACACAATGCACCTGCCGCCAGGCACAAAATACAGTATACAACTCGGACTCAAAACCCTGCAAATCGTGGAACAGGGCAGGATTGCACCTTTGCTGTCGGCTGCCTGTTTCACCCAACATTCGAATGTTGTTCCGTGGCTGTCCCAGATAGATTTTTGAAAATGGAAAAATAAAATTTATTCTTTTTATCCGATTGGCTAATATTCTTTTATAACATGGTGAATGATTGTGGTTTGAGCAGTAGGCTGAAGGAGAGATCTTGTGAGGTGACTTCCAGCGTGAACGATTCCTCCTTGCGGCTGGTGACCTCACCGATGTTGCCGAGGTTCGTTGTTCACCCCGGGTGTCTGCGGGATGGCGGAGCACAGCGCCCCCCGCTGCCCCCGTGCCATTACCGGGCCCTCGCGCTGCGGCCGTTGTCGCTCGGTCGTGGGACGGGGGCGCGTGCCCCCGTGTGTCGCGACTGTCGCCGACTGTGAGAGATGGAGGAGCCGCCCCCGCCGCCCGCCGCCATCAGCCCCGGCCCGGCTGGCCTCGAGTTGTGTTTCAGGCTCCCGAGGAGATTGTTTCTTTGTCCCACCCTGAACCGGCTGCCTTTCTGGAGGTGATTCTATTCAATGGCCGTGCTGGGGTGTGCGCTGAGAGCTTTTCAGTGTCGTCACGTGCCTGAGAAGTAAAAGCATCTTTAGTTAAGTGCTTGCTTATTAAAGCAAAGTTTTAAAAAGAGAAGTGAATCAAAACTACCCCCCATTCTGGTGCATGAGACCGTTGCAAATTCAGGTGCTCATTTTTAGGGGAAAAATGCACATTGTAGATTCATTAATGTAGATGAAATGGAAGCTTTTTAGGTTATGCCTTTGATCCTAAAGAGTATTTTGAGAACTGACACTGAAGGCAAACATTTTTGTTGGAAATTCAGGGAAATGGTTAGATGAAGTTACTAATTTTATGTTTTCTATGGAAAATATAATTTATGAACATCTGGTTTGCACAAAGCATCTTCACATGTTCATAGTTAATAGCATCTGACAAGTTGTGAGTGTCCTTTGCTGTACCTGTGGCCGGTCCTTGTGTAGAAAACCAAATGTGTCATGTGCAGAGAGGGGTATGGGAGAGGTCATTCTGTTGTGGCACCAATTTCAGTCTCTCCTTTTGGTTTTGAACACAAAGGAAAATAAAGATGTTGCCTGTATCTCTTGCTGCTGCACGAAACCTGCCTAGTATGTAGGCACTTGAAATGCCATCTTTATGTATGTGTTGAAGCTACTATTTTACTGTCCTCTCAGTATCCCGATGCTTTCAATTAAGTTTCTAGGTGGGACATCCTCAGCTAGTGCAAACTTGCCGCTGTTGCTCTGTGTGTTGCAACAGTTAATCATCTTCCTCTTGGGTGTCTTTCCAGAAAGATGCATGCTCTGATGAATCCCCTACAAAATCCCCTAAAAAGCTACAGCCTGGACTAGGCTGTTGGTTCAGTGCTCGGTAGAGAGGAGCATGTCCTTGTGCCAGTGTACACAGAGGTGTACACTTAGTGCCCACTAAGTGTTTTGTCTTGCCTGCACTTTGAACTTTCTCAGTTTTGACAGCTTTTGAACAGTGTTTTGAGAAGTATATATTTTCCATTTTTGAAGGCTTTGGCAATTAGGGTCCAGATTTCATCCTTAGGAATAGAGGGATTAAGTGTGTGACTCAAGGAGTTGTTGGGGAACAGGTGGTTTGGTTTTGAGTCCTCATGGGTTATGCGTGTGATAAGAAGGGTGTTGCTGGTCCTAGATGTGAAGTGGTTAAAGATTTGCAGCTTATTCTGTGTTGAAGAGTAGTTCAGGGACTACTAGGTCTTTGGTTTGACAACTTCCCTCTTTTGATTAAAAATCTCCTTTCTTTAACTCTTGGCTCTTCCCAGACTTCCCTGGGTGTTTAGTTCCTGTATTGACCCAGCCTTTTTGCATATTTTTATACGGCTTCATAAAATAATGTCTATTTCTATTAATATACACACGCATTGCCCTTTAAATATTCGAGTAAGAGCAGACTCAAGGTGGGCAGTGTGATTTTTTGGAATTATCTGTATCCTATTACCCAGTGTGATGCCCTTTTGTCTTCTGTAAACTCACACACACCAGGTTTCAAAAGCCTTCCTTTCCTTAATAGGAGGAAATGTTGTAGGCTCTAAACAGTAATTCATCTTCAAGGAACTCATGGCTAGCCTGTTTGCAGAAGAGACTTATGTTCTTGAACAGGTGATAATAAGAATATTTTTCTGTCTAAAGGTAAATTCCAGGTATTTAACTTCAGGCCTTTTCTTTCACAGTGGAATGGAAACTTAAGTAGGTTGTCTAGCTTTATGAGGTTTTTTTAACCCTATAGATTTTTGCCACATAATCATGGAAACATACCCATGCAGTAAATGGTTGCCTACAAAATACATATGGAGTGGGAGAGAAGAGCTCCAAAAAGCAAACAACATGTTATAATTTAATAATTATTAAATTATTAATCAGCAATGAGATTTAGTAATTAGATGAGGTGAGGTGAGATTCATAGCCAGAAATGTATGACCCATGAATGTAGTTTTGCACCACACAGACCTGTGCAGTGGTTTGAATGCGATCTCTCAGTATTAACTCATGTGTAACTCTAGTACTAACTGACAGGCACCTTGACTTCTCCCTCTGGGTTTCTTCTTGTTTCTTATAGCTAGTGTCATAAGCAAGGGCAAAGTTCAGACTGTGAGGACATCTATTCTCACTTGCTGCGTTCTATTTTTTTTTATTTTGTGTTATGATTAATGGATATTTTGTAAGACTTTGAGTTTCAATTTGGCAAACATCTAAATTTAAAATGCTTACCACATAAACCATGTTAACAGTGTTAACCTCGTGTTACATGTCCTTTCAGTGTGAAGAAGAACAGTTATTATTGTGTCCCAAAAACGATTACAAGAAAATAGCAAGTGATCTTTGGGTTTGCTTTTTTTTTTCTTTTTTCTTTTTTCTTTTTTTTTTTCCTTTTTTCCCATTTTTTCTTTTTTCTTTTTTCCTTTTTCCATTTTTCTTTTTTCTTTTTTCATTTTTTTCTTTTTAAATTTTTTTCCTTTTTCCTTTTTTCTTTTTCTTTTTCTTTTTCTTTCTTTTCTTCTTTTTTTATTTTTTAATTTTCTGTTTTTCTTTTTTTATTTTTCTTTTTAATTTTTGTTTGTTTGTTTGTTTGTTTTGTTGTTTTGTTGTTTTTTTCCTCTTATGGAGAGTATTTTGGGTCAGCGTGAGTCGGGAAGGGAGCCTGTGAACATTGCAGTGGAAGAGAGAGCTTCACTTGGCAACACAAGCTGTGGGAACAGTTCCCTTGCGCCAGAGGACCCAGGTAAGAAGAGAGTCTACCTATTTTTAGAGATGACTGAGACAACTACTCTGAGCATGACTTTCATAGAAAAGAGATCAGAGTAGTTGATCCAAGAGCTGATGGTAGAGTTGGAGGAGCTGTTACTCACTTTGAAGGGCAGTTTCACGATCCCGGGTAACAATGTTAGTTAATAACTCATCTCACAATGCCCATCAGTTTCTACCATTTAAGTAAGGACTGAGGTCTCTGTCAGTACAGAGAAGAAACAAAGATGGAGTTCTTTTCATAAGAAGTGAATGTCTCTGTTCAAAGTTCTTGTGGGTGCCATTTACAGTGCTAATGCCGCAGCTTTTACTGGGGTACTTCAAAACTTCAAACTTTTGAAAACTTGTAAGAATTCCTATTCTTTAAACAGCAGGCCTCAAATTCCCAAGGGAGAGCCTGCCTTTTGGGCCATGTTTTATAGTCACTGATAGAAGTACAATTGCTAGGTGTGCTGCCAAGGGAGACATAAACAAGGTCCACTGTTGACTCAGTGTTCCCTTTGCTTCCTAGATGTCCGTCTGCTGTGCCTTTCCAGAAGGGCTGCTCTGCATGAGAGGAAGTGACCAAGGGAAAGCCTGTGAAAATGGACTGCCTGGGATCCCTCTCTATATAGTTATACTTATAGAAGTATTATGTTGTACTTACACAGTTAGAGGTATATGGATATTTAGATAGATACACTGATATTTGCATGCTTAGATATAGGCAGTACAGTTGTAGCAATCTGCAATAAATTAAAAATTTTAACTGAAATTGGTATTTGTATATTTATATATAGTCAGCAGACTCTCTGCCTGTGTCCCCCTCCCAGGCAGCATGTATATCCTGTCCTGTCCCTGAGAGTTCAGATCAATCTTCCAGGGTGGGGGGGAACAGTAGAATCACTGCCGTCACTCTCTGTTGTCCTTGCAGACCCTGAGAGCTCTGGGCACCATGCTGGAAGCAATGGTGCTCAGCTCTCCTGCCTCCAGAGTTGATGCTGCATGACGTCTTTGATTTCTGGCCTGTGAAGAGAGTGGTCATCACAGGGCTGTTCCTCACCCCGGGTAGGAGGGATTACCCACCTCTGGTCTCCAGCCCAGTGCCATGCAGGCAATGTGCTGTGGGGAGGGTGCTCAATTCCCCTGGGGAAGCACCAGGGGCTGGCACCAAGCTCTTTTGGAATACAGTGGCTGCAGAGGATGGTATATGACTTGCAACAGGATTGGCCTGGGGCCTTTGTCCCAGGTGTGCAAGGGACTCCTGCAGCCAGGAGCCCACCAAGACTTTCCTCAAGGTCAGAGGAAGCCTTGAGGGACCATGCAAATCTTGCCCAGCAGTGGAGCCACACTGCTCCTGCTGAAGTGGGTGTTTTCTGCCAGGGCTCATCTGCAGTTGTCTTTTCCCAGCTGCTGCTGGACTGCACCAACTGTGAGACCACTGCTGTGCAGAAGAGGGGCTGGGGGAGGATCAGGAATCTGAGTCATGGGCTGGCTGACATTTCTAAATGAGGGGTCAGGCCCAGGAATCTTCCAGCCAGGCCGTGCCACCCTCTCTGCTGCTCTCCCTGTAGGGCTGCTATCTATCTGGCTGACTCTGAAGATCCACAGGGCTTTTCACAGGCTGGTCTCACCTGAATCCAGCCCTGAAGCCTGCTGTTAAGGAAACTTCCCTGTCTGACCATCCAGGAGCCATTCTGGCAGTCACATTCACACCACCTGAGCTGGGGCTGAAGCCTCTTCACAGCTACACCCCTCACACTCCCACTCAGACCAGGATTCCTTACCAGTTCAACCCCAGGTTTCCCATAGCAGATTCTCAGACATCCAGGTCCTTCAAATAGCTTAATCAGGGTGCCATAACTAAATAACAACAGCTCCAGCTGGTGCTTCTGGCAAGGGACCCCGAACATACCCTTGCACCACTGAAGTCTGGGAGTCTCAGTGTTCAGTCCCCAGCCTGGAGCCACAGGTTCCTGTGTCTTTTCCTGTAGAATCCTGGGGTCACCAGCCCTCCTCTTCTGTGGGCACCAGGGCCCCCTGTGAGAGTGTTCCTAGCCCTGGACAAGGAGCAGTGGGACCGTGGCTGCTGCCCTTGATGCCTAGAAATTTTTGCTTTCTATACATTTTTCATATATTTGTAGATTTGTAGACTACTAATACATGGTTGTAGCTTCTAGTATTTTTCCTGCCCTTTGCCCCTACTTTTTACAACAGTAAGCTAACCTTTTAACACATTCCTGAAATACTGCTTGGTCTTGCTTTTTAGGCTAGCAAGGACACCGTGTTTTCCACTAGAACTTAGAAGACATAGCAAGAAAGCCCCTGGAACAACTCCAGTGGGGCAGAACCCAGGGGGAAATTTCCTAACCAACTGCTCTTCTAATTGGACAATATTTGTTAGAGATGCTAATTTGTTAAACTTACAAAAACTGTAGAAATCTGGTACCAGGTGTGCCCATGGCCATGGGGACACCTGGAAGCTTCCAATGATGACCTGAGGTTCTTTAACTATCTTAAGACTGTTGCAAAAGTTTTTGCTTTTGTCATTAGGCAACAGCCTGAGCAGAGGAACTTGCCACCACCACTTTCCCCTGCTCTTTCTGCACCTGCTGCACCTGCTCTGTACCAATCAGCACAGATGGCTGGAGGATGCGGAGGGCAGAGAGGGCAGCTTCTGATGTGCTGGGTTGATCCTCCATGTCAGAGCCTGCACGGCTGCTGGCAGGGGTTGGATGCCAGGTGGGAGTCCCCCCCTGGGAGCTGGTGGAGCTGGTGGAGCAGGAACTGGCCTCCTTCCCAGCAGCATGGAAGCACAGCAGCCTCTGGGCCTCTTCACTGCATTGGCCCACAATGAAACTGACCATGCCATCAACCAGCTGTTCTGTATATTTCTCCAGGAGAGGCTGCAGCATCTGGACTATGGCCTCCCCATTGTCAGGGATCAAGAGCTTCAGGGAAGCCCCGCCTTTAACTCAGATTTTTGGCAACAGTTTAAATTTAGGTGGCTCACATCTAAAAGCACTCTGACCTGCAAGTTCTAAGGATGGCAGAGTAGGTCTATTTATAATATTAGTTATTTATTGAACAGACAGCAGATAACCAAAGCAAGGCCTTAATCAGAGTTACTAACTACATGGTATAAACCAAAAAGCTGATCTAGTAGATTACATAAAACAGTACACACTATTATTGTGCCTATATTAAAGCTAGCAAAAGAAATAGTATAGATTAGGAGCCAGATGTAATTTACCACTGAAATAACGATAATGTATACCAAATCCTTTCACTCAATCTCAGAGAAGTAACCACAAATCAGCGGTCCCCGCTTTGGTGGAAAACCCCATACTTTTCCAGGGAATGTGCAGAAGATTTCCCACTTTGTGAAAATTTGGTGTTCTTATAGTTTGTAAGGTGAGGTGTCTGTCAGTCTGAAATTCCAGCTTATCTTTCCAGATATCATTACCACAGCAAGATGTTTGTTGTCAGCTGGGAGTGTTACTCCCATGGTGTGAAAATAACGCACTAAGACAGCTTGTCATGTTTGCATTTTTTTTTCATTAATTAGCAAGAAACAGATAAGAGGCAAGATGCTCTGTTATTCCACCAGCTAAAAGCTACAGATTAGCTCTTCTGAGGTGAGATGTCCTGCTATGCCCATCTGGACCACAGAGTCACAGGGCATACTGTGCACAGAGCATACTGCTCTCACTGCCAGCCACCATGAGGATGCTGCAGGCCCCTGCTTAGCTGGGGAGAGTGTCCCTTGCAAAGAAGATTGAGGAACAACTGCAAGCCACAGCAGCTGTTTCCATCGAGGATGCCAAGAGCTCCTTCTGCCTGGATCCAACCCTGCATCCAACCTGGCTGCTGGTCTCTGGTGGTTCTCCTTGGGGTGTGATGACACACTCTAGATATTTTTGTTCCTGCAGAGAAAACCTGACAGATTCTATCAATCTTCTGTAGAGTGGGCACTCTGATTTCTTCTCTGCCCAACGCAGGATGCAGCCCATGCAGAACTCATGGCCACAGGGTATCACATAAGCAACACCCTCTTGCTCATCATGACAAATGGGGCAGCTCCACTCTGTCCCCATGGCTCTGTCTGCTCTTCATGGCAATTCAGGGAGTCCTGAGAAGCTGCTCCCCATCACTGGCACTACCAGAGAATCTCACACACTGCAACAAAATGGAGAAACCTTGGTCTCTTGCTGTCCCAGGAGCAGACGAAAAAATTACCAAACCCCTGGAGAAGGATACTGTCCTGATTTCTCAAGCCCTAGTGATGTTCTCACTACCACCCTGGGGAGACACAGCCTTCCACATCTTACAGGCATGCTTGACAGGCTGTGACTTTTCTGAGATCATGGGGAAACGGTCTCTGGCAGATGAAAACATGTAGGGTTGAGACTCCTGTGTGTGATAAACAGATATTCGGAATTAAGTGGTTCAATACCTTTGAGGTCCTGAATTTTTAATTATATTTCTGGAGGCTGGATTTTTCCTTTCTTTCTAACTTTTTGTTTTTTTAGTTCACTCTTGAATCAGAAAATGTCATGGATTGGATGCAGTTTTTATAAGGGAGAGGTTCTCTTACAAAATAAACACTGGGCGCAAAAAACAAATATGGCCTTAGCAAGCACTGTGCACTTCAGCTGGGTATGCTGGTCAAGCATCACCTGTGCAGGCGATCTCTAGGGAAGAGTGGATGTGTGATTTGCTACCTGCTGGTGAGTCTTAGGGGCTCTAAGAACCTGTGCCCCTTGATGACCAGAGCAGCATAAGATACAGTAAGAGCCTTAAAGAGCACAATTGCCTTAAACACCAATCACAGAATCAGCTAGGCTGGAAAAAAACCTCTGAGATCATTGGGTCCAACCTGTGACTGAACACCACCTTGTCAACCAGACCACAGCACTAAGGGCCATGTGCTGTCTTTCCTTAAACAGCTCCAGGTGACTCCACCACCTCCCTGGGAAGCCCATTCCAATGCCCAAAATCACCCTTTTTGTGAAGAATCTTCTTCTTAATATCCAACCTCCCCTGGTACAGCTTAAGACTTTGTCCTCTTCTGTTGCTGGTTGCCTGGGAGAAGAGACCAACTCCCACTGGCCAAACCCTCCTTTCAGGGAGTTATAGAGGTTGGTAAGGTCACGCCTAAGCCTTCTCTTCTCCAAGCTAAACAACCCCAGCTCCCTCAGCTGCTCCTCATAGGACATGTGTCTCCCAGACCATTCACTATGCTTGTTGCCCTCCTCTGGACCCACTTGAGCATCTCAACATCCTCCCTAAACTGAGGGCCCAGAACTGTTCACAGCACTCAAGGTGTGACCTCACCAGTGCTGAGTACAGGGGAAGAATGACCTCCCTGCTCCTGCTGGCCACACCATTCCTGATACAGGCTAGGATGCCTTGGCCTTTTTGGCCACCAGGGCACAGCTGGCTCATGTTCAGCTGCTGTCACCAGTAGCCCAGGTCCCTTTCCTCCTGGGCACTGTCCAGCCACACCATCCCCAGCCTGTGGTGCTGCAGAGGATTGTTGTGATTCAAAGGCAGGACCTGGCACTTGGACTTGCTAAACCTCACATTGATGGATTCAGCACACCTATCCAGCTTGTCCAGGTCCCTC
This sequence comes from Argya squamiceps, assembly GCA_037834095.1. Lineage (NCBI taxonomy): Eukaryota > Metazoa > Chordata > Aves > Passeriformes > Leiothrichidae > Argya > Argya squamiceps. Next base: position 28,131,269 of record JBBMKD010000115.1, read on the forward strand.
TGCAGAGCCCTCCTACCCTCTAACAGATCAATGCTTACTCCCAGCTTGGTGTCATCTGCAAATTTACTGATGGTGGACTTGATCCCCTTGTCCAGATCATCATTGAAGATATTAAACAGGACTGGCCCCAGCACAGACCCCTGGGGGGGCTCCATTAGTCATTAGCCCCCATCTGGACGAAGCAGCATTCACCTTCAGTCTCTGGGCCCAGCCATCCAGCCAGTTCCTAACCCAGCTCCTGTCCAAGCTGTGGGCTGCCAGCTTTTCCAGGAGTGTGCTATGGGAGACAGTGTAAAAGGCTTTGCTGAAGGTCAGGTATATACAACATCCACAGCCTTCCCTTCATCCACCTGGCAGGTCAGCTGGTAATAAAGGAAGATCAGGTTGGTTAAAGCACAACCTGCCCCTCCTAAATCCCTGCTGGCTGGGTCTCATCTCTCAGCTGTCCTGTAGGTGCTGTGTTATTGCACCCAAGATGATCTGTTGCATAACCTTACTGGGTACCGAGGTCAGGTTGACAGGCCTGTAGTTTCCCATATGCTCCTTATGGCCCTTCTTATGGATAATCATCACGTTGGCCAGCCCAATCGTCTGGTTACCCAGGACTGATGGTAAATGATGGAAAGCACCTTGATGAGGTCTTCTGCCATCTCCTGCATCACCCTAGGATGAATCCTGTCTGGTCTCATAGATCTGTGAGCATTTAAGTGGCTCAGCTGGTCACTAACTTCTTCCTCCTGGACAACAGGAGAGTCTATTTTGTTCCCTGTCCCCATCTACCAGTTCAGGAGGTCAGTAGTCCTGAGGACAACCTGTCTTATTGTTGAAAACTAAAACAAAGAAGATATCAGGGACCTCAGCCTTTTCCTCATCTTTGGTAACTATATTCCCTCCCTTATCTAATCCAATCCAAAGATTAGAGGTTCCTCTTGCCCCTCCAAGATGTGTTAAGATCATCAAAAGCCTTGGCCCACCGTGACAAACCCTCCAAAGAAGCAACTGCTCATCTGCAACAACTGAAGCTCCCCCACCCTGAACATGCCTCTGTGAAACTTGGGCTGTGAGTTAACCCACCTGAGAGGAACATGAGGTAAGATTGTCTGGATGTTATCTCAGACTAGCAGGAGGAAAACATAGATACTGGAGGAGCACTGACACTGGACAGAAGGAATCCACACAGAAAGCCAACAAAGCCACTTTGTTGCAAATCAACTCTGAGTGAGTAACTCTAGCCAATGAGTTGGCTAGAACAACAATTCCTTTGTCTGCTAAAATGTATAAATAGTGAAAAGTTTTGAACACCTTGGGGAATCAGGGTGAAGAAAGATGCAAGAGGATGCTTTCTGGATCCAAGTGTGGTGACAACTTTCTACTTAAACTGTATAACTCTTTCCCTCTGGCCTTCCTCTCTTTCCTATTTCTATCTCTGTACCTCATGTTTACTGTTAAATAAAATCCATACTATTGACTTTGGCACATGGTGTTGTCTGCACCTTAATCCAGGTAGAGGCATGTGTCAGTAATTGGATCATAAAAGATGTGCTGATACAACAGACTGCTGCTGTGAGAGGGTGAGATGAGCAGCTGATCCTCGGCCCAGGGATTGGCACTGGAGAAGGCAGATGCAGCTCTTGTCTTCCCTGGAGTGTTTGTGCATTGGTCTTACATCCCACTCCTACGTGGAAGGGAGCAACCAAGATTTGTAGATGTTCACAGATGAAAAAGAACAGCAAAAAGCAAACGGGTCCAAAAAAACCTCACAAATTTTTATTAATAAACTACACACTCAGCCTGGCAATTGGTATATGTTTTGCCACTACCTTCTAATAATAAGACAAACAAAAGAATAAAAGAGGGAAGAAGAAGGGAAAGAGAAATCAGGTAGGAGAGAAAAGAAGCTTACAGTCCTGGGTCCAGCACTCATCCAGCCAACAGGTGTCCAGGGGTCCTGAGAGAATGGCACCCAGCCACAGTGGTGGTACATTGTTATAGGCAAGTTTTCCCTATTCTGGGATTAGATTTTTCACTCTTCATACAAATGAGTGAGCATGTGCAGCCCAGTATTCTAGACTTTTCTGGAAATGGGCTGGGGGGCTTTGTGGTTTTTTTGGTGGTCTTGATTGTCCATCTATTGATATTGCTTGCTCCTTGACCCCACTCCTGTACTTAAGCTGTTCTTTATGTTGTGTGGTCACTATGGACTGGAACAGGAAATTCAGCTCCAGAATGGTGGTGCCTTACCTTCAATACAGCTCCCCTTTCCAGGCACATCCTGTTATAACTCGTTTGCTTGATGGCTGTTGGTGTTTAGGGCATAGCAGTGCATTAATTCTTTACTGCTTAGGTTTCTACATTGGTCAAAAAACCCAGTTATCATCTGATAGGCACAAAAATCATCCTTAGGGCACAGAGGAGAATGAAAGGTTTCACATTCTTAATGACAGGGCAACATCTGCACCCTTTGTTTTCCTTTCTCTTGTTTTCCTAGTGTTGTGTTTCTTGCACTTGTTGTTTTTGCAAACTTAAGGTGCCAGATGCTACTTCTCCACTGCAGATGTATCACTATCTGTGGGGAAGGCATTGATCTATCTGTACAGAAGGGAGTGTGAAGCCAAATCCTTCCTAGATGAGGATGAAGGGATCCCTGAGTTCAGGGCTGCTTAAACAATGATCAAGCCATCAGGATTTTATAGAATTTGATTGTAGAGTATTCTCAGAGCAGAAAATACAGATCTCCTTTTTTTTGCTTACAATTTAAACTTTAATTCAGTTTAATGAAAGTCAAATTAATATTACTCAGAAGGGAATGGTTGTGGTCTACTATAGCCTGAACTGCAGCTGGTCCATTCTGCTGTTCAAAATACTTTTCCCTTTAGGTACAGCAAGATCTCCTTCAGCAGATTAAAGAACTGGACCAGCTTTGCACGTGGAACTGGACAGGGTTGTGTTGGTTTTGGAGGCAGTGTCTGCGGCGGGGCTGAGGTGTAGGTTGGCGCTGGAGTAACTGCTGGTACTGGCCGTATTCCCATTGTGGTCCGGATCCAGTTGTAGTAGTACTGAGTGGAGCTGGAGACTGCAGGCCGTTTAGGTCTAGCACAGCCTATTCCCCAGCTGGTCACACCAATTTGCCAGAAGAAGCCACCACGCTTATCTTGGCAGACAAGAGGGCCCCCGCTGTCACCCTGGAGCAGAGCAGAGAGGATTAAGGTGCCTTTGTGTGCTCCTGTCAGCAGTTAGAGTTGACTCCTTTACTCTCCCAGCCCCTGTCAGAAGAACCGGACTCCTGGCTGAGCAAGGCTCTGCTCGAGTGCTGGAACCTGCAGAACCTCAACACCCTTGGGAGCAGGTTGGGGGCCTGTAAGGTGAGGCTCTCTGTCTCCCCTGTGCTTGGATGTTTCAGGGTTAGCATATGGACCTCACAGAGCAAGGACCCATGGATGGGAAAAGGGCCAGAAGCTCCAGTGGCCGTGCAGAGCTGGGGCTGGGAGAGCGACTGGTCAGGGAAAGCACACACTGGGCTGTGCTTGGGTGGTGTGATGGGGCTGCCTACACTGCTGGGGGCTAGGGGACTCAGCACGCTCCTACCTGGCAGGTGCCAACACCACCCTGTCCAGCACACACGTGGAAGTCGTAGATGTACCCATTCATCCACTCGCTACTGTTGCAGAGCTGGTTAGGGACAACTTGGACCTTGGCCTGCTGCAGGATATCTCTACCTGAAGCTGTGAGCAGAGAAAGGAATGAGCTCCTAGCAGCCCCTTGGCCATTCTCCTGGCCCATGTGTTGAAGTCTTTCCCTACGGCTTGGCTGCCTCTGGAGAGGTGTTGTGAGTGCTGTATCACTGCTGTCTGGCATTGGGCAGGAGGCCAGGCCCATCTCTCCAGAGGCATATGTCCCACAGCCTAACTGTCATTTTGGCCTCTGCTGTCAGGAAGCGCCAGCCATCTCTCCCTGGTGGGCCAAGCTTGCCCACAGGCCATAGGTCCTTTATGGGAACTCACATTTCACAATTCTGTCACCCCAGCCAGCAACATAACAGTTTTTCAGCTCCGACACTTTCACTGCAGGACCAGGCAGGCAGGCAGTCTGAATGGTGGAGCCGCACTGGACTGGCCGGTCCAATTCCAGCAAGGCGACGTCGTTATACTCAAGGTTAGGGATGTATTGTTCATGAATGATCAGCCGCTTAATCCGGCGCACTTCCACACCAGGGCCTGACTGGCCCAGTGAGGTGGCCCCAAGCACGATGGCCCACTCCTTGATGGGACTGGAAGGCAGATGGAGACAGGGGTGAGAGGTAGTAGAATCATGTGCTGTGAGAGCCCAGCCCTTCCCTGCCTTCTCCTGAGGCAGAGAGGAAAACAGCACTACACAGAAAGCAGGCTTGAGACATGTTAAACTGGAGGCTGCTAGAAGCAGTGGCATGAGCCCAGTCTTTCCCCCCGCAGTCTCTCAGCTGGGCCCTGGAATGTGGTGGCACTAGGCACATGCAAGGAAATGGGATGGGAATAGCATGCAGTGGTGGTGTGGGGATATCCCTGTGCCCAGGTCCTCCTTACATTGTGATGTTGACAAAGCAGTGTGCAGCTGTGAGCAGCCACTTTGCGCTGACGAGGGTCCCTCCACAGACATGCATAGATACCGGTGGTTTCCAGATGGGGCGGATACTGGCAATCCCAGCCCAGGCCCCAGAGCCTGGCATGACATCTGTGCCACCCACAACGCGTGATGAGCTGAAGGTAGTACCCATGGGCCGGAGCCCACAGGTCTGTCTGTAAGCAGAAAGTCATTACTGTCCATGAGAAGGCCTGCTGCTGTGCAGATCAGCCAGCTTCCCTCCCCACAGGGCTTTAGTTGCAAAGCCAGCAGGGCCTGCGAACTGCCTGGGATGTGCATATATTTGCCTGTTTCTGCTTTAGCCCTGTAGACAACTGGTGCCAGCAGCCTGGGCACTGGTGATAAACTGAGACTCCCACCCAGTTTGGAAACTTATATGGCCACAGGTGGCAAGTGAGCACCCACAAGGAACCCAGCCTTTGCCTGGGCCCCCTCAAAGCCTGGGGCTACTTACCCACAGGCGCCATGTGCAGGCCCGCACAGAGCCAGCAGGATGAGGATGCACAGCAAAATCATTGCTGTTAGAGATCCAAGTCAGCTGCAAGGAGAGAGGGCTTGACACCTCCAGGGCAGCTGCCAACCTAGTGTCCACAGAGTTTGCACTGCTGCAGTGCCCTTGGCCCTGGAGCTGATGTCACAGAGGGACTGGTTCCATGTTCCAGACACGGTGCTGGCCTCTGAAGGCAGGGGGGAAGGGCAATGTAGAGGTCTAGAACCACAGAAAGGTCTGGATTGGAAGGTTCCTTAAGGATTGACTAGTTTCAAACCCCAGCCATTCACACAGATGCTTCCCCTACACCAGGTTGCTCAGAGTCCCATCCAAGCTGGCCTCAAATGGTAAAAGGAATGGGGCACCCACAGCTTCTCTGGGCAACCTCTGCCAGTGCTGTGCTAATGATACAAGATTTTGCTTGACCTCCAAAACCCCTACAGAATTTGCAGTTAAAATCAACACACATTCTGATTTTTAAAAACAATTTGTGACAAAACTACTATTGTAACAATCCACATCACTCACTAATTTCCTTGGGGCTATGTGGCCACTGCGTAAGGTATTCTGCAGGCCAGGTCCATGTGGCTAGTTGTTCTGAGGGAAAGTGGCATTGTTTAGCAAGACAACCTTTTTTTTTTTTTTTTTTTTTTAGGGCAGTTTAAGTGCATAATGGCAAGGTAAATAAATCCCTGCTGCTGGCTGTGATGGGAGAGAAGTGCCCATGCTGGCAGTACCCTCGGGCTCTGCCTTCTGCTCTCTGGAACACTTCTGCTGATGTAAGCAGCCTTCTCCTCTTTAGCAATGGAGTTGGAGATCTGGAGTTGAAGAGGAGGTGAAAAACAGTATCAAGTGAAGAAGGACCATACCCTGTGTGACTACTCTGTCCTTGCACAGCCTCTGAGCTGAGGAGCTGCATCACAAATGAAAGGATGCTGCTGGACAATTACGCCAACAGCATCAAAGTCACTGAAAATAATGTGGGAACCACATCCCTCTTGGAGTGCCTGAGCTTGGTTTGTCACATGGCCCTTCACTCCCAAATCAACCCTGCCCCAAAGACACATCCTCTTTCAGAAGCTCCATAGTATCTTTAAATCCCTCTAGTGTTGCTAAGGCTGGCTCATTAAGTCAATTCCTAAGGTATTCAAGGAAATATTTGCTTACCACACTTCGGCCTATTAGTCTGCATTTTGTACAGCCCCTAATACTTGGCATCCTAAAGTTGCTAGTCTCATTTACTAAGTACTACTTAATTATACAAAGAATTTAATAATCCTGCATTACCTGGGTTAATTTGAACAGTTCAAGTTTTTGTCCTGCACCTATGGCTAAGCTTAACTAGCCATAATAGCTAGCCATACTTACACTAGTGAGTCTAAGATCCAACTTTTTCTGGCTCTCAGGGTGGAGTGGCAGTCCTCACCTCCCCTTGGAGGCTTTCTCATAGCCCTCCTGACACTGGGTTTCTGCTCTTTGTCTTGCACTGACACCTCACCCTTTTCCTGACTCTCACCCTGTCCTAAGCCCACGGCCAACATGAGCCTTGCCGGCCAAAGCTGTGTACCTTGAACCAGGTCTTAGCCATTTCAGTCTTCATCAATTCCCAAGACACTCAAAAAAAGGAGAATTGTATTTATGCATTTCTCATGGAAGAAGGAATTGACTCCAGTACAACTTATTAATAGGGCTGGAGACTCCCTAACAGAAAAACAATTTTAAAACCTCTACTACTAACATAACAAAAGTATCCATATGCAACAAATGGTGAAATGAAAAAAACCTCCCCAAATTTCCAGATTTTCTTGATACATTTTCCTGTCTAAAACTCAGCTCCATGTTATTGCTTCATAGTTGTTACTCACACATTTTAATAGAATAGTAAAATTTTGAAATTCCAGAGTGGAAATCAGGAGGAAGATGGGATCCTCTTCCACAGTTTTGAGTTTAGATTTTTTTAAGATTCAATACTGTGGCCAGGGATGAAATAAAACACATGAGGGGACAGCAGGGATAGAAAGTGGAAGTTTACAACTGACTTCTCATTCAATTTAAGAAGTGACTAGGAAGAAAATGATGGCATCTGTATGTGTACATACACACATACACATGTATATATACACAAAAATATTCCAAAAGATGGAAACAGTATTTCTGTAGAATTTCAAAGATTTAAAATAAAGGAGGAATCAAAATAGTAACACATGACAGTACAGAAACTCCAAGAATATACTTAATTGCAATTATCATTCCATAATTTAACACAGTTCTAAATCTGCTTGAATCTGCTTGAATCCACAAAAGATACGTTAGTAGTGAAACGGAAAGATAAAATGTATGTTTCCTCTTGCATGTTTTGTATATATACATATATACATATATATATATATATATACACTATACCTCCAAAATGGCTTTTTTCACCATTTCTGAAAGACACAGATTGCACTGCAGGTATTTAATCTTTAGTGTGTTGCATATTAGGGTTTTAGTTCCTACTTTTCAAAAGACTTTGAGGATTTGTCTCACAAGATTTTTTTAAAATCTAAATTAGAAGCTTTCCTAAAACTAATGCCATGAAGAGTGAGCAATGATGACAAATTACACTGTGATTTGCGAATTATCAGGCAATGAAAGACCAGAAGTTTACAAAAATGAAGTGACTGACCAATCTATCAACTGCAAACCCTCTGCAACAAGGAGTGAAATTGAAAGTCAGTAGTCAAAAGGGCACAAATCAGTATCAGTCTAACAGGTGAACCAACCTGAAATAATAAATTTTGTGCTGTTGGTCAGAGACCAGTACAGCAAAATCAGTTAAAGTTTGACGATTAATGATGAGATTTCTCAAAACAATCTGATAAACTCAAAGTAGAAGTTCCAAAGTCACACCAGTGTTTCTGGAAATCCCATCTCTAGAACGCTTGGTTTTGCTATCTGTTTCTTCTTTTCCACACTGCCATCCAGCTACTTTTATATATCAAATTGTGTATTATTAGCATAAGATTTTTTTTAATGTGCAATTCCTAAAGAACACCGTGAAAATAAAAACTCCAAACTTAAATCAAACTGGAATTGTATTTATTTTGCCTCTCGAACGTTATAACATTCACTACTACTTACATATCTGAAATATAATTCTGTTTTCACAACAGCTTCTCTATCTACAAATGTGGAAACCGCATACAGTTTTGCTTTAATTAAAAATCTACTGCTCAATGAGCAGTCTGCAAAGAAGTAACAGTTCATGGTAACTCTTTGTTTCTTACCTGACTGTCACTATTAACCCACTGCCAAGAAACTACAACACAACTCCAAAGGAAAGGGCGTAAGTTTCACATATAAAATTATATTTAATCATTTGTGCAGATGTTTGGTCTATAGATGAAAACAGTTTCAGGGTAAATACTTACATATTGCTCAAAATGCTTCAAGGAAAATAAAAATTCGTCTGAGACATGCCCTGAGCTATCTAGATTCCTTAATAGTGCAATGTTACAGTGATGCCTGGTTTCACCCGGGCTTTTGCAAATGAAACACAATAACTGCTCACAGAGCTCCTAAATGGCTGACACAGCACAGTATTACATGTACTACAGCAGTTCTTGTAGCTTTGCCAAGTTTCTATCCATCCACTGGATATTGAGCTGAATTGTGTCAATTGCCTCTTTTACACAACGCAGTTGAGAACTCTCCTCTGATTTTGACTCGAAAAATGACTTGACCTGCATAACAAGAATAAAGAAAGAAAAAGGCAATCTTAATTAAAATCAACACTAGCCAGACAAATAGGTTCAGCAGCAAAGGCTATACACATGTTGCAGGAAATCCATTTTTGAGAACTGTTTGTATCTATGCAGTAGGCAAACCTCTCAAAAGAGTTCCAAAAATGCAAGAAAGCATTTTTCATGGATTCAGCAGCAATAACTCATCTGGTTTCAATGTATTATTTTACCTCTAAACAGATATTAATTTGCCATAGCACAAAGCCAACACAGAGTATATGCACATTTCTGAAAAGGAGTCCTATTCTGCGACAAAGAATTGCTTGTTGCAAGCAACCCTCTTCAGTATTCTGAAACAGCCCCTGAAACACCACACCCAATCATTGTTATAGCTGTCAATGATAACTTAAAATACTATCAATCAAACCATGAACACCTAACTCTACCAAATTATCTGAATTAGACTAAACCATAAACAATTCTTGACACATTAACTTCAAGGCCTTGTTAGGGAAGACAATAGAGTTTTCTAAAAGTTTTAAACAACTCTGGGCTGATACTCAACTTCCACAATAACTCTTTGGGATGGTTGAATGGAAAAAAACCAGCATAAAGCAAATTTTATAGCACATAAACATTTCAGAGATACAGAAAGCACAGCTTGTTCACAAAATCTAGACCAAAATTACATATAGATCAAATCATTATTTTGTGAGACAGTGCATTCCAGTGCACAGGAAAACACAACAGCATAAACCAATAACTGGGTTCAGCTCTGCAATGCAACTCTGTCACAGACTCAGTACATAATCTCCCAGTGTCTATGCATATATTTGCCATGTGTGAAATAGTGAAAGCAATTGATATATACTCGCAACATGGTGTCAAAGATATAAATAACATGTGAACATGTGTTTTCTGCATCCTTCAATTAAATGACAACAGCATTGGCACTGGAAAATACCCCCTTCTGGTAGATTGAGCCACCCACCTCAAGTAAATGTGCCTTTGTTGCAAATTGAGAGGTTGACCAGCTAATGATATTCTGGATAGTATATGAGCCAAGGTGAAACCTGAAAGACAAACAAATATTTGCAGCTAGCAGACACTTTAAGATGCAGTTTTGGTATATGGATGCATTCTTTTCTATTATTTCTACTTTTTTGTTTAGTAGTTGGAAAATACTGTTTACTTGGTTGTAGGAATACTGTGACAATTCAGAAAAAAAATCAATGCTGAATTAATTCCCTGGGTGTCCTTTTGAATCCATTTGATCCACATAAGTATCTTGCCACTGAACCAATCATGTTAGAGACAGCAACCTTGCAAGAGAAATTAAGACCAAGATTATTTAGAATTACTCTGAGGCTCTAGGATGACTGTTGAGACTTCAAATTTTATGTAGCAAATTATATTTGTAGACTCTGATTTTAAAACATTATTTAGAATTTTAATATGAATCTTCTTATACAAATGCTAATATTTATTGTCTTGTTTGAAAGAAACAAACAGGTGCTTTTGCCACTGTGAGTTTGATGTTTCAGCTCCATTAAAAGCCTTACTTTCGTGTAAGCTTTTCCCAGTTCTCTTTGACGAAGTCCCAGGCCAGCAAATATCCAGGCAAACTCTGGCTAACAGTTGCTGTGATATGTGAAAGCTCCTGTGACCTGATGATTTCTCCTTCAAGACTGTTCTGCATTAGCCTAGGAGATAAAGCATGTGCAAAGAGACAGGAAAAAAACATCTATTCATATGTTCACATGAGTTTCCTGAAAGTCCTCAATTATTTGCAAAAGATGATATAATACATCAAGCAAGCAACTTCTGGCATCTGGAAGAAATCAACAGTATGTTTTATTACAGCAACTGTATTTACTTAGCTTTAATTTCCAGAAATCAGAGTGACTTTAGTTCTAATCCAAGTACCTGAATTTTTACTGGAGTTGGAAAAGATGAAATAAATTCTGATAACTTGTAAAAGAAAAACAACACATTGAAGAGGTAAGAGAGGGAAGCTGAAGACTAAATAAGCAAGACAAGGTTGTGTTCTCCATGCAGTATTAAGTTATGGTCTACGAAGTCGAACATAATGCAAAGTCAAATTTTCACCCAAAGAAAGAAATGGAAAAAAGAGGAGGAAAAATACCCAAACAAAAAATATACCTCAACTAGTTATTATTTTGATTATAAAAATATATCTTTTATGGTTCTGTAGAACAGCCTGCAATTTTGTTACCTGCACTGCAAAATCTGAAATTTTGTGTTACCAGTAGTGCAAAGCCCTTAAGTCCAATTGTTTTCTCTTCATGCATATCCAGAATTTGGTTTTTTGTGCTGTTCTGTTACATAGGTTATTTTTAAGTGAAAAGTATCAGGTTCTTCATGTGTACGGAAGCCTGTGCAAAACATTTGGATAGATTTTCTTTAGCAATCAGAATTTCTTTCAACAATAGAAAAAAGGCAATGCACTTTTTCCAAGATTTTATCACTTGTTATTTACAGAGCATACAACTTTTTGGCTCCTTCATACCAAATCAGCTTTCTGGCGTCTTCGGTGCTGGCCAAGGCTTCAATCATTTTGCTTTTCTCTGCTTCAGAAACTGAAGAGAAGTACATCTTCAGGAGGAATTCCCAGCCATCACTAGACTTGGCTCCAACTGCATATATGGCTTTCATTACATCACTAGGCAGACTGCAGGGAAAAGCAAAAGCAACAAAACAAATAAACGCAGGGGGCACAAAAATGGTCACCTGAGGAAAACAGAAAGCAGTCACAAAATTAAAAGATTAACTTGAAGGAGATGCCTCTCTTTGGAGCAACTGGATTCTGCAGCAATTGTTAAGATTTGGCATGACTCAATTCATGCCAATCTAATACTTTCAGTCACTAAGAAAAAGCAAATCATTCAGTCACATGAAAACAAAGTAAATTGTACACAAAACTGAGAATTTTCTATGGCTCAAAATGCACATAATCCACAGCAGAACAAGTTCTGTGTGATAGAAGAGTGTGCTTTGGCTTTGCCACTAAGTAATCTTCTTTCAGTGTGCAGCTCAGGTAATGCAGATAAAGAAAATTTATGGTTGGTTCTGCAGTTAAACTTAATGAGACTGAAGACAAAGTCTAGCACAGTCACTCACCCTCTATTATGAAACAGCAATTACTTCTACCCATGGAACAGTTAAAGACACAATCACATTCTTTTTTAATACTAAATCAGTGGTGGTGGTGTGGTGGGTTTTTGTGGGTTGGTTTTTTTTTGTTTGCTTTTTTTGTTTTTTTGATTGTTCTGTTTGTTGTTGGGGTGTTTTCCCCAAACACAATGGTGGCAATGTACCAGGAAAACAAATGTGCAAAAGAAGTGGAAGCTCAGTTTTTGTGGTACCTTACTGTTCCATTAGACTTCATCCATGTCTCAAACATCTCAGCAGCAGTTGTTCTACAGTTTCTTATATCGTGGGTGCAGGCAAATGCCAGCAGTGTTGACCGAAGCTCTCGTTCAGACAGGGTCCCATCATCTGTCCAGTGCTGTTGATCAATTTTATCTCCAAGCAACTGCTCTATCCTGTGCTAAAGGAGGGAGAAGTTACTAGCAATAGCAAATTCCTTCTAAGAGGATTTTCTATGTATAAAATTAGTTTAAAATAAGAAAACAAAAGGTTGAGCTTTTGAACCATAGAAGCTAAACAGGGTAGTTTTTCATCTATTTATTCCAACTGACATGTGCTATTTCTTAACCGTACGAGTAAGTATCAGATACCACATAAATCTGAAAGATCAGCCAGGCACATCTTTAATTGCACATGGAAACTGAAGACTTCTCTTTGAGCCACGGCTCAGATTTGCTTGTAATCAGCTTACAATCTCAATGTACTACAACTTCCATATGTTTAACTGCTTTTAACTTCACCAAACCACAGTAAATACACCTTTGCTTAGCACAAAGAAACAACTTTTGTATGTCTATAGGCTGAACACCCTTCAGTTTTGTAGTTCTGTAACTTGCCAAAACCACAGCTGGATACCTGATCAGCTACCACATCTCAGCTGAAACTTTTGAACTTAAATAAAACTGCATAGACACTGCATTGCAAACCAGAGCTTGGACTGTTTACAGCAGATACAAAATAACTTTGGGTAAATTAAAATAGTGCTTTTTTTTCCTTATGTTTCCTTAAGCACTCACTAATTATCCCTACCTAGCATAAAGAAAAATCTTCTGCTATTTTACCTAATCATTTAATCATTTTCTTATAGACTAAATCCCTTTACTGATGTTTTATTGTAGAGCAGCAAAGGTCATTTCAAACCAATAAATGAACATGGAGAACAAGCTCCATAATAAGAAGGTGAACAGAGAAATGAAACACACATGCTTATCAAGAACTGAACCTACAATATTGATTTCACTGTCAAGTCTGTAGAACTATGTTGTATTACTCTATTACACAACTGGAACAGGACAATCACAACCATCCTTGTGTTTCTATTTCTACAGAAAACAGTTCTGGGTTTTTCTCTTGTCTCTCTACAAAGCAATTAAGCAATTATATCTATGATCTCTAGCCACTCTAACTTTTGAAAATAACCTTCCTTTACAAAGAAAGTACATGGAATCTGTTTAATTACATATTTATACTAAATTGACTGTATGGGCACCTTAAGATAGCCCCAGACACCATGGTGCTCCCACTGAACCATGCTCCCTACAAAACATTTTGGGGTACATGAGTATGGTATGGAAACAGGGGAAGGCGAGGGGAAGAAACTAGTCCAAAAAATGTAGCACTTTGGTAGGAGATCATTAGAAAAAGCTGTCAAGACTGGCAACTCTCTAGAATCCCTATCCTACTTAGTGAAATTAATGAGTATGTTCAGCAGTCAAAATATAAAAAGAGAATGTAACTATAAAGAACATTATAGCTAATTATTTAAAATCATCATTTATGAAAAACTAAGACATACCATGACTCGTGCTGCCAGTTGTTGCTCACCCTTTTTGTCTAGAAGGCTGTATATAAGACTCAGCTGGAACAAAGCTTCAGTAAGTGGTGCAGTGCTGCTCTCTTTGTTGAGGTAATCAATCAACTCAAAGGCCTTTTCCAGAGACTCTCTTCCTAGACTATGGATCAATGAACGCAAACATTAAAATGGATTACAAAAAGCACTCCCTGAAACTAATCAGAAGTGATGCTTTCCATTACACTGACAGAGAGATAAGTGAATAGAGGGAGTGACATAAGAAACAATTTACATGTAGAAATTTTCATATTTTAACTTCAGTAAAATTACAATACAGCAACAATTGCCACTAACATGCCTTCAGTTAACAGAAATTGACAATGGGTAAGTGTGGCACGGATGTCTGAAAATATTTATAACAAATAAGGGTACTCAGATAGAATAGCACCTTCTGAACAGACTATCCATAATGTTCAGCCTTGTCTGCTCTGACAGTGGTGGTGAAACATATGATAGGGCACCAGTAAAAATTTAAGAGTGAAATAGCTTACTTTTCTGAAGTGGAGCACTAGAGTACAGGAAAACAGTCTAGCAGGCAGATTACTGGACGCTAAAGAAAACAAACGTGTCTTCCAATAATGAAACTATAATGGGGCTCTCTGTGATCCAAATAAATAAATGATGCTATGAAGAAGAGGGAGATAACATCTAGAGCATCAGTGAACAGTTTCAACACGGCTACTGAAGACGAAATTAAACTTTCCCTAAAGCAGCTGTTTTTAGAAACTAAGCCTGATCTTCTCTGACTTGGAAAAAACCTGAAACACATATTAAATACCTTTTCCAATACAGAAGTCTTACCGTGCAAGGTTGAAGATATTGTTGATCAAATTGGCTCTGTCTTTAGGACTCAGAGCAGTGTGGTTTTTTTTCAACAAATCAATCAGTATTTTCCAGTCTTCAGCATAGTGTACTATGTAATAGCCATTCATGTCCACATTGAATTTTATCCATTCCACCTCTTCTGAAAGTTCAATGACAGCTAGTGGACAGAAAATATGTTGTCAGCAAACATTTAACAACTGTTTGTTCAAATCAAAGTCTATGAAATAGACTAGTTCCAGAGACAGTAAATTCTTTCACACTATTTCCCCGTACAATGAAGAAGGAAAAGCCAGAACAAAGGCTTTGAAAGACAGCTCAAAAATTCCAGGTTTTACTTCCTCATCCTTTTTCCTATATTTGATTGAATGAACATTGTCACAGTCTGCCCCAAGCTGCATCAGTTAAGTTCTCTCCTTTTGTCCAGTTGTTCTTTCAAACAGCCCCATCTACTGTTCCAAATACAATATTTTCCTACACAATTAAATAAAATAAACATTTCAGTGGAAAGTTACTTCCTAACATTTCAGCAAACTGGCAGATCAACTTTCACATAACTTGCTCTCTAAAGAACATGCAGTTTGAGAGACTGTGTGTATGCACTGTGATGAAAAGCACAGGCTACTACAAATTTCAAACCCGTGCTTCTGTTCCAGTAGCTGTTATGTATTTATACACACAATGCTACAGGGAACCAACTCTCTGATGATGACAACACCAGCAGTGCTTTGCTCTGGATCTCTGAAATTATTTTTTACCCTGTATGTCTTCAGCTTCACACCTTACTCAAGGGTGTTCTCAGAAGAATCATATACCCGTAACACCTATGTAACTTGCCACCAAAGCTTTTGGTCACGTACCTGACTTCTGATCCAGTAAATATGCATTAATACAATGTGTGAAGTTGCACCTATTTGTTATGTAAGTGAGAGGAATATGCCACAGGTAACTGCAAAGGAAAACAAGTGTTTACTGACACGTTATATACATATTTTCTCCTTTGAATGGTTTAAGAATTTTTGTATACTAATTATACTAGAATCAGTGAATGCTGTGTAAAATAACAAAGTATAAATATCATTTATATAATCAGAATATGATGAAAGAATGCACAGAAATGTGCATAGCATGCAAAGAAATTATTTTTTCTATCCTACCATGTTGAGAAATGGGTAAATTTTACAGAAAAGTTTGGGTTCAAAGAGACCTTTTAAGGTCATCTAATTCAGATCCCCTGCAATAAGCAGGGATAACTTCATCAAGATCATATTGCTCAGAGTCCCATTCAACCAGGCCCTGAATGTTTTCAGGGATGTGGCATTGACCACCTCTCTGGGCCATCAGTGCCATGGTTTCACCACACTTATCCTAAAAATACTATTCCTTATATCTAGTCCAGATCTCCCCTCTTTTATTTTAAAACCATTATTCCTTGCCCTATCACAACAGGACCTTTTAAAAAGTCTGTCCCCATCTTTCCTTTAAGTACTTGAAAGAATGCAGTGAGGTTTCCCAGAATCTTTTGCTCTCCAGGGTGAACAGCCCGAACTGTCTGTCTGTCCTTGTATAGGAGAGGTATTCTGTCCATCTGATCGTTTTTGTGAACCTACCCTGGACTCACTCCAACAGGTCCATGCCCTTCCTGTGCTGGGACCCCAGAGCTGGATGCAGGTTTCCAGGTTACTCCAGAGCAGAGCAGAGCAGAGGGGCATCTCCTCTCTTGCCCTGCTGCCCAAGCTGCTTTGGATGCAGCCCAGGATACAACTGGAATTCTGGGCTGTGAATGCACACTGCTGGCCTGTGTCCAGCACCACCATTCCCCCCAAGCACTTCCTTGCAAGGCTGCTCTTGATTTGTTCATCCTCCAGCCTATGTTGATACCAGAGGTTTGCCCTGACCAAGGGCCCACTGCTCCAGTTTGTCCAGATTTCTATGGATGATATCCCTTCCCCTGGGCACACCAACTGCACCACTCAGTTTGTTGTCATCCACAAATTCTCTTCAGGGGCATTAGATACCACTGTGCACGCCATCAATGAAGATCTTACACCGCACTTGTCCCTGATGGACTCCAGTTTTCCTAGTACTTCTTTCCCGGTTCCAGCATGCTAGGTAGCTTGTCCAAAATCATACAGACAGTAACTCTCTGCATCAGAAATTCATCAAGTATTATTTTTACCTGAGTCCAACATTGTTCTTCTGATCTTTTACAAGTTTTAACTAAAATTAAAAAATTATCCAAGTACCAGACTCAAATTCCAAAGCATGGTATAGAAACCATAATTAATTGCATACCACAAAGACTTAAGTGAACTGCAAACTGGAAGGATAAATGCTAAGGAGGGTCATGATGATAAGGACTTGGCTATTTAGAGAAAAACACTTACCTGAGTGGGATGAAAGAAGCTGCGCATATTAATCTGATTTTGACAGGGACCCCCTTCTATGTATGACTCACACATGAATACTCTTTTTCAGAACCTTTTCATGTATGCCCCAAATTTACATCAACTAGAAACAGAAATTACTTAGCTTAAAATTCTTCCCTTCTTCCCTTACCTTTCCACCCCACACTTCTTTTCTTCTCCTCATAACAAACATAAAACAGAGCCCTCTAAATTCCTATGTTTCAAGAGACAAATTTCTTTCACAGACCTAATTTTCTGCAAGATGATGCAACGGACTCAGTTCCTGTTAAAACTTCAAACAACTCAATAAAACCAGCAAAATCTCAAAAGAATTCACACTTACATATTTTTGTTAGAAGACACTGTTGAGGGTCATAAGGTAAGTTCCATTAGCAGTAAACAAAACTTTTTTAAAAATTACCAACTACCACATCTTTGCTTCTTCAGTATTTGCACATGTACTTCGTTTTAGGTTTTGGTACAATGTATATTGCCTCTGTTACATATTCAATCATTTGTTGTCATGCAGCAGTGTCATCTTAAAATTTTGAAGCCAAGAAAGCACTGATTCTAGCTTCTCTACCTTCTTGTAGCAAAGCCCAAGGTAGGCATTGAATTTTGGAAGTAAGAAGAGGCTCTAAAGTAGGATACACGCATCTCTAACTTCTGTAAAACTTCCGCAAGGTACCTTTCTTCAGAGTCGTGTTAAACAAACAAAACTTTCTCCAACATAAAGAAACCATTATTTAAGAGCTCTGGCTTTTGGTACTGAAAACCAACTCAGTGTCAAGCTCAAAAGCTTCAGGAACATGATGCATGCAAGAAATTCAGATTAGAAAGGGCATCACCGATTTTTACCAGTTGCTTCAGTGCAAACGGACATGGATCTTCAGGCAGAGACTAGATGTGTGAATTTCTGTGCTGAATTCTCTATTCTCTACTACCTGCCTCCAAAGGAAACACTAAAAGGCCTGAATATAAGTGAGAAAGAGGTACAAGGCTTAAGACAGCAGCTTGCTATTAATGGATAAAAGGTATTAAGAAGGTAATAACCTTGCATCTGATGTCCAATTTTCTGGTTCCACACGATACAAGAATTTCTCTTGTTGCACTGAAATAGTCTTTCCCTTTCGGACAACAGTGACTAAAGGAAATCCTTTATGCACAATCCAAGTCTTCATCATTTTTTTTACATCCAGTGTTCCATTGGTAATCTGTAAAAACAATCATCACATATCAAGAAAATAGCAAATAGAGAATACTTAACTTTCTTCTTAAGTTACCAATTAAGTGGTAGCACGATTTTGCATCTGTAAGCCATCACTTTGACAGTGAAATTGTCACTTTCCCTCCAATCTCTGGACCTGGCTGTGCAGCCAGTTTCTTACTCGCAAAGACTGCACCTGTCCAGGCCATGAGCTGCCAGTTTTTCCAGGAAAATGCCATGGGAGACAGTGTCAAAGGCTTTGCTGAAGGTCAGGCAGACAACATCCACAGCCTTTCTGTCATCCACCAGGTGGATCACCTGGATCACATGGTTATGAAAGGAGACCAGGTTGGTCAGGCAGGACCTGTCCCTCCTATATCTGTACTGGCTGGGCCCGATCCCTGGTTGTCCTGTGTGTGCCATGTAATGGTACTAAAGATCATCTGCTCCATGACCTTCTCTGGCACTCGCTTCAGACTAAGAGGCCTGTAGTTCCCTGGACTCTCAGTCGCACCCCTGTCTCCCTACCCTCCTTTCCCTGGCCTCTCTGACTCCCACAACCTTGCTGACTGTAGCCCTCACGCTCTTCTGCCCAAGCCTTTGCTTTCTTGAGCCCTTCATACTCATTTTAAAATTAGACATAGACCTGTGCCTGCCTTATAATTTGAGAACTGCCTGTACAGTCTGCTTTCCTAAAATTTCAACACACTTGTTAAAACAGAAGCTATCACAAACGGAGTTACACTAGTAGAGAATAACCCAAGACCTCCACAAGGTTGTATTTAGCTATTCCTTGAAAGTAAATTTTATCTTGAATTTTATTATTTTCATTCTGGTCTTAACACACTGCCTGTGTAATTCTAGAGAGGATAATGGCCATACTGGATGGATGTGCATGGCGGTACACACCCACTCACAGTGCTTTTTTGGGATGATAATCAATGTAGCTCTAGAAGCTTCAGTAATCTCCCTATCCATATAAGAGAATTTTGGAATAGGATGAGTAAAAAATCCAGAGTATTTACCTGCATTCCATTATCCTATTTTTTTCATAAACAAGGAAATGAATAAAAACTTACGATACACTTAAAGAAGTGCAGGGAAAAAAAAAAAGAGAAGAAGAACAGTGTGTCAAAGATGGATACCTCATTCATGCTGTCCCACAGGTCATCACTCTGGGCAGTTCCGTAGTTGCGATTATGCAAGTATACCTCAATACCAGCTTGGAAAACATCCTTAGTGAGATAATGCTTCAGCATCAAAAGAAGTGAAGCCCCCTTTAGGGAGAAAAAAAAAAGAAAACAAATCAGTAAATTGAAGTTACAGAACTTTTTAAAGCATATGCACATTATAGCTCTTTCATAGTACAGGAGTAAGTCAGAAGCTAGCAGATTTTATTCCAAATTAATATCCTTCAAATAACCTTTACACTCAGTTGCCTTGGAAAAATATTCTTTTACTATTTTATAAACTCCAAATACAGTTACAGAAAATTTTTCCCAGATGCTTTGGAAAATAAGTATTTTAAAGGCTCAAACTACAGTTACAAAATAGACTAGTAGAATTTCACATTTTTTCCAATTAGCATAATCTGAAAAATGTTGCCTTCTTACTCACATATCTCTACTGGCTGCCATTTTTTATTACCAATGTTCATCTGTATGGTACAGAACTGCACTTGTGAGTCAGTGTTTAACAGTCACATGATGTGCAGTTATACCAAAAACCTAAAAATATAGGAAAAAGATGAGGTACACTTCATAGGCTGGAACTGACTGCAGAAGAACAAGTACATTTTGATGTGTTTAAATACAGCCATGTCTTGTAAAGAAAAAGTAGCAACTGAGTAGTTGTAGTATCAAAAAGGCTGTGAATGTTTCTGTGTCAAAGACATCAATAAGTAAATTGCCTGAGGACTTGCATATTGTGGAACTAAACACAGATGAGCAGCCATAGACCAAGAATAGTTTAAAGGTGCACTTTATAATTCTAGTACTATTTCTAGGAAATAAACAAAAAATAAAGGAGACTATTTTAGAGAGAAAATGCATTGTTCACATGCATTCCAAATTCAGGTTCTGGAATTTGAGTAACATCTTATCTGAAACTGAAGGCTGCCTGGTTATTCACTACTCGTCAAACATCTGGAATACCCCTTACTACAGTTTTTAATAATATGCCCACAATTTACTCTCCTGTATGCATCCATACTTAACCTACAGCTCTGCTCCTTTGTTTTTCCTACTGTTATATCCTTCCATACACTCTGTTGTTGCAGGTGGATCTTGTCCCACCCATGGGTGTTAGGTATACTGATGGTCTGCAAAACAGTCAGACTAAAAATAATATTGTAGAATTATTTCTATTCCAGACAGTACAATGTAGAGGTCACCTACTAATCTGTGTCAGCTGGCAGTCCATTAAAACAAATTATGTTTTACAATCCAGTAACAGACAACCCCTTGCTTATTAGGGACCACATTGCATGTGTCTTCTCACGTGAATTGCCAAGAACTCTACCTAAGCTACAGGGACAAGAGTAATGCAATACAAAAGCTTCATGCATGAATGAAAAGATACACAATGAAATCCTCTGAAACATAGAAAGCAGCTGTGAAAACATTATTTCTGACAATGTGCAAAACCTCTTTTAGTCAGCCCTTAAAGGTGTAGGTTGGTACAATTCTATTCAAAATGTGCACATACTTATTAGTAGCAATGAAGTAATAAAATGATTTTCCAAATGAAATGTTAAACTAATTGACTGAAACTCCAATCCAATCACTTACGGGACTTTTCCATTAAATTTACATAGAGAAGTTTCAATCAGTCAAAGACTGACAGATTTTGTATCTCTAGAGTTACTTGGCTACAGACATGATTGTGCCAAATGCATAGCTTCCAGAAGCTCAGCAAAAAGGGAGTTACTTGAGAGAGCACCTCTGATGCATGAAACAACAGCCATGCCTTTTGCTAAAAGGAGAGAATCCAAATTCATTTAGCAACCAAGGTAACCTGAAAATCACACGTATCTGTTCTTGCAGTTGAGAAAACAGAGTCCAAAATAAATGGAAGCACAACACTACTGTAGGTCTATTTGGCATCCCATACTATTCAAGGATGCCAGACAACATGTGTTGACCAGTTGAGACTTACAAAAAGAAGCCAGAGTAAACAGACCAAGACTGTCATGGGAACTGCATTCCACTGAGCAGAGGAAGATGTAGTATTTGACTATTTTCTAGCAGAAAATAGCTGTCCCCATGATTTCTAATTAGATGTAAAGTACAAGACAGTGATGGAAAAAAAGTCAGCTAATCCAAAACAAACAAACAAATGACTTTCCTCCAACATTATCAAAATCTGCTATTTAAAACCCGAGGCAATGTGAATACAAATTTTGCAGATATGGGTATTTCTTCTCTCATGCATTTTTAAGCAAGGCACTGAGACACTTCAATAACATAAGCCTCACACATAACTCTCACTAGACATTAGAAATAATCACATTTCAGACAATCAGGATATGCAGTAAAATTATTTGCATTCAGAGGCAAGCCTCCAGTTCAGGATATCTCTAAAATACTGGGGCTTTTTTAAACCAGGGAGAGCATAAGATTGAGCGATTACTTTGGTGTTTTGGTTTTAGTCTGTTTTTAATCACTTGTTACAGTCTGCTATCAGAAGAATACATGCCTAACTGGTTATGTTGCTTCACCTATTGGTTCCCCTCTTACATCTTCTTGAGTATTATATTTTGTGCTTAAGCATTCAACAAGATGGCAAGTAAGGCCGTAAATATATATACATAGTATTTTCCTAATTAAATGCCACGTAGATGCTCAAAAACATTATTGAGAAATCCTGCATTGTTTGAGATGGGTGTAAATAACCTCCAAAGGTTTGTCAATCATGCCTATTTACTTGTGAACATTCATATTTTCAATCACTAATGTATCACTTCCCAAATATTTTGCTGTATTTTTACAGTTACCTTGATATAAGAAAGAGTATCAAACATTTCTTCAATTTGCTCTGAAGACTGAACAGCAGAAGAGACTGGATGTGAAGAATTCAAGGTATCCTTCATCATGGCCTTGAAAATTAAAGTAAGGAAATCTTCATCCTAGAAGAGAAACATTTTTAACTGTTTAGGAAGCTGAAACATACATGTTAAGCAGACAAGTAAGTTGTTTCTGCTTTGCTCCTCCATTGCTCTTGGCAGAAAAAGAATTGACAGGGTATCATTTATAAAAGCTACTATTTCCCTGCCACAGTGGAATACACATTTTAGCAGTGGAATCTCACTTTTGAGTTTGCATCACTATACAGATTCTTAAGCCCCTGTCTCAGGCAAGTGTGTCAATGGCAATAGACAAAAATGCACCTTCTAAGTAACTGTGTGTCAGATTTCCCATTTGGCTCACCACTGTCTGCAGTTCATTTACAGGAGACATGGAATACAAAAATATGACTTCCATGTGCTTCAAGCATGAAGTCTAGAGAAATTACTCACTACTGTAATGTTTGGGAGAATGTAAACAACACCTTTTCTAGTGATTACCAAAGTCTCTTACTTCTTTTCCTCTAGAATGAGGATATTTGAACTTAATACATTGGTACCAGAACAAGAGAACCCCAAACACCAAAAAGAAGCTGATCATATCAGTATCTGTCCATTTCATTTTATCAAGGCAAACAAACAGCTCTCTATACAGCAGAGTTTAAAAAACCAAAAAAACCCCCAATAACAACAAAAACAAAACAAACACACTCCATTCTCTTGAACGGAGAAGTTCTGAATGATGTCTTTTATTTTTACCAAAACATATTCTGGCACCATCAAACAATGAAATGATATATTGGTCAAGGCAGTTTGTCAGGCAGCTTTTGGAATGAAGTACACAAACTTTAGACGTATCCTTGTTAAAAAAGGACACTACTTTTGTGTCCCACCCTCAGCACACATGCACCCAACAAGCAGAATGGCTATAAACTTTTGGTGACAATCCAACTGAACACCCAAGCTAGGCCAAATCAAGAAGTTTTGAAACATTCAGTCCTGTAAAAGAATTCTACTGGACCGGGTTAGGAGCTCAAGTTTCTTAATACTAATAAGAGTGATTTAAGAACTCAAAACTCACACTTCTCCAGAATGCTGAGAAGAACACAATCGATAAAGCAGGAAACAGTCAGCATAAATCAGGTGTTTAAACCCACGACTAAGGCAAATCACATAAACACTCTTAGAAGTTGATTTCAGGGCTCAGGTATGTCTTCTCCTTGGAGATATCTTTATCCAGAATGCAAAATTAGTCTCTCCATCCCACTCTACACTTAATTCCACTAACTTTTGTTTATCTGCTTGTCATTCTCAGTGACAAGAAAGTTATATAGCAGCAGATGATATCCTTTCCTTGGAGAAGAGACTAAATTTGAAACCATCATGTTTTCCAGTGTCTGAAAAGCTAGGTCATTTAGTACGTGAGTGAGTTTGTAAATAATAACTACATTATTATATCAGAAAGATTCTATCCTTCAGGCATATATATATAAAGAGAAGTGCCTGTGGGAACAGTGCTTTGTATTAAGTGTTACTCAAAGCTATCAGAATCCTTTGTGGTGGACTATTTGATACTTTTATGCCAGACCTGTTCATTTATGAAACACAAACTGATTCAGACACAAGCAAGTACCACGATGATGGGAAGACAGTTACCTCATGTATGGAAAGAAAACAAACGGAAATTGTAACAGAGAGAATAAAGAGCATTTAGTTAGAAAGAAAAGACTATTCAGTCCAGGCAGCAGAGATGTAATGAAGTTTTAAAAAATGTAACAAGTAGCAGGTGCAGGGCAGTTTGCAGATAGAACTATTACATAAGCATTTATCTTTGAGATAAAAAGTCTGATGCTGCTATTAGGGAATTGATCACCAAAATCATTGGTTAGCAAACTTATTAACAATTATACTATGGGTTATCCAGGCTCACGCTATTCTAACCCAATTGTGAAAATATTATAAAAGCTGTGTACACTTTTAATAAATGTCTCTGGTTATACCATGACTGGGGACCGTGTTTCTTTCATGTGCTTGCAAATGGCTCCTTGAACAGGGACATACAATCTCCTAAGGCAATCCTGGACTGGCAGCACATCTCAACTGTACCAGTGGTGAGCTTCAGGGATCACCGAGGACATCCTTTCATCACTGGCTAATAAACAGATTAGTGATGTGGTTGGGTAATGTTGAGGGATACATCTCAACAGGGTAATTCCCACGTAAAATGGGCCACAATATCTCTAAACTAGAAGTCTGCCATAAAGACTGCTTATTAGGTATAGCAAAGGAGCAAAATCTTAAAATTCAGGAAAACGAAACTAATACAACTCTTTATATGGGTGAAAGCTAACTGCTCCTGGTAGCCCCCTAAAGTCTTCTATGACCTCAGTCACTGGAAGTAAGTGGGGGATGCTTTGAAAGCACGTCAGCACATATGCCTGAGATTAACTCAGATGAATTTATGACATGAGAAATTATATATTCTGCATTGCAAGTTTTCCATAATTTTGAAGACATGGTACTCCTAGCCGCAAATTGTCCTGCAGACACTTCCCCCACACCCAGAGAAATGCTTTCATGTTTTAATTCGCTTGCTTTGCATGTGGAGAGGACCACTGGGGAGGAAAAAGAGAGCGAGCTTGTAAAAAAAAATTTGTGATTCATATTCTAAAACACCATCGAAACAGCTGAAAATTATGGCTGCAGCACCATCTACTGATGCAAAGGTGCCAAAACAGTGCCTTGTGACTGAATTTTTGCTGCTCCCTGAGCCAAAAAGATATCTGTAGAAAAACAGCTTTACTTCAAGGGGATGTTGAATTGCTCCATCCTTTGCCTGGGGTTTATCAAGGCAATCAGCCTCAACATGAGCAACTTTCCAAGGAAAGGCTAAAGAATTAAGAAAATCTATGAAAGAGAATGATTTGCAATCTTTCTATACATTGAGACTTACAGAAGCTATTGCAGAGAGCTATGTTATGCTACCTGCTGACTGGAAAGCTTTATTTAAATCGATTATGAAAGCAGCACAATATTCTACACGGTGGACAGAGTACAACTGGCTTTGTGAAGATCAAGTGCAGGTTAACATAAACACTGCTAATGCTGCAGTAACAAGGGATCATCTGACAGGGACTGGAGATCAGATGATGATGAGAGAACAGTTAAGGATACCCCAGAAACACATAACCAAGCAAGGGAGCTGGCTGTAAGAGCTCTGAAAAGAGTGCTGGACATTACTAGAACTGAACCTGGCTTCTCTACTATAAGGCAGGGACCTCAAGAGCTCTACGCTACTTTTATTGATTGTCTGCAAACTGTGACAAGGCAAACTGATTTACCAGATGCAGTAGAAGTTTTATTCAAATCCTTAGCTTATGAAATGCTAATCCTGTCTGTTGCAAGGGACTTGATCTAGTTAAATACAAACCTGATGTTTCCTTACATGACTTTTATCAAAGCTTGTACACATGTCTGGTACAGAACAATACAAAGCAGATTTATTAGCAACTGCCTTAGCTCAACAGCTACAGGTTGCCAGGGCAACAGTCAAATGTTTTGACTGTGGAGAAGGTCATGTGAAAAAGCAGTGCTCAAAGAAAAACAAGGGAACAAAAAACCTAGTAAACCATGCTCTAGATGCAAGGAAGGTTACCACTGGAGCAATGAATGCCACTCTAAGTATGACAAAACAGCAAACCTCTGCCACTGCCACAGGGAAACTCGAAGATGGGCTCGGAATCCTGTGTCCTGCAATGAAACAGGATCCAGCTGCAGCAATCCCACACAGCTCAAGCTCAGGAACATCAGGGGGACCTTGGCAGTTTCCACCACAACCACAATAAATAACACATTGGCTCACCTTATACCTACAGGTTTAAATGGACCCCTTCCTTTTAAATGTCATGCATTGTTACTTGGGAGATGATCAGCAT
>JBBMKD010000115.1:28157658-28175487 GCA_037834095.1 Argya squamiceps
TTTGGGATCACGGCAGTCTAACGCTGACCAGCCTGTGGAGTGGTACCTGGGCAATACTGATGGAGGCATGAGAAAAGTGAGTAACTTCCCTGCTGTCTCACCTCAAAACCTGGACATACTAAGCCCTATAAAAGTTCCTGTGTGTTTTTACCTTAATTATCCTAATGATCCAAAACCAGACAACACAGAGGTTGACATAAGTGGCACTAGCATTCATTGTAACGCTTCTGCCTTGTACAATTTCACTGCTCCCTCAAAAATCACAACAGATTGTGAATAAGTGCAATAAATTTGCCTGATAACATATTTTTAATATGTGACAACAGAGCACGGAAAGGCATTCCAAGTAACAGTGGGAGGGCCATATACTTTGGGTGGTTTGACTGTGTTTCATCCCAGTCTCAAAACTCTAACCAATTGGACACTATGACATAGGCGAAATAAACGTGATGCTAAGTCATGTGACCCTGACTGTAACTCTGAGGTTGAATTCTGGAATAGAGCAAAGAGACTTTTTAGTTCCTTCAGTTAGCCGCCTCTATTGATACTGCACATGCCTTGAATAAAATTAATAAATTAGGTGTTGGCTTGCAAAAGAATGTAATGCTCCTAGTAATGCTTTAACAGGACTGTTAATAGATGTCGACTCAGTACCTCATGCAACACTGCAAGAAGTGTAGCAATAGACTTTTAACTGTTAGCCCAAGGACATGGATGTGAAGACTTCCTAAGGGAATGTGCTGTATGAACCCGAGTGACCACTCTGAATCCACTTACGAAAACATCCAGGAACTGAAGGAGCTGTCTGGAGAACTGCAGCAAAACCAGGGATGAGATTGTTTCTCCCAGCCGGGGAGATTTAATTTCAGACCTTGGGTCAAATGTGTAGTTAGTTTCACTGTAGTAGACTTCATACCACTTTTGGTAATTATGTTATGTTTATCATGTGTATTTTCTTGTATTCAATGGCTTATCGACCAGAGTGTAAAGCAGGTAATGCCTATGCAGACACACTGTATTAGCTTTGCAATACTTAGTAAAAAAACATAAGGGGGAGATATAGGGAAAGAAAACAAAGGGCACTTATAATTGAGAGCAAAGAACATTTAGTTAGAAAGAAAAGACTATTCAGTCCAGGCAGTAGACATGTAACAAAGTTTTAAAAAACAATTAACAGGTACTCAGTAGTTTGCAGAAAGAACTATTATATAACTATTTAAGAGAAAAGTCTGATGTGCTATTAGGGAATATTACTGGTTAGCGAGCTTATTAACAATTACACTATTGGCTTTCCAGGCTCACACAATGATGAAAATATTATAAAAGCTGTGTACACTTTTAACAAACGTCTCTGGTTATACAAAGATAGGGGACCATGTTTCTTTCATGCACTTGCAACATCAGGCATATTTAATAACCTAAAGCTTCCTAGGTCTATTAGGAAAAACAGAAGTAGACAAACTTGTTCAACAACACGTCTGGACCTGTTCTAGAAAGATTTTAAGGTATAATTTCATATATAGACATGTTTTAACATGTTTTAACACCTGCTATTTTGCACAGAATACTTTAACCTTCACAAAACACAGTAGACTGCATATAGATTACTACCAAAATAAAGCAAAAAAAATTTTAAACCCACAGAAACAAGGTACCCTTCTCAAAGCCACTTGCAATATAATAAAATACCAAAAGAAGAGACGTAGCAGGATCTCAATGGTTCCCAAAATTAATTTCAGTATCAGTTTATAAATATCAGTCATTTATAGGCAGCACTAAAACCAGATAATAGTGAAGGAACAGTAAATGTAATTACAGAAATTACTTACTGAATGCAATTCTGGAAAAACCTCCTCCATGGCAAAGTATTCCATGAACGTTGCAAATCCTTCATTCAGCCAGAGATCATTCCACCATTCCATAGTTACTAGATTTCCAAACCACTACAGAAGACCAAAAACACCGTTATTTTCTTGAAATCAAAATCAAATGAGAAGTACTCCATCCATTCTGCCTTATTTTGTGGTAAAATGAAGGTCAGTCAAAACCACAGTAAAGCCTTTGCAGCAACAACTCCTCAAGCACGGCATCAAAGTTGCACTCTGCCTGTTGTGCTGTAGAAAATACACCTGCAGGTTTTCTGAACAATACACAACCCAGTCACAGTGAGGGGAAGGGCGAATTTAGAGGACAGAATTGCACTTAAAAACCAAAGACATTAAAAAAAAACCAGTAACCTTGCCAGACTAGTACCTGATGGGCAAGTTCATGT
This sequence comes from Argya squamiceps, assembly GCA_037834095.1. Taxonomy (NCBI): domain Eukaryota; kingdom Metazoa; phylum Chordata; class Aves; order Passeriformes; family Leiothrichidae; genus Argya; species Argya squamiceps. The sequence continues at coordinate 28,159,931 of JBBMKD010000115.1, forward strand.
GCTATCACTGCAGTTACTAGCTTTTTATCCCTTGCTGAAGAAGTATTATTGTCAAATAAGAGCGCTGTTTCTCGGAAGGTGATCAAGCCCCAGTTTTCCATTGCTCCAGACTGAAAATCAGGAATTGCCACCAGATCTGGAAAAGATTTGGAAGAAGGTTTTGAAAATTGCTGTTTAAAGTAATCCTGTCTTAAAAGCTTACCTATTATATTATATAATCATTAAAATAATTATTAATTTTTTTTAAAATCATGATTTGAAAAAAATTCATGATTTAAACCCTCTGGTGCAGACATACACTCCAATCCCAAGTACAGAAGCCCCACAGATTTAAAACAATGTTTCTCTAGCAGTCCTCTGACACAAACAACTTAAAGAGACTCTCCCTATGGATCCTGCATGAACAAAAGTAACATGAAAATGAGATGGCCTGAAAAGTATACTGCTAAAAAGTAGTGTCTTAGAAGACTGCATTTCACTATCTTTCCAGTCAAACTAATGCATGTAGAGGAGTCAGGCTGCAGATCTTGCACTTGTGAACATGGTTCACAGACTGAGAATTTCCTCACTACCAAGTTGAGTAACACCAAAGAAATTCTTCTTCTATAAAAATATAAGCAATCTGGCTCCAAAAGCACATAAAAGCTTTCCAACTTGGGAATCAATTAATACTTACACCCAGACAAACATTTAATTAGTTTTTAAAATTATTTAATAATTTAATAATTGTAATACTTTTTAAAAAATGAAAATTCCCATGCATTTTTCAGATCAGAGCTTCTCCTTTTTTTAAGTCCTAAAGAACTTACCTAATTTTTTCAGAGGGTATTTCATTAAAAAGTATTTTTGGTAAAATTCCAGAAGCTTCACTGCTGTGTCTAGGGCGTACCCAACTTGGTTTAGATGCTGCGGTATGGCATAGACAGATACCTAGTCCAAACAGAGAAGAGAAAGTATTTTGAAACTTACAGCTACAAAAGATGTAGAATTGAAGGAGGAACTGGCAGGAGTTTCTGAAACAGGTAAGACACATTTTTACGAGTACATACACAAATTACACACAGTAGTTACGAAGCTGCTCATAAAAAGCTGATTTTTGTTACTAGAACTTATTAACTAGTCAAAATACAGGGACACTGTCCTGTGCACATGCAAGAACAATTCAAGGATGACTGCTTTAAGGAACCTGTTCAAGAAAGGTCTACATGACACAAATTTTAAAATCCCTCATGAGGTTTTAAGGGAGACTTCCTGTACACCTCAACTAATCTTTAGGTTACGATAGCACTTATAGTATGATAGCAGTAGTATAATCTGCAAGAAATTCTCTCAGAAACAGTAATTGGCATAAAGCTCATCCTTATCTAAGGTATGGCCACATTAGACATGATGTAAGAAGCATTTATAAAAATTGAGAAGTTACAGTCTCCCCCTATTCATGTTGAATTGCCTGTATCAAGGAAACATCTTTGATTAGGTTACAGGTAGATTCACGTTTCCCTGGACACCCTTTCCTACACAAAGAAAGAAATACATGGAGAACCATATTCCAGTTCTATAAAAAAGGAGTCCCTCTTCTTGTGGGACTATATTAGTTCAACAAACGACATTTCAAACAGATGGAGAAGGTCACCTTTTGAGTTTGAATGAAGCACACATAAGTAAGAATCTAGTCTAGTGATCCTGGAGTACAAAAGCATTATTTGCTGCAAATTCTAAGCTCAAAAAGAAAATGTAAGAGCCTCCCAGGATCATCTGGAGTTGAGAAAAATCTCATTGCATTATGAGCAATGAAGCAACTTTACTTCACATCTACACTATCTTAAAGCTTTCATGACAATAAACTTCTTCTCTGTGAAGCTCATTCTTTGGATCTCCCAGCCACAAATTGCTGGAAGCCTTCTACGTCTGCATTTCCTGGGAAATGTCAATATATGCTTCCTTTTTACTGACTTCCTTGGCCTGCTAGACACTGATGAGACTACTTTAGACTTACTAGAAATCTGGCCTTATGTGGTATTCTTATGCTTTCTCCCTTCAAGGTAGCAAGTATTCTTAGTAAGACTAAAATACTGATAAATTAAAGAGAATGAAGAAATTAAAAATAATAAATAAAAGATAAGTAAGAAGTATTCTTATTAAGTTAAAAAGTTATCTGCCTTAAGGAACTGACTGTATGGTTTTACCAGAGTACATTACTGGAATAAAAGCCACAAGGTGGAAAAAAAAGTGTAACAATATGTTCTATTCAGCTTTCATTAGAAATACTTGTCTATATCAGAATCAAATCCTGTCTAGTTTCTTTATTTGTGTTTGTTTACTGGATTAAAGAGTGGGCTTCTCCTTCTACAATGCCACTAGCACTATACCTTCTGACTTTTTCTAGGTACACAGGCACTTCTGACATTTCACCACAAAGGGGCAGTTTCTGATAAAGAGTCATGAAAGTCACTGCTTACATGAAACTTCTGCACTTTCTAAAATAAGATTAAGGAGCATCTACTAATATTACCATGTTTATTCTTTAGTTGCTCTAACTGCACACATTGCAGAAACATGCCATACCCTTGTAAAGGAAAAAGATCAAGCAGGACCCACTGTTTGATGTTTGGAACCTTTGGAAAAATAAAATCAAATAATTGTATTTAAGTGACTAAATGCAGATTTAAAGTCAGCCTAAATTCGCTTTACTGTAGGGCATGAGATTTTAGATATGTTAACTTGGCAGGTACAGAAAATTTTTGTGGCATTGCTTGAAACCACATGTAGGTGTTCCTGGAAACTTGTCACATTTCTTTACATCCTCAGAACAACTCCTGGTTTGCATGACATTACTAGTCATTACCAGACATTACAGGTGAAGCAGTGGAAAGAAGAGTTTAAAGCTTCCAGCTCTGAAAGGTCTTAGGAATTTTGCATTTTGTGAACTTCTACTGTTAAAAGACCTGATGCAGAGCCCCTTGCTGTGAAAGTATATTCAGTCTGGTATCACTTCAGCCACTTTATAACATGTGGCTTTTGTCCCCTACCTAAGATGAGTATAATGAAACCAAGAAGATAAATAAATTTAAAAGAGACAAAGCTTGCTTGATGGTTTGGGCATCTTTTTTGGTTTGTTTAGTAGCCTGGTCAGCTTGGGAAGAGCCAAGTAGAACTTAAAGCAAAACAAACACATACCAGGGTCCCATTAGTTTCCCTGCTGATGTTTTTCAAGTCTGCAACAACAAAAGCTACTAGATAGGTGCTCATCTTCAAACTCACAGAAAACTCATCCTGAACAATTCCTTTTGTCACAGGTGTAGTGGCTTTCTGCAGGGGAAATGAAGTATTATTAATGCAGACAAAAGAACACTAAGACATAAAATAAATCAATGTTAAAGAATTATTTCATGCTATGAACAGTTTATAGGCAAGCTTATGTAATATCATTATATTTTTGTTATATTTCAGTGAGATTGATGATACTTACAACAATGTAACAAACTTAAGAAGATGTGAGACGTCTACGCTTATATACACAAAAATTATCTGTTGAGTTTTATTATGTAGTACTACCTAACAACTACTCTGCTGGAGAAACTAATCTAATTTGGTTAGCACTTAAATTCCCAGTATAATCCAAAGTCAATACAGATCAGAATTAATTCATGGGAGTGTTAGGGTAGACCAGAGACGCCAGTAGTTCAGCACAGCCTACTGAAAATACGGGTGTTACATGAGTTAAATATCTGTCTCTTTCCATAAGTCTCAGCAATACCACGTAACCAGACATCCTTACTATTTCAAAACTGAACAAAATATTACTCACATGCACTTTTACTAATCAAAAGAGAATGGATTTTAAAAACGCAAGAAAATCTAAAATCTGTTACTTCAAAGTAAAAACCTGCCCAGCTTTAAACATACCCTGAGAAAAGTAACTGTCTGGCCAGTTTTCTGAGCACACAGTAAGATAACATGCAGAACTAAGATACTGTACCTCAAATTACTTTTTGTGTAGTTTTCTTTAATAATAGTCCTAGAAAAGCATGCTGTATGCCTTAAAGCACTTTTCTATGTATTTCTTCAAAAATATAAAATACAAAAAGAATAAAGCAAAATATTTAAAACCACTATAGTGCAGAATACTAAAGGTCTGGAGAGAGAGACAGTCTATAAATTCTGGACTTCATAAATAATGAACCCACAAATATTTAAAAACAAACAATAACCTTAGTTTTAGACATGATCATTTGAAACCAAATAATGTTTTGACATTTAACTGTCACTGAAAACAGAGAGCCTTAAAGAGAAAATGGATTTTTAAACTTGAAGATATAACCATTATAATAATTTAATTTGACCATATATATGAGCAGCATATATATATGAGCAATGCCATCTTTGAATACCTCCAGTGAAATAATAAATTTATTATTTTATTACAGCTCTTGTTTTATAAGGAGGTGACAGTCCCTTTAAGAAAATCTTCTCCAGTTGCAGATGAACTCGTTTAAAAATTAGTTATCCTCATTAAAAACAAACAAATAAAAAAAACCCCACCCCAAAAATAGGACAAAAGGCAGCTCCACAGGCCCAAAATACGCAGTTTATTTCTAGCCTTAATCTACGTCAGACACCACATATTGCCAAGTTAGTGATGGACACACTGGCTGACAAGGCTTACTTCTGAGATCTCTTGCTCATGTGGGAATAGCTGATTATTTCAGCAATGTCTGCTGCACACATCACAAAATATTCTGAGTTGGAAGGAAGCTACAAGGACCGTGGAATCCAAGTCTACGTGAATGGCCCAAAAGGGGGCTCTAACCCACAACCTCGGCATTATTAGCACACCCTGCTCTGACTAACAGAGCTAACTGTGGGTGTATGCAGCAGTGCTAAACCATCATTTACTTTCTGTATATGAAGAACTTGGGAAGCTGTTGAAAGATGCCTTAGCCACTTGCCCAGCTCCTAGCAGAGGAGAGTGAGTGAGTTTCTTGTTCACACAAAACAGAAAAGTGGCCCACCAGAGTCCTTTTCTTCTTGTAAGTGCTAAGAATCACTACAAATCCAAATAAATGTTCATACACCATGGAAAGCTACTATTTAATAAGGTTGCAATTATTAGCTTGGTTTTCAAAACCAAAGCATCTGCATCAGGACCTGAGCTTTAGACAACTTCTGAACCCAAGCCGCAGAGTGTACATAAATGTACCAGCAACACCAAAGGTGTAATTTTCTCATTAGGGATTAGACCATTGCCAGCACTGAATTTCTGCTGGCTGATAAATGGTGGTAATGTTTTGATGAGAGAATACCTAGTTCAGACACAGACTAGGTACTGTTGGTCTTTCTCATCTGTCTAAATGAATTAGGCTTCCATAAAGGTTTGTCCAAAGGCGTAACAGCATAAAACACCACCATAAAATTCAGCTACTTGAAGCTCTTAAAAGACTTTGTCTGAAAAATTCTAGCTGAAGGAATCCCTCATTCACATTCTGGAGCCTGACTCTGTCTGTATTCATATTGTACCTCCCCTCATTTAGCCACAGAAGCACATCCTTCAAGATCAGGCATATCTTTCACATACACTGGTGCTAGTTAGACAAACTACTGCTGAAGGTACTCCAGTACTTTGCACAAGTGCAGCAGCAGCAAATACAGAAAACTCAAAAGCAAACCTTAAGGGCTGTTTAGACCCCTGTCACCAACAACAATAACCTTTGCAAAATAATGGTTTGTTTAATTTCAACAGAAATCCTTAAGTCATTCAACTGTCTGTCAGTAACACGGTACACTGTGCACTGCACTGAGCAGTTATTTTCTCTACAAAGTTCAAGTCTTTGAGAACTAAACAGTTGATAAAGTCATGTAGTTTATAGCTTCCCTACTCAGGTCAATCCCCTGGACAGTATTGCAATAAAAATACAGTCAAAACCACTGAAACAGATGATCTAGGCAGCAGCTTTACTAGAATTCCCCCACAAAAGCAGGTACCTTTGGCATATTTGACAGAGTGGAAAGTTTCTCATCCCTTATGATCTTGATTAAAAAAGTAGCTTTAAGTGCTGGTTCATCAAAGCATGGAAAAGCAGACCTTGCTGCCACAGGTTCAAACTGAGTTGCTGCAAACCACCTAATAGCAAGAGCAGAGAAGAGCAAAATAAGAACTATTAAAAGCACAAATGTCAGTTTATTTAGGATAGAACAGCCATTTTCCTCACAAACATTCTAAGACTATGTTATGGGAATAGCTTTTTGAACAGTAGATGACAAGGCTGGGCCAGTCAGAATACATGTTTCATTCATAATTTTTTCTTTAAAACCCAGTAATGTACTTATTTGAGGAGTAATCTTCTTGGTTATTTTTTTGCTTTCTGAACAAAGAAGAATGCACCTGGAATAACACACTTACAAAACAACTGCCAACATATAAGCCAGCCAGTTTCCAGAGAGAGTGAACAAAAAGAATATTGAAAAATTAAATTAGTGAGCATGCCTACTAAGTAAGAGTTTGGAAACCTCTGCAGTAGACAGGACTGCAAGGAAGCTTTTTCATCTAAGTGCCAGGCCATTTCCTGCAGATGTTCCCACAGTTCATCTAACTGTATGCCTGCTCCCTGTGCTGGCTAGCAGATGGATTCTGTCCAAGTTCATGTACTGTTTTGTCTCTAATCCAACAGCTATTCATATCACAAGAAGACTTCTCAGGAGTCTATGTTCCTTCTCCACTGTTTTTATACTAACTAGCCACGTAAATTATGGAGATCATCTCTGACTTCTGCACCTGCAAGACAACACAGAGTTTAACAAATCTACTAACTGAAATATTTACTGGAGCTAAATGGAGAAGATGGTACACATTGTGCTTTTTTTTCCCTTTGCTTTTCTTTATAACCTATTGCCAAGCTACCCACAAGGGTTCAGGTTTATTTCTTCTGCACCACGACTCCAACATTTTTGGATATACAAATCTTCTGAGAAGGCATAGTGCTGACAAGTCACAAGATTAAACTGCATGCCTGTTTTCAACTTCTTAGTCTTTTCTTCCCACTGATAAATTAATGCAGTTTCAGCCAAAGATTGTGCAGAAGAAAAAGAAAGAATAAAGAACCATTCTACATAAAACCAGAAATTAAGCTCAATTTATTTATTTTTTATTTTGCTTTATTTGCTCACAAGTTAAGTGAGTTATTTTGCCATTTGGTATTTCTACATTTTTGTGACAATATAAAAAAATACTCCAAAGAAAGTAAAACTAAACTAAAATATATTTTCTTGCAAAATCAGCTTGATAGTTTGAGTTTTATACAGAAAGTGCAGCAAGAAAAGAGGTTATCAGAGTAGTCTGCATTTGTTAAACTACAGACAACAGTCTCCTTTTTGCCCCTTGCCTGCCTCTCCTTTTTGCCGGGGCAAAAAGGAGAGGCAGGCAAGGCAATGGAAATGATGAAATCACTAAAGAGTTTTCTGAAAAGTATTAACCGAAAAACATACAGGTTAAAGCACATGTTACATCCTGTTCCTGAACAAAAGCAGGTAGCACTGGACTGAAGGGGCACAAAACCTCAAAAAATAACTCACGGATCATATTTTTTCTCTGTAAACTACCATGCATTCTCTTTCTACTATAGTAAATGCAAAAAGAAAAAAAAGCTGCAGCTACATCAGAATAGGAAAAAACCGACTAAGTTTCAATCACTTAGGTGATTTTTGTGTTCTATACTTACTGTACTCTTTTGCCTGCTAACTTCATTGGAATGCACGTTCTCAATGCTTGCAGTAAGTTGTTTAGCTGACCCACACTGCTTTTTCTGTCTCTTTTTTATTGCACCACACTGTTTCTAGAAGACCTGCATGGATAGTTACCTACCCACAAAGGCATGAACACTCTTAAATACATGACCAGCATAAAGTCCATTTGAAGTGGAGAGGGAGGGCCAATTTTTAATAATCTTCTTGATAAAAAGCCCTAATTTACTCTTTGTAAAAACAAGTGGGACGTTTCCCTTTTCTCCAGTTTCACCTGAGACTTTGCCTGACTGCCATGACTTTTTCATTTATGATTGAGAGTGTCTTGGCAATGACATCCACCAGTTCCCTTAGGACTGTGTGAGGCATCCCTTTGAAACCCACTGGGTTCCTCTGGTCCTGAACCTGGCCTCTCCCTATGACAACAGGACTTCGTTTCCTCAGTCCCTGTCCTGGGGCTCAAAGGCTAAAGAAATGTGGGAAGAATTACCAAAGACAGAAACAAAAAATTTAACAAACCAAAAAAGCTACACAACAACTATCTACAACCTCCACACTGAAGTCTATTTCAGTGCAGGAGAGGCTGCCCTGACTTAAGGAACTCATCCATGAAAGACATTTTTCAGGTAGATTAATCAAGATACTAAAGACCGATCTTTCTCAACAGGAATAAGTTGCATAAAATGTCCAATAAAAAAGCAACCTTTTTACTTCTGTTATCAAAACACAATCCCGAAGTGACAGAACAAAGAAGCTGTATTAGTGGGCATACCTTTGCTTAGAGTTCTCATCCTTGTAAGAAATTTTGTAGAAGCCATAGTAGGTGTCTGACAAATTAGATGAATATTCCAAGTTGACAGTATAATTCTGTCCTGCAAGGAGAGCATCCGGAACCATGAGTGCAATCTGGTCATGCAATGGATATTCCAGGAATTCAACTGGTTTTGCTTGATGCCCTTGTGCTGAAGTAATTGTTGCCTTGGTGATATTAAGTCCTGAGCTGTGAAGTACAATCTTCCGAGTTACGTGGAGGATGTTGACCACTATTTTTACAGAGCCTGCAAATTTCAGAGTAGTTAAATTTGGCTGCAAGACAAGATCATAGTGCAGTGGTACAACATCAGGAGGAAGCCTAATTTTTGCCCATGGAAACAGTTTTCCGTTGGTTGCCAGAGGGTATATTAGTTCCATTGTATGATTTTTTTTATGGCAGCCTTCTTTGGTAAATGTACACTTGGGAAGAAGATAAATCACTATAATTAATGAAAATGCAATCACAAAAACAACTGTGCAAACCACCATGGTCCTTGTAGAGGGCACTGAGCATGATCCATTTGGATTTTGCCTGTATACAGACATGTTATTCTGCAGACCCGAGCTTCTGTTCATGAAGGACATCCCCAACAATTTTGCTGATGACTCATAATCCTCTTCGTCATCATCCATTTCATGCTCTCCAAGGCCACGCACCAAGAGACGGGAGCTTCTTGGTTCATATTCCACTTCATCAGGCTCCAGTGGATGTAAACAAGGCTCTTTTGCCAAGTCAACCACATCGGGCTCCTCTTCAAACATACTGTTTTCAATCATATTCCTGGGTAACTGGATTCGATCTGAAAAAGAAAGGACCATAAATTACATCATAAACAACAGGCTTGAGTGTAACACCTCAAAGATATTTCACTGAATTACAGAATGGGAAACATCTTTACAGTATATACCATCAAGATCTCTCCCATTTTCTCCCCTGAGTTTGTTTCCTGGGAATATTTTTGTGCTTTTCTGCCTATGGTAATTCTGCTTTCAGTACATTCAAAAGGATGCTTTCCTTGTGCATAATCAAAAGCATCTTACACCATAACTGGAGGCCAGCTGCACCACTGCATTGCTCTCCCAGTCCACTGATGTCACTGTCTTGGCTGCGTTTCCTCTACTCCAGTAAACTATATTTGTACTCAACTAAATTCTTTAGTTGGATCATTTCTTATGTTGCACAGTAAAACACAGCAGCCAACACAGTTCTAGAAGTGTTTCAAATATGCAACTTTTTGAGTTTTTTAGCAGAGGAGAAAATTTGCCAATGTGATGACAGCCACACAAACAAAACATCCATTAGACATCTTTAAACTTAATTTTTCACAAACATTGCAAAAAAAAAATTTCTTACACAAAAATAGCAGTACAAAAATCATAATTCTAATTGACATCTTCATTTAAGATCTAGCTCGTACAATCGCTGAAACAATCCACGCACCTAAGAATTCAAATCAGTTCCAGTCAGACTGTTTGCCTCCATAAAACTGGTTCTTTACAGATAATGAACAGTGAATATAAACGAGGAATTGAAATTCATACCAAATTTTAAAATCACATTTTTATAGCATGCAGTTACATTTTAATGAAACTTCTGATTATATCTTCATCACTTATTATGTAAAAGGTTATCTTTTAGCTAATTAGTCTCCCATCACAGGTTCTCTCCAAGGGACTACACAGTACTTTTGCCCAACTTCAAGGGTTCAGAAATGAATATAATCTCTTTCAGACACGCATATCTACTGTCAACCGAACAATATCCACATCACACCTCTATCTTCCACATTAATTGTTTCCAGAGGAAAAAAGCTGATTTTTGCTCTGAATGTAAACTTTACTGCAAAGTAGGCTAACTTTTATTAATTTCTGGTAAGAATGTACATTTTGCAAATCTATAAATAACCTGGAATATAATTGTTCCTCCAATGTATTATTTATTTTATTTTTAATTTTATTAAAGTCATGTTTCTATATGGCTGAAAATCTCAAAAGTGAATTTAAAACATTTTAAGGAAAAAATGGCAAGAATATTTTCAAAGCAGATATACTAAGTTCCTTATCATTCACTGTAAGTGTATCAAGACTTCCTGTTTCAAGGCCACAGACTCAAAAAAATTGGTATGTCACTAGCTATAGCAACAAAAAGGCCTTAAAATCAGGTAAAAAGAAAATAAAAAATCCTTCCCCCGAAACTTCAGTAAGAGAAAGGTGCACTAGTCAGCCTGAACAGGAGATACAGCGATGTATGAAAGGAGGAAGTTTGGTGAAATTTGGATCAACCTGCTCTAAGAAGGAATAGGATCAGAGAGTCACAAGATATCTGAGGCTTGAAGGGACTTCAGGAGGTCATCTGCTCCAACCTCTAGACAAAAGCAGCTTCCAGAATTTTCTGTTCTTATGGCATTTCCCAGTACAGTGCTCACATGCCAGACTTCAGGCTGTGGCTGCATTCAGTGGTCTAGCACTATGATCTCTACCCTGAAGCATGTGCACTTAATTGCCAGATTGGGGGCCACACAGAGTAGAGAGGACAGAGAGCTAACTTAAATTACAAGTGAAAACACATAGGCAAACTAGTGGAGGAAAAAAAGTATTGTGCAGCAGAAACTCTTTTACAATTCGTCTCCCAAAGAACAGTTTATCAAGAATTCACTACACTGTTTCTAACAGAAGTTCTTGATTACTCCCCTCAGCTGATTGCTTTTGAAATCTGCTGACTAGCAGATTATATCAAAGTTGGAAACAGACTCAAGACCAAATTTCTTCAAGTCACAATGTAATCCCACCCCAAAACACCCAGCTCCTGGTGGAAGGCACCCAAATCCGTATCTGCTATGTAGAAAAGGCAGGTATTAAGACTCACATCTTAACCACTCCAAAAGGTAGAAGTCAATCAGTACACAGCTCCAACCCCAGCCATGGCATGTGCAGCTGCATGGCCAGCAAAAGAGGCAGAAGACAGGGGAGGCACTGCAGAGGGAAGGAGGAGAAAGATAAAGTGCATAAATCTAGCAGAAAGTATGTTTCATCAGCTCTGATGCCTAGAGAACAATTTGCTCATTGAAAATACTGTCTTTAGAAGAAACTTATTAGAGAATAAGTTCTTCAAAGTCACATGCAGGCACCAACAACTTTTTAAGTCAAAAAGGATTATACTAAAAAATCTCAAACTGAAACTAAGATAGGAATGTTAAACTAGAAGTTTGCTTCAAGACAATTCACAGTTTTAATACCTGGAGACATTAATTTCTAGGAAAACAACAGTTATAGACAATTTCTACAGAAATATTTCCACAAATTGGAAATAACCAAAATCTGTAAAACCAAAACTTTACTGCATACCAAAAGCATCACCAGGCTACTACTCTCCACTGGAAAGAACATCGACCAAGTATCAAAAGGTTACTAGAGCTATCTATGCCAACATAAAAGTCCTTTTATCATTTTCTTTATTCACGGAATACATTTCTTGGAGATTAACCATGGAAAATTTGTTTAAAACTTTAATGCTCAGATAAACTCTGAACTCTTTGCTCCCTGCTGGTTCACTGACATTGATAACATGATAGTGTGAGGGAATTGAACTTCTATGACACTTCAATTTTAATCCATGAGCTCTTACAATGTGAGCTAACCACCCACGTGAGGGGGGAAAAACACAGTATTCTTAAACTGAAACATGCCACAAGGAATAAGGAGCAGCTTGAGGAACATGATTGCAAGCATCACATTTCACTGTCATCTCTCATACCACATACAGCCAAACAGCAAAGATTCCCATTTTAAAACACATACAAAACAGATTAATTCAGATTCCAAATATAACACAGGACAAATTAGTATAAATGCAGAAGTAGGAAAATTAATCTGGAAAGAAGCTGCATGGTTCTAGTGAGTTAGCACTGTCATGCTAGAGGTTGCAGGTGTACTAGACACATTTGTGGTCACACCAGCCCACAATAATGGAAGCACTGATCTCAGCTGGTAAAATGTGCTACAAAAGCTATCTGCCATCAAGCACAGGAATTTAAATCTAGATCTTTGCTAAACACAAGTTCAGTGTGAGAGTAAACAGGGAGGTAAAAGAAAAAAGTCTTGGAGGTGAGTCTTCTTGCACTCTAAATAGCTCTAATGAAATGCTAAGAGTCTAAAAGTTAAAGCTTAAGTTTTTAGCTACATTAGCTAGAAGCTTAAACACACCCAAACAAAAGTGTTTTTTCACAATTCTTCTACAAATTTTTATTATGAAAACAAGAGATTTTAAACATCTTCCCCAATACATGATCTATTATCACATTCAGTGGTGAATAATACGAATACTCACAGTTAGAAAGAATCCTGAGAAAAGATGTGAGATTAACTACTATATGATCCACAAATCCAGAAAACAGATCTTCCTCACACTGAAAAACTGAAGGAAGGCAGACATTTCTCTAAACTGATGGTTCTGAAAGTTTCTTTAGAGCTGCCTCCTGCAGCACAGATTCCCAAAACCCATTGAAAGGTATCTCCTCATTACAATACTCAGGGATCATAACAAGCTGGGTCTATTATTTTCTGTGAAGAGGACAGAATGCTTAGACATGAACTTCCAGCTTGGTGTGGTTTGCACCAAGACAACAGTTGCTATTATGTACTGCAGTCTTTGACAATCTGATCTCCATAGGTTTTGATAATGTGACCTAGATGGTATAGAGTGGTATGACTTAAGGACACAAAGGCAAATGATTAATTAGTCACACAGCTTGTTCCTACAAGATGTACATTCTTCACTTCTACAACCCTTCACAAATTAGTCTTTAAACTTAAAAAGCAACTTTACCACAATACTCAAGTTCAGGATGAAAACTGATCCTACAGGAACAATCAAGTGTTGGAGTAAAACAGTACTCTAGCATTTGCTTCAGGTATTTGCTTTGTCAGAAGAGTTTCAATCTCATTAAGGAGGAGAATGTAAGCTTTTCCCTGAAGTTTAACAGGCAACACAATATTTTGAATCTTATTGTGTGCAACAACAAAGTATCTCATGATGTTTAGTTTGTGGAATCGATTATAAATATTCTGCAGAATACAGAAAGAAATGATTCCTTTATTTTTCAGAGAGAGTATCTTTCTGTAATGCTATTGATATCTCCTTTTAGTTACAGAAGTAGGTATTTTTCCCTTGCAAAACAAAATCAAGTCTCTTGTCTGCCTAAGATGTCTGGGTATTCTACCTCAGAGCAGAAATCTCAACACTCAAAATTCTTATATGAATCTAACTGACCCATTAATTGAAATAATTTCTTTTTAAAAGATATGCAGAAAATCCTCAAAGGCATTTTATTTTTCAGTTTCTCAATTCTGATTAAGAGGCTAAAACTAAAAAACCTAAAAATCCTATTCACTCTAATTCAGACTGTTGCTGTTTTCTGAGACTGAAATTCAGCACAATACGATCTTTAAATAGTGAGTAGATATCATACAATATTTTAAAATGAAATGTTGGAGGAATTACAGTAACACCTGACACATTGTAACAACCCAACCCCAACTGCAGCTAAGTGAGAACCTTTCTCTAATTCTGGAATAACCGAGGAGTAAAGCAACTACTGGGTAGCATGTAGCAGCAGAAGTAGCAAAACTCAAGGCTAGACCAAAACCCAAGGCCAGGGGTATAAAGTGTGGTAAACAACTGGAATAAAAACTGATTCCCACTGAATGTAAACTACTTCAGCTGCATATAAATAATGGGAGAGAAGGTGCAGAGTTAAGCCTGTCCAAAACCATATATCCATGCCTGGTGGGGTGGGAAAGAAGACAGAAAAACAGTGAGCCAAGTATTTGTTTTGCTACCAAGCAACTCACTGATATTATGTCAAAGAATAATTTTGTCCAATGATTTCAGGAATAGATGTTTAACAATGCCATTAGCTATTAAGAGCCATAAGACTGTCTTGCATACCTAACTTTTATGTCCAAATTTGAAAGCATTGGCCCTTTTTTTGGCAGCATCTGCTGTCAAAATAGCAAATTCCGTAGACAAATCAGATAAATTTCCTCCTATTAAAAGCTTGGTAACTTTGGCTAAGGCCATCCAGCAGGACAAAAAGCAACTCTGAGATGGATTTTTTCCCCTTAAAGACATTTTTTATCTTCATGTACCTGTTTTACTTGCCACCTCAGCTAGAAGGAGCAGTGAAACACTTGCAAGACTTCAGCATAGGAACTAAGATCAGAGTATATTATATCTAATATATGAATGAGCTTGCTACCAGGATGGCAAAGTAAGTTTGAGGAGAAGATGCTGTTGGGCACAAATACTGTGTCACACAGTCTAAAACTAAAAGAACAAGGGTTCCATAATTACTTAAGAATTGGAGAATTAGCTGTACATTCTTAAGGTTTAGCAAACAGCATAAAATTCCTTGTTTCCAGGACTCTGACGAAATATTTGAAGCCCTTATAAGCACTTGCAAATACTTTGTGTATGGCACATAAGTACACTCCAAGCAGAGATGCAAGCTTGTATGTATGTCTACCCCAGCTGTAAAAACAGTAAGACCGGTTAGAGTACATGGAGCCTGACCTTCCCTCCCTTATTTGGTCTTCAGCACAAGCAGTAAAGGAAAGGAACGCGGCAGTTACCACTAAAGCAGGTCACTGATACACAGCCATGGATACAAAAGTGTACAAATGCTACTGCTCTGTAAGTTTAGTAGTCCTCGTCAGTAACTAACATTATGTCACATGGAAAAGCCAATGAAGGAATTCTGCAGAAATAATGACTCATAGGGAGTCACTGCTCTCTCTTGTACCGAAAGCACTAAATTCAGTATAACCATTTTCCAGAAAAAGAAGAAAAAGCAAAGGTTGAAAATTACATCTCAAAGAAATGTTTTCCTGTAACTTAGAATTTATATTTTGCTTAATGAAATAATACTTTCTCACTGTGTCCTGGGTTGTAGAATAAGATATGCACAAAGTATTCTATCACCCTCTTCATCATCTGTTGAAACCAATTG
>JBBMKD010000115.1:28175587-28200778 GCA_037834095.1 Argya squamiceps
TTTTTTCTTTTTCTTATTAAATTGTATTTCTGACTTGGAGCCTCTCATTTGTTTTGCTTTCAAACCATTACACACTGTATCTGAAAGAAAAAAAATTAGAAACACTGCACTAATTAAAAAGAACCTATTAGCCATGACAAATCTATTGAAGTTTTCTGCTACAATTGCACTGTCTTTAAGAGGTAATATGATTTGTGCAGACATGGCTCTAGAAAGTTTGGAAATAATAGGTGTACCTGCTACAGAATCTGTTATTTTAGGGAAAAGATGAACACATTATTACTGTACTCACAGTACAGTCCTCATATATATTTATGAGAGAGGAAACCAAAAATATACCTACTTAATGAAACTTCTCACACATCTCTTACATCTTGAGTCATCCCAGTGAGCAGAACAAAATGAAATATGAGATACAATTAAATCCAGAGGTACTTGCATTGTACAGTTTGCATGCAAGCAGGAACAAAAGCTACAGGAGAACAGTATAACAAATACTCAGCAAGCTTTCAGAAATGTTATGTGTTTCTATTATTAGTTTCTATTTAAATTTAAAATAACATTTTAAATGCACAAACCAGTATGGCTGTCGCTATAAAAAATAAATCTTAATGCTCCTTTTTCTCCTAGAAAGGCTAGACTTGACTGTAGAAGGAAAACTGTGATTTTTCACATTAAAGAGTCATCTAAAATGTGTTTAAGGACATCTGAGGCCCTAAGGATTTGGAAACACTATTAAAGGTTTACACTTTTCTTCCTGAACTGTCTGATGCAAATCTGCATCTTCAATCAAATAGAGCGAGGGTAGAGACAGAGAAATGTTTAATACACCAAACCTCTGAATTGTCCTATCTAAAATTGCAGAAGTGCTACTATGGAAAAGCAACATAGCAAATGGTATTCAATCACCTTTTTAAGTTTGGGAGATTTTTAAATTAAATTCCATAGGCCCAACTTCCACATTTAACTAATGAAAGCCACAAATCTATTTATCTATGCTGAGTTACTTAGTAAAAATTTTAACTTTAACAGAATTGTAAAAATTAAAACTATATACTTGGGCTCTGCTCTTACTAATGGCAGTTCACCAATTCTACTTAACAGGAAGCCACAGATAAATCACCCCAATTCTGAACTGCCAAGCATTAACGTTTTTATAGAAGACAGAAGGGAACGTTCACTCTTATTTGTGCACCTCATGCCAAACTCATTGCTTGAGACTTGCTCCAAATCTTACATCCTTTTCTCACCCAAAACTATTGTCCTGGCTATTGTTTCTATGTTGTCTGAGAGAAGAGACATGGGCAGCGCAAAGGGGACTGCCAAAACAAACTGATTGTCACAGATACTCAAGCTGGGAGACAGAGGCATTTTGAATAAAATTTTGATTCCAAATACTATACTGTAAATCCAAAAGGTATTTCTGAAGTATTTCACAAAGTGCAATCACTTCCTCAACGGAGACTAAAGATCACTAGTTTCAAACATTACTAGTTAAGGGTTTTTATTACTGCAAATCAGCATTAGAGTTTAAGTAAACAGAAGTAAGAACTGCCAGGGGCATAGATAAAATAGAAATGTCTATCAGGTTGGTTTTATTTTTTCAACAGATGAGGAATAAAATGGCCAGCAAAGAAGAGTTTTAATTGACAGTTAAACATCTGAATTGGAAGACTTTGAAAATGCCCACTTAAAACATTAATTGTTAACATCTTCTTAGAAATAAACTTAATTTTTTCTAAATCTAAAGATGAAATAAGTCCAGAAACTTTAGCCAATGATGCTTATGAATTGCATAACCTAATATGACAGAAATGAGTTTCAAAAATCCAACAGAGAAGAAGGAAGAATTGGTGAAACATTCTACTCTACTTAACCATTTCAGCAAATGACATGAGAGAAAAACAAAGATAAAGAAAGAGAAGTGACAACTAAGAAAACTGACAGTATTTTATATCAACAGTTTCGTGGAAGATAAATATTTTAAGAATAAATCCTTCAACAGATTACTGAGGCAATAGGGTTTTTTGTTTTCCCACTTCCCTACTCATTTAGGCATCATTCAAATCCATATAGATCTACTATGTCCTATTTATATGCTGTATTAGAAGATATTTGGTACAGGATTTAAACATGTAGATGACATTACCATTAGGTGACCTCTATTTTTTTCCCACAGAATTCTCAAAGAATGCAAATAATCAGCACTGATTGATCCCTGGCAGTATATGCCAATAAATGCTCAGTCTACAAGTAAGTGCTTAAGACAAAAAAACTTCCTGCTATCAAAAGCCTTCTGTTATGTTTGGATGCACATTCAGAGCTGCTTTCTGCGTTACTGCAATTTCAAAACCTACTAGTCAAATCAAAAATAACCTCAACTCTGTAATAAGGTTTACAACAGGTTGCTTCCTCAGGCAAGCACTTCAAAATCTGAACAAAAATTATACAAGAGACACTTAAATCAACTGGCAAAAAGCAACCATAATGGTATTTAACCTTTCAGCTGCAATTCACTGTTGATGAAGCATCAGCAGCTATGAAAAGAAAGCCAGGATTTCTCACCATTGAGTCTAGATTTTTAAAGTCAGTTAAGCAAACAGACAACCAAAGAGACTCACTCTTATGCAGAAGTGCTTGTCTTCTTAATGTTTATGGCCAGTCCACAGCTATGGGTTGGAACCTCTCAATCCACCTGAACACTGAGTGTGAGTACACAGAAGCTCCATTACCTTTTGACATCTGAAAGGAAACCACCTCCAAAGTTACTTCTGAAGCAGAATTGCCTCCCAACTCTGCTCCATCAGCGAATTCAACAGTAGAAGTACAGTACTGACTGGACCCAGGCTGGAGCTATGCAATACAGTTGTTGTTGTCACAGACACCCAAAACAACTGATGGTCAATCCAGACAGATTTTACATGCAATTCCATTCCCCCAAAAAAGTGAAAAAATATGAATCTGAAGTCGTATCCCATGGGCCTTTACACTGCCTTAGCACTACCTTCTGTCATTTCACTGATTACTCAACTACCTCAAGGAAAAAGTCTTCAGCATACCAAAAAAGGTGCACTGAAAAATAAACATTCAGTAGTCTCAGTAATCTTGGAAAGATTCTATAGTTTATTTGCTAGCAGTATTCCACACGCAGCATACAATTATTCCCAGAACTGCAGGTCCCCCACTACTACCTAGTAACCATTCTTTAAGGATTAGATTTGCCTTTTGTATGAACAGTTAATTGCTGTGGTCTAGTGTCTTGTTTTTCCTTGATGAATTGTGTACATTAGGATAGTCAAAATCAGCACAGAGTGGCTGCTGTAGATTGATTAAAAAAGAAAAAAACAAGCCAAAAAAATCCCAAAAGGAAGAAATGAGTGAAGATTGAGGGAAAAAAAAAAAGGCAGACATTACATTTTATACATTTAGCAGGAAATGGTAGTAACAGTTGACCAGACCTGTGCTTATAAACAATTAGGAGAATTGCTACATGACTTTGTCTGAGAGGTATTTACTTTTGAAAGAGCTTAGTTTTAAATTCTTTGTTCATTGCTTGCTGATAAGTTCTTCTGGACAGTCTGAGCAAGCAGTACTCTATAAATCTGCACCCAAGAGAATCACATTTTGGGGAAAAAAAAAGTTTCTGATAGGTTTAAAATCGCTTTCCCTAGTTTACAAACTTTCTAATCTATTTAGGATTGAGATAATTCCTCTAAAGATATTTCCTCTTATTTTAGCTGCATTTAGAGTAAGTTGCTCCAAGGCAACCCTAGGCCTCAAGGCTCAGCACAGCCTGTAGGTCAGGCTGCAGTGAGAGTAGATACCTTCAGTGACAGCTGTTGAGTCAGAAGCAGCACTTAGAGGTTTGAGCAAAAGTTAACTGAACACAAAAGGCTTCTAGTGGCCCAACAGGTCTTGAAGTTGTAGAATAAGTACTATGAACTTGTCTTCATATAGATGTCAAAAGTCTGATTTTTGAAATTGCTGATGCAGACAACAGAAAAACAAAATCAAAGGCTATGCTTAACAACAGCTGTCTAATGATACCAGCTCTTCAAGACATAGGCCCCTCTCCTCCAATAAAACACAGGTTTACAAAAGAGCTAAAGGCCTTACTTGATAGTTCATCAATAATCTTTTGTGGGATAAATTACTTTGAATCTCAGCAGTCCAAGTGAAAACAGCATCTCATCTTCACTCTCCTCTATGCAGCAGATATTTTGATGTCCTCAAATTTCTCCCAAAGCAGTCATGCAGTGTCTTATGCTTGTGGATCCTTCTCTCCTGGCCCACAGAGCCATTTTTCCGATTTCATATATATGTAAACTCCAACTAAGACCAACAAAAATACTCAGAAAATTATTTGTTACTGACATTTCCACTTTTCAGCTGTTTTTTTGTAGCTGTTCAATTTAAAACTTGCATGAAAATACCCAGGCTGTGTTCATAAGGATTTCTGCAGTTCAAATACATCAAATATGGGTGAAGAGTGGGTTATTAAAAAGAAAAAAGCAAACAGAAGTCTAAAATTAAATTCCTGCTGAAAATCAGAAGCCACAATTTGGAGGCTTGACAGGCCTTGAGTTAATGTATGGGCGTGGGGTCAAAACACCTACAAGTGTAACGTAAACATTCAGTTACTGTCATGGAAAGTCCTCTAAAAAAAAAAAAGGATGATCAGTAAGCAGTTTCTCTTCCTAGGAATTAAAACAAAGCAGAACTTTGGCTAAAGTTATTACCTCATCAACTCACAGAGCCATTGCTTAATGTTTAGGATGAAGGAACTCAGGTCAGGATACAGATTTAATGTCTTCTATCCAGAAATTTAAATCTTATTTGGTTCAATCTGGTTTGGGGTATTTCTTTTTCACTTGCTCTATCAATGGGTAAATTAGTCTAAATCTAAGTTAGTTGAAATAACAAAGAAAAATTTAGAGCCAAATTGTTAAGTTACTTAACTGTACCCCAGTTCCAATACAAGATACATTTTTACGCCAAATTTCAATTACAAATTCTGAAGAAAAACAAAAACCATATCAAAACACAACAACAAATCACAGTTAAGTAGGACAGGAATTTTCCCAAGTTACTTAGTTTCTCCCCAACTACCTGAAAAGAGGTTAGTGCGGTGGATGTTGGTGTCCTCTTTCAGGTACTAAGTGACAGGACAAGAGGAAATGGCCTCAAGTTCACCAAGTGTGGTTTAGACTGGATATTGGGAAAAAAATCTTCATCAAAAGGATTCTCATGATTTGGAACTGGCAGGCCAGGGAAAGGATGGAGTCATCATCCTTTATTTATTTTAGAACATTGACACATTAAGATATTTAAGGACACATGGATGTGGCACTAAGAAACATGGTTTAATGGTGGACTTGACAATGTTAGGTTAATGGTTGCACTCCATGATTCTAACAGTCTTTTCCAAACTAAATGATTCTATGATTTGATAAGTAATTGCTTAGCATGGGGACTTCTAATATTAGGTTAAAATTCTATAAATTTGATCTAATTAAGTAAAGTTGCATAATTTGTAGACCATCTTAATTTATTTGCTGATGTCATACTGTATTCCTGG
Source organism: Argya squamiceps (assembly GCA_037834095.1). NCBI lineage: Eukaryota > Metazoa > Chordata > Aves > Passeriformes > Leiothrichidae > Argya > Argya squamiceps. The sequence continues at coordinate 28,181,166 of JBBMKD010000115.1, forward strand.
CAGTTAAAATTGGTAGAACATCACTCTGAACATTATTGGGCCTATTTCCTCACCTAAATCACCACTTCCTCTAACAGAGGGTACATAACCCCCTCATTACATCCCACCATCCCTATCCCAGACAGGTATCCTGTGTTCAGGACAATGCAGACACTGTTTTGTTTTCCATTCTCCTCTTTGTTCTTCTTCTCCTTTCACAATAACAGTTCTGGATATTCAGCTGCTGCTATCCAGCAGGAGACTAAATAATTAAAAATGTGAGCAAGCTTTACCTACTTCTCCTCTGAGCCCTACATTCACTGATTCACTGTAGGATTGCATGCCTATTTTGAGGAGCAATTAACATGGAATTAGTGTAGTTCCTTATTCTGAAACTTTGGGACAGTTACAAACTCTTAATTAGCTCTTTCCTTACCTTGGTTTCCACTCAAAGGTATAGGACTCACTTAGCTTTTCTAATTGCCAGCTCTCCCTGCTCTGTCACTGTATGTCTTGTCTGGTCACAACTTGAAAAGAAATACCTCAAAATTTTGGAAGAAGAAATTAAAAATTAACTTTGAAGTGGAAAAAATACTTAACTAACAAATATTAATTTTAAAAATGGCTTTTCTGTTCTTCTAAAATATCACCCTACAGAAGTTTTATTAGTTTTGCTGAATTTTGCTCATAGACAATTGATTTACAGCATAGTCAGTAAATAATCCCTGTTGCCATCTGCTTGCTCTTTGGAACACAGAAATTCACTTGCAGAAAGAGTACAAGGGTACTGGCACAGGCTTTTCATGATCACATGTCAAATGTCTGAGTATATTGGGAAACCTATCTAAAATCCTAACTAAAACCTCGAGCTTTTGTGGGTCAGGCAAGCAGTGATGTTTCTGGTTCTATCCTCCCTCCCCCAGAGGAAAGGAAGTGTGAGGAGGAACGTCAACCAAAGAGTTATATTTATTCAAAGTTTTCATGAAAGCAAATTACTCATCTTATGGCATTTCTGGACCCAGAACTCAACATAAAAACTCTGAAGACCGGCTGCATGGATCTTATAGACAACAAGCACAACTCCTTAAACTTAAGACATGCTCAAATTTGAGTTCACATATTTACAGAAAAAAAAAACCCAAAGCTCTGAAGATTTACTTACGAAATCTAATTTTGGAAAGACACTGTACTTTTTTAGTGGAACAGTGTGCAAGTAAAACATATTAAAAGAGTAAAACAAGTAAAAATCTTCATATTTTCAAAATTCTTTCTGCAAAATTGTGTCTTGTAGAATCAGTGATTAAGGTCACTGTATTAATACTTAAATATTGAATTATACTATTTCTTCTTGGAGGTCAGTATCAACAGATACATCACATCAGTCACTGAAGAAAGAAAGAATTGAAGAAAGCAGTGTTTTTTTACAAGGCTGCCTTTTAATTTTACAATCTTTTCAACGTACTCTAAAAACTTGTTTATGATTATTATTCTCTGTCATATCAATTTAGCTCTTCCTTCTATAATGTGAATTACTTCCTGCACTGTTATGCTCTGGGCTGTCTCCAACTCATCCATTAAAAATTCTGTGTTTGGAGGGAATGAAGAAAAGCTTATCTTATCTTTTCCAACAAGCTTGTTCAGCAAACAAAGCCCATGTCCACAAACACGTTAGTTATGTTAAGACTCTGACTAAAGATTTCCTTCTTCTCTACACTGTCTCCCTAAACATTCCATACATTATAAGCTCCTTCTGAGCAACAAAATAATTCAATTCTACATAGAAAAATTATGTACTCTTACTGAAGCAGGACAGTACAGAATATTATTCATGCAATTTCAAATCTGCATCTATCTACAGTAAGAAAACAGTTATAACCTTTACTCAGCTAACGAAGACACAACAAGCCACTGGAATGTCAAGGAAATCACTACTGGAAAGCCCTTTGCCTTCATTTCACCGTGGTTTTACCTACCACTTTGGAGTTGAGGCTTTTCTTTCCTTGTGTGTACACAGCTCTTGCTTTTCCTATCAAAATATCTCCATCTCAACTCCCGACTTTTCCCTTTTTTTACCCTTCTGATTCTCTCCACCAACCTGCTACATGGAATTAAGTATGCAGGGACTAGCTGCCTATCAGGGTTTACCTACAAGAAGAACATTTAAGCAGAATTTTTACTTATTGGTATAGTCAGTGTAAAGAGTTAATACACAGCTTCTTACAGGAAAGCACAAGTCTTTCCATTTTGGGACAAAAAATGTAATGCCTGCAGTTATTTTAAATGTGTTAAACCTTACTTTAAGAATCTTGACAGGGGAACATTACTGGCGGAAAAAAGTATAGGCTGCTACAAGACAGATGTCACTATTTTTCTCTCTCAAATTACTGAATTCAGACCAAAAAGAGAAACAATCCAATGGAAAAAAACCCCAAACAAACAAATGAATAAGTATTAGGCAATAGGAAGCATTGCTATGAGAATCTGAATCATCCATGAGATTGTCCTGCTCTTTAGAGACAGAACAGAAGCAACAGGTAGGCCAAGAACATGTTCTTCATTGCCACTATGCAGTAAGATTACATATGCACTGCATATTTTTAATAGACCAAAACTATGGACACACATATGCTTATATATACTTTTATATGCTGAATACAACTAAAAAAAAAATAGAAAAGGCACACAGACTCCAGTAAAACAGAAAAGGGTCTGCTGCTTTTTGTAGTGTCAACATCCATATGCAAAACAGTAACGATGGTTCTGTATGATTTTAATAAATACTCTTATCAAAAGGCATTTATTAGAAAGTACCTAACATCGGCTCACAACGTGAAGCACATATGCCACTCTTGCAAGGGTTTGATTTCAAGACACTGGTAGAAGTCTACAAGAATCTGTACAGTTAAGCATATATCATAGCTTCCACTGGAGAGACAAAAGGTCTTCAAAACAGATGCTGGTTTTAGGAAAAAACAACAAATCCCCTTCTTTCTCAAAAAACCCTGCTAATCTGAATTAATAGATTTTCCTGTATTGCAAAGGAGGACAAAGTTTGCTTTCCACTCCAAAATATGCAAGGGAACTCAAATTGCAAGCATTACAAGGTCACTCACCCCTTCAAGCTACACTGCAATATCTACTTCTGGTGTTTACTTGTTTATGTGGGATATGTGGGATAAATACTGCAATGACAACTTTCTGCACATGGACTGCAGCAAAACCCTGCCAATTCACTGTATCATGGAAATTAAACCAATGTGTGATTATGTACTTTAAGACCCTCTCTTATCTGAAGTTGCCATAAGAAACATGAGCGAGGAGCGCAATTTCAAGGAAGTCCCTGTTTATTAGTCTTGGGTGCTTCTAAAAGGTTCTCTAAAATCTTTTCCTGATTTTTAAGCAAAGTACCATTGCACTTCCTTTGGCAGGACCTCAGGCTGAAGAGCTACATGGATCAATTACGTTTCCCTGATTCCAATTAGGTTTATATGTAAATAGCCAGGCTACTATTGAGACTCTAAAGTGTATCAAAGCATTTTGGTCTCTTACTAACACAAGTCTTGCTATGTCCAGAACTTTTGCTTTTCATGCATGAAAAACAGTGAAAGTGCTTCTTCTAATGTGCTACCAACTCATTACTGAAGAAACTGTCAGTTTTTATACAAAGGCAGGCCTAAATAAAAACCACTATTAGGTCCCAGAACAGTAGGTGAATTAGGCACATCCTTAGTTTTGAACACAATCGATTCTCCATAAGTCAATGGCACAGTGGTAGAAGTATTGTTACATAAAAACTCCAGTTAACAGAATATATTCCTTCAATGTCAGGGCAATTACAACTGAAGGAAAGCTCTCTGCACACAGTTACGCTTAGTAAAGCGCCTGAAACACTCCTCCAAATATTTTAGTGGGAGTTTAGTTTGGAATAAAAAAACAAATCCCAAAATCAAAACCCACCTTATTTCCACACAAACAAATGGCTGATTGAAAACATGTCATGGTTCAGTGGAATTAGAATTTCACTTCCTCACCCCCCCCAACAGATGTAGTAAAGAAGACCACTGCATGAACAGACTACTACAGGCTGTGACTAATCCAGAAGAAGAGCTGGGCTCTGAGGTTTTCCTTGAACACCTATTTTAAGACAACACTCATGAAGCAATAAAGGATCAGCTGTGCCCTAGGGACATGAACTGCACAGAACCCAACACACCATATTACCCTGAAATTTGCATCTCTTCCATCAACTGCGTGAGTTTTCCAGACATGTTCCCTTCCCTCCTCACTCCAAATTTTCTTTAGGAGTATCCATCTTTTTTTATGCAAGAAGGCACACAATCTTTTTGCGTTTGTTACACTTTAAGGTAAATATATTTCCACTATTTAAAACAGCATCATAAGTAGTCAAAACACAACTTCAAAAGGTACATATGTACTCTTCAAAGTACTTTGAGGCAATAAAAGCCCAGATGACACAAAATTCTGGTTTATTTTAAAAATTAATATGATTTTATTTTAAGGTACTGTTGGACAGTAGCCTAAGCAGCAGCTGCCATGCATACATCTCTCTGACAAACAAAGGAGTAATACTGCTCCCAATCATAAAACAATCTCAATGTTTTCGCTCGTCCACACAATCTTTGCTTTTGTACTTCATGAAAAAAAAATACTGCACAGGAGAACTGGAAATTCACTGAACTTTCTTAAACCACTGAGTAAAGGATGAAAAGAAAAACTTGAATTCACTGAATTCATCACTACTGAAATCAGAGGAGGCATTAAAGAAAAATTCAGCTTCCTTGCATGTAATTGTTACATCAATGTCCATCTATATGAAAAAAGTATTCTGACTCTCGTAAAACAAACGAAAGGTGGTTTTATCCTTGTTTTTATTTTTTTCTGCCATTATTTATGGCAGTCATTATAGGGCTTTATCCACACGTTCACACAGCCTTAACAATGTGAAACATGGTTGCTCAACTTTACATCATCTTCCCAAAAAAGATGCCAAAACAGTCCTGGAATACTTTTACATGTAGATGCTGATGTCAGCATAAATTTTCCTAACTTTTTACTTATGAGACAAACACACAGATACTCCATGGTTTCATCCTGTGAGGGGAAGACTAATTGCTTGGTGGAAAAATACTAACAAATGATCAAGAGTGAGCACCTATACTCTCATCTTTAGACGTTCTTTAAGTTAGTGAATTCCCCTTCTGAACATGCATTGCTTGGCAGGGAGTTACAGTGAAGCAGTAAAAGCAAACACATACCCAGCACAATGAAAAAACAGGTTCCTGTTCAGCTGAGCTGACATAGTGCATCTGAACACAAGTACAGATACTACAACATGGCTTTGTGGAAAACTACTACGCAGCACCATGCACTCAGACAACATAAAACTCACGCTTAGGAACAGATTAAATCAGCATTTTTTTCCAGTAATAATTGGAATAGGCAAAACATGAGGCATAAAAAAAGACATTGAGAACAGACCTCTTCGGTGTTTTCTGTTTACCATCTCAGCAAAAAAAGATTACTCAATCTGTTGTTTAGGACTGAGTAAAAGTTGAAGACAAACAGGAACCCTTCTGCTTCACGACAGAACAGCGTAAAACATCGGCAGTCAAGGCTACGTCTGCTGTCCCCAACAGAATTAAAGCCATGCACACAGAAACATGCTCCTGCAACCTCAAATACATTTCAGTACTGCACAGAACTAACAAAAAGAACAAAAATATTTTAGAATTGATAGGAACTACCTGAAATAATGAGACTTTGCAAAGGATATTTGTATTTGTAAAGAACATTATCTAATTTTATTTATTTCCACTTTCCAAAAAAACCCCCCACTTCTTCCCATGAGAGTCTTTTTATTTTGTCCATCAATTTAGTAATGAAATTAGTATCAAAGATTGCATCTGTTGTGTATGAAAAGGATAAAATTAATTCAGGAATGTCAGTGAAAGTGAGTGTTACCTGCACTTCAGCAGATCACAAGTTATCCCATCTGCAGTCCCAAGTTCACGCATGTCACCTGTCTTAAACAAGAAACTCTGTAATGGCTCACTTCTACCTCTTTTTGCCATCTCAAGTAGAGAAGTTACATATTTAATGTAATCAGGAAATGATCTTTCAGAAGCACCTACAATCTGAAAAATAAGCAAAAGACTTCCAAAATAATTTGTACTGATGTCCAAAAATACCTTACATACTCCCTTTAGTCTGTATTTCACTCCTTTCATTTGGGTTTTTTTGTTTCTTTAAATTTTAATGAAACTGTTTAGGTAACAAATGACTAGTAAAACTAAATAAATTCTGCTCATTGATTCAGAGCAGAATTCAAAGGAATGTGAGATCATACAACTTAGAGAGAAAAGAACTATGTGCAACAATCAGGAAGACTTCCATGAATTTTAAATTAAATTTTGATTATTCATTCTTGGGGAAAATCTCAACAACAGTCATGCGAAATAGAGGAATCCATCTCAAAAAACAAATCCTACCAGTAACCACTTCTAGAACACTTTCTAATTTATAGCATTCATAACTTTCAAGAGGAAGTGCAGATGGGACATCAGGAAAATGTTCTTCATCGAGAGGGTGGCTGGCCACTGGAACAGGGATGTGGTTATGGCATCAAGGCTGCCAGAGATCATGCAATGTCTAGATGTCACTCTTAGTTATATGGCTTAGTTTTAGGTAGTCCTAAGAGGATCAGGGAGTTGGACTTTATGATCCTTACAATTCCCTTCCAACTTGAGATATTCTATGATTAACTCAGCTATTCCAGGCACTAAAAATAAATATGCAATTAATTGTTCTTCCAGAGCTGCAGACCTCATATATTATCTCCACATAAATTCCTAGACAGAGAAGACACAGCCTAGATCTCTTCAAAGAGATTCAAAACTAAGTTTACAGTATGGGGGTGAGAAGTAAAAAAAAAAAAAAAATCTTAAGTTTATTTAGGTTATCTGAGAATTTCCACTGGAGACGCTATTCAAACAGTAACACCCACTAGGATTTCAAGGAAAGGATTAGAGTTTCTTTGACTTTTGACATGCATTATGGCTGTGGTTTTTTCTTTTATTTAAGGAAAAGAAAGAAAAAATGCCACCAAATACTGAACTAGAAGAACCAGGACTTATATCCACTGTAGTGCACTTGCTGCCTTAAAGTCTATTTTAAGATACATACTCATTCTGACACAGCTCTGCTTCCATAAAGTAAAACAAGAGATTGTCTCATTGCTAGTTTGCCCAATGGGCATCAGAGTTCTGAATCCAACTAAAATGCTTTTGCAAAATCTTAATGCACTGTGTTCCCTCTTCCCAGTGTTTCACAAGGTTAAAAGCCCCAAACAACTGAGAGATCTGCAAGTATAATATTGTAAGCTTCCTGTGATAGGCACCCTTTCTTCTGAAATTAAACAGCACTTTGCACAGGAAGTCAACACAGACTCACAAACAGAACTCATAAGTATTGTGTAAGATTAAACAAAAACACAGTTTGTTTAAAAAATCTGATGCCCACAAAAGGTTCCAGATCACCAGCTATGAAAATGAAAATTCTTTTAAAAAACCCAATAATGTTTATTGATGTTTACAATAATGTAACCATCCTCTTCACTTCAGATTTCTGAAGCTGCTATTGAGCACCAAACATGCCTCAAGATCATCAGAAATAAGGCGCAACATCTTTGCTCTAATATTTTCATATTCTCTGTGGTGTCCATTTCAGAAAGAAACTTATTGACCAACTTCAGCCCCAAATTTTCTTCCAGTCTTACTACCATCTGCAGGCTTTTAATTTCAGGGAACAAAATTAGGAAGCTCAGTGCATGAATATTGCTTTTCAGTACCTTAAGCTACATGCTCAAGCCCACAGGTCCATTTCTTCCAGTTGCAGGGAGCAGAAATTTTTAAATGTTTTGTTGCACAGTGCAGCAATAGTATTATGTCAAACAGACCTTTAAAACAACATTTCATCTCTTTCAAATGGAATGGTCTTAGCAGGATGACTTTAAAATAAAACTGTCCCCCAAACTGCATTACTATTAAAGACAAGCTCTTTTTACAATGCATACATGAGTGAAGAATACAACCCTGTGACTGAAAAAGGCTGTAGCTGAAAGACCTTCTACTAAGACCAGGATTAACTAGAGAACCAAAATATCTATCAACTGCTTGTGCAAACTGTAAGTTTAACACGACAATACAAAGAGAAAGGAAAAAAAAAAAATAGGGAGAAGGTCTCTCTTGCTAGTTATGCCACCAAAATATGCCCAGAGCTCATAACCTTCAGTTTCTTACGGATTCTAAACAGCAGCATTGAATAATAGAGGATATTTCATGTGTTTGAAAAAAGGGAAATGCAAGGTAACGAAGACATATTTATACATTCATAAAATAGTTCATAGAACCATAGAATGGATTAGAATGAACCTTAAAGATCATCTAGTTCCAACCCCCTTGTCATAAGACAGAATTTTTTTTTTCTAGTGCATGGGATTTTTTCTGAATTTGACATAAGTTTCAGACTCCGACTTGGCAGGTCACTGAGGACTTAAAATATGATTCAGCCTTAAAGTCTATTTACCTGGTACTACCTGGTACTCTAGCGATGGCTATCCAACATGCTTGTCATTTAACAGACCAAATGCCACCTGTAACAAAAGTGCTGCGTTTTCGGCAGGAAGGCTGTTGTTTTACACACTATCTAATTCCATATTTGGCCATGGTCGTGAATCTAACCAAACATACTTTAGTTTCAGTTTGATCTGAGAGCTTCATTTCCTTCTCTGTCCTGGACGGGTAGAATGTGTTACTATTAGTAGAGGCAGTAGCAACAAGGACTTTTCATGGTTTCATTTCAGGCACAAGCACAGGATCCACACACACTGCTGTATCACGATGCCAGCAAACGCTCCGGTATGCTTATCTCTAAGCATATGCAATCGCGTCGGCATTTCAAGCACTTCTGTCAATGCACGGGCAGCTCTGAAAGCCTTCTGGCGTTCATGAACACTCTCAAACACTATTTCGTACACGGCTGACACTTCTGTATTTTATTTCTCCTTTCGCTAGAGGGGAAAGAGGCGGGGGGGGGGAAGTGGGGAGGCACGCTCTGGCGAGAACGCCCCGATCAGGAAAATGCCAAGAACAGTGGGTCTGGTTCCTACTTCCCATCAAAATCATGACGGCTTTGGAACTCCAGACACCTATAAGGCTCCTTCAATGGTGCCACACACGGCGAGTGTACACCCGGTGTACAAGTAGCCCCGGCTTCCCAGTGTCAGTAAGACCCCGGCCGGGCAGTGAAGAAGCGCAACAGCGCCTAAAAAGCGAGGGACCTCCTGACATCTCTGTCGTTCAGGACACCTATTCCTAATTAACCTGAGACAATTTTCAAGCTGCGGACCACGACGGCAGCAAGACTACGTAGCTCTCGTTTTCCTCTGGGCAAGCAGCTCCCCCTGGACGCGGCTCCGCCGGGAGGCCCCGCGGCCCCTTCCCGGACTCCGGCAGCCGCCCGGCTACTCACCGCTGGGAAAGGGCTCCATCTTCCCCCCGGCGTCCGCTCTCAGCGGAGGCGCTCCCAGGGCTCTTCACTCCTCCTCCTCCTGCCGCCGCATGCTCCCAGGAGCGGCTCAGTCCCTGCCCACCGCCAGCACCGCCCCGCCGGGGCCGCAGCGGTATCAGCCAGCGGCTCCCTCCCTGCTCGGTAGCTTTTTCAGGAGAGGCAGCTCCTGCTAACCACCAGCAGCCGCTGTCTCAGCGTTCGCTTCCTCTTCGCCTCTGGCTGGGCCCCGCAGCACCGCCTCCTCCCGCATGGGCCCGCCTCACGCCGGGGAGGCCGGGGCGGGTTCCGGAGCCCGAGGGAGCGAGTGTTGGAATGTGCCGGCCCCTGGGCCGCTGCTCCGAGCGGGGCGAGCCGGCCGCGGTGCGAGCCGGCCGCGGTGCGCACTGGACGCGCAGGCGGTGGTGGTGCCGTCGGGCCAGCTTTGCCCGCATGTCCCTGCTGTGCCGTTTCCGTCACAATTTAACCTTACTTTAAAGGTTAAATTATAGGAACAAATAATTCCTTTGTCATCCGGTAGTGTTATGCTGTGCAAGACTCAAGAAGCAAAAGGCACAACTGACTGATACGAAATGTGATCAAATGATGCTACAAAGAAAGACTGGACAGTGTTTGGTTTCCAAACAAACACAGGAGATCCAAACGATTAATTATACGAACCGGACCTGGTATTTGTGAAAGAGGATCAGGCGTCCATGGTGGATGTAATCATGAAATATCAAAGTATTGAAACATCATTAGAGGTGGCTGCTGTGGGAAACGTAGAGAGAACTATAAACATCTTCAAGAACAAATTCAAGAACTAAAAATTGCTACAAATATTGTATTTATGGATTTTCCACTTGGCACAAGTGGGAAGTGGCGTCATGGCAGCTGCGAGCTTTCGAAGGCCCTGGGTCTCTTCAGCTTGAGGAGAGAGGACGGCCCATGATTTGGTTTTCAGGACACTTTTTACTTCTGTGGATATTGTGTGCATGTTTGCTAGTAAAACACATAGTATTGTATCATCTTGACCTATGTAGCATTTAATATCTACATAACATCTTGTACTATTGTGTTTATTGTAAAATGTGTTAATACCTATAATGAAGTATTGATAGGTGCCAGTAACACCTGCTGCCAACCCCTTTACCCCCAGAGGAGTGGGGACACGATAGACAAAAGTTTGCGATTGTGGCTGCACATCAACAAAGAGCCATAAGATTGAAGGTGAACCTAAAGTGACTGCAATCCTCTTGGTATTAGGGAGGGATTGTATGTAGAGATGGCAAAAGAATTGCGTGTGATATGTCACCTACCATCAATTTTGGACAAAATTTTCCTGATGTTTATCAAGGTGGCCAGACCATCTATACCTAACCTGGAAAAGGGACATACATAAATTATATATGTTCAATGTCTAGCCTCATTATTGACTTTCCTGCCTTCTTGTTCCCTGACAGCTACACTTCTGCCATCATCTGATTGACTGGCTAACTTTTTTTCATAACACAGGAGATTTTTAAACACTGATTTTTGGGAAAGGAGAAAATGGAAATAGATTACTCCCAAAGAACACAAATTTAATGCCCCATAGTTATTTTAAAAATTAAAAAATCTGAGGCTAACTGTTCTTCGGATAAAGAAAGGGACAAGGGCCAGGAGTCCACAGGAGCCCAGGCGCTAGTGCAGCTCTGTACCTCTTCTCTGTGTTTCATAAACCTAGAAGGGCCCTTTTCTACACATGATCATGTTTCACAGACTTAGTTATGGTGAGAACCTCGTAGCATAATCTAGGTCAAAGTCATGTTTCACACTAAGTCATTGGAGTTTAACACTGGCCCTAATTTTGGCACAGAGCTAAGTGAGTTTTAGTAACTATTTACATTTTCTCAGACACCCCTTAACATATCACAACAGCCCATCCTCAACAGAAAAACTTCTTTAAATTATTAAATCATCAAATCATTTCTTTTAATGGGATGACAGGTCTCTAGAGCTTTCTTTTCAAAGAACTAACCATGTTTGGCCTATATTTAAGTATATTAAAGAAATAATACTTATGTAGCTAGCTTTGCTGGGATTCTACACAGTGTCATACGGACACCAAAGAGAGGCCTGAATGATGTTTTTGAGCTTGCTTTCACCATTCTTTATTTCTGCCAATCAAAAATCCTTAATTAGTATAATACATCTTTGGGAAGTTAAAAAGCTAAAATAACATCAAGTTCCATTATATGTGCAGAGATTTCCATTTCCAGATTTTCCTATTAACATCAAGTTTTAAGATAATACAATAGGAATTAGTCATACAATATAAGTCAATTATAGAGCTCATTTCACAATAGCATTGTTTGTACTGTTAGTAGAAGGATAAGGCCTTTCGCTGAAGTTTTATATAATATCATTTAGAAAAAAATTGAATGGATTTGAAGGTCCATCTGTACTCATGTTGGTAAAAAGCTAGAATTTCTATGAATTTTTATTTTTTTAAAAAGTGCCTTAATGTTACAGGTCCTTTCCACTGTAAAACATATACAGTTTTAGTTATAGCTTGTAAGTGATTTGTAGAAGTGAAGAATTTTAAATTGTTTATTTTTTCAGATTTTAAGTCAAGTATTACCACAATCTCTCTTGCTCGCTTTTTTTTTTTTTAAAGATGCAGGATAAAACATTTCTGTGATTGTTCAAAGCCCTAAATATATCCTTAGAACATCTGCAATAACCTGTATTGTGCCATAGTTTGGTAGCATCCATTAGCATTATCTTAATTAAGATCTTTTCGTGGGTTAAAATATGTTTGCCAGCAACCCTGCACATTTTTTAACTGTGAAGATAAGCCATCTGTAAAGAATGCTTTAGATCTTGCAGCTTTTAGACACCTGGAAACATGACTCAGGCTGTCTTTTTCCGGTTTATTTTTCTCATGAAGGGCACAGAGATTTCATGAATGGTACAAGTGTCAGTAGACACTTAGGTGCTTTTGACCCAGTGGAAAGTCTTCAATTGTTTTCAATCGGATCTGCACGTAGGAAGCAACTCCACACAGTGAAGCTCTGTAGTTGAGAAGTTGCCAGGCCTCCAGGGGCTGGAAGGGGAGGGTTCATCAGTCTTGCTAAAACATGTCAGAAGTAGCCCAGATGCAGGTGTGGAACTGCTGAATCATTTGGCTGACAATCTTAAAATAATATGAAAAAATTGTCCCAACAAATAATTGTGCCTGAAGTTTGAGCTGAGAGATAAGGAATAAGAAAGTTCTTTTTATTCATTGACTGAAGTGGTTAGTACTACTGATTAATATGTTAACTTCTTCCTGAATGTGAGGTTTTGTATTTAAAGCCAAAATTGTTTCTTTGGTGTGCACGCTGCTCTGAAAAAAATCTGACACCCTCATCCCCTGCCAGCAGGAACTAGTAACCACTTTTTGGACAGAGTACTGTCCCAGGCAATTCATAGCACTGTGTTTGCAAAATAAATATCCTTATCTATGTGTCTATCTCTTTCTACAGGTGTAACCAGTTAAATAATTAAAGTAAATAATTTTGTGAACGGTGAAGCTAAATGAGGCACGGTTGTTTTTGGATATCTTAACTCATTGCAGATTATTGCTAGGAGAAGCAGCTGCCTCCATAGAAGTGTCATTGCTATCTGCTTTGTGTTGTCCACAACCCACCTGTCAGCAGTACTTCCTAGATACAGATTCCTCTTTTAAATAGACTTCAAGGTCACGCTGCTACCTTGCCTCTGGCCATGTCTCTTTCAGAAACATTAAGACCACCCTGTGTTTTCTTAGAATCCAGAAAGCCTTTTTATTCTCTGTGGCCTAGAACAAGGATTTGACATGGTGCCCAGCCCCAGTTGCAGTCGCATTCTCAATAGTCATGTAGTAATAAACACCTGTGGCATGTGAGCCTTTGGGTAGATTACAGTGCTACATTACAGATAAAAAACTCCAAGCTATTATAAGGAAGAGTCATAACAGGGTTAGAACACTGGAAAATTTTATTGTAGTATAGTCACTTCACCATAAATGCTTTTCTTGCTTTGCTGATTTTGTTTAATTCAGAAAAATAAATAAGCTACTGTAAGAACTTTCAGGTCCTAAAATTAAACCAGTGTATTTTTCTCTTTCTCTTGGAATATTACTAGTATGTTTATATCTCAGTTCTAAAGATCAACATCTACTGTTTCATTTCTTTAAAAAACATGTACTAGCTGGAAACTATAATGTCCTGTAAATATATCTACCAGGTAGCACAGGAGTAATTTACCAGTGTTTATGGCCAGAATGCTATTGGGCGTGATTCAAAAGTTGCTTTTTCCATAGGAGAAATTAGGATACAGTCAAGTGTGATGATTTAGGCAGATCTAACAGCTTGCAGCTTTCCAAGATGGCAGTATCCTTTTCCTTGCTCTGTTCTTGCCTCATGTTTCACTGCTTACCTTACACCAACTCTAATGCTTGTTATATTGCTCCAAAGGCTGATTTCAACTCTTCAGCTGCCTAATCTAGCAGAAAATTACTTCACCAAAATAGTGGATAATTTAATTTTGGGTTTCAGAGTTTTATCAGAATCTGCAAAGTATCTGGATCACAATAGCAACAGCAACAAGAGGGCTCATAAGCATGCAGCTAAGCGACCTCAGCTCAGAATTCTCCTCTGCTTCCAGTAATAAACTGTCTATGCCAGTCTGCCCCTTAGGGTTCTGTTCTTTGGCTGATCCATAAATCATCCCTAGATTTGTCTGTCATTCCTGTGATTCCATTCTCAGCTCAGCTCAGCTCAGGAAGCAGTCACTTCCTCTTATCCACCATAAATTGAAGCTAAATAGCATTGAAAATTACTCTTCTTAAATACTGAGAAAAAAATGGTAATAAATTGATTCACTAAGACAGAAGTTTTATAAAGTAGAAAGTCTGCCCAGAATAAATCCACAGTGAGCATTTTAAAAGCACCTAGTATTGACAAGATCTATTTCATTTTGAAATCAACACTGACCAACAGTAATAAAGCAACAATGGTTACGGATTTTTAGAGCTTCAATTACTGTGCTTAATAAATAAGATACAAACAGGATGCTTAATAAATAAGACACAAGCATAAGCATCCTATTTTTCATAGCCAGAATAGTACTGTAATTTAAGAAGTCATCTGTGCTTATGATTAATCTCTGAAGTGCCCCATTAAGCAACTGAATAGTATTACTTTCTCTTTTTCAAACTGGAGAGCTACTGAAGTAATAATCTGAAATTATCAGCCACATATCAGGTGCAGTGAAAAACTAGCACTATTCATTTAATATGTTCTTATTAATCTATTTGTTAATCTTTGTCTAGTACTACAAAGTTAAGTGATGTGAATCAGGCAAGTATTGAATATGAGAAATATGAACCATCCAAAGTAACTTTGCTCCTGATATGCTGAGTTCTATGAACGTGCCTACCATAAGGCACTAAGATGGTTGATGTGTTCTCAATCTTCCATAAAGCAGAAGTAAGCACAAGGTGTAGTGGAATGGTCAGTGTAACACATCCATATTATTACAGATACTTCTCTGAAGTGTTCAGTGTTGATATCTCTAGTTTGATTCTATTTGCACAGGGCAAAGAGGGCAAAACCCCTTGCACCCATTAAAAAGATTATAAAAGAAAATCATGTGAAAACAGTTTAACTAATACTTCTGTAGCAAAATAGTGTAGTTGACTAATGCTCTCTCATAGTCTTAAATTATTTAGTAAACTGTAGAGCTTTAACTTGCAACAAAAATGTAGCTTTCAGTCAGACAGGACATGTTAAAGGATAGAGAACATACCATACACTAAACAAGGTGCAGATGCCAGTGACATCTATTAAACCACGGTGCTCTAAGTTACAGCATCTCAAGACAAGGAAGCATAAAGTCTGGCTAATGTGTTTGAGTTCTAATTCAAGTATATATTCAGAAACTAGAGTTCTTTCCACTTGCCTGTGGTGAATTTTTCAGTGGTGTATTTATTTCACTGAAAGTCTATCCACATGTTGGCAGTGTTCCTTTAAAAACTAATCCTTGAGAAAGGCAGATAGCAAATTACTTGATAACACTGTGTTGAAGAGACATATTCTTGCTTCTGACTGAAATTGAATTAAAAACAATTTCAGGTATTAATACAATCCTTTTATTTTTTTTCTTTTAAGGAATAATGCTTAAATGGTAATGCTTTAATGCTAAATGCTAATGCTTAAATCTTAATGCTTTTAGCCCCTTTGTATTCCTGTTATCCATTCTAAGCAGTAGATTGAATTTATGGGGCTTTTGTGCTGCTGCTTGGTGCTAGTTATGTGCTATTGTGAGAAACTAGTTATAGAATTGTTGCTGATATTAAAATTATAGTCTATGTCTGTCCTTTAAAAAGTCTCTGTTCATACATTTAGTCCACAACCACATTAAAAAATACTGATTTCATGTGATTCTTCTTATTAGAGCAGCAGTATATTTACAAGATCTCTGCAGAGAAAGTAAATGCAGTCTGAGTCACAAAATAGCTGTGCGAATACTCATGAGTAAGAAATATGATCACATACACAGGTATGTGAAATTTGCAGCTGATGGCAGATGGGAAAGATAGTTCTGGGTGATGTACAAAAACATTAATTTAAAATCAGCTGGCCATTTGGTCAGGCTAGCTTTGACCCAGTAGATGATATAGATGTGAACTGATAGAGAATCCAAATAGCTGAAAAGCAACATCATTTACTGGACAGGTACCACTATCAGTTAGCAAAACTTGGTATGGATTAGAAATTCATAATCCTCCCACTTCTGGCTCCAAATGCAGGGAATAATTACCAGTAATGAAAGCACCATTAATGTACAAAATTGTTTCTGGGCATAAGACATAGTACTGAATAATGACATTTTATCTGGAATACCTTTCAAGTATTGACAAGCCCTTGAACTAAAAAAACAAGTAATTTTGTAGTTCAGCTTTCCTGAGGGGATTTATCTGAAGTCCTCATGCTCATAGAAAGTGGCTGGTGCTCCCTTTATTTTCTTGACACCTTTCACTGTAGTAGTTCCTTTAAGACTGAGTCATACAATAAAACAAGATATTGTCACAGAGGGGAAAAAAACAAAAGAATGAAAAAGGAAACTTATTTAAGAATCAAATAATATTAAATATTAGCCTAAGGACTCAGAGTAAAGTGGTCCTGTCTACTTTTATTCCTTTATGCAATAGTTTAAATATATCAGTTTTTGAAAACTTTTTAGATAGACCTCAGTTGTCAAGACCCTGTGTATGCTATAGTGTTAATGGGTCACACTGCTGATATGAATGGGTAGACTGACATAGCTCTGTTGGTCTTCAGTAGTTTTACAATTAATTACAAATCTAATGATTTAACTCCATAATTTCCAGACTGATGACTAGCTTTCCCATAGACTGGTATGAGATAGTAAAAATGTTGCTGTCTCTCCTGAAAATTAAACCATGGAAATATAACATAATACCTGCCCATTAGGTGAAAGAATGTGCTCAGTTCTCACTCAGATGACTTCTATGGAAGTGTAGAATTGTCACCACTACCATGTAATAACATGTTGCCAGCCAGGGAGAGGAGAAACAGAGCTCTGCATTTCACAGTAGTTTTAATTATCATGATTTGGTGAGCTAGGACACTCCGTTGCACCAGTACATTTCCAACTCAGAAGAAGGCAAGGCAAGGCAAGGCAAGGCAAGGCAAGGCAAGGCAAGGCAATTATTCTCTAGAACTAACTGCAAGTGTGCTTATGCAATTACTAGCCTGATGTTGCAACATCCTAGCTTGTTTTCCAAAATACCCACAACATGTCTGCACTTACCTGTCGCTATCATAATTAAAATGCCATTCTTTCTATCCTGCTCTCTCCACCAACTTCATTAAACGCAATAGTATAGGAAACCTAGGCAGAAAACCTAAGCTACTGTTGTGAAACCTTGGACCAAGCTCCTAAGGTGTGTAGGGACCAGCTCACTTGAAGCCTACAGCTTTGAACTTTTCATACTAACGCCGAGTCATCCACAGTGACACAGAACAACAGTGACCAAATAGTGGTTATAGTTATTTCAACAGTCTTAGGAAGGGCATATCTATCAAAAATAAAACAGATGGTTGTGAATAACATCCAAGACTCTTGCAGTCCTGTTTTTGAGGAATTTGCACAACTTGGATTGCATGTGCAGCAGCCTGTTTGTGCTCACTGTTCTGAGAAGATTAGCACTCACCAGTGCTACCTTGGAAAAATATCAGTGTCTTGGAGGAAGAGAGTTGTGTAGAGGCTATAAGGAGGCTTATAAGACTATTCTGTAGGTGAAACTTTCAAAGTACTTTTCATGTCGGGAGAGAATCTTACAAAACCCTCATAAATACCAGGAGATGCACACAGTATTAGAACAGAATGATGCCTGCCTGGAATGCAGAGCGTGCATTTTGAAACTCCAATGTTCTGCGAAGGGATATAATACAAGGAATATGCAATATAATCAGCACATAACAATGTCAGGGATAGTCAACTGAACATGCAACAACTGCCTTGAATCACTTAGTTCTGACTCACAGCAGTATGCTTCAAGCATAGATAATACTTTACAACTGCCAAATGAGAAGACAAACTGCAAACAAAACCGGTCATATTAATTTGAGAAGGCTATTAGGAGAAAAAAAATCTCTGTAGGCAGCAGACAAGATTTCACTTCCATATTTAACAAAAAATTGTGTGAGATGAGTGTGTGCCTGAAGGACGCTGTATCTAATAATAGCATTGCCTCACACAGTATCTTTCTATGGCAAAGGTTTCTGGGCACACCCACATGAGGAGAAATCTGAGCTGATCATAAATAATCCAGGCTGGGGCGGGAAACCAGTGGGAGCATACTGCCTCCCCAAGACAGTCAGCTTTATGGCACTAATGTGGCACCTGAGCTGCATTAAATGCTTGGACTAAATTCCTCAGAGAACACTGGAGTCTTCTGCAAAGGAACTTTCTTGCATCCAGATTCCCCTTCAAAAGAGTCTTGCAAATGCAGGTGCTTAGCTTCTTACAAATCCCAGTGGAAAATAAATCAAATAGACAAAAATTCTTAGGCACATGAAAGGTCTAAACTCTCTATGTATGATAAGATAGTTTTACATACATACTCTTTATGTGTCATGTTAGTTGATTATACAGTTTGTATTTGTTTGAGATTTGAATATATTTAGCTTTATTTAATTTTGCTTCAATTGCTCTTGCTATAAGCACCAGAAAATACCATCCTACCAAAAAACAGATGCCAATCGAAGGAAGAGAACTTTTTCTTCATTCAGTTGTCATAAGATACCAGCATGAAGTTAGATTAAAAAAAATGAGAAAAAAAAAAAACCACAAAACCCCTGAGGTTATAACAAGATGAGATGATGTCACATCAGGATTTTTTCATATCCCCCATTCAAATGCCAACCGATGAATAACAGGCCACGAGTAAAATATTCTTAGAACAAATTTAAGGTGTCATGTGCCTGATAATATTGAAATATTCCTACTTTCCTAACTGTTTTTGAGATCCAATTATTTGGTATATTTCCTCTTATGGACAATATATTTAAGCTACAGAACAAATGTAGGTTTCAGCTGTTGAAAAATTGGAGGTACACTGACATATGTCTTGCACATTTATGCTTGGAAATACTGAGAGTGATAAATAGCAAAATATTCAAGGAAAAGTCAGGCACTTCCTGGATCAGTTGAGAGCTTTTAGAGTACAATATACAGTTTGGAAAAAGTATTGCCTGCCAAACTGCAATTTTTCCCTGGAAGTGTACTGTTAGCAATGAAATGTTAGTTGGCAAAGTGTTTTGACATCAGATGAGGAATTCCTAGATGGATTTAATGAGAAATTAATCTTGCAGCGGTGGCCACTTGTCCGAGAGTGGCTAGCCCCGGCCCCACTGCAAGCTGGGAGTCCTTGGCTGCCGAGGAGTGCACACATGATTATAGACCGGAGAAGAAAGGATCGACTCTCCTTAGGTTGAACACAGACCAGAGCTTATTTGGCACAACCCTCACCTCGT
>JBBMKD010000115.1:28200878-28211163 GCA_037834095.1 Argya squamiceps
GACCAATCAGGGGACTGTAACTGGGGAAGGGTAGGGGGAGGCAAGAAACAAGTAACAAAAGGGGTACAGAGAACAAACCCAACATACAATCAACTTCAATTTACAAATCAATATTAACATAGAAAAATGCACCCCCACATAATCTAATGAATTAGAGTACTGTAACTTAGGAGCTGCAGTATCTTCTAAAATGCAGGTGTCTTAGGATATATCTGCATTGGATATTTAACTCAGCCTGAAGAAGGCAATCCTTGCCTGTGCTGAGTAAGAGGTACCAATGATTTGTTCTGTTCACATTAGGCTCTCCACTCTGTTCTTTCTGTCATATCACTAGGGACAGAAACTGTGGAGCAGGATGACTGGAGACAGAGAATTGTAGAACTTGGATCAGCCACGTTCTCTGGCTTAGCACGTGCCTGTAAAATACTCACAAGAAAATAGCTCATCCTAAATCTAAAGAGTCATCTCATTTGTCAAGATGTTACTGAGATATAGTGGGGATCAATTATATGTCCTGAAATTTTGGAGTGAACTTGAAGATAGCAAGGACTTGATTTTAGGTCTCTGTGTAAACATACTACTCTAGGTCTCTAGTAAACATACTACTAGCAAGGGAACCCAAATAATGGGAAGTTTGGACAAGAGCAAAACTCAGATCCGACCAATATGGTTAATGCTACATTCTCCGTTTATTCTTTCTAAAATGGCAGGTTATATACATTTCTACATAGTTTACATTTACAGGTGTATTCTCATTGGCATACAGCACAGGGAAAAATGCAAACACACATTGTTGAACAAACTCTTAAGGCGGCTAAAGTGTCCACGCTAATTACTGTACTTGCTAACTACTAGAAATACCTCTGTCCCTTGCCAGCACCTTAAGCTGTAATTCTAACTGTGCCATAGACTTGGCAGCTGAATTTCTACCTGCGCCACCAACTCCTACAGGCCTCAACGATGAGGCCCAGTCTGGGTGATTCAATTACAGTCCAAATACAAATCATGTCCACCTTCTCTAAGAAATTCTGCTACACATACTAATTCTCAGTCTTATACACGGTGCATATTATGGCTGAGACAAGTGTTAAGGTCAAAATCTCTCCCTAACAGATGAGTTGCTAAGGTCACTGGTGAGACTGTTGGTGTGATTCTACAGGCCTGAGCAATTGTCACCTATAGGTCAGGTAAAGTGAGAACTGTAAGCTCAATAATGAAGACTGAGGTAAGTGTCCTGACTACTAGCAACTGAGCAATGTAAAATTTTGTCTTGTTGATTTTGTTTTGGGGTGCCTTTGTGTTTTGATTTTTTTTGTTGTTTTGTTTACAGCTTTTTTGTTTGGTTGATTTTTGTTTGGTTTGGTTCGGTTTTGGTTTTTGCTTGGTTGGTTTGAGGTTTTGGGGTTTTTTGGTTTGTTTTGTTTTGGAAATTTTTGTTGGTTTACTTTTCTGTAGGCAGAAAATTGTTTTTAACATTCCTAAATACATTTTTACATAAACTCCAGTACTGTTTCAGATAAGCAGCCATTCCAATTTCTCTCCTTTCAGTCCTGCATTACACATCTAGTAAAAATTCCTTCTTAGTTTGTTGGAAAGAAGGTGGATGGGAAAAATTCACCAGTAGTAAAGCAATTCAATCAGAAATGTCAGAGTAGAGTAACAACCTACCTTCAGACAAGATTCACATAATAAATTTAATTAATCAGACTGTGTGTCTGCACACAGTCATTCGTAGTGTACTCAATGATTCCAGCAGTAGTTCATTGCACCATTGTAACTTTATCTCATGCTTGATCTCTTCTCTCTACAATTTCAGATTAGCCAGGTATACTATTGTCTGTGAAAGTATTTTCTTCTGAAACTGAGTTCATCATCTTCAAGTATATCATTCTACAGTTATTTTGTGCAAAACAACATGAAGAAAACATGGAGAATATCATGAAACAAAGCAAGTACAGAAAATTAAGGTAAATTACCTAATAACAATGGCTGGCCCTTGCCAATAACAAGCCATCTCATTTTGAAAGAATTGCTAGACCGAGGTAGCAGTGGTCATGCAGAAAGAACAGCTCCCAACCAGCCAATTTGTATAGGCACTAAGTAATATATTTTCTAGTTCTTTCACAGATAATTATTAGGACTATTAGCAGAATTTAATTTGTTGTAGAATTTTCATCTTATTAAATGTAAAGAAAAATCTTGCTGTATATGAGTGTTTCTCATAATCTGGGATCCTGACCTTTGTAGGAAATGGAAGATACCACATACTCTCAGGAAGCAGCTCCCCACTTTTTTTATCAATTTGCTTTCTCTGGGGCATACAAATGAATTCTAGATATAATAACTAGCTGCCAGGGTTTACATTAGTTACTTGCCTTTACTTTCTAGTGGCAAAGCACTTCTCCAAGAAAGGAGAGGGACTGTGATCACATGTAGCCACTGAAGAGTAGCTGATTCTCACCTCTTTCTACCCAATGCTGGAAATTTCAGGTGAGCTAAAGGCAGATGAACTTTGGAAGCATCTAAAGAACACTGTCTCTATGTTGGATGTGGCTAAAACAAGGCCTCAGAGAAGTAATGCCTTTAACCAAAATGAATATGAAAGATGAATTATATATAATGATGTAAAAACCAGCAAGAGATAACAGTATGATCAGTTGACTGATACAGAATCTCTCACCTCCCAGAAACCCCAGACTGGGATGTAGTGTTCAGGGCTTGGGGCAGAGTATGTTTCAAGTTGATCGTCCAAGTCTTGTAAAATTCTTACAAGTCACTGTGGAAACCTAGCTGCACAGTCTTAGCCTTGCATCGTGTGAGGCAACTGGATGCTTCCTTGGAGTCTGCTTTCACAGAAATAAATGAATTTTTCCCATCAAAAATGTCAATTTAATAATTTTTAGCAATCTTAGAAGTAAGAAGTAAGAGTCAAAGCATTGTGACTGCTGACTAACTTGAATGGCTTGTATAGGGTATTTTGTTGGCTAAATGCTTTTAATAAAGGCAATAAACTCCCTCTAGAATGGTGTGCTATAGTTTCTTTATTGAGCGTCCTGGTTTTTTGTGTTTTTAAATGTTGCTCACGAATCTGGGGGACATGGAGATGGGGGAAAACGGGCTGTGACGCTATTTATTTCACTTAATAGTGCCTTAGGCATTTTGGAAACTCTAAAATAACAAAGTAAAGAAACACAATTTCAGCTAGGAGAGAAACCAAATTAAGAACTTGCCAGGTAGGAAAAGAGATGAAACCAGGGCACTCTTCTCCCAGGCTTCTGACTTTATTCTAGAGAATTTTTCAGACTAGCACTGAGAGGAGACTCGCTGAAAGGAGACTCCATTTTAGACCATTGTTGCAAAGAAAGTTTTCAATAGAAAGTTTCAGTGAAGTGTAAAATCTTAGCAGAAGGAGATGAGAGAATTTAGAGTGAGAAAAATTGAAGAAATCATTTGATTTAAAGTCAGATAGCAGCTCACTGACAGAGCCAAAAGTAGAATTAAATGCTCTGACCCATTATCATATGTTTTCTACTGGACTAATTCTCTGTAGCAGGTTCTAGATTCACCTATAAAGAAATCTAATAAATATCTAATAATCTATTTTCTCAGTCCTGCATCCTTCCAGTTGAGTCAATTCAGCCTGTACCCAAAAGCTTTTAGCAATACCACACTCATTTTTTCTGTTACCAAAACTGTAAAAGACAAAAATCATAATTGGAGAAAGGGATAGAAGGAAATAGGAAAAAGTGTCTACTCACTTTTCTCCTTTTAAGCTGTATATCTCTGTATAATATTTACAGTATTGTATCATGATAACACTCTTAATATCTTCACAGCCCTTTGTGTTTTTTACAGCAGATGCTCTTTCCAAACATATTGGCCAGTTTTGAAACAGGGAAAACTTCTCAAGATTCTTGCCAGTTTGCATGTGTACCTTTGCTGTTGCCAGGTTCATCAGGTTTGACTCTTTACCTCAAGAGTTTCTTTCTGAGGGAACAGTATACCTGAATGATGACCACCATCAGAAAAGAGAAACATTTACATCCTTTTTCACTTAGATCATATATATCAGACATCATATCAGTCATTTTCAACCTGGATTCAGCAGCTGGTCTGAGGCTGTTGAGATTTTTGCCCAGCTGTCTGATGCTTCTAATGATGAAGCTTCTAACTGACACAATCCCATTGGTTTACAGCCACAGTCCATGGTTCTCCAGAGGCTTACAGACAACTAAATAAAGACATGTCAGTCAGTGCCTGATCTGGATCAGCTTTAGTCAAGCACCTCTACCAGAAGAACATTCCTGTCAAATACAGTAGAAAAGGTAAACCATGACTTTAAAATATATAACCACACTAGTGAGCTGGGAATTTTCCTTATCCTGATGTCTAAGGCTGTGCATGAAGATAGACTGCATCTTCCAAACCAGTGACTTATGAAAATCTGTAAAATCACAGGAGTAAGGTGAGCTTGTTTTTCTGCAAAGCAATGCTCCAGCCCATTATGGCTCTAATTTATAATAAGTTCTGCTCATGTCTTTTGACTTCATCTTTCTTGAGATAGGTTTTATATCAAGGAACAGAGGAAGTTATCCTATCATGGACTAGAGCACGTACTGAATTTTGTATAACTTTTTAATAGTGATTAAAATAACTCCTTCTGGGTCAGTTTTCTCAATTAAAAATTCACTTTGATTTTAATAAGATCTTACTAATGTTAAAATTGCATTTGGTTTTAAATCCTTTGGCACAGTATATGGTCCCTAAAGGTAGCCCATTGCCAGTGCTTAATAAATAAATATAGGAAACAAAGGAATAAATACAAACACAACTTTCAGCTTCCAGAAAACTTGTGTGAGAGAGTGATTATTCATCATATGCATGTCTGTTTCATGAGCTATGTATGTTTTCCAAAGTAAAGCCTGAACCCAAACACAGTTTGTGTGTGAAGATTAAATCTCTTTCTGTATAATTTAGGAAGGGCTACACATACTGCAGTAGTAGGAAATATTGGCAATGGCAATGCATTTGGAGGACACTAGCTCATATCATACTGTATAGATGAAGACTGAACTAACACAGACATTGGGCTAAACTGTTACCCTTGATTAGCTAAATATCCAAACTTTATCTCTTCTTCTTTCCTCTAATCATACAGTCATGTTCCAGTTCTCTAAGACACAAGTTTAATGGGATTAACTGTGGTATTCTATGCTTTATTTTGTTCGTATGTCTAAACATCTTCTAACTCACTCCCAGAAAAAGTAAAATGCACTCCCAAAATTAGTTCTAATACAGAAAAAAGCTGATTCAAATGTGTGAAGATGAATATAAATATTTTTTCAGCATCAATTATAATATTGAAACTGTATCCTCCACGTGTTTCTCATAATTGAGTTTCTTTTAAATTTCCTTTTATGTACAGCAACATAATTTCATTTAGAAGCACTTCTTTACTGTGACAGCCAGTAAGAGGGACTTGTTAGAAAAAATTTTTGTAAAATATATTTGTTTGTTACTATTAGAAGAATGACTATACTGGTTTGATCTCCCTGTAAATTAAGTTAAAACGGTTGCCTTTGTCTTGTTCTTTGTTCATTTCCCACAAGAATGTATGGATTGAACATTTGCATTTCTTCTGTGGTTGCAGCAGATAACCACCCCTATTTTCTATTTTATTTCTCTCTACCTCTGTGATAGAGACAGTTCCTTGGTCATGACAGCTATTTACATTATGAATAACTGATATTTTTTTTAAAAGTGCAAAAGAAAAAAAGTAGAAAATACAGTTTATTAAAACCTGATTTATGACACAAAAAAATAAAGCTAGAATCGCATTGGGAAGAACTTCACAGTGGTAAATCTGGCTAGTTGATAGGTCAGTAGCTATCTGGCTGTCCCAGAAGGCTGATGCAATTTGGATAACACTACATTGCTTGCCAGAGGTAATCTAAGAAGAAGAGAAGCACCTACAGCTTCCTCAGAGTTTTGTTGGAGAGATGAACACCATCTGTGATAATCAGAGCATTATCATGTTGACAGGATTTTAGAGATTTGACATCATTTTAGAAACCTGTATTTGCAAGTGTATTTTTCCTTTGAAGGTTCAAAGAGCTGCAAATCACTTAAATCAGGTGAGAACAGATGCAATTGAGGACTGCTTACTGAGCAGTTCAAAGTACAGGCTGCTTTGCTTGCTGGTACTAGTCATTTCCAGTATTTTTAACTGCTGAGCTGAAGGAACAAGAAGCATATAGTATTACAGTAGAACATCTGGAAGGAAAAAAAAAAAAAAAAAAAAAAAAAAAAAAAAGTTTTTACTAGAATATAAGTGAATTGAGTTAGAACAAGTCACACAGAGACCAGAGAGACAAAGAATAAGCAAGATCCCACCCTTGTTAAGTCTCAAAGTTCAGAATAGGCCACCTTCCTTTCTAAACTCCTTAGGAATCCTAGGAAGGGCTAAATCCAATCTTAGTGTTGGGTTTATGTGCAGTGAAATTAACCTATGCAAAGTATGCAAAGATAATAATAATAATAATAATAATAATAATAATAATAATAATAGGTAGCTACATGGATTAGTAACATTTCATTACTATTAAATCAGCATTATTTCAATCAGTAACCAAGGATGTGTCAAATGTCTTTCTTACCCATCTTGGGTAATAAAGACTATTGCAGTCTCAGGTAAAGAATTTCAAACCTCATGAGACATCCCTGCTGAAGAGGGGAGTCACCTGGCATGCATGAAGGAGAGCTCAAATTGGGCCCATCCTGATTTACAGAGTGAAGTAGTTGGCTCCTACTCAGTAATAAAGACCAGACAGATGTCTTCATTTCAGCTGTGCCATCTTGTTCTGTGTTTTAGTTATCTTGTACGTTTAGGTTTTGAAACTGTCTCTAGAATATTTTTATGAGGCATTTTCACTCCTTTATACATGAGCCAGGAGCTTAGCAGCACACAAGTTCATCACAGGACATGCTTAGTCTGAGCAAAGGCATGGGTGGTGGTAAAGTGTATGTGTGACAACCATGTTACACAAGATTTGCTGTGATTTTGCTTAATGCACTTGAATGTACTTGATACTTTTCTCTCATATTGACTTAGTGGTGAAGTATTATAAAAGTCCATGTTTGCATTCAAAAAATAGCTTGCAGTGAGAACACTGTCTATGATTTTGTGGAATTTTTTCATGAAAATAATATGGGTTTTATAAAAAGTAAAGAAAATACTCAGATTTTTAAATCTGCAATGTAAATATTTCACTTGTATATAATGAGATCATATTTTCACTCATTAATAATCCTCCAATGGATTTACACTTGACTAATACAAAAGGCAGCCAATTTTTCATGTTAGAAGCTAATGATTCCAGATCAAGTTAACAGCTGACTGAACACGCATACTGCATTTTTCCAAGCAGCTGGAAATCTGCCCAATATACAAGACAGAGATGATTTCACTGACTGTTTATCATTCTGCCTTTCTGAAAGTCTGTCCTTCTTGAGCAAGCTAATTGTTAACCAACTATGGCATTCACTGCTGAGCTGGGGTAGCTCATATTAACAAACGAGCTAAAGCCTCTCAGTACATGAGATCACAGAGGCAAGAAAAAGTGTTCTGGTCCGTAAAACAGAGTGGTGGACAGAAGAAAATACCTGAGAAGCTTTCATCACTCACCAAGGAGCTGAACTGCTACACTGTACCATATAAATGTAGCAGCTGGCAGAATCAAGGGATAAGAAAGGTCAATGAAGGCATTTGCATTCCTATGTTACATGGCAAGCATAAGAACTGCAAATCAGAGTCCTGTGTGACACTGGAAGTGACTTTGTTTAACATTATTACAGCTGACAAGCAGCAGATGGGACAAAATAAGACTATACCTAAGGACAAGCTGTTATTAAATATTAACCAAAATGTCAGTTCTTTGTACTGTAACCACTCTGGCAAAATTCAGTTTACCTTCTAACAGAAGGTCAGTTACTTCCTTGCCTAGTTAACCAGATGTTAATTTTTCTCTTTTCTCTTTTAAATTTCTTACTAACAAGTAATTTTCTACTTGCTTTGCCTTTCGTCATAATTTTGCCAGGCATCTGTTATATAATTCATAGTGTACTAAAAAAGAGTAGTAACATGGTTAAAATCTATGTACTTTACCTTAACAGAAAAATCCACAAGCCATAGGAAAAATGCTTAAGAGGAAGCATACAAGAATGCATGTCTTTTAAGATGCAGCTGCAGTTTACAGATACAGGGGGTAGCAGGTCTTTTTGTTCAACCCGAATGTCACATGTGATGTCTGTGTAGTGTCTTTCAAGTCAAGTACTCCAAATAATCTGGAAAAGTACTCCAGAGCACTTGAAAGCAGGAAAGAAGAAAAATTAGATGTTTTGATCTAATTGTAATTAAGACACGTACACAAAAATATTTCTCATTAGTTTCCTACTAACACATCTTTATGACTGCTTGAAAAGTAAACCACTGAGTAGAAGACCTTATTTCCCACAATTTCCACCCCACTTACTGAAAAAATAACTTTTTAATTAAAAAAATGAATGAGGAAGAGAAGGAGACAGGGGTGAGGGGACAGGAAGAATGGAAGGTGAGGGGAGAGGAAGAGAGTGAGGGAAACGGTGGAGGTGCAGCACCCCCAGAAACTGATCATATGCTAGAAGATATTGTAACCCAGAAAGCTTGTCATCGAGAAAGACAAGAGCTCATAATCAGTTGGCAGAGCTGAGTAGCTTGAGAATGGTCCAAGCAAACCTTCATGAGACAGTGTGTTGCCAAACCTCTAAGGTAGGAGATGCGAGAAGACTTGCACTGGTTTTGATTCATGAGTTAGTGCTTGTGTACTAGGTTTGTGTGGCCAGGCTTTGGTAGTGGGGGAGGTACAGTCACTTCTATGAGAAGCTGATGGAAGTTTCCCCTGTGTCTGGCACATCCAATGCCTTATGTCTCCAAGACAGACCCACTGCTGGTCAAGGCCTTTCCAATAAGAAATGGTGGTAACGCCTCTGTGATAACGTATTTAAGAAGAGAAAAAAAGTTATTGTGCAGATGTAATTGTGGACAGAGAAAAGAGGGGTGAGAATATGTGGCAGGAACCGTTCTGAAGGCACCAAAGTCAGTGGAGATGGAAGGGTAGAAGATGCTTCAGGCACTGGAGCTGACATTCTCCTGCAACCCATGGTGCAGACCATGGTGAAGCAGCTGTTCCCATGCAGCCCATGGAGATCCATGAGACATCCACCTTCACCCTGTGAAGGAGCGCCATGCTGGAGCAGGTCGGTGCCTGAGAGGAGGCTGTGACTCTGTGGGATGCCCATGCTGGAGCAGAGTCCTGACAAGGACCCATAGACCTCTGGAGAGAAGATCCCATGCTTGAGCAGGTTTCCTGGCAGGGCTTGTGATCCCATGGGGGACCCACGTTGTAGCAGGCTGTGCCTGAAGGACTGCATCCTGTGGGAGAATGACCCACATTGCAGTGGTTTGTGGAGAATGGTTGCCTTTGGGATGGACCCTTATTGAAGAAGCTCATGGAGAGCTGGCTTCTGTGGAGAGACACTGGAGTGGAGCACGGGAAAGATGCCTGTCCCCAGGCAGCAGCAGAAACATGTGATGAACTGACCACAACACCATTCCTTGTCTCCTTGTGCTGCTGAGTGAGAGGAGGTAGGGCTGAGAGGGAGGGAGGGAGGGAGGGAAGGAAGGTGTTTCTGAAGTATTTTTTATTTCTCATTATCATGCTGTGATCTTGTTAGTAATAAATACAATTAATTTCTGTAATTCAAGTCTGTTTTGCTTGTGACAGTATTTGATGAATGATCTCTCTCAGTCCTTAACTCATAAACCCTTTGTTATATTTTCTCTTCCCTTTCCATCTGCAGAGGGGAGTGACTGAGCAGCTTTGGTGGGTGGCTGGCATCCAGCTAGGGTCAACCCATTACAAGAAAACTTCAAATAAATACTACTAACATTAAGACCTTCTCATTCTTACCACTCTCCCAGGCAAGACTGTTATCCAGCCAGGTGTGATATTCAGACAGATTTATATAAAAGTGTGATCTGTGACAAGTTCCAGGGGTCACCAAAGTCCAGTTCTTAGCTAAAAAAGGCAATCAAGTTACAGAATTATTTGTATTTTGTCTTGGGTTGTAGAATAAGATATGCACAAAGTATTCTATCACCCTCTTCATCGTCTGTTGAAACCAATTGTTGAAGCAGTGTTCTTCCAGGTTCCCCCTCCCTTTCCTGTTAAGGTGTTTTTCTGTTAAG
>JBBMKD010000115.1:28211263-28224322 GCA_037834095.1 Argya squamiceps
CTTTTTTTCTTTTTCTTATTAAATTGTATTTCTGACTTGGAGCCTCTCATTTGTTTTGCTTTCAAACCATTACATATTTCTATAAAGAAAAAAATTCTGCAGGAAAATATGGATTAAGTCTGTTTCTTTTCTCTGTAATTTTATTCAAATATTATTACTCTTTGAAAATAATTTTTATACCAGCTATTCCATATGAAATATATTTACTTACTTAATTTACTACTCATGTTAAGATGGAATGTTAAGTTTGAAAGTGATCTTAAAGATCATCCAGTCCCAATTCCTGCTGCCATGGGGAGGGACACATCCTATAGACCAGTTTGCTCCAGGCCTTATCCAATCTGGCCTTGAACAATGCCAAGGCTGAGACACCCACAACCTCTCTGAGCAACCTGTTCCAGTGTTTCATCTCCTCCTTTACTTCCTCTTTAGAAAGTTAAGAATTTCTTTCCAATATCTAACTTAAATTTCCCCTCTTTCAGTTAGCACCAATTAGTTCTTGTCTTATCACTACACTACTTTATGAAGAATCCAGCTCCAGCTTCCATGTAGGGCCCTTGAGATAATGGAAGATTGCCATGAGTGTCTACACAGCCTTCTCCAGGATGAACAGATGTATATTTCTCAGCCTGTCTTTCTGAGGGAGGTGCTCCACTCCTCTTACCAACTTTATGGACCTCCTCTGGACTTATCCCAGAGCTGGATGCAGTGTTCCAGCTGGGTCTCACCAGAGCAGAGCAGAGCACAGCACAGCAGAGCACAGCAGAGCAGAGCAGCAGTGAAGCAGAATCCCCTCCCTCGCTCTGCTGTCCACACTAATTTGGATCCAGCCCTTCTGGGCTATGAATGCACATGGCTGGGTCATGTTGTGTTTTTGATCAACCATCACCCCAAGTCCTTTTCCTTAGACCTGCTCTCAATCTCTTCTCCATGCAGTGTGTAACTGTGGCTGGTATTGCCATGACCCAGGTGTAGGACCTTGCACTGCAAGTAACCTACCTGTTACCTTTGATATTTCAGGAATGCTTTGGATTTTCATGATGATTCACCAATAATATAGTTAGGAAATGTCAGTGTTTCTTATTAAAAGAATCTTCTCTTTTTCCCACCATTCTTCTATCACTAGAAAGGCAGCAGTTGACTGCAACAGCACATATCGCAGTTTCGTAATTATATAAGGATACCTTATATATATATATATATATATATATATATATATATATTCCTTAATTCCCCCCTCATAATACCACACATCTATTTGGGAAAGCAGCAGATGACCATATGAGATTACAATAAGACAAGTTTTCTTTGTTTTTTTTATTCAATTAAAGAAATATTCAGACTCCATTAGAATTACTGGAAAATAACGTCAATTAAAGACAAATGGCTATTACATGCCTCGTGTCAAGTAAATTTATGGTCATAACTGAATAACTAATGTAAAACAACCATCTGGACTCAGGGCCAGGAATTAAAAGGATATTAAGCTCTGGCACCCAAAATAATAATGTTTTACTGAGTTAGGGTAAAAGGCAAAGTGGCAGCTCATAAGAGAATGTAATTTCATGAGTGAAAGAGTGATTAATAATTTGGTCAACATGTTAAAGAAGTTTAGAAGTTGCAGTATTGAAAACTAAATATATCTATACTTTCTAGTTCATTTTTATGACAAGAATTATTCCTCAAAGCTGGATTCAGTCATCGGACACTTGCACATATGACGCTTTTTTCAGCTGTAGGAAACTCTATGCCAGGAACTCTGTGGTGGTCCACAAACCAGACACACTCTAAAATCCTACCAAAAACTTCTTTGTGACAGGCAGAAAGTAGATTCATGATCTCAGCCACTACTGTTGTGCTGCTGGGCATGTGGGCAGCCAGCTTTCCTGTGGGTAGAAGTGTGGTTAAGGAGAAGAAAAGTGCAGTATGGATGCAGAACATGCCTTCCCTTTAGCAGTGCTGGTTCACTCTGGTGCTATAGTCCAGCAGATCCATGCTGGAGCAGATGGATATATCTGAAGGAGGTTGTGACCATGCAGAAAATCTGCAGTGGAGCAGGCTCCAGGCAGGACCTGTGGACCTGTAGCCTTGTGGCCCATACTGGAGCAGGTTTGCTGGCAGAACTTGTGACCCCATGGAGGAACCATGCTGGGGCAGTCTGTTCCGCAAGGACTGCATCCTGTGGAAAGAGCCCATGCTGGAACAGTTCATGATGAGCTTTAGTGTATGAGACATTCATGAAGAACAGTCTCCTCTGCAAGGGACCCTACACTCAAGCAGTGAAGGACTCTGAGGAGTCCTTCCTGTGAGGAGGAAGAAGCGTAAGAGATGTGTGAAGAACTGACCTCAGCCCACATTCCTCATCCTTTTGTGCTTCAAAGAAATGGAGGAGGTGGAGAAATTAGAGAGTGAAATTAAACTCAGGAAGGAAGGAGGGGTGAGGGAAGGTCTTTTAAAATTTGAGTTTATTTATCTTTATCTTACTCTGATTGGCAATTAATTAAACAAATTTTCCCAATTCAATTTTATCTCTGATGGTAATTGGTGAGGGATCTCTCCCCGTCCTTATGTTGACACATGAGCCCTTGGTTCTGTTTTCTTTCCTCTTTTCAGTTGAGAAGTTGGGAAGTGCTGGAGTGGCTTTGATGGGCACCTGGCATCCAGTCAGGGTCAGCCCACCACACTTGCCTACTAAGAAGTGAGGAAGCATCTGTGTATGCTTGAGATGCCTTTTTCCAGGCAGCTGCATTATGGCCACAGTTGTGACATTGTCTCCCCTGGGCAACAAATGTCATATTTCTTATGTCTGTTCATGTGGGAATAGTAGCAAAGTCTATTCTTTATTTCTTTTTCCAGCAGACATCTAATAATGTCAGAACCAGTGGCACTGGCAAGACTCCATGAGATTTACAGCCTGCAGAGAAAGTTTCTCTGTCAGTTCACTTTGAAAGTTTCTGTTGCACCTACTCCCCACTTCAAGAAGATGAATGACTGATTGTTTGAGAAACTAAGAATAAGTTATTTGCTGCTTTAGAGAAATGCAGAGTGCATGTACACTCTTATCCCATTGTTTCTCTCCACAGAGCATTATGTCTCCTGGCTCGCAACAGGTAGATAGAGCTCTAGTTTTGGTAGGTCTGTTCCTTCAAAACGGGTGACTGTTGGCACTGACAGATGAAATTGTGCCAAGTTATAATATTTGATGTAATACTCATTGGTTAGTATTCCACATATAATATTTTATAGGGGATTGAGATGGTTTAAAGAGATGGAGTTCTCAGGAAAAATTTTGAAAATACTGCTTTTTTTTGCTTTGGTCCATTCCAGAAGTGATCAGGTTGGACAGAGCTCTGAGAAGCTTGATCTAGTTGAAGAATGTCCCTGTTCAGGTGTGTTGCAGGGCTGAGTTGGACTAGATGACCTTTAAATCTTCCTTCAAACCTAAATTATTCAAATGACTCAATACCTCCTGTTGTGTTGTTGAACAAGAAAGTCTAACCTGAATTCTTCCAAAGTATCATTTATGTTTCATGGGAAAAGTATACAATGCCCTAAAAATACTGTTCTATATTTAAAAGGCCACTGCATTTCACCATACTTTATTAAAAGTGATCACAGACACCAGTTGACAGACATCCTCCACTTGAAATTGCAATGAATGTTTTAAAGGGAGATAGCAAGGGTTGCCAGCACTTTTTCTCAAAAAAAAAAAATTTCTTTGCCAAAGATGAACTGTTAAGAAGTCCTCAGTGGATAATCAGCAGCCTCTTGTCTCTTTGTGGTTCAAACTATGAATATGCTGCAAGGGGACAATGATATGGTGGGTTGACCTTGTCTGGGACCCAGAAGCCCATCAAGCTTCTCTATGATTCTCCTCAGCACAGTGGGAGCAGAAAGAAAATAAGACAGGAAACAAACTCTCATGGGTTGAGATAAAGTCAGATTAATAAAGCAAAAGAGAATGTTGCATGTGTGCAAGCAAAGAGAAAAAAAAGAAAACAAACCTGAAAGATTTTATTCTTTATTTCCCACCAGTGAATGCTATCCAGCCACTTCCCAGGAAGCAGGGCTTCAACACACACAGGAGATGGCCCAAAAGGCAAACACCATAAGTAATGAAGGCCATACCTTCCTCCTCTTTCCCTTAGGTTTTGTACCTGGACAGACATCCTATGTTGTGGAAAACCCCTTTGGTCAGTTTGGGTTGGCTGTCCCAGCTGTGTGCCCTCCCAGGGGCACTGTCCAGTACCACTGCCCAGCCTCCTGGCCTGTGTGGGTGGAATGCTGGAGAGAGAGGGTGGTGCTGTGCCAGCACTGGTCAGCAGCAGCCAAGGCACTGCTGGGTCATCAACACCTTTTCAGCTACTAATGCAAAGCACAGCACTGGGAGAGCTGCTGTGGGAAAATGAAGTCTCACCTCAGACAGACCAAATACAAGTGTAAAGGCTGTAATAGGAGTGTGCAGAAAAATCGCTGGCATTTGTGCGAGTTACATTATTTGTGTGAGTTACATTAGCCTAACTGAGAAGTCAGCCCTTTGACTGCATTTGAACAATTTGATTCTGTTTAAAGATCCTTTTATAGTTTCCAAGCATGCTAAAATGCAATCTGCATCTGGATTACTCGCAAAGCAATTGCAAAATCTCTCATTATGTAAAATGGCCACGTTTGGACATCCATAAGCCAATAGACACTAAGTGGGAGCAATTAGCCTTATATTGAGTCCAATGGAATAAAATATCAGAGAGGAGGACAGTGACTCAAGGCATAAGAGTAATTTATTAAAGAAACAGAGCTGTCTTGATTGCCTTGCAGCGTGTGCCAGTGCACAAGTCACCAAACTATCTCCCTCTATAGAATCAGAATTTCAGGCTTCAACAACTATTGTGTGTATATTTCCATTGTAGGAGCTTGAATATTATGAAACTCCTCAGTATTTGATTTGGTTACAGATCATTCTCCTCTTTTGTACAAACTACAGAAGAAAAATGACCTACAAAATGTACCTGTAGGAAATTGCAGGTGTTGAGAGGCAAAGTCCTTTTTGTCAGCAGAGTGCAATCAAACAAACCTGGTTTGTGTTCCTGATGGATATTCAGAACCTGACAGGAAAGCTGTGAAACAGAGAACTTGTGAACCAGAGAAGGACCATAGGAGCTGTTTACTGCACAGAAGAGCACCAAGACAGAAAAGCAAACACGTTGTAAAGGACTGTTGCTGACTCTCAGAGGCATGAAGCAACACTTGACACAGATTATCTGTAACATTCTTCTTCATGAGATCCACAAAGAGCAAGAAATCAACAGCAAAATCTGCAGGCTCATCTTCCAATAGTAGTATGAGGGTACATTTATGGCCAATCTGAAAAATCAAACTGCAGAACTGTTCCTCTTTTTATGATAACTAAAACTTCATGAAAATGAGGTAGGATAAGACTTCCAAGAGTCATTAATTCATTGTTCTGCTTGAACTAGGGAAATGTTAAAAAAAGTAACCAATAACACAATAAATTCTCTGTCTGCACTGTAGATTTGGAAATGTTAGAGTCAAAGTTGCATGCAGAAACTTAATTCAATATCTTACTTGCAGTTGTTACGATTTAACCTTTAATTACAGAATTATGCTTTGTGTTTTCATGGAATCCAGACCCAATTACTGCACCAGCTGTATGGATTGCTCATTGGAAGCCTGTGTTTAATATTACTTTCCTTTTCTGCTTCATACAGACCAATTTGAAAAGAAGATTATGGAATTTCTCACATCTCTTGTCCCAGTAGTTACCACTAATGTATTTCAGAGGTATGATTACTTGCCCCATTGCTGAGGCTGTACTCACTGTGCTGCAGTGTCTGCTTCAGCCTTTCAAAGGATTGTTTATGGGTGCATGTGCTAATTTTCTGGAGTCTCTGTACTCCAGCTATACCTCAATTCCCTGCAACTGATCAAGGGAGTTAAATGTTTTTTAGCATGCAGAATTGTCTGTGCTTCTGTTCTAATTCTCTACTGAGAAGCTCATTATGAAGAAATCTTTCCAATCTCTGACCAGTTAAAGTTGGTCATTAATAAATGATGAAGAGGAATTATCCTGATATACTGATATTATTCTGATAATTTTCTTGAGAAGTACACAGGTTGATGCCTGTAAAGTACTATTTCTTCTTCATTATCATATTGAAAAAGTAATTTGGTATTCCGAGCCTGATGTGAACAAGAGTTAAAAGGAATGGAGAATTTTTTCCAATTTTTCAGCAAATCTGGGAGCTCTTTGTGAGTCTCCAAAGTGCTACTTCCACACATTCCAACAAGATGATGTGAAACCCTTTAAACCAATTAAAAAACCTATTTAGACCACAGAAACTAGAGATAAGTTCAAAACGAAGGGGAAATTATTTATAAATTAATTTAATTTTTTTGTTATGAGAAAGCTCTGGAATTTAACTGTGATGATTTTAAAGTTATGGTTCCTGAACAATGCACCTAAAGCAATGCAACAGTACCACTGCCAGCAGGATCTTGCATCTTTTCCTGTGCTGTATCAAAAAATGTCCCTTATTATTGAATCTAGGGGTCTGGTTTTTTTGCCTACACATTTTCTGGTGCCCTAGTCCTGTGCTCCTGACACTTGGCAATGTGGTTAGCAAGACTAATGCTATTTAATATGGCAAAGAGCTGTTCCTGTGACTGTGTGGTCATGTGTCAGCTCCCTTCCTCCCCTTTATCAGGTCTTGAAGATACCACATACCAGGCAGACTTATCGTCCTCCATGTCATCCTCAAGGTTCCTGGGCACCAGCCCCCTTCTCCCCTCCTTACAGCCTTGAAGGCCTCAGGCACCTGGACAAACAAGTTGTGACAACCCAGTCACAGAAAAGTGAAACATAACATCACACAGCGAGAGTACTCAGTAAAATGGATAAGTTACAAACCCTAGGTGGGACTTGGCCCACAGCAGCTGCTGGACAACAAGACCCATAATTCCCCAGTGGCTAGGGATCCTCCACTGTTGTCTGCCTCCTTTGAAAATTGACTATAGATTACGATTGTTTTATTTACATTGCAAGCCCACCACCCTATCTGCAGAGAGTCCAGGTGATTAAGAAACATCAATTAAGATATGATTTTAAATTTGGTGCTATGATACTTATAAAATCATGCAATATTGATACCAGTTACAAAAAAATCCTACGTTATTGTGATCATAAAATTCTATACTGTGCTGATCATAAAATGACATTTTTGAAAAATAGATCTTCAATTGTAATTACAATCCAGTGCCATCATTCTGCTGAGGTTCTCCAAAAGAATCAGTTTGTCCTTGCAGTTGCAGTCCATAAGTAAAATTATAGGAGAACCATTTGCAATTTAAGGTTGAATAGTGGCATCTCAATGGGATAGCAATCAGGTATATTCATATGGAAAATTGTCCTGTTGGGCCACTAAGGGTCAACTGCCTTATGCAGTTTGACCTTTTGGTCAGCTGCCTTATGCAGCACAGGAACACGAGGGCTGGAAAGAATATGGATAGGACAGCACCTTCATTTTAGGTTGAACACCACCTCAGATATCTCTCCACTGTCTTGCTGAAAGCTGGGCCAGTCTAAATCTGGATATTCAGGGCCCTCTCTACTTGAGGTCTCAGTTTCCGACACTGGAGATCTCATTGCTGCTCTGTACCAGTGCTCAACCTCTCCTCACTGTGCAGGAGGCCCTGTTACTACCCAAAGGTTCTGTATTGCCCTAGCCCTCAGAGCAGGAAGGTCAGAATCCTGAGATAATTGCACATTGCATCTTGCAATTGCAGAAAAACAAACAAACAAACAAACAAACAAACCAAGGAAAAGTACTTGCACCAAAAGTGCTTGCACCAAAGAGCTCCCATTTATCCAGTTGAGCTCAGGCTAATTCAATGTCATAGACAAAATCTGCAATCCATGGAGAACCCTATGCTGTTACAGCTGCATCTTTGCCAGAATTTGCCATTGTCTGAAGAGTAGCTGGGATTGAAGTACATCATTCCAATGACTACACACTACCTGTGCTCAAAGCAAATCTATGATACAGATCATAGTGGTCACTTGAGCCAGAGCTTTCCAGAGATGCACCAAAAAATGCAAGTTAAAGACAAATGGAATATTTGCAAGCATCCTGTACTCTGAATCCAGCTGACTTAATGAAGCTGCTTTTGCAAATTCTGCAGGATATCTGTAGGTGACAAAACCCTTCAAAATCTGATTTTGAACAGCTCATGTGATTCAAGTAAACTAAAGATGATTGGTGTGAACTTGTTCTTGGAGACAAACAGATCATCACAAAAGTAGATTTCAAGAGGAGTGTCTGGTTAGGTTTTTTTCCCTGCAGCATGAGAATATGGGACAAATTGGTTGGACTTAAATAACTAACACATGCTCACAGTATAAGTATTTCTCCTTACTTGGGAATAAGCTAATTACAGAAAGATACCACCCTGAAAAGTAGGAAAATCAGAACTTCCTCATAATCCAGTATTTAGTCCTACATACGCACAAGAAGGAAAACATTCAGCATTTTGATAGCCTGTGGACAACAAATTGATCTCTAATCATTACCTGGGTATGATTTATGTCATACAACATCCACAAATACGAGGAATCCAAATGTGTTGTGGATGCTATACATCCTTTCTGAACTATCTGACTAGTCACCAAGAAAGAAGTGCCTCAAGAAAGAGTACACTTCTCTGTTTTGTGATGGCTGTTCTTAACATGGCAAATGCATTTGATTTTTTTTTTTTGCCTAGCCTAAAGCCATATTAACCAGAAAGATTATCTGCTTTTTATCTTTCTTGTGGATATTTCAGTGGGAAGGGTTGATCAATACTAAAAATGTTGGACTTGTTCTCCTGTAAGATAACTGTAAATTTAGATTTGGCAGCATTGCTTGAGTGTTTATTAATACAGAAAGTTCTTTGCTCTGCATGTTACTTGCTACTTTTTCTTCTTTATCCAATTTGAAATGCACTGCATGTACTGCAACCCTTATTACACATGGAAATCAGAAGTATGAGAGGAAACAAGACCTTATAAATTCCAGAGTAGATGCTATTAACTTCATTATTTAATTAAACCAATATGATTAGGAGTGTGAACACTTAGCACAAATTAGTGACTTTCGCGCAATGATATGCCTATATCAAAAGAAAGAGACTCTTTCTTTACTAATTCCCTAAGTTGAAACAAACTGTAAATTATTTCTACTTCAGGAGATGCAGATCTGAGAAGTAGATGCTCTCTTCAGATCATAACATTTTAGGATTTGTTATTTCACAGAAAAAGTTAACTTTCACCATCACCTCTTTATCCTTATGTTTGGTAAAAAAAATATGTTGGAAATCTGCCAACCAGAACTCAAAAATGTGATCAAAGTTCTGAAAAAGTCAAGGCCTGTTTCCTTCAAAAATCCATGTGAAAATGACTCAGGGCAGGGACTAGGAGTCCTGCAGGTGCAGATGTACCCTGTGTAAGAAACAAAATGCCGATTTCTGAGTTCAGTTGGGTACTGTTTGCCTTGCTTGTGATGAGGCTTTTCTCTGTCAGGCGCCTGTTAACTCAGACCGATTGTTAGTGTAATTGCAAATACCTTCCCCAAACGTTTTGTCTGTCCAATGTTAATTACCTGAGACCTCTTTCTTTGTAACTGTATCCTTCCTGCGAACTGCACCTACTCCTGCCACTCCCCGTGTAGCAACCACAAGGCAACGGATGGCACCACCTGACATGCAAATGAAAAAGCCTCAAGTGCTCATGGAACACGGTTCGGACATAAAACCCCTAAAAACAATGAGCCAACACAAAACCAAAAACTAAAAATAACCACTCTAAGTCAGGAGAACCATGGAGAACCTCACACCAATCAGAGCTGGGTTCCATCTTGTCACCATAACTTAAAAAGTATCTGATACACAGGACTCCTCTAGACTTTCCAACAAACCAGCCGATTTCCAGGGACTTCTGCGAGAAAGAAGCCTCAGCTCTGCTGTGAGGAAGAGCTGAATGTCTCCTCCTTTGTGTCGTCCATTGGGAGCAGTGGCAGCGTGCGCATCCCCTCAAGCCCCCCACCTAGAGCTGATCTTAATAAAGGCACTAAAAAGGAGCTAGTCTCCTTACCCATTCATTTCACCCTGCATGAGCAGACTGAGACTGGAAAGCATCGTGTGCACATGCAAAAGTGTTGTGCAGACTTATATTGGAGCAATCTCTGAGGTTAGAGAGACAATGGAATTCTTGATTTTACTTCTCTGCTTTGCCTGTTTTACAGATTATTCTGTCCTCATTCATAGGTATTTATCCAGGTTTGGGTTTTCCCTGGGTTATCTGGTACACCCATAGTTCCTATCCCCTCACACTGCTGGGAGGCAACTTCAGAGAAATTCTGAAGTATTAGAGAAGCTTCCCTACATCGATGTGCTTTTGCTCACTTGTCAGCTCGCAAGCTGCCTGTCAATGCGGGGAAGAGAGCGTGGTTCCTCACTGAGCCACAAGGGACAGTATCAGGCTGAGTTTAGAACTCTCCTGGGGCTTTCCTTCCCCTCCCTTGACTGGTGCAACAGGAATTAGGGAGCTGCTAGACTTCTGGGTAATGAGATCCTCTGAGTTTTAAAGATACTGAGACTCATCTTGCTTCAGGGCAAAAAATCACTCTCATACAAAGGGCCTAGAATATACCATTCCTGAATCAGCAACTACTGGGAGTCTTGCAACCCCCTGAGAGACCCAGATACTAGCCAGAAGAGAAACAGAGCACTGCTCAGACTCAGGCTGAGAAGTTGCTCTGAGAAAAAAACAAAACAAAACAAAACTAAACTATAGTTTGACAGGATGAATATGCTGAGCAGAGACAGGAGATCAGCAGTAAGGATGTAAAAAGAAAAATTTGCTGATGACAGAAAAGGGAGCATGCAATCCTCCTTTCCATATAAGCTGATGAAAATGATGCAGGAAGGAATTACAACTGAAGCCTGTGCTCACAGGAGGAGGTTTGTTCTCAGGAGCTTATTAAAATATACAGACATGATTACATTGAGCAAACTGAAAGGATAGTTCCCAAAC
Organism: Argya squamiceps; assembly: GCA_037834095.1. NCBI lineage: Eukaryota > Metazoa > Chordata > Aves > Passeriformes > Leiothrichidae > Argya > Argya squamiceps. The sequence goes on from JBBMKD010000115.1 coordinate 28,222,347, forward strand.
TCAGAGAGCATGAGGCTTCTTATAGAGAATGTGTAGCCAAGAGCAAGGTTTAAAAGGGTCCATAAAACCAGATAAAAACTTCATATGTAAATCCAATCCATCGTTATTTCATGAAGATAATTAACTCATAAATATAACTGAATCCATTTTGCCCTTGTAATTCATGACTGGTGGTGGGTGTGTAAATACACTATGGATATGTGTCTGACATTGGGCTTCAACAATGCCAACAGAAAGCTACATAGGTGTTTGCCAAAATGCAACAGGGCAGTACACAGATGACATGTAGTGATAAGTAGATAAAGGTTTCCTCTTCCCTCCACTATTCTGATTATAGTTAAAAGAGCTTCAACACCTAAATGATTAAAAACAACAGTGCAAAACATGACTGTGCCTGACATCTTCACACCCCTATCCAAACAGTGCATGACACTGCCTTTTTCATTTTCAAAATAGGGCTGCATCTCAAGTCTACTTTTGGGCCACCCTTCTGTGCAGAAAACATGTTAGGGAAGACAGATGTTAGCACTCTGAACATCCCCCATTTCCTTCTTCTCCCCCCAGTTTTATAGGCTGAGCATGATGTCATATGATATGGAATATCTGTCTGGTTGGCTGAGGTCAGCTTGTGCTATCCCAAGCTTTTGTGCACCCACAGTCTGCTCACTGCTGGGGTGGTGTGAGAAGACAAGGCCTTGGCTCTGTGTAAGCACTGCTTGTCTGGAACACCCCCCCCCCCCCCCCCCCATATTAATAATGCTGTTTTCAGCACAAATAGCCCTGTAATAGCTATTGTGAAGAAAATTAGCTGTACCCGAGCCAAAACCAGCACATCATATTATGAACATGTCCACAGCTCCTAGTGAAACTGCAGTGTTCTTGTCCAGATTTTTGAACTGTATGAAAAGGTTTCCTCTTTTTGCTCATCTCTCTGCATTGATGGACTTGATAAAGCAACAGGGAAATGATGCTTCCCATGAAGGTATAGCTCTGGAAAACTCTATCACAGATTTGCATTGGGGGAATGAAAAACTCTTTATTTCTTTTATTGATAGGTCTGAATTCTGATTACTGGAAGATTTCTAAAAATGCAGTTGTGAGGCATTCTCTAACTTGTAATTTGAAACTGCATTCCACTATTTAGTATAGACAGAACAAAACTGCAACATATCTCTCCTGTCACTGATCATAATGCACAATTGAAGCATCACAGGTCAAGCTATCATCTGAGTAGCTCTTCTGTTTGCTTAACTTTTTGATTGTGGCAGAGGCCAGAGATAGGCCTGGAGAGATCAGCCTGCGGGTATTCCTATCGCCACTTGAACATCCATCCAATGCCTCCAGCATTACCTAAAACCAGACCACTGGGATAAAGAGTAAAGATACAGGTGAGACTATAACAGCTGGGCAGAGAGAACTCGGGAAAAGATGCTGTAGTGTATGTATACCTTTGGGCAGATGGAGGAAGATTAAAAGAGCAATACTAAGTGGTTGCGACTGTGGTGGCCCAGATGACAAATCCTTCGGTAACACACAAACTGAGCAGCATGATTCACACAAGTATCATCTCTGCATTTGATTTACTGTAGCCCTTACCCAGGAGCGCACATGGGAAAGGTACCTACCAAGAAATATGCAACATCCTGTTTGTTTAGCATCAGCCCTAGCCAAAACCAGGGCTTGGTTCCTTTTCAGGCGCCAGCTGGAACCCTCCCACCCCACCACGGATGGGAATGGGGACACACAGGTAGCGGTAGTAGAGAATTCAGAATTCAAACTCTGCAGGTGGTGGCTGCAGGTACCACGGCCACTCCAGACGAGAGGCGGGGGCACCCATGAAAGAAACAGGAAGGCAACTCCGTCCTCCCCACGGCGGCAGCGGGGCGCAGCGGGGAAGCTCCGGCGGATCCCGTGGCGCCGGAACGCGGCTACACCTGCGGCTACACCTACCCCTACCCTACACCTACACCGGCACT
>JBBMKD010000115.1:28230380-28305380 GCA_037834095.1 Argya squamiceps
CACTAAGATTTCCCCCCCCCCCCCCAGCATCTCACTATCAGTTCACAACTCTGAGAAATTTAGGCACTACATTTCCCAATTTTTGTTTCAATTAGCTTTTAGATGAGATGTGTCAGTCTCTGGAAGTCACTGCTATGAATGAAGTCTGTGATTCCTTCCAGAGGCAGAGCTATTGCTGGTCTTTCCAATACTCAAATTTAGGGCTAGGAGGAGAAGCTCTAAACACACTTTACCTATAGGGTAGTTCTTTAGAATCATACTCTAACTTTCTGACTTGTTAGCAAGGTAGTAAAGGTCCTTGATTCATTTTTCCTGATGCTTTCAGGAATTTGACCATGTACAGATCACCCTGTTAGCAAGTTTTTCAAGGCTGTGAAATTTTTTTGAATAAAGAGCAGTACCTAGGCTACAGGGAGGATTATCCAACAGGTTCCAGAATTCAGTGCTTGAAGAAAAAAACCTAGGTGGGAGTCTTTATTAATATGGGAAACAAATCATAACCAGATTTCACAGTCTTGCTGTATGCAGGCTGAGCTTTGTCCAGGCTTCAACATCAGAGATGTTTCTGATGTGTAGTTGCCTGAATATTGTAGGAAAATATAACTTTTTAGGAAATATCTGCTATGGGCACATTTGGGTAGTAAGACCTGGAGTTTGCTTGGGGTCAAAGAGAGAAATTTGGCATCAAAAATACCATATTAAAAAAACCCTAATATACCCCCACAAAAAACCCCAACCAATACAACACAGCAGCTACCAAACAAAATAACAACACGACTCCCTCCTATTGTTAATTATTGTTGGCCACCATGATGATTAGATGCATAGAGCACCTCTCACATGAGGAAAGGCTGAGAGAACTGGGATTGTTCAGCCTGGACAAGAGAAGGCTTTGGGGTCACCTGAAGGGAGCCAATGAGAAATTTGGAGAGGGACTTTTTACAAAGGCATGCAGTGACAGGGCAAGGGAGAAGGGCTTTGAAATGAGAGTAGATTTATGTTACATTTTAGGAAGATGCTCTTTACTGTGGAGGTGGTGAGGCATTGGTTGCCCAGAGAAGTTATGCCTCATCCCTGGAAGTGTATAAGGCCAGGCTTGATGGGCCTCTGAGCAACCTGGTCCATCTAAAGGTATCCCTGTCCATAGCACAGGGATTGTAACGAGATGGTCTTTAAGGTCCTTTCCAAACCAGGCCTTTCTATGATGATACAGAGTGACTTCTGCTATAGCTAGGGACTGGTCTTTTGTAAATACAAATTCTCAGAGAGGATGAAGAGTTTTCATTACATTATATTAAATTATTAACTGTGATGTTCTAAGAGACATATTTACAGTTTTTAAGTGCCCTTGTCTTCTGTATCTTTGCTGACAGACACATGCTCTCCTCTGTGATATTGGTGGACTTAATTGCAAGTCACAAAAATTGAAAGAGGAATATATGGTCTGCCATATATTATACAGTTATTTAAGTATATGCCTGCCCATGGCAAGGAGGTTGGAACTAGAGGATCTTGAAGGTGCCTTCCAACCCAAACCATTCTATTATCTAAATATTGATAATATAATAATATATATTATTTATTAAAAATGAATCTTTAAAATAAATCTCCCCTAGTAAATTCCCCAAAGGCCTGGTGACCAGGAGAAGTCTTTTAGGTTATTTTGCAACATATTGTTTATTATAATTCCTCTTGTGTTCTTCTACAATAGTGTCCTTAATCACAATAGCCACTAAATTAGTGAAATAGTTAACAGTTCTGTGCTGATGTTGGTGTTTTAAAGACAGATTAATCATCTGCATTTCCTTTAAATTCAAAAAAGGGATTATATCTATTTTTTCGGTGTGGTGAGTTCTCATTTGGTTCCTTCTTTTTCATTCCCTTTAAAATGTTGGGTTTAGTCAGATAGTCAGATGTGAAATTATGCAGTTAGATGTGTTCTTTGGTTTCTTCCTGTGGCTTCATATGCAAATCATACTTTTTAATATTCAAATATCCATTTAAACTTGTATTTAATATGATAATATTTGTCAGACTTTTTTTAAGAGTGTAGAAGAACAAAGACTATGTATCAACAGTGAAGCTTGCAACTTAGTTAATATATAATAGAGGGATAAACCAATCACAATCTCAGCTTGTATTTAATTTTCTGGGGGATAGAGTGATTATTGCGTTTTTGATCTTGTATCTACTGATTAACTTTTTAGCTAGAGCCATGGTTTTTAATTTGTCAACTTGTCTGGTAACTGAGCTGTACTCTTTTTCTCTGTCTTCTGACTTTTAGCTAGCAACCTGCTAGGAAGAACCTGTGAGCATTCTGTAAATCGTTACTGACTTCTTTTGACAACTGCACTTCTATTTATGTGTTAAAGTTTCTTTTGCTTGATGTTACTGATGTCTCAAAGATCTATTAGTACATTTACAAAAATAGAAAATATCATATGTGTGTGGGATGCCATAGAACAGGAAACAGTAATTGTAGGAGCTCACTGTCCACAGTCAGAATGTAGATCTTGCATTCTGTAGAGAGATAAGGGTTATTTGACAATAACCCTGACAAATGCAAGTGATTTAGACATTAATTTGGAATCTGAATGACTGCCTTCTGGGGATTCCTGATAGCTCTGTTTTCATTTTGACAGATAGGACCTGTGAGGAAGGTGGTTGGATTTGGCAGAACAGGGAGCCAAATTAAACGGTGTCCCGCTCCAAAGGTCAGCCTCTGTGTATGAATGCTGTCTTTAGCTGTGCTTACAAGATTTCAACATGTTGCCATTCCTCTGATTGTGCCCAGGGGTAGATGTGGCAAGTATGGCATTGGATCCTGGATAGTCTGACTAGCTGAGACTTCTAGGAGGCATGCATTGATGGATAATGGATGCTGTCCATTATCTTCTACTTCCTGTCCAGTGTTTGTCAGTCAGTAACATGAAAAATCAGTTTGGAGACCAGCTGAACAAGTTTAGCCATTTGTCTTGAAAGTGCACTAAATCAAAGCTGTGGAAGGAGCATGGCACGCAGGCCTTAACCAGGGATCTCCTGCACTGACCTTGGCCTCTGGACTGTAGAAAACAAATGCCTGACTGAGACCAGTTTGCTGGGCAGTGGTTGAAAGGTTGTTGGGAGCAATATAAGCAAACAAAATGCACAGCAAATACCTCTTTCTGGAAAGATGATGAGCTCTGGTGAACACAGGGGCACGTTGGTTATCACATGGAAAGACCAGGTCCTGCATGCCTGTGGGGAAGAGGTGACAGCATGGTGTTCTCTCAGTGGGACTTTCCCGTGTGGCATGGAGGTGATCAAGATCAGGATCTGCAGAACCCTCACTGCACATGCAAGGCATGTGCCTGTGATATTTGTGAAGAGAACTTGTGTGTAACATTGGCAAACTTTTTCTTTCTGAGCATAGCATAGAAGGGGTATGAGGACAGTGTGTTAATGCCATCTGTCATGAAGCAAGTGTTTCATTTATTGTGTACATGACTAGAAAATTAATTTACTCAGAACCTCCTATTTCATCAAAAGTTTTTGTCTGTACTTTGTCTGACCAAGCATAGAGGCTTGGAAAGTGGGCTCATTAAGGTAAAAGTGGCTTTTGTGGAGGTGGCAAAAGGACTTGCAGAGTAGGAACTGTTTTTCTGGTTGAGATCTCTGAAAACAGGAAAAATAATCCTCTGAAACAGGATTCTCAAAAGGAGTTCAGACATTTACAGTAAGTACGTTATAATAGAATCAACAATCATACCTATTTGAGGTTTTCAAGCACTGGGGGTTTTTTTGACAGAAGTAGAAATATTTGAGACTTCCTAGAAGTGGAGAATTTATAGCTGTTAGCAAATATAGAAGAAATCAAATTCTGGCACTGGTCAGCTGCTCACCTAAGCTGAGAATTACTGGATTTTAATATATATGGAAACAGTAACAGTCAACTGGGGAGTCCTCTGACAGCGCAGCATCGTAAATCCACTTGCAATAAGGTATATAGTTCCAGGAAAGGTGAAGCAGGCTGCTCTTTCTGCCTGACTGAGTGCTGAAAAGTGGGTTTGGGATTTGCTGTGGGAGTGTTGTTTAGGTTGGAGTTTTTTGTGTGGCTTTTTTGGGTGATGGTCTTGTTTGACAGCATCTTTTATGTATAGTTTTCCTCCTACTATACTTTGGGCAAATGGAGAAGAAGTGTCAAAGAGCTGTGCTAAGTCCGCTTTCTGTTTCGTGTTCTAGTGCAGTTGTGCAAAGGATTGGTGAGTGTTATGTGTCAACATGTGCAAAGGAGAGCAGCACAGAGCACATGCTACCACCTAGCAGCTCTTGACAGGGTCTGAGCAGAAGACAACATGGATGGCATTTCAGCTGCATCACTTTTGGAAATAAAGCTGCCCTTGTGACTGGGCGGAATTACTGCTGCCTGATACACATTGTCGTCTTTGTCTCAAGTGTGTGCAGCTGCTGTCACTTGATTTGCTGCTTGGGCATATGTTGCCAGACGGGGGGGAGGGGCCTTTTCCCCTTTGTGTTAACTGCTTTTCAAAATAATGAGGGAGTAATTTTGGACACTAAGTGAAAGAAGGAATTATAGTTCCCTCTCTCTATGATCCATGTCAGTCTGGTTGTTTCTGGTGAAAAAAAAAGCTTCTAGTCACTTTAAACTCTGAGTGGACAAAAAACACACACAAAAAATATAATTAAAATGTCAGTCTTGGTATTAAAATAAGCAAAATAAGTAGTATAAAATTGCAGTGTGCCAGTGTTACAGGGCTTGAGTAATGACTCTGAAGTGTGTTAGATGTTTTGTTTCCTAATCTGAAAGGAGATCTCTGACTTTCCTAATGGAGTGTTCATTTATTTCATAGCACTTGTTCAGGTGTTTGATCAGTGAATACTTGTGTGTCCTGTTTTTCTTCTCTGACTGGTGGGGTATGCTGGCAGCAGGAGACAGAAGCAGATGCAAGCTTCAGTCTCTTAGCTGGCAGTGTACTCCTGGTTCTTTGTTGAAAAGATTGAAACTGTTGGAGTAGCACTGTGCTGTAAGTCTTACTAGTGCTGGTCTTAAAAAAACAAAGTAACTCACTCGAAAAATCCCTCGTAAGTAAAGTAAGCCTTCAGGGCAGAAGCCTTTAGGTTTGCCCTGCTTTGAGTGATGAGTTGGACAGGGTGATCTCTTATGGTTCTTTACCACCTGAATAATCTTACAATTTTGTAGGATTCTGATGTTGAAGCCTGCCTCTGCCTGCTTTGTTTGCTTCAGACTCTTTTGCCTGCTGTAGATTACATCTCTGTGCTCTGCAATAATTCTCATATGAGGATTTCTGCCTTTGCCCCAGTCTGCTTGGCACATCCCAGAAACAAAGATTAGCTCTACCGCTTCAATTACAGGGAGGAATGATTCCTGTGACTTTAATTGCTTGATGAAAAAACCTATGTATGGGACCTACATACAGCATACAATGATTTTGCAGCGGTCAGGAAGGCATAGTAATGAGTTGTGAGATTTTCTAACCGTCAGATTTTTTTAATCTCCTAGTGGAGGAAGAAAATGTATTCTGACAGATAACTTCTTTTTGCTGTCTTTTGTCTCAGTTCACAAAATATAAGTAAAAATAATGCTCCTTTGAGAGAAAAAATGGCACAGATGGGTTTGAGGATTTAAGTTTAGCCAAGAAGTTTGCTTTGTGTCTTTTTTCAGGTGAGACCTAAAATTAAAAGGTTTCTTATTAATGCAGTGAAAAGAGCCTTAGAATATTTATTTTACAAGTTTCTAGCAATATTTTCAGTTGTAGCTCATAAACCTTAAAAGCAGAGGAGATGAAGTATGTGCAAGATAAAGACTGCTTTTTTTCCCCTGAATATTAGCAGACTTCTCTGATGAGTTTTGCACTGGATTGAATTTGCTGACTGATAGGCTGTTTCTAATTTGTCCATTCCAGTTATTCCATTGCTTGTGCTAGTCAGAAATCTTTTTTGCCATGGAGTCTGCCTTTTTGAGGTTTCTGGTATGAATAGGAGCACGCTTCTATTTCAGTGCCATTTAGTAACTGCTCTATAGCAATTGTGTATTTAACCTCTGAACCAAGACTGTACTTTGAAGATGGCATAGGATGCAGCCACGTGAAGCTGTTTTCATTTGCTGATGGGTTGTTATTGCCTTCTGCTTTGCACATCTATCTGAAGACTTCAGTAACATTTACCCTCCTGTCTTTCAGGTATTGATAGCTGATGACTACTCAGACCCTTTTGATGCCAAAAGTGAGTTGAACAGAATGGGAAAAGGGGAGAACACTGGCTACATGGAACCATATGAAGCCCAGAGAATAATGGCTGGTAAGAAAAGACAGTTGCACCTGTAAGCTCCAGTTGCATGGCAGTTCACATATATATTATAGCTGCTAAGAAGCAGAAATGTCCTTTGGCATGGAAAACTGTGTTTTTGAAGATGCTTAGGTAAGCAGCAGCAAATGCCATGGAAACATTGCATTTTCCTACATGTGCCTTTATACCTAAAAATACTGCTTTGTAGCTCACTTTTAAATATAGAAGTTTTGTACTGTCATGTGAAAAGATGAAAAAATAAGAGCAGTGGGAGTTGGAGGGTGTATTGCTCCTCTTGGCAACATGAAGGCTGTCATCTCTGTATGTGGTTGAGATGGCCAAAGCATGACATTGTGTTATTCCACTTAAAAATAGTTCATCAGCTTGCTTATGGACTTTTTTCCTCAATCAGATTCAGACTTCTTGGTGTCAGAGGAGGGCTGCATACTTTCTGTAGCTTCCTTCTTTCCTTCCTTGCTTCTCTGATGTTTTTTTTACCAGTAGTCAAAATGAGACACTATAGGATACTTGTGAGCCTTTAAAAGTTGCTATTTTTGGTAGTGTCCTTCCTTTTCTGTGATGTAGGGAAGTGGTTAGTGGTGATGTTGTTGTATGCCTTTGGACTGTTTGAACCCCTTGTACTGGCATTATGCAACTCTATTTTCCATGTATTTTCTTTATCAGGATCAATATCCTACTTGTTGGCTGTGCAGTCTTTTAAATGTTCTGAGGTATGGGGCCATATGTTTTTAATTTGTGACGATTTGACCAGTCAACACATATCTTTGTGCAGATCAAATGCACATTTCTTGGATTTGTACAGCAGGTCCTTTTTTTCTCATTTTGCGGTAAAAGTCACTCTTGTGCCTGGTAAGTTGATTGTATGCTTTCCTTTTCTGTTGGCAGCTCCTGTTTTGGGCCCTCAGGAAAGATTATTCAGTGGGGGAAGATGAGGCTGTTGGAGGCAAAGATCCTTTTTTCATGCAAGTGTTCCTATTTTTCTTTTCTTAAAGCATTTCTGAAGAGAGTCACAGGAAGAGACGTGGAAACAGTTCTTTGGAAGTTTTCAGTACCTTATGGAAGGGCTAGAAGCTGTTATGTCTCATTAGTGTAAATCTATTCCTTGTAAATTGAGGGATTTCTCAGAAAATCAAGTTAGTGAAAATAATTTCTTGCTCTTTATACAGCAGTGATGAGCATTTGTAATTTAAACTATTAAGTTTACAGTGCACTGGCTTGTTTCTTCCTGCATTTAGGACTGGAGTTTGTTCTCTCTTCTTTTCCAGATTAGCCAGATGAGATATTTAGTGGACGATACTGGACGGCTTAGCTGCAGTAAGGAACAGTAGGTTTGTGAGCCATTGCAATTACAAGAACATCCTTTTGCTAATTGGTGCTTGGCGCAAATGATAAGCTGTTATATCTGCTCCGTGTTGTTATAAAGGAAACATGAGGAACTCTCAAAGATGCTAAAGGTGCTTTTGAAAATAGGGTTTAATTGATTATAATGATAGAGCAAGTGTTCTGAATATTCATGTGACTGAGCTAGTAGAAGATGACTGATATACCTGTGAAGATGTTTAGTGTTTTGAGATCTGGGTTTTTAGTTTCCAGTCATCTTGTCCTAATGTGGATAGAGAAGAATAATCTCCCCATTAACCTCCATGGCATTAAGTTATGTTGACTGTATTCAAGCACGTAGTTTCATCTGTGGGGATTTTTTATTGCTCAGGTTTCACCTTTGCCCTTTACTTGATAAATGAAAATCCAAAGGCATCTTGTTGGAGAGTTTTTAAAGGTTCTGTTTATATTTACCGAGTGAGTTATGTGTCTGCTGTTTCTGAAGTTTGGCTTTCCTCAAAATATTTATTGCTTTGTTATGTTTGTTAGTTTTGTTGTCTGATGAATAGAAGAACATCAGATGGCTATCTGTTTAGCCTGACTAATCTGATTAAATCCTGATTGTATTTAACATGGCTTAATCCTAGAGAGAGGGAATTTACATAACCCAGTGGAATGCACTGTAGGAGAGACGGAAAATAAAACAGCTTTTTATCAGTTATTCCATGTTTACTGGTGTACCCTAGCTCTTGAACTCTGGGAACACAGTCTCATGATTTCAATATGAGAAAGTAAGCTTACGTCCGAATAGAAATGCATGATGTCTGAGGTAACTAATATTTTTATTCAGAGTTTATCCTTTCATCCACAAAGTTCTGTGGCCACACAGTTGTCAGGCAGTTTGTTCTGAGCTGATGTTTAATTTAAAAGAAAAAACAGTCCCTGAGTTGATTTATTTCAATTAATTATTGAATGGTCTATCTGTTCCCGTGCTGTCTGTGGTTAGAATTGGGTTCAGTCAGGCTTGAAGTTTCTTCTGCTAATAATGCCCCCCAAAAATACTATCTCCCCAGATTTGTGGTTGTGATGACTGGAAAAAAGAGCAACCTTTATGACAAGGTTTGGAAAGACTTCTCAAAGAAAGATTTGACTTGAGGCTAAGGTAGAGTGTGTAGATAATGAATGCATGTTGATAAGAAGCTATCATCTCTTGTCAGCCAAACACATCTGCTGTGGTATTCATAAATGTCTGTCCTGTCTTCAGGAAATTTGTGCCAAAGGTTCAGAGAGACTCCCTGGCAATCCAGTTCCCGAAGTGCTTTGTGGTGGGTGTCTGAGCTTGGCTGGCTGTGCACCCAAAGCCAAAGCTACGGCTGCTGCATCTTCACCTTGCCTGTAATCTGTTTGGGGATTTGATGTCCAAGAGAAACTACATGAATATTAAAGAAGTTCTCTGTGGTGTATGATGTGAAGTGTTCTGGCCTATGCATGGAGTGAGATTCTGGACTGGCTGCTACATCCACTACCAAGCATGCATGGCAGCAATAGAGATAGCTACAATGCTGATTTTGAAGGATCCTGAGTAGTAGGTGAATCATACTTCTCCCCTGGCGTCAGTCTGTAGCTGCTGCAGTGACATGTGGCCTGTTACAGAAACAAGCCTGTGCTGCTTTACCTACGCTGTAACCAAGCATCACTGCTTGGATCAGGTGTCAGATGTTCTTTGTGCTTGAGAGAGGGCTCTGCAGAGAAGCAGTGGCTAGAGATGCTGCATTTGAACAGAAGTGAGTAGCTAAGACACTGTCAGGTCAGAGTGCTAGTGATCATAACATCCAGGCTTCTCTGTCATCCATTTCCCTCAGGGAATGCTAGGAGAAGAAGTTAAGTTCCACTTGAGTATGTACTCCCATCAGCCTGCACTGAATGTCAAATCCTGGAGGGGTCTGTTTGTTTTCTGTGGTAATCCCTTACCTGAGAGGAGAAAAGGTTTCCTCAGTTCATGGATACAACTATGGCTATGGTTAGGGAAAATGTGTGCAGTTTTTTGCCTTTCAAATCTCCTAAAAGTCATAAGGCCCTATTCTAGCTATAGCATTACAGACATGCCTTTCCTCTTTCTCCTGACAGCTGTACATAGTGACATAGGTCTTCCAGGTATCTCTGCCTTTTAGAAGGAATTAACACCAATCCTCAGATTGCATGAAACATTTGGAATCAAATTCCGGATCAAGGCTGTCTATACCACAGCCTGCTGTGTGCTGCACCACAGAGTGCATCTAAAACTTGCCTTTGGAGAAGAGTCCAGTTTGGGATCATCATTCAGGTGGAGATACGCTGGTAGGCAAGTTGTTGCATAAAGAACTGTGTCATTTTAAGGTATGATAAGGAATACTAGCTATAGGAATGAGTTAATGAACTGCATCTGTTGTCCTACTTGGTGCTTGGATTTGAAGAGAGCATCTTGCTTCCAAAAGGAGATGTTTTATGCCCTGAGTACCCTCTAAAGTTACCCTGATCAGAACAGCTTACGATCTTTTGAGTATGAAGCACCTAGCATGATACGTGCTATAATATAAAATTCAGCTTACTTAAACAACAGTAAAATTAAGCTCATTTTAAGTCTCAAAATAATTTGGAACCACATAATGAAAAACGCTGGGTAAGAAGTGGGGGTGGGGCTGTTTGGTGAGAGAGGAAGTAGAAAGCATTGGAAGGATATGATGCTTACATTGAGAAATATGTGTTGGCAAAATCACTTCTGGTTTTTTTGGATCAGGAATTGTATCTTCTGTTCTGTGGAATGGTCAGGGAAAGAGAGATAGGGATGGCTAAACCCTTGAGTTAGGCCAGTGATTTGAAAGGTGAGTTAAACACATGGGGCATCAGTGCCTTGATTTCTTAGAGATCCAGGAATGCCTGAGGTCTATGCTCTGAGAGTCTTGATGTACATCACATTTTTTCTTTGCTTTTATGGGTATGACCTAGGACTGTGCCAGAGACATCAGCCTCTTTGTGGGGTTGTGGCATCTATTTCATGCATTTGCCTCAAGGATGTGGTAGGCAGGGAGAAAAGCCTCCTCTTATGTCTCAGAATTCTGAAAACTTAAATTGGTAGCATTTCTGCAAACAGTTGCTTTCCAAGATGTAACATGCTATGTGGTATTCCTCATGGAGCAAATGCTGTGTTGTGTGCAGACCTAAGAAAGCTGTCGTAGCACTATTGATAAAATATGCCCTGTGTCTCTGTTCTGATCAGGGTAATTTTAGAGGTTCCTCAGGGCATAAAATATCTCCTTTTGGATAGCCAAAGTAGGTGTTACAGGAGAAAGTAATTCAGTTTGTTTTTGATGCATTCCTCACAAGAGTCTAGTCAATACATTTGTCCTGGGGACTGGGCATGTTAGATCTTGTAGGTGGGATGTGGTAACCCATTAGATCAGGGAAAGTGCTTGGTATACATTTGATAAATCCCAAATCGACACAGAACCGTGCTCCCACTACTTCCTGAACACCAGAAAATCTATAAATGGAAAGCTGAATTCAAGTTTCAAACTGAATAGATGAGCTTGTGTGCATGCTCGAGGGCTAGGCGAGTGATGTGGCAGAAGGATCTGTGCATTGGACCTGAAGAGCTGGAATCCATTCCTAGGGATGCTCTAGAGCATTAGGATCATGGTACAGAGATATCTGTTTTCTTGCCTGTGTTGTTCAATGCGTTCATCAACAGGAGTAATTACACATTTGCACTACCAGCGAAAGTGAGCATAAACCAAGGGAAGTGTGTGATGAGGAAGGGCAGGGAGTTTTAAGGAATGCATGTTGATAAGATAATTCATCTAAGGGAGTTTTAAGGAATGTGAGCTTTTTTTCAACAGGAGCTGTTTTAAAATTAAACAATGGGGTGTTAGAGAGAATTCCAAAAGAAGAATCACAGCTTTGCTCATAGGCTCACAACATTAGCATCCTCCTCCTTTCTTCTTTTTCTATGTATTTATCATCCTGTTTCTATCCTGGCTGTGCAGTAGAACAGCAGTGAGCAAGTCTAACTAGCTCCTACTTACAGATTTTGTGCTTGGCCTTCTTTCCCTGATGATGCAGAAAGTTGAGACCACTCTCGAGGTGCAGACAGTGCTAGAAGAGTAAATGTCTTCCTGCACTTCATTGCTTCTTTCTGGGGACTGAGGTAAGAGTCCATGGCTGCATCACAATGGAATCTCTAATGCATGACAGGCGGCCTAGCAAAAGCAGTGCACCTGCCTTAACTGGGAGCTTCCCATGGACATGCTGGGAGAAGCAGCTCAGTCTTCATGCAAGTTATCACAGAAATGCTGGGAGTATGGAGAAAACAACATTCCCATGAACCTGCACCTACTTCAAAAGGTCTTGGGTGTCAGTTTCCCTTGTAACTAGAAAGGCTGTTTTTTTGTTCAGACATGTAACTTCATCTGAATAGTCACTACGGCATATTGGTGGTGAGCCAGATCTTGTAAAATTCTTTACCAGGTGGCCTCTGGCATGTTGCTTGTTGGCACCAAGTTTACAACTGCAAATAATATAAGAAGAACAATGATAACTAATATGATAAAGGGTTTGATTAGGATGCCTAGATTAGCACGTACAGCATGGGAAATTTAGGAAGAATATTTTTGGCCTATTGAAAATCACTGAGCCTAGCAAGCTAACAGGATCTCTAAGCACTGTAGTGGCTCTGTGTAAAATTGGCTGTCTGTCTGTACTTGAGCATGGCAAACAGCTGTAGCCAACACAGAAGAGGCAGTGTGTTTGTCCACTAAGCTCAACAGCTGGCATCGTTTTCAAAAAAGTTTAAGCTCCTTCTCTTGTTCCTACATTTGTGTGTTTCAATTTTGATTCTGTCTGGGAGTCTGACAATAGGCCAGCCATGACTGGAAATCAGCCCCAAATGAGAATCGATTCATTGTCAATGCACCTCATGTGGTATTGTGAATTCCTCACTAGCACTATTATTGTCCTGTTTCCAGGTGATGTGAATAGACCTGCTGACATGCTGGTCATTCTAGTAGAAAAGTTTTAAGATGGGAATTTTTTTCCTTTAAAAGTGTGGAAAAGTGCAAGGTAAGTCTTCACTCTTGAAATTCGATATGTATGTGCTCTCAGCATTTGCAATGTGGAGAGCCACTGGATAGGATTTTCAGAAGATTAGTAGCACACAGAAGAAAGCTTGTGACTGGTAAGAAGATGGTTTTATTTATATGTTGGGAGTTTCCTATAGAGCCATATTGGAAATCTTGGGGAGCTCTTCCTATAAGTCACAAAGGAGGGATGTCTGTGTTCTGAGCATTCCCATCATTTGGAGCATAATGCTAGTGTTACTGTCACCTGCTGCTATCCTGTAGTGTAAAATTCCCTGCAGCTCCTGAGAAATGAGGGCATATGCTCTGAACAGCTGTGCTTCCTCTTTATAGTATGCTAGATGTAATGTTAGTTAGAAACCTCCTGGGCTTCAGCATCTCTTTCAAATTGTTTCTTACTTTATTTGGAATTTGGGCAGACATTACATTAGGCAATGATTTAAAGGAAAGAATTTGTCTAGGAACAATGACAGAAGAGAACTTCTTCCTTGGCATTAGATCTATTGTGCCTGGATTGAGAGATGTTTGAAATAGTGCTGGACCTGCTTCAATACAAGTACTTATGTTCTCTGAGCAAAACGATAGATCTCACATGTGCCATGAAACCCTACCAGTTTAGAAGTGTGTCCAGTTGCCAGGATCATCAATACTTCTCTTCCTGTCTTCATGGGCACTTGGTACCCTGTCAGGGATTGTGAGAAGATAAAGCCAGAAAGGATAGAACCTAGTTTCTCAGGTCATGAGAGACTGCAATATGTTGTGGTTGCTATAACTAGGTGCGTTACTGGGCTGGAAACCAGCTGTGTGTAAAATTATTACAATTTCTTTATGTTTAAAGGTGTCTCCTCCCCTAGAAAGATTTAAGGTGCTCTCTCTAATGTTTAATACTACATGTTTAATTTAATGTTGGTTTTGTTTGTGGGGTTTTTTTCCTGTTTCAACACCTTAATTTTGCTCTTTTGATTTGATATAGTCTGGAAATGGACTAAATGTTAAACTTGAATAACAAGCCTGAATAACAATTGAGCTTTTTTCACAGTTTCTTGACTCTTGTTCTCATTAAGACAAAGTTTATGCCCAAATAAGAGAAACAAAATGTCCAGAACTTTAAAAAAGTACATCAGAATTATAGTAGACTACTTGAGGATGCCTGAATTCATTCGTTCACTTTACTTGCTCACTGTCTGGTGAATCTGGCCTATGTACTTGAATAAATAGCAGAGTAAAGGAATGGATACTTGGATATTTGGGAAAAAGAAACTAATGAGCTCAAAATGCTGTTTAACCCTTGCCAGCAGTCTGCAAGACTTGTGTTGGAAAAGAACAAGTAGGTTCAAGCCGCTTTTGATTAAGATGGTTAATTTGACAAAATCTATCTGCCTTCCTAATACAAGCAACATGTGTAATGTACGCAGGTGCTTTTTACTTGGTACCTTCATGTGCTTTGCATGCAGCATTGCCTGTGGCATAGGGAGTTTTATTTGTGTTTCTTACTATGCTACTTTGATTCTATGGCTGTTTTCACCTGCCAGTTACCACAGGTCTTCCCTCTTCTCCATCCTTTTCATCCCCAAATAAGTTGGAAGATTTTGAACTGCTTTTGTTAAGAACAATGATGCTTTTAATATAGGAGGTGAATTGCCTGTCCCTTCAAGACAACGTTGCTTCTGGCAGCAGTTTGAGTAGCCCTGAGGTCTGTGTGGTCCAAGAGGATCTGTAATTTTAGAACTCCAGCAACTATCTCTTGAGAAATATGAAAAAGAGAACTATGACCCTAGAGTGAAAAAAATTAGTAGTCATTGGAATATTGGTATTCTTTTGGTTACAAAGGTGAAAGAGCTGCTGTTTTCTCATTTTGTGTCCTACTGACCTGTTCAAGTCCTTTTAATCTCCCTCCCATCTTGCTTCTACCCTCCTTCCCCCAGGAAGTACCAGGTATGTTGACTTTGAAGGTGTCTTACTTATCTGATCATCTAGAGGGGTAGAAAAAATGTGCTTCATCTTGGTACAAAGGATTCTCTTAGGCGGAACATGCCTGAATGTGAATGTAAATGGCCATGAAGGGATCCTCTGCCTGTCCTGTAGAGATTGGTGTGAGTTATATAAACCCTAAATTGGATAAAGTAAATAAAAAATGAAACTGTTTTGCATTTTCCCTTGTAATCAGACCTCTCTAGATTGTGATTCATTCCGATTTAATCAGTGTTCCATCCGTTCTTTCCATGCCTGGAAAGGCTTAGAGGCAGTGAACACAAACTGAAATAAGAGGTTCATTGAATACAGGGGAAAAAAAATCTCAGTATGAGGACAGTCAAATTGTGGAGAAGGTTGCCTAGTGAGGTTGTGTGGTCTCCATCTTTGGAAATTTTCAAGACTGGACTGAGAAACCAAAATGTGAATAACCTTGTCTGACTCCATAGGTAAAATCTGCTTTGAAGGACATTGGACAAAATGACTTCCAGTTCCTGAGATCCTGTTTAACCTAGCTTATCTTAGGATCCTACAACTGATTTGTGAAGGTGAGAAGTGGCTGTGAGAGTCACCATATCCTAGACTAGCTTGCTGAATTGCTGGAACCCATGTTTGTTTAGTCGCAGTTGATTTCCAGCTTCACCACCATGACAGTATGTTCCCAATACTGATCCTTTTAGACTTTCTCCCTGGGAAGACTAGACAGGTGACTGTGAGGCACAAGGAAACAGTCTGCTGAAATGTAGGTTGAGCAGGGGCTTATTCACTAATAATCCAGTTTTATGGAGGTAACCCTAGTGGGCAGAATCCATGCTGAAAGCATGCTGTTGCAGCAAGGGAGTATGACTTTTGACAGCTGTTCACTATCACTTTGTGGGAGGAAGGAGCAGAGGCTGAACAGATGGGCTTCCAGACTGCACTTGGCCGTGTGTGCACTTCTGGACTCTGTTGGCAGGAATTCTGGGTGCTTTCCAGGTGGAGGTAGGACAGAAGTGTAGGTGCCTGATACTATTATGGTCTGCCACAGCAAAGGAAGGGAACACTGTAAACTCATTTTTGGGTCTGACTGGGAAGAGTGTTACTGTATTAGGCAGGGGGGCATCAGAGATACATCTTGCCAGCTTACCAGTTCAGCTCTCGATCTTCTCAAACTGGTGCCAGCTCTATTGCTTCTTACAACATTGCTCAAAAGCAGAATGTGGAGAATCTGTTACATGAAGAATCAGCAGTGTATGGGAGATGTAGACTATCGCTGATGAGTTTTGCAGGGATTTGTTATATGGAGCTGTAATAGTGATACTAAAAGAAAAGAAATGAGACATGCACTTGGGACAAAAAGTGGTACGAAAATCCCTTGTCACACTTGTATGTATCTTCAATTATGCTTTGTTTTCCTTTTATCTTTCCTCTTATTCTTTTGCAAAGAGGCTTTTAGCTAAAGGAAATGTGAAAATGTTTAAGAGCAGCAGTGTGTTAATAAACAAGGTAGTGTCAGGATGACAGCCCTGGAAATAGATATTTGTAGCCTAACCTGGATTTATTGTTTTTTAAAGGAAACTAGTGGACATTACATATGCTGTTAAGTCTGAAGGAATTTTTACCCTTTCCACACCTAGCTGTGCTCAACTCAAAAGGTCCTGCTTGGGTGTCCTTTTTTTTTTCCCTAAACTAGTGAGAATTTTTTCTCAGAAGGATTTTCTCAATCACTTTTTCATATTATATTCTCTTACTCAAATCACTTTGGGTTTTTTATCTGCACCATACAGAGGAGTTAAGTAAGCTCAAAAAAGCTGGTTAAGCATGAGGTAAACAGAATAGTTCTATGAAGGACCAAAATACCCTTTCAGCTCTGATATTTTGTCATCCTTGTTGTGCTTAGCTTGCTAGTAAATGAATAAAATTTTGTCCTGCTGATTTTGCATCCAGACTCTGGAAATCCCTAGTGGCAAAATACGACTGAAACCTTCAGTAAATGAAATCTGTTTCTGACATCAGCTGTAATGTAGTAGCTACAGTTTCTCCTGTGCCTTTTTCAATTAGGGAGCCCAAACCAGATGAGTGCTTTCGTATCCTTAAAAGTAAACGAGAGTTGAAGATTCATCCAGTTAGTTCTGTGTCTACTTTTGCCACACAGACTGTACATCAGTTTACTAACATGTGGCTTCACAGCACTGTTGTAGAATGAACTTAATACTTCAGTGAAAATTGGTGAGAAACCCAATTTTTGTGCTCTTTGCCTTTTATTTTCTGATTTGTGGCTATGAGGATCTCTGCTTGAAAATGCTCTTTTGGAGGAGCTCAAACATCTATGCAAACACAGCTGTTCATTACCATTCTAGATGCTAAATTAGAGGTAGTTGTCTGCAGGAGTTCTTTCTGGCTGAGGTTAGGTAAGACTCATCTGGTTTTGGTGTGTTGGTATCTGCATTAATCTTTATTATCCCTACTCAGGTAAAGACCTAGGAAGCCCTCAGTGTGTTTCTGCTTGCTGATGGACTGTGTTGTCCTACCGTGATTAAATTTGTTGAATAATACCAATGTGCAGATAGAAGATGGAAATACTCAGTCTTCATCTGGGCTTGAACAAGGCTGTGCGTTGTTCAGTTCCATGTGTTGGCGCCTTGAAGTGGGAGAGTCCACATACATCTTGGTTTTATGAAGCAGGATGTGGGCATGCAAAACTGATGCTATTGCAGGTTACACTTAACAATTTCAGAGCAACGCAGGTAAACCTGGAGGAAATTAGGTTTGCCTGAAGGAACTTGCCTTGCTTTCAGTTCTACATTCATTTTCTGTGGAGTGGATAACTTGAAAATCGCTGTGATGAAGCAGTGGGTTTTGTTCTGTTCTGGGTCTTGTCTTTTGTACAGTCAAACGACAGTTGCACTTGTCTTGCATGGGCTGCAAGACAGAAAAGTGTGAGCTTTTTCTAAGCAAGTTCTGCAGCAGCAGTTTTAGCTCTAATGCAGCCTGAGATTATCTTGAAGGTGTCTGTGCTGCTGCCTCAGTTGAAATAGAAAGGGAAGAGTGAGATGAAGTTAAAAAAAAAGGTGATGTCTTTCATATATATACCCCTGATTTTGTATTATATTTTTGCCGAGTAGTACTTACTATTGTCCTTTCCTTTGGCTGTGGCATGCACCATAACTGAGATCTTCACATCAAGGTAGAATATAGAGCATAACAAAAGACAGCCTCTTCTAACTATTTTTTAAAGGATCTTTTCTTATCTGTCTCTTAGAACAAATTAAAAAAAAAAAAAAAAAAAGGCAAAAAATACAGCTTTCCACAATTGTCTCCATGAGGGTGGTTTTGTGCATTGCAAATGTTTGCATGTACACTGGTTGATGGTTTAGAGATACATATTGGAAAGTAAGAGTGTAACTGAAAAATTTACCAGGAAATGTTGAATCGGTTGTGTGCATCAGGATCATGATTGCAATGAATTTTTATAATGTGACATTTTCTGACTTGACCTAATTAGAAAATATTAAATATTGTGCTTCCAAATTTGTGATACTTCCATTGCAAGAAGTGAAGAAAAGTGCTGATTTATGATGTTTGCTCATGACTGTCATTTGCTTTCTTAAAGCACCTGTTCTTAATGATCCTGTGCTGAATGCTAACCAGATTTATTTGCTGTTATGTATCAGTGTAAGCACAAATGCTCTTGAGTGATGATGTGATAGACTGTATATTGCATACATTCAAACACTGCTGCATGTTCTGTACTGTTGTAAAAGTCTTGTCCCAGGGGAAAACTCAGCACTGTGTAACTGACAGATTACTCTGCAAGTTGTCTTTTAACTAGGAATGGACATCCAATCAGGGTTTGCTGAGTAGTATAATAACTACAGATAAATCTGCAAGCACGGGCAAGGTACTGCATATTAGCAGCTTTATAACTCAGTGCTGAGTACTCGAAATCCTACAAATGCTAGACACAAGTTTCTCCTTCCTTCAATCTCTTGCTGACCTACTTGACGCAATGAGTAAAGAGATGATAGGCCAAAGAGGATGAGCTGAAACATTTTCCCAGTAATTTCAGTGTTCATATCCCTGTCACCTTTTCTATGCTGTCAGCTGTCATTAAATGCGTGCAAGGCCTTGGATTGTGAAAAGTAAAATCTATGGTTGCATGTAATGACAACTGAGCGGTTTTCTTCATCTGATCATGAGAAGGTAGAATTCTAAATTAAACCATTTTTTTTTTCTCCAGGGCTAAACAGCAAATGCAGACCATTTTTTATGTCTACATTAATGATCCTTATGGTATGCATGTGCAGGACTGTGCTGAACTTTAAATTTACATTGGAAATATATTGGAAAGCTTGTATGTCCAAGAGGTGGTGATTCATCTCGATTAGGTGTTTAGGTGCTGATTAGAGTTCCTGGATTATCCCTGTAACTCAACTTGAATGACAGAACAGAAAGATTGCAACTAGGACAATACTTTCCTTGGGGAAAACATGTAAAAGTGGGGAAAATTGCAAATAACCACAGTGGCTGATCTCTGCTGCTTGCAACTTGCCATTTGGAAAATTGCAAATTATCACTGTGGCAAGTAATCACTATGGCTGTTCGTTGCAGTGAACAGGAGAAAAACCAGATGGTTTAGCATACAGATGCTGTGTGGCTTTTAAGTCCTGCCAAAGGAGGAAACAGTACTGATAGTTCCTGCTCTTCCTGGAATGCTGGTTGGGGAAAGAGGAGGAAAACAGCTCTTGCAAATGCATCAGATATTGCTTCCAAAGCTTTGACTTCTCTTTGTTTTCTTAGATTTTTTTATTTAAAAAGTTACTAATAAAGATAAAATAATGGATGTTAATTATCAGGGAAGTTTCTGATGTTTTGACCTGACAGCTGGGGGATTTTGAGGTTTTTTTTTTGGTTGATTCGTTTTTGGTTTTTTTAGTCATGGTTACACAATCATTCACAAACTGGATGAAAGCAATGCACAAATCACATTTCTGTGCTCCTCTTAACAACGTAGCCACCAGGTCTATGGACTAAATCTGTGCTTGGAATTATTAAGTAGCAGTTCTTCTCCCTGCCTTGTACTCTCCATGGCAAATGCTAGCAGGTGGCTAAAAGAAGATAACATGTCTCATCTGGCTGAGAATATATCTCATCTGAGTTTGTTAAATCAGATATGGCATTTCTTCTGGCTGTGAAAGTCTACTGCCTTACTGTACCATATAAGCTGTACCTGTAGGGAACTTCTTCCCACTATTTTTATCACAGGGCATAGTGGGGAGGAAGTCTGGAGGGAGGCTTCTATCTACTTATCCTTCTCTGCCTTCTCCCACATCCGTAGGAGGCAGTGCTGAAAGTCAATTACATGCAGAAAAGATAACTCCCTTCTGCATAATTCTCATAGAACTAAAGCTCCAGCTCTCAGGGAACAGATGCCTATTTTGTCTTGGTCATATAAAGTCCCTTTTGCTCACATCTGGTTATTCTTTGCAATATCATCCTGAGTATATAAATATATATATTTGTACTCATTGAAAAAATAATTTTGGTCAGTGCTTTTCTCATTTGATTCTTTTGAGTAAGCTTTCAGCAAACAGAGACTCTCACAGGCAGACATGATGCAAGTATCTTCCTTCTTTGTGAGTATTGAAGAGTGTTTAAATTATGAATGTTCTCTTCTTCCATTCCTGTCCTGTCTCAAAGCGATTCCTGTGAAAGTGAGAAATTGTGTTCATGAGGAGCACTGGCAAGGACATGGGGGGCAGCAGTAGCAGTCATGAGTGGCAAGACTGATCTAACTACAGGAAACAGTCATATTCACTACAAACTTCTCTGTCCTGACTGTGAGACAGTTTTAGCTTGTTTAAAATAGGCATTTAGACCTTGATGTTAGGATGGCTTTCAAAGAGAATTTATTCTGTTTGTGCTAATCTTAAAGCAAATCTTTTGGGACACTGTAGTTTGTGTCCTAGGCTTGTATTAACTGGTGTACATGGAAATCCTAGCATAGCACACTCTTTCCTAGAGGGCTTCTGTTCCCTCTTACCACAAGAAATGAATGTTCTTTTGAACAGCTTAGAAGTTTTGAAGTGCGGAATGAGGATCTTGAATATTTTGGTTTGCACTGAAGCCACTTGAATTGCTTTGTTTAGGCCATGAAACAATGATCCTTGAATCCCAGAGGTCAGTACTCCAGGCAGGTCAAGCAAACCTACAAACAAACCAGGAATATAGCACTGTGATGTACATGGCTGTAGCAGCGTCTGGAGTTGGCTTTTGGTCAAGCAGCAGTAAACTTACAGACTTGCAGAGTTTTTTGGATTCTGTGTCCCCTCATCTAAATAAAAAGGGCATCCCTACTCTTCTTCTGTGTCTTACTAAAAAATGTGCAAGGAGTAAGTAGGTCAGCAGCATCAAAGCACCTCCAAAGAGGCAAAGTCTGCAGAAATCAAGAGTTTTAAACTGACAGTTAAAGAGTTTAATCACTGCTTACT
Source organism: Argya squamiceps (assembly GCA_037834095.1). NCBI lineage: Eukaryota > Metazoa > Chordata > Aves > Passeriformes > Leiothrichidae > Argya > Argya squamiceps. Next base: position 28,251,580 of record JBBMKD010000115.1, read on the forward strand.
TGTCAGAAAATATGGTGTTGTGGGGGAAGGCTTTATAGAAAAAATTTCTGCCTCTAAGAAACTGAAGAAATTAAATTTTTTATTTCTCCACCTCTGCCAAAAGAGAAAAGCATCTCCGAGGATAATTTTCATGTCTTTTAGAGGCAGTGCTGCTGTCCTTTCAGGCCCCATTTACGTTTTCTTCCAATGTATTTTATTTTTTTAATCAGCATCCTTCGACTCTACCAACAGCCACCCCTCCTCTTCCTCACCCATCCCACAAAGATAAACGTGCTTATTGTGTTCTTGGGCAGGGTAGCGGTTGCTTGTTTTAATTCAATACATAACTTCTGTGAAAAATGTTAATGGGTTTTTTTGCCATTTTATTGATACTTATCATGAGTGGCCTTCTCCCTGCCTGCCTCTGCTCTGACTGGCCTAACAACTTTTCTTTTTATCAGGAGTGTTGGAATGTGAGGTTGCTCTGATTGCTTCTTCCTGGGGTAATGAGTCATACTTGGACTTCAGTAGTATTTCCGGCATGATGCAGGCAATGTGAAGATGTTGGTTTTCACATCATGTGGTTACGCCAAGCCCTCACAGGGTGCGGGGGAACAAATGCCTGTTCATTCCTGGAAAGTGGCTCACTTCTGAGTCACTTGGCTTCTGTTTGGAAGAAAAGATGAGGGGAGGAAGATCTTCTCATATCCAGCTTTTCCTGAAGCAAAATATGCAATGATTGTGATTGGGTGGTAGTTGCTGCAGTCTCAAAGCAAAACAGCCCTCCCTGCTGCTGGAATATAATTGGTGTTCCCTTGTGTCCCAGCAATTGGAGGCATCCAGCTGCATCTGGAAGCAGAGGAAAAAGCAGTTTGATTTCTGGTGATCTGAGGCAAAATTTGAACAGAGGTAAAACTTAGCTTCTCTAGTGAATAGGTTTTGCAGTAATAAAATGAGAATGCTGCATCACGAATCCTGAAATACTTTCAGACTGTCTTTCCAAAATGGATGTGAAAAGAAGCATTAATGGTGAAGCTTGGGTAAATAAACAGTTGCCTGAGTATTTTGACCTGTTTATCTGGGAATTAATTCAATGGAAGCAAATGCTCATATCAGGCTGATCTTTGCATTAATCTGTCTTATGCCTCCGGCAAACTGGCGAGTTACCGGTTGATGTGTTGCCTACCCATACACCTGGAGCAAACAGCTCCATACCCTTCAATGTGATTACTTGCCAGTTCAGTGATTTTCTATTAGAAGCCTCAAGAGCAGAACATGTGTAAAGCAGAGGTTTGGGCCATTTCAGAAAAACTTATGCCTTAATAGCAAGAGCTCCTGCAGATGGGTCTTTGTCATCTGTGATCAGATCTGACCCTGATGTGACCTTCACCTGGTAAAGATTGCCAGACTGTCAGGATAGTGTTGGGGAAAATGCATCAGATACTCACCAGTACCTCTCAGTGTGAGCCTGAGCATTTTCAAGTTTCTTTCTGCTTCCACTGGTAACTTCTGGCTTTCAATGACAGGTGAGAATACAAGGAATACAATTGGCTATTGTCCACTAACAGGCCTTATTTCTGAGTTATGTTCTCATATACTTTTTTTTTTTTTTAAATATGGTATTTTATTTTTCCCAGACCTATTCAGTGTGCTTATAGCAAGTCCTCCAAACACTTTGTGGACTGCCCTTTTAGGGCTTTTGAATATAAAATATTTGAATCCACATTCCAGAAATTCTGCTGTTCATAGTTCTGCTCCGACTATCGTGGTTAAACACAGGTTAGCCTGTTCTCTCATTGCAGAAGCACTCCCTCTCCCTATGGGGAATTTTGTGTATCTAGGAGGAAAAGATGCAAGAAGTGGACTCCGTTGAGAGAATAGTTGTTTAATTAAATACCTGTGTCCTTCTGATGATAAATATTTGGTCTGTGTGCCTTGAATAGTTTTGTGTGTTCCAGATAAAGTCGCTTCAGTGTTGAGATCCTTGTTACTGGAACTATCTGGTAGATCTGAGTGACACAAATGCACTCAGTGAGAGTAGCAGCACAGTATTTGGTGTTCACTGCAGGCTGGTTACAGTTTTGCATGTAGTTAATAGCAGGTAGGGTTTTTTATTTGGTTAGTGGGAAACTAAATCCAGGTCAGTGGGATTAAAGTTGTTTAAATGCTGACTTCTGGAAAGAGAGCAGAAGAGCAGCAGGCATCTGGAGGAGACTCGTAGTCTGAATTCAGAGGTAGGAAGATGGAATTTTTTCTAGCTGAAAGCTTGACAGCTGTCCCCTGTACAACCTTATTCCAGCATAGTGTTTACATGTTCATGTGTGTTAAATAAATGAATGAAAAAATCTACTGGGCTTCCTGCAAATAACTACGTATTTGAACAAATTTAACTGCAGGCAAAAATGACCTTGAAAATCATTGTACTTATATTAAAGTATAATGTCTCTAGCAACAGCTGCTTGTTGGAGCTAGGAATATTTCCAAGTATTTTGTTTCATGCTTTCCGAAATAGGATGAAGCTTTATTCAGCAATGGGGCCAGATATGCTCTGTGAATTCTGTACTAACAAGTTGAATGGAGCTGAGTGCAGCTAAATGTCCCCTGTAAATCCCTTCAGTAGAATCCTGTTCTCTGTCCTGAGTATTGCTCTTAGGCTTGTCAGATACAAAGGGTGTTGATAACCCTTGTACTTTGCTTAAAAGTCAATTTCAGTGCTACCTTTTCAAAAGCTGACCTTGCATCTTAGTACTGTTTCCAGCATGAGATCTTCATAGTCAGATTGTCTCACTAGGACAGGGCTTTTGGCTAGAGAAAGCAGCTGAGGAACTGGTAGGACTGTCATTTTAATTTGACAGTCTTGAAAGCTGTAGCTAAGATGGAGGGGGGTCTGGTTTATCACTTTTGTACCTGATAAATGTGGGCCAGTGCACTTTGAAATCTGACATACTAGCAAGTCAGAACAGCTTTATTGTGCTGCTGTTGATCAATCTGTAAATTAATGTGACTGTATGCAATTGCGCTATAGTTTTCCCTGGTTTTCAGTGGAGCATGCATAAATTATAGATTGCTGTCAAACTGATAAAGAAACACCTATGTCTGTCTTACCACCAATGCTGTGATTTGTTGCATGCAATTTGTTTAAAAGGTTGCCCAATAGAATAGCAGAGGTGGAAAAAAATCTGGTAATTGATATAACTTCGTGATTTTGTCTCTTGCAGGTTATATATATGCAGACTTTTCCTGCATATTAGATGTAGATGTGCAAGATGTGCTGTTACTGTGATTCAGGAACTTGTCTTGCTTCCCAACCTGCCCAGTCATTGTCTTTCACCACACAGGAGAACAAACACTCTTGCAAGCTCTTAACTTTAGGGAATCTCTCTATAACTGACCTTCCCCACATGATTGTGGCAGTAAGACTCCTGCATTTTGCTTGTCTAGTGTATCATCAAAAGAAATGTTAAAAAAGGGCATTGAGTTTATTACTGCCTGGTGACATTTACAGATGTTCTTGATTTGGGAAAATGTGCTTTTATATTATCAGAACTTTTTTAAATAGTGCAACTACCTTGTCTGACTTCTTGTTACTGCATGCTTGAGTTTGAGATAACGGAAGTATCTGTTGGCATCTGGCCATTATAGAATGATCTGGTTGGTTTTCAGTCTGTTCCTTTTGGAAGGCCAGCTGCAGAAGTTCACCTGTTGGGTTCTGTAAGCAGGTAGTAATGTTTTCAACCTTCTGTTGGCTTTGTAGCTGTTCTGTTTCTCTGATGATATACCCCCTAATTCTCTCCAAACTATTTTCAGGAATACAGTCCATCTATGTGTAATCCTGTAGAATTATTTAGGGCCATTAAGGTGTTTGGTGTGGTTAATGAGGCTGCTTGTCCAGAGTTCCAGCTCTGTTCTGTAGGCAAATATCAGATTTGTTCACCAAGTGGGAAGAGCACTGTCAAACCGAGTCTTGTATTTCATAGTGTTGTCTCAGTTTATGTACCTCTCCTGGTCAGGTTCTTGGTTTTACACAGGAGCCCAAACTTCTGGAGCATGATTTTGTAATAACCAGTGATCTGTGAGAACAAGCATTATTTGTGGAACTCTTCCAGACTGCTAGCAAAATTAGTGCTTTTAGTATTTCAGTTGTTACTTCTTCTGTTAGCTATTAATTTAATGCTGAATTGTATGCAAGTGTACTTTTAATCAACAATAAGAATTCAAATTATATCATTAATAAAAGTGACTTTCTAAAGAAAAAGTTAAATTGACATAGTTTTTTACTTTCTAATAATTCCAAAGACTATTTTAGCCCTTGGAGCTATCACTATTAGAGGCCGTAAAATTACCATGAGAAATGCTTCATCACAAATGTTCTCTTGTCTTCTATTATCTCATTCTTGAATATCAGGTTTGCAGTGAGCTATCAGTGTGTATAGTGCTAATACTGCCTTGTGGTACACATTCAGCTGTGCTGTCGTTTATTGAAGGGAACTTTTTCTGACATAGCTTTTAGTAAAATTGTTTTTATTTACAAATACTGTCAAAGGTGAATTTTCAAGCATATTTATACAAAGCTTTACAAAAGAGATTGGAGATATGTTTGTAAGTGTATGTGCATACATGCATGTGTTTTTATATGTCACAGAATCACAGAATCTGCTGAGTTGGAAGGGATCCACAAGGATCATTGTGTCCAGCTCCTGGGCCTACACTTCCTGCCCTCTAGGTCGTAGCTTTTCCTAGAAAAACTTTTCTGCTTTAGAATCAAATAGTCATGTTTTTTCTAATTATGTTTCCTGAACATGAACAGCCTTCTATTTACTGGTAAACTCTTCTGTATGGTCTGATGCTTTGGTTTTTTGGGTAAAAGAAAAATATCAGACAAGAGTTCTTGTATTGAAATATGCTCACACACAAAGAGCCAATTGCATAGCTGGATTTGGCCCACAAATTTGTGTTTGGCACTTAAAACTGATTTGGGTGAATCATGGCTTCTGTTCCTCAGAAATGCACATTTCTTGGTGTAGCATTGACTGGGTCCACAGTATTGAAAGACAAAAAGATACATACCACTTTTCTGACTTTAGAAGAAATAAAATGTTTATCTTTTTGATCCAGAGTATTCAAAAGAGCTGTGTATTCTTTCTATTACAGGTTTTTCTCAGAATTTTTTCTTGATGTGGTTGTTCATAACTAGAAATTAACAGAACGTATCTTGCTTGTATTTACATCTCCATCAATTTTGGTATATATTTCTTCAAATTGACTGTATTTTTAATGTATAAATTAAATAACTTTTTTTTCCAAGGAGTAAGGACACTGTCATTTTGCAGACTTTTCACTGTGCTTTGGAGTGGTTTGGAGAAATTACTTCATTATTCTTGTTGATACTTGAGTATTCTTGTTGATATATTAATTGATTGGTGACTTTTACTATAGTAACAGAGAGAACTGATCTAGATCTTTGCTTCATTTGTAGCTTAAAAAGTTCTCTTGCTGAGTTTTTTCATAAGTTTGCAATTTGCAACACTATTGGTGTTCATATTTTGTCGTTGTAGTGATCAGTATAATCACACAGCATCTGAAGTTGGAAGGGATATCATCTCTTGATATCATCTAACAAAAAATCTTGTTCAAGAAGGATCAGCTAGAATAGGTTGCCCATAACTATGTCCAGTCAGATCTTGAATATTTCCAAGGATGGATACTTCAGAGCTTCTCCAGGCAGCCTATTTCTATGTTTGACCATTATCACAGTCAAAATGTGTTTTCTTGTGTTCAGATGGAATTGCATATATTTTGACTTGTGCCTGTTGAATCTTGGCCTGTCACTGGGCACTGTCAATAAAAGTCTGCCTCCATGTTGTCTCTCTTCCATCATTATATGCATTGATAATGTTTCCACTAAAACTTATTTTCTCCCAGCTAGCAAGTCTTAACTCTTTCAGCCTGTCCTCATATGAAAAGTGCTTCAGTCCCATTATTGAAGTTCACAGCATTTTGCTGAAACTTCCTGCAGTATTCTGTCTTTCTTGTGCTGGGCAGATTAGAACTGGACCCAGCAGTCCAGATGTGGCCTCACCAGTGCTGGGTGGAGGGGAATAATCACATCTCTTGGTCTGCGTTCAGCACTCCTGATGCACCCCAGGTTGGGTTGTCCCTCATTACTCTGAGGGTGCATTGCTGGCTCACGTTTAACTTGCTGTAATACAGGACCCTAGGGTCCTTCTCTGCTGAGCAGCTTTCTAGCCTGTTGGCCTGCCATTTTCCAGCATCCCTGGGTCTCTTTGAATGGTAGCACTGCCACCTGGTCTGTCACTCACTCCACCCAGTTTTGTATCAGTGGATGGAAGGACTGTGGCTTTGCCTAACCAAGGCTCTGTAAACTCCAAAGAATAGAGACATCTCCCCTGACCTACCTGGTAACCTATCCCAGGGCTGCACCACACACCAGGGGAAGAAGGTACCTGCAATATACCACCTGGATCTCTTGAGCTACCTCTTGTGCCTGTTACTCCTTACTGCTGCTTCCTATTCTGCCCAAGAGGGTTTTGTTCTGGCTGCTTTTCAGGTCATCTGAAAGCTGCTGTTACAACACCCTTTGTGTGAGATAAGCTCTAATGCTTTTGTTTCATTTTCTTACTCTAGTCCTAGTTAATTTTTTGCTGATATTCTGTAGGTGTAAATGTTGACAATTTTTTTAATCAGCATATAAAATTGTATTGTGAGATTTATTTTTTTATGTTCTTTGTATCTTCAAATTTCACTTCAGAACCATCTCCTCCTGAAGAGCTAACTATACACAAATTTCAATGTTCTTGGGAATTTATTTACAGTTGCTTGTGAGTGTGCTTTATACCAGCAGACAGGGTTTCTGTGCTTCCTGCAGTCTGGCTCTGGACAAGCTGGTAAATGTTGGTGGAGGCATGAAGCTGTGGTTGTTAACTGGAGCAAACTTTTGCTTCCAGCCAGTTACCAATGTAAAGGTAGAATTTAGAAGTCTTGTACAAGCTTGTCATCTCTATAATTATGTGGCTATTAAGAAATGGGTGGAAGTTGAATACTCTAAAATTATAGACTGTAATGATAAGACATGGTTAGTAGTGATTCTGATGCAATTTTCCTCCTTGCCAACAGAGTTTCAACAGCAGGAAGGCATAAAGTCCCATCAGAAAAACATGCAGCTCTATGACACACCCTATGAACCAGAAGGCAGTGGTGTGGAATCCGATTCTGAAAGTGTGGTGAGTCGCCGTTTACGAGAAAGCAAATTGCCACAGGATGATGACAGGCCTGCAGATGAGTATGATCAGCCGTGGGAGTGGAACAAAGTCACCATCCCAGCTTTGGCAGGTAGGATTCCTAGATCCCAGCCTCTAAAATTCTCTCTCACAGTTACAGCATATGTATTTGCCTTTGGGGTAAATCAAATACTTATGCTCTTTTGATGTATGTGTGTGTATGTGTGAAGAAATGTCTGAAAAATGAATGTGGGTCGTCTCAAATCTTTACCTGCTGCAGAAATATGGAACACTGCCCTTTTTGTTTGGTACTTCACCAACCTGTTGTCCACCATCTTAGCACTTGTTTCATATAACTAAGACTTCTGATTCTCCCACTCCTTGTCCCTACCCTCATTTTAATGAGTGGGATGTAGATAGTGTTTATTGTTGAGTGTCTCTATGATGAAGAAGTTGCTTTGAAGGGTCCTGAAATTGTGGAGGGATTCTCAAAGGGACAGTGTGATGAAGTGTTGGGGGTGGAAAGAAAAGAGATGTGGCTCTGGGAGCGAGCATGGAATAAACCTGAGAGCAATGATTACTGAGTAGTTAGTGTGCCTTTACCCTAGGTAAATCCTGCTTGACAAACCTGTTTGCTTTCTGTGTTAAAACTAGTAGATCTCTTAATGGAAAGAGAGCAGTAGGTGTCATCTGTGTTGACTTTAGCTTTCAGCATGTTGTGCTGTGGCATCAGCTGTGTTTGTGATGTTGTAGCCCAGATGGGTGGACTAGTAAATTGCTGAAAACCTATCAGGGTCATTGACCTCAAAGGGTAGTGTTAGTGATTCATACTCTTCCTGGAATCTGGTTATAAGTGTGATTCCTCCAAGGATATGTTCTGGAACCCTTCCTGTTTAGCATACCTATTAGTAACTGAGAGCAGAAGGAGAGGAAATGCCCCTTATCAAGCTTGGAATAACAGCCAAGGGAGGGGAGGGTGTGTGCAAAGCTGCCATTCTGAGGGACCTGAACAGGCTGGGGAAATGGATTGACAACAAGCTTACAAAACCTAGTGAGAACAGACCCAAAGACTTGCCTCTGGAGCAAACTACAACCCCCTGCAATGATATGGACCTAGATCTGGTTTACTTGCTGGGATACAGCTTTGCTAGAAGGGGCTGAAAGAGTCCTGGGGAAAGTGGACTAAATGCAGCTAGCAGTGCTCTTCACAGTGGTGAAGGCTAGCAGCATGCAGCCTTGTGTGAATAGGAGCAAGCCCGTGGATCAAGCAAAGTGACTGTCATATTTCTTGAACTATGCTTAATGCTGTGGCAGGATTCTGATAAAAGAGGGATGTTGATAAATGTTTTTGTTAGCACAGAGCCAACAAAATACAAGGAACTGCAGCATATGACAGCACATGTGAAGAGATGCTGAGAAAACTGGGCTTGCTTAGCCTGGAGAAGAGAAAACTTGGGGTGGGACATAATGAGAGCTATCTAATGCCTATGAGGAGATCCTCAATAAGATGGAGCCAGTTTCTTCACTAATGACCAGGTGTGTGATGGGAAGATGAGATACAAGATGAATCAGGAGATGTTCTGATTCAAGTTGGTTTCTTCTTTGCAAGAACAGTTAAGCATTGGAAACAATTATTCAAGGAGCTCTTGCAGTCTCCATTTTCAGGATTTTTTTCAACCTGTGGGAAGAAATGACTGGATAAACAACCTAATCTGATCACATAACTTCCCACACAAGGTCGGTGATTGTGTGCTACCCAGAAGTAATTTTTCTTTCAAAACCCAACAACTTCATTGCTTAATGATGGTGAGATACAAGCTGTGGGACTAGTATACATCTGTCTCCAGTGAGATCATATTTCACAGTATTTTTCAAGTATTAATACAGCAGCTACAGAGACTAGCTTATTAGTCTTAAAAGTTAAGTCTTAAGAGTCATATATGTGCATATTATCTTTCATGCAGCGGTTGTATTACGTGAAATCAATGAGTTTTAATTCATTTGAATCTTGTCTTAAGCTCTGTATTCATCTTTATGATCATTTTTTTGGTCTTTATCAGGTAAATTCTGAAATAGGGTTTTTCTGAGTTGTTTTAAAATAAAGAATGTTAGTTTTGTTCATTTTTTTCTTCATATCTACTCTTCAGTTTTTACATGTAACTGTAAATTAACAAGGTCAGTCCAATACAGGGTTTTATGATTGGCTTATGCGTAAATATTCGTTCAAGTACTATGCAGTTATGAAAGCACACAGAGGAAAATATTGCTTTACAGAATTAATAGACTAAAGAAAGGTTTAATTAAATGGTATTATGATATATTTGAATTACTTACAGGTTCAGTGTGGAGAATTCATATTTAAAATTAGAAGAATAAACACTTTGTGAGATTAATTACATTTCTCTCATTACATCTGCCATTCATTATAGATTAGTTTGTTTTAGCTACAAGGTTATTTGTCACAAGGAACTGTCTAAGGATTGGTTGCAAGACAGTTGCAAGCTGCTATTTCATCAAGTGTCTCTAGAATTAGAACTATGGAGATCCTGGAGAGACCTTCTGCTGAAACTTTCCTATTTTGAGAAATTCATCTGGAGGGAACAACAGATGTTTGTGATGAGAATTGCAAACACAGAGACTTATGCAGCAAATGTTTCTGATTTGTCAGGTGATAGACCGTAGAAACAAACCAAAATGGCACACAACACTAGAATTATCATGAACCTAATTACTCATGCAAGTATTTGAAGGAAAAAAATGTTCTTCTGCCATGATTGCAAGATTTGTTGCTGAAGCATAGCTAAAACTTGTTTATCTCCAACCTAGACTTTGAGATTTGTCAGAATGAAAGTCTGTGCACAAGCTATGAAATGTGCTGGGGCTGAGGGGACACACGTCTGTGCTCTGACTCCTAAGGATGGGGCTGGTGTCATACTGGCAATGTGGATGGGGCAAGCTGTACATAGGCTGTGGATTTTGCTGTGCTGAAAGATAATTTGCTAAAATTTTGTGCCTCCGTGGAGCAGAACTGGAATGAGGCATTTTGACTGTCTGCAGCTGGAGTTCTTTCACAAACAAATTTGGGGTTGTTATACTGGAGACTATACAGCTGAAGCTAAAATGTGTTTTTGATGGCTTTTATGGGAAGCAAGCAGGTCTCGTTAAAACTCCTGCTGAGCTGGGCAGACTGGTTTGCCCAGAAGAGTTGAGGTTGGCAAAGCAACAGGAACAAAGTACCTTCCAGGTACACAAGTCTGTCTAGAAAAGGAGGTAACACCATGGAGAACCCGCTGGATAGGCAGAATATTGCATGGACATTGGAGGGCCCACTCAAGAGTGTCACGCTGGCATGGCTTTCCACTGAGTTCATGAGAAATCTGTCCTCTTCAGACTGTCGTTTGGGTGCAGAAAACCTTTGGGCAAAGGAAATGTCTGTGAAGTCTGTAGGGCCACTCTTAGTATTTCTTTACAAAATATGCGGGCCTTCTGTTATACAGAGGGTCTCAATGGTCAAGAGGGTCATTTGGTAGTAGTTTCCAGCACTGATCACGGGCTCATGGAAGGAGGACTTATAAATGCCAGACTTTTTCTGGCTGCTGTTGCATGGAAAGGTGTTGCCTAGGACCCTGAGGGACATAAAGCAAGGGAGTTCTGCCATGCCACTGTCACAGGAGTATGGCAGGAATTACAGGGCAGTGGAAGAGAGGCCGCATGGAGAGTGTGGAAGTGTCAGGTATTGCAGTCAGTTCCATAACTGCTGAATGTGCTGAATATACTTTACTTTTGTTTAAGAGAGGATTCATAGCCAAAACTCAGACCTGATTACAACATGGGGTGGGCAGGTACCTGACTGGGTATCACACTTGTCACTTTAATCTGCGTGGATATCCCTTCAAGGCTGCTTCTTCCTGACAAATTAATTCACAAAGAAAGGGAAAAAAAACCGAAAAGAAAAAACAAAAGAAAGAAAAGGCCAGAAGTCCAGAGACATGTCTGAACTTTTCTAACAGAGAAAAAAGCCCCAACATTCAAAAGCATCTGAAATTTAACTTGGTCCTGTTTTTGGAGAATAGTTGTTACCTCTTACCATCATGTTAGTGATTTTTTACACAGGCATATAGAGATGAAAAAAGAGGGAATGTTTTTAAACTAAAAGAGGAGAGATTTAGAGTAGGTGTTAGGAAGAAATTGTGTAGTCAAAGCTGGTGAAGCAACTGGAAGAGGTTGCCCTGTGTGACATTGTGGATGGCCCTTCCCTGGAACTGTTCAAAGGCAGGTTGGATGGAGTGCCTAACAATGTGGTTTAGTGACTGAAATCACTGCCTGTGGTGGCATCTCACTGCTCTTAGGTGGTTGCAACTAGATAATCATTAATGTCACTTCTAACTCAAGCAATTGTGTGATTGTGTGTTGTAAAGATATAGCTGTTAACAGTCAGAACTGAGTCTGTTTTGTGAAATGAATTTTTTGGTGTCTGAAAGATACTCCTTGTTCAGAAGGTGACAATAGGCTCACTGGTTTTCAGAGTACCCAAGTTACATCCAGGTGTTTTTCTTGGAGTTAAAATAATAGTGCTGCTCATGTATGTCACAGGCAAGTATCCACATGCAATGTTTCTCCTTGTTATGATAATCAGCTTTCATTATCCAGTAATGAGGTTAAATCTGAGTTTATATTAAGAAAGAATCAGCATATTTCCACCATGCATAGTTAGGAATGTGATTGAATACGTTTGCCCAAATTTTGCAATAAAGAAATAGTGCCTGCTTTCTGTGAGTAGAGGGGGTATTTGGAAGTGTCCTAAGTTTCATGACAAAAGCATAAATAAATTTTTGAAAAACAGCTCCAGAACACTTTCCTCATCCAACATGTCTCTGTGCATTATCTTTTTAAACTTGAACATTGCAGCTGTCTGCTTTAAAAGACTGCTTTAAAATACTTAATACTATCACCCACATGCCTACTTGGCTGTGTGTTACAATAAGTTCACTTCTAAATGCATGAGGCCAGTAAGTTTTGTGGGGAGTCCCTTCAGTTTTCCTTGTAACATTTTTTCCCCAGTATTGCTGTTGAAACTCACATAGGAGCTGATTGAGCTGTTTGTGCTTATAAGCACTGTGATCTTTACCTCCTGACACAGTGAGGGTTCTCTGCATGGTCCTCACTAGATGATCTTAAAATACAGTCATCTGCAGCTGGGAGTGTTAGTTTTTGGTGAAGCAGCAAACCATAGAAGACAATGAGAGTCAGGAATATAGTATGGGTAGATTCTTTCACTGTTCCTGTCAACATTCTGTCATTTAAATTTTTTTTTTCAAATTCAATGTGGAATCTATAAGTGTAAAATGAGGATGCTGACAGTATTAGTATATGCTTGACTATGGGTGTTGCAGTGCTCTAAAAAGTTAGAGCTTTGCAAAATAAGTTGTAGTGCTTTTCTTGGAATAGTGTAGTTAGTGAGTGAAATTATGAAAGGCTATTTTTTTTTTTTAATCTTTGTTTCCTAGACTTTAAAGACAAAAGCTTTGTGCCAGCAGCATGTGAGTGGATGCACTGTAAACTCTGTGCTGCTTGACAGTATTTCTGATATGGATAAATGGGTGCTAGCTGCCTGATTTTCCCCCATATCACTGTTAGGATGACACTACATAACCTGAGGGCAAGCGGGTGTTCTCACTTACTTGCTTTTGGAATTATGGCCGGTGACTGAAGGCTTGTAACTGTTGCTGTTTAACAGTATCATCTCTGGAGGATCAAAGTATCTAATGTCAAGATAAGCAGTAGTTATTGTAACAAGATTTAGAAGGGTGTGAGTTTTATTACTGGAGAAGCAGGAGAGTTTTAGGACTGTAGTCTGCATAGTAAGAAACACTTTACGTGATACATATAACTTTGTAGATAAAGCATCCTAATGCTAGTGGGTATATGTTTATTCTCTGTGGGATGTGAAAACCTCTCTAAATGCTACAACTCTTTTGGTCTTTTCTAACCTTGCCTGGAGGGGTAATTATTGTGTATCTTGCAGCCCAGTTTAATGGAAGTGGGAAACGGCAAACATCTCCTTCTCCCTCAAATGACCAGCACAGGCAATTAAGAGCACCTGGAGGAGGCTTTAAACACATCAGACATGGCAGTCCAGAATTTTGTGGGATCCTGGGAGAAAGAATAGATCCAACCATTCAACTGGAAAAGCAGATGTAAGTAAGCTCAGTAATTGCTCTCTAGCTCTTTCCCTCCCCACTTACAGGAGCAGCAAATGCCCAGATCCTGTAGCCCAGCTTCCCCCCTCAATATCCCCAAAGACCTACTCTTACTAATCCTGTGAAGTGTAAGTAATTTTTTGGGGGAACAAAATAGTATTAAACAGGAAGCTCATCTCAGGAAGAGTGAATTTTATCTGTCAAGTACGTACATTTTCAACCTTTATATACTGCATTAGTGGAAAAAAAGTTGTATATCACATATAACCAAATTCTGTTTAAGAGTGCATGAATCCTATATTTTTGTGGCTGCAGACCATGTTTCTAATACATCAGATTTGCCTTGCCTCTGGCTGTGATTCTCTTCCAGGGAGAGAATGATTAGACTACTTAAACAGCTTTCAGAAAAGAGATTGTTATTTCTGCCCTTGTGATGTCAAGCTTGAGCGTGGTGTTTAGATGCACTTTTATCAGTTCCAAATTCAAGTCCTGGGGGAATTCCCTGTAGTGAATGTCTGATATCCACAAGAGTGGCCACTGTCCTGCCTCACTGTTGCCCTTCCTTGAACAATTTGGACAGATTGGCTTGTGTAATGGAATGATTTGCTGTCCTGTATCATACCAAAGGTGTAGCCTCAGAGAAGAGGCTAGAATTCCTGCTACACAGAGGAAAAAACCTCATGTGGAGCAATTTACAAAAGTTAGACTGAATATTCCTGGGCACTGAGAAGCCAGTGGATTCATGCAGTAAAGTGAAGAGGCTGTGTCTTGAATCCCTGAAGGCAGTCAACTCCAAAAACTGTCATTCTGGGTTAGAGGCAGAATTTATTTGCAGTGGAGAGGGAGGGCATAATTTAGCATGGATGTGAGTATGCACTTTGTGAGAATACTTTGTTCCTTAATGCTAGTGGTATTGAGAGGATTAACAATCCTTTTACACTTTGAATCCTCAGCAGGAGGAAATCCTCTCCTAGTGTTTGAGAGGAGATAGTTCCAGAAATTGTTTTTCCTTTGACATTCTATTTTTCAGGCAGTATTTGGAAGCTTAAGTTTGACACAGATAATAATGTTATCCGCATGTTGTCATGTTCCATCTAATCAACCTCAGCCTTTGAACCATCTGCCCACTGAATGCTTATCTCCAGTAGAGGAAGTAGCAACTGTTACTGCGAAATCAGTCACTGATATTGTTAGGTAAATAACTAAAAGGCTGCAAATTTTACTGTAAATTTGATCCTCTAAATTGGGTAGTTACAGCTCACGAAAGTCACTCGCCCAGTCCCAAATACATTTAAAATAACTGCAGGGAGGTCAGTTTGTTACCTAATTTTTGACTCACAAATATGTTGTAGTATCATTCTGTCTTTTAGTATAACTGCAGTTAATGTTACAGCTGAAAAACGCCAGTTTTTTGTCTTAACTATTCAAATGCTAGTGACATGAGGTTATTTTTGATGCTTCACTATAATGGATCAAACATAAAATGAATGCACAGTTAACCATGATGCATGAGACAGTGCAAGAGTTCATATTTATTTTACCATAGATTATTCATAATAATTCAAATTACTCAAGTTTTAGTAGTGTGAGACATCTCCACAGTACATGCCAAACCTTTCCTTCTTTTTCTGCTAAAGTGGAGTCTGTTTTTGCAGAAAGGAATACAAGATCTAAAGGAAAGGACGTACGCAAATTGGCAAGTGGATGGGTAGGTTAGGATATTCCCCGAACAGGCAAAAATACTAAGTATATTTGGTTATATATATGTGTTAGTATATTAAGAAGATATTTTTACTTACTTGTGACTGAGGAATCTGTAACTATGAACTTATTAACTCATGGACCCAGGGGAATCAAAGTAATTTGTTTTATTTCCTCAATAACAGTGTAAAGAAAAAGCGTGTTCTGCCGTTTCCATTGTCTCATTGAAAGTGAATCCCTCCCAGCCTTATAATCAAGATCTGGTGGTTTCCTGTTTTGCTTAACTCAGAAACAGAGTAGGGTTGTGCGTTACATAAGCTGCAATAACTTACCATACTTACTGTATAATTGATGCTGCTCTCCTGTCTTCAGTGGAGTTATGGCCCCTTAGTGGCCGAAACCTGACCATTGACAGAAGTAGGGGACATCAGGAAGAACATTCTGTAAACCACAATCAGGGTACTTACTTGGGAGGACATCCTGTTAGGGGTCAAACCGTGTGATTGTTAGAATTTTTTGCTTTCAGGTTTGCATTGTGTGCCTGTGTTTTCCAGGATATCTTAGAAGATATTCAGATTATTCCATACTTTTGCACTGGTGTCTTTCACAAGCTTTCATTGCACTTTTTGAAGATCACATCACTGATGTTTAAATCTTTGACCTTTCTTCACAAATACTTACATGTTGTCATTTAAAAAAATAAGCACACCGAGGACAAACAGACCCAATACAGTTGAACAGCAAATCACTCAGGAACTTAAAACTGATTATCACTGTTTGCTTATCACACTAGGTAGCTGGAACAGGAGCAGAGTGTCCCAATTACATGGGCATATGACTCATAAGCAATTATACTTCTGGATACTGCTGTTTACCGTCAGGTGTAGCCAAAACATTTTCCAGACATCACATCTGAATCAGATGTTATCTCATCAACTGTTTTGCTTGCAAGTCTAAAAGCAGCTACCTCAAACCAACTGTGTGTTCTTTTTCCATTTCTCTCTGTATATCAGAGTCCAACATCTCCTTTATTTTGGTAAGGCAATATTTCATTTTTGTTTTATTTGGCCCTTTGGGGAGAAAAGAAAATAAAGATAATTGTAGCTAGTAGGAAAAATTTTTAAATTCCCCAAAGTCCATTTCTTGATTCACACTTGTGTTAATAATGTTTCCTCACACTCAGAAGGCAATCTAGTCTTAAAATCACCTGTTAAGAAATATCCTTCACCAGTAAATATCTAATGAGAGATGAGGAGGAGACTGCCTGAAATCATTTGCATCTATGTCTTCATCTTATTTGTGAAGTGATGAAGCCATCAGGGCCTCCCTTTCTAGTCTGTCTTGACTATAAAAAGTATAACCTCTTTTTAGTTCCCTGTAATGCAGAATTTGGTTTTAATTTGGTTTCGAGCACACAATGAATTTTTAATTTGGACACCAACTTTTTTTTTTAGCACATTCATCAGATTTGACAATGGAGACACCAGCACAAGGTAGTTAAGAGCATGATTTCTGTCAAGGAGATTTATCTGGTCATTATTCACCTATCTTTTAGCTGGAGCATCTTTCTTAGAGTAAGAACAAATGGAATAAAACTCTTTTGCACAAAGCAAGCAACAGTTCCTGGTAAGAACAGACAGAGAGCACTCGTGGTGTGTTCAT
Source organism: Argya squamiceps (assembly GCA_037834095.1). Lineage (NCBI taxonomy): Eukaryota > Metazoa > Chordata > Aves > Passeriformes > Leiothrichidae > Argya > Argya squamiceps. The sequence continues at coordinate 28,268,360 of JBBMKD010000115.1, forward strand.
TGTCTTGCTTGGGCAGACGTGATAGCGTCCCACAGTGTTTCAAAGTGCACCTGGCAATTGCAGGGAGAGAAGGATCTTCCTCAGAGACGTGTTTGATACAGTACAGGGCCAGACACATTTTACATTGCTCTGGAAACTCAGGGAAGGGTCAAAGCGCTTCCTTGTGGAGTCATATTTTGAAAGCTGGTGCAGAGCAGCATGCAGTGAGAAGCTTCTTTGTTTGCAGTGGCTAGTTTAATGAAGGTCCCACCTCTCCTCTCCCAATTTTCTTTCTTCCCTGAATTGTTCGCATCCGCTCCACAGATCCACCAGATATTTATATAAAGCTCCCAGAGTTGCCACAGCTTTGTTTAGAATGTGCCTTTTTGATAGATCTTGACACTTTATCACTCTTGTCCTTTTCCAAAGATTTATTGTAGCAAATCTTTTACACTGTTAACTGTTCATATTCTCCGTGTGCGATCTTCTATTTCTTTGCTTTTGTTGCTTTTTAATTTTGTATATTAGTTTAAAAATTTATATATCCCAGGGATGAAATAGAGAAAATGTGTGTATCATGGATCTGTTTCCAAGACAAACTATAATGTGTTGCTCTAAATTGGAATTTCTTATATAAACATGTACACTAGTCTTATTGCGTGGTTTTCTGATCGAGTTTTTCCCCTCAGCTGACAGAAACTACAAGCCTCCACAATTTGTAATAACTTCATCTAGCGCTTTTTATCCATAATGTATTCAATTTTAAAGGTATCCATGTACTATTGATAACAGTTCATACCTTAAAAAATTAAGTAGGGAAAGCACTATGAGTAGGAATATTTGTGTGTGTATTAACGTCTTTGCTTTTTTCTAGATGGTATCACGGAGCAATCAGTCGGACAGATGCAGAAAACCTGTTACGTTTATGTAAGGAGTGTAGCTACCTTGTAAGAAATAGTCAAACAAGCAAGCATGACTATTCTCTTTCACTGAAGTAAGTACTTGTCAGTAAAACATAGTAAATGTATTTATAATCCCTAACTTCTCTGGGCCATAGGAGAAAATTATCCAGTTTGTTGCTGCACTGTTTTAGCTCTGAAGGACTCCAGAGTGTTTGGGACTGATGTATGGTTACAGTCACTGAATACAGTACCTTCCTGTCTGGGGATGCTAAGAGATTTTTAGTCTTCATTTGGTGTCCACTTAACTAAACAAACTTGGAGTAGTTTTTTTTTTCTGGTTCTAATTTGAAATGCTCCTGCTGCTTCTGCTTTAGGGTGAATAAGAAACTGTATTGTATCGGGATTTTATTCCTTTTGTTTTGTGTGCTTTACTGGAGTAAAGCTGTACAGCATTGCTACAGTTCTTCGAAGTAAAAAGCCCAGGACTGAGGATGAAAGATCTACAGAATTAGGGAATGAGCAGTCTTAGCACTGCTCTGAGTTTGTTCTGCCTTACCTGGCTTAGGCTGAGCAGGGTACCATACAGATGTTGTCTTCAACATACCATAAAGCAGATTCATAGAACAGTTGGGGTTGGAAGGCAGGGTCAAAGGTCATCTAGCCCAGCTCTCCCACCCATGACAGGATAATAAGTTCACTTCATTTTCTAGCTGAGGAAGATTGTCAAGGTTTTCTGTGCAGGAAAAAAAGAAGCCCTTGACCTTGGTATAGGCTGTACAGGTGCAAAGAGAAATGTTTCCTTTCTTTCCTTCATGCAAGATAGGGTCTGATGTGGAACCTAATCTTCCAAGTAGGTCTGGGGTACAGGCAAACTTGCTCTTTTCACTAGCATTACTCCTGCCAGTTTGGTTTTTATGCCATTTCTTCACATATCTGTTCTGAAAATACATTTTACTGCTGGGACGATGGTGATACCTGGTTGTAACAAACAGTTTTATAAATAGCACCAAAGCTGATCATTTTTTTATGTTTAAAATTCCATTCTAGGACTTGAGAAGAAAAATATTTTGTAGGAGCATATTTTAAATCGTTATTTCTCTGCTATTATTTTTGGGATCTCTCTGTAATGCAGAGGTTTGCCTTGAGCTGGAACACATCTGCTTTAGAATTGTGGCTCAGTTCCTGTTATCTTTTTTGTAATTTGATCTGTGTATTCTCCAGTATGGGTGTCCTCTAGACATTTTCAAACACTGAGGCATTAATGGCACAGGCTTTGGAATAAATTTTCCCTCAGGCCTAAATTTTCTCTTAAATTCAAAGTCTTGGAATATGACTTTTTTTTTTTTAAGTATTTCACTTAACTCTTGCATCAGCCCAGTGATTTTTGTTACTCAGCCAGAGCACAAATTACAGAGTAAAAGGTGACAGTTAAAATTACATTTTGCTGTTTTGGGCAGCTGAGTTCATGCCTTTAATATCATCCTCTTGTAGTCTCTTTGCACAGAACTACAATGTTCCCATTGTCTATTAGGTGTGTTTGTGCTTCTCAGGGACCTTTACTACCGTGTGTGGGTCAACATTTTTTTGGTTAAATGTTTAATTTATGGTTCAGGGGAAAAGTAAGAATCACACCCTGATTTTGTACCGAGTTTAAGTAATAGTGATAAAATCTATTCTTCTGTTTCATGTGACAAGCTTTTTCTAAAAACAAAACTGAAAGTAAAAACCAAGCCCAAACCACTTCACACTAGTTTTGGAGTTTTCTCTAGTAACAAAAGATTGTTTCCCAAAACACAGCAGTAAGAATCTACCCAAATATTACCTGTATTTAAAAAATGAAAATATGATAGAACTTGCTCATTTTCATTTAATATAACTGGATATTGCATAATGGTCTCTGAAGACCATTTTTTTCCAGTAGCAGAACAACTTTTTGTGTTCTGTGGACATTGAGAGGACCAGACAGGCTTAACTTACATGGGGAATTTGTGTGAGATAATTGCCTGATTCAAATTCCAAAAATTTTCATTCAAAATATAATGAAAAGAGCATGAAAATAGCCTTATTTATTGCTAAATTAAAATGCATCTATGTATAAAACAGTCATTTGAGGTAGTTTAAGTTGCTCATGTCAATGTCTGTCACTTTGAGATAGTGTAGTTCACCCAGTGAAACTTAATTGTACGTGAGTTAGCTATCTCTGGGGCCATCAGAGAAGGTCTTATTGAAGTACACATTTATGTTGCTCATCTCAGTTAGGAGCAAGGAACTGGTATTGTTGGTGACAAGTATTTGAAGCTACAAGCATCTTCCTACGGATTGGGATCCAAAGAGTTAAGCCTCCTTGTCAGCATTGTTTAAATTCTGCACAGCAGAAGAGGGAAAGAATATGATCTACCTTCCCAGTGCAAAATGATCCCAAAGGCATGAGGGGCAGCTATACATTCTCTTGAATCTCCTCCATGACCCCTGGATTGTTCAATGTGTTTCCTCTTCTCTGTATTCCTTCAAGGTTGTAGATATTTGGCTCACTCATACCCACACACTCTTTCCTTAAACACAATTATAATTGTGGAAGGCTGGGTAAAAATTGGAGACCGTACTCCTGGAAACTGTGGTGTGACCAGAAATTCCTGGCTGCTATCGAAATGCCTGCTTTCAAATTCCTTGTCTGAGACCTGTTCTTTACTAACGAGCAGACTGGTGAAAAAGGTAGATGTGCACATGAATAAGGGAGAGCCCTTTCTTACTTATAAATGTTTTAGGTGTTCAGCAATTACTTCAGTGAACATCAAGATCACAGAGCTGCCTTCCTGATGTAGCAATAAAACAGGATCTCAGGATGGGTTTAGCATATTTCCGTGAAGACCAGACACCAACTGGGCTTTAGTAGCTAAGTCTTTCAGACAGGATTTCCCCCTCCCAAGGCTCTTGCAGCAGTATGCACTGTGCCCACACTACTTCATTTCCTGACTTATAATATTTCAGTTTTGGGAAATGTGACTATTCTTAATTATAGATAAAGATTATCTCACAAGTTAACTAAATGTGCAGTCTGTGAGCAAAAACAGTAACAGGCATTGCTTTCTGTTCTGTCAGATAGCTCCTGCACAATCGTAGCCACTGGAAGTACAGCGCTGAATTCAGAGAGGGTGGTGCCTTTTGGCATCCTGATCCTGTGGACTCATAAACAGGCATGTGGTTTCCCTGAATAGCAAAGGAAACTGCAAGTGTTTTTGTCATTTTTGCATGGTGTTTTTTGTCATTACAGTCTGTAGAAGTGGTCCTGTTGAGTACATAAACTTTGGGTAGTTCTGGCTTCTGGATAAATTCTGGACTTGCATCTTTCTCTTGATTTTGTTCTTGGAAGTAACTCCTGTAATATTGTAAAAATTACAAGTTTCTTTCTGTCAGTATAATTTACAAAGAGGTCACGGGATTTTTGATATGTCTCTAAATTAGCAATTGAATAAAAATATTTAAAACTGTATTACTTGTCTGTTGTTAGGCTAACCCATAATGATAGAGTCCTGGCTGTTAGCAGAAAACATGAATTCTGTCATTTCTATGAAAAATCCAGCAGGGTAAAGATTCTCACTACCTTCAAAGGAGCAGATGGGAGCTGGTTACAGAGAATGGAGCCTGGGCTCAGTAGTCATCTTCACACATTGGATGCAAATGAGCACTTCTACACCTTGTTTGTAGAGGAAGAGACATTGTTTGTTTTATCATGGAGACAGTGTCCATCAGGTGTAGAATGACAGTGTTGTGTAGAATGACAGTGTTGTGTATAATGTGCTTGAAAAAGCAAAACTGAAACAGGAAAACCAGTTCATAGGCCAGGCTCTTAATGTCACCAGTAAATGATTTTTCAATTTGATTTTGTCTGAGGTTAAGTAGTGAGTCTTCATTTTTCAGAGGAAGTTTTATTTTATTTTCTTGTTGCTGTACCTTGACATGAAACATTATAGGCTTTGTTCAAAGTAACAGCATGTAAAACAAGTTAAAATTATGAAATTGAAGATCATTTCAGAATGGAAAAATAACACAACATATATTTCCTACATTACTAGAAATTTTTTTCTGATGCTATTGCAAAGTTGTTGCTTTTTTCTTTGTGCAAGTGATGTTTCATCAGAATGAATGAAGAAAATCTGTTCTGAGAAAACACTGCTTTCTTCAGCAAAAATAGCATTCAGAAGACTTGGCCAAACTTTCTGATTGTGAGAAGTGAATCGTGTTTCAAAGCCATTAATATTTCCTGGGAAAAAAATATTAGGTTTAATATCTAATTAATATTTTTTAAACCCGCTTTTATCACACTTCATGCATAAGATCAAAAAGGCATGTTCTGATTAACTGTCTCCCCAATTCCTTTCCCATCCTCACTGGGTTTTGAAAACTGAAAGAAAATATGTGGGGAGATTGCAATTCAAAGTCTCTTGGTGTTATGGTCGTGTTGCCAAACATTTTAAACAAGGTGTGACTGACTATTAGTCATGTATCAGGTTTGTGTCTGTGTAAACATCTGTGCTTGAGAGTTCCAAAGAAATTTCATGCAGGGATCAGCAATTAGCAATTTTCTTCTGTATTTGAAACTCATGAGAATGGTTGCAAAAAGTTAAGAAAGGATAGAATATTGTCTCTAATAGCACTGTTTTGTCACTCTTTTCCCTCAATTAAATGAAAATGTGGTGAAGAGTTATTGCAACATTTCAAAAACAACAATGATATTCAGAATTCACACAGTAACAGTATCACATGTCTTAGTTCAGGTCCCAGCACCTTCTTTTGCAAAATGGGTATGTCTTGTCTCTTCAAGGCACTGGCTGTCATCGGTGTTCCTATATGTGAACTTGAGATCACTGTTTTGGTTCTTTTCTTTGAAAACCTTAGGCCTGACAGGTTCTAGTAATTATTGCTGAGCTGAAAAATAGGCATTCCAAAGCCAGAGCTGCTCAGTCAGGCACTTGTTCAGGTAGACTCCAACAGTGCTTCAAAAACTAAGCAGAAGCTTATTTACAATCATGTCAACCATTAAGCATTTTCCCCCTTCATTACCTGAAATTTCAGTAATATCTTTGCATACTAAAATCAGAGCTTAGATTGAAAGTGTTTGGAGAAGAGGAAGAGGGAGTATGACTTCCAGGTTCCTTTTTGACATGGTCCCTGTAATTCTAGTCACTGGTCTAGCAGCACTGGTGCTGTTGATCTAGTGCAGATGCATTTTGCCCTTACCTGTTACTAAAGGCATTGATTGTCTGAGTACAGTCTCTCCAGAGGAGAGACTGTGAGACAGGTTTTAAGAACAAACAGAGAAGGTGAGACAGCACAGAAGGATCCTCACTGTAGATGTGAATAGTTTCACAGCACAGTTTACAGTTGAAAGTGTTTGCTTCAAGGGCATGATTTCAAGGTGCTAAGTTGACTTTCTTCCAACTTAATTTGTTCTACATTGTAGAAGATGAGAATTGTCTGTTTTGATATATCTGCTTGCAGCCAGTGACAGTTCGTTTGAAACAGGGAGGGCAGATAGCACTTTCACTGTGTAATTTTTGGAAACTAGAAGAGGGCAGTAAAGGAGGAAAATATTTGAAAACGTAATCTTTGCTTTCATCCACCAGTAAGCCTGAAATAATGCTCAGTTTGAAGAGTTCTGGACATCCAGAAAAGTAGCCAGGATAGAAATCAGGTCTATCACTAATAATGGCTGCAAACACTAGCAGTAGGCAAAAACAGTTCATTGGCTGAGTGTTCTTGCCTCTCAGTTCTACTCCTTTATGAACAGAAAATTTGCGTGTGAGACACTGCAAAGCTTTGAAGTCAGTTTCACATACCTTGCAGTTTCCTAGAGAGATCTAGTTGGGAATGATCCTCTGGAGGTATCTAGTCCAATCCCCTGCTCCAAGCAGTACCATGCTTATCAGGTTGCTGAGTGCTTTGGAAAACTTGTGAGGATGAAACCCTTCTGACCTGCCTTATCCTGGTTCCAGGGCTCTAGGACTCTGATGTGGAAGGAGTCCCTGTGTCCAGTGAGAGCTCCCTTGCAGTTTGTGCTTGTTGACTGAGAAACTTCTGTTTTCTCTGTAACTCTCCATTTTAGGCAGTGGGTGATTGCAACAGGACACCCTCCATCTCACCTTCTCTTCTCCTGGAGACTAAACAGGCACAATTCCCTCAAACCTATCCTCATATGTCAGGTATTCCCATCCCCAGACCACATTTAGTGGTCCTGCTCTGGATATGTTCCAGTATTGACATCTCTTTTATTATGGGACACCCCTCCCACCAGTCACTGGAGCAGCCCCACGAGTGCACTGAAGAGGAGGTAGTCACTGTCTCCCAGCCACTGGCTGCACTTGCTGTGGAGCTCAGGCCTGCAGTAGGCCTTCATGGGCAGACCATTCAATCATTTTCTTTCCCACCATGTGTCCTCCCTATCATAGTTCCTTTTCTATGGAACCCCTTGTGCCCCAGCTAGTACTGCATCTTGGAGAGTTCCATCCCAAGGGCAGAAGCTATAGATTTGCCTTGTCTACATTCCATTAGCCTGCTGTTCATAACTTTCAGCTCACATTCTTTTTCCCTCACCCTCACAGACAGTGTGGCCTTCCAGAAGGCTCACCTGTCAAGATACATAGCAGAGATTCTTTTTATGGAAGCTCAAAGACTATGTGCTACACAAACTTAAATATATACATAGGTCCTTCTTGGGGAAGCAGCAGCTGTCTGTCATGAATACGTGGCTTTTAGAAATTTGTTCATACCATGTGCATTCTCTTCCTCTTCAAAAAAGGTTTGTGCCTTTTCCTTTTCTGCACTGAAATGCACTTAAAAGATTGTTCTCCAATCTTTGCCATACTTCTGAAGTTAGCATGCACCTGTGATTCCATTAAAGTATCTTCACACTGTTAAGTAATTTTGTAGCAAAGCAGATTCAGAGTGAACTGAAGAAAGACAGCAATACATCTGTCCTCATAATAAGTATTTAAAGATGTTGCTCTTATTTAAGAGAAAGAATTTAGAGATCAATTATGACTTGAAAGATGTATTTCCCCACTAAGAAATTGATATTTAAAGCAAGATTTTAAGCATGTAGAGCCATAATTACAGTGCCTGCAGTGGTTTCTGCACACCAGAAAGGTTCTCTTCATCAGAGCATTGTTGAATACATCTGGAAGATTTGAGCTTGGTTGTGATACAGGCACTTAAAAACGCTGCACCTGCTAACTGGAATATGGCAGATTTTAGAGAAGCTGGTTTTAACATAATTTGTTTTCCTGCTGCAGCATTCTGTGTCTCTTGAATTGAGTGTCTTTGCTGACACAGACCAAACTCTAGTTTTAACACTGCTGTCTCTGCCCCTGGACACACCTAGAAGAAACAATGGCTTGGAGCCAGAAGGTTAGGTATTGGGAAAACCAAGTCTCATTTAACATCTTGACATGTAGGAGCTGTTCCTTGCACTTGTGTTGCCCTGGCTCAACTCTACACTCCTGAAGTAGCCTATATGTTATGTTAAGACAGCAGACACTGAAGGGTCACTTCTGGGAAGAGCTGAGGGCAGCTTTACCTCTGGTGCTGTATGGCAGTGTGGGTGCTACCCATCAGAGTGGAATTATGTTGGATAGGTTGCTTTGGCAAGAGCAGACAAGGCAGTTCCATGAGTTCCATGAAACTCTTCTCCTTTGAGCCTTCCCTCAAAGAGAGTGCCTGCAGAAAGACCACAGGACGGCAGCCTTTGCTCAGTATAGTGTTCAGTCTAGAGCAGTGTTATGCCGTGAACCTTGGGAATGTGCTCACCTGGAGTAGTTTTCCCACCTGAAGCCAGCAGATTACACACAGAGATATGTTCTGAGCAATGCCAGGGTGGAATGGGTAAGGTCTGCCCTGAGGCCTCCACAGGGTAGAACAGGACAGGTCTTGTCTTACCTAGCTGACCAAGATTCATGGCCTGTTTGTGCCTGTGAAGGGACTCTCAAGCCTCTGACAGCCAACACCACAGATATTTGGGGGCAGGTGTAATGACTGGCTATGGTGAAAGTGTTCATAGGAAAATATTGAAGGGGCTGGAGAGAGGGGCCATGGGGAGGAGAGGAAATGGATTGTCTTCTGGTTCAGCTTCTATTTGAGATAACCTTGCCTGTGGATCAAGGCAGGACAGGTGGTTAAAACAAAACACTTACTAGGCTCCCTTTGTGGTGAACTGTCCATGGGGGTTTGCAACTAGCAGTTGGAAGCTGTCAGTCTGCCACCCAGCCTTGGCCTGGCACCCAGCAACTACTTGCATTTTGTTCTCCTACTTTCTCCTCCATAAGTCGTGGTGCTGTGCCCGTCTTCCCTATGCACAAACATGAACTTACACTTTGCTTTCCTTACAGGAGCAGTCAAGGTTTTATGCATATGAAGCTGACGAAAACCAAAGAGAAATACATCCTGGGTCAGAACAGCCCTCCCTTCGACAGTGTTCCTGAAGTCATCCACTACTACACTACAAAAAAGCTGCCTATCAAAGGAGCAGAACACTTGTCCTTGCTCTACCCTGTGGCTGTACGGACTCTCTAATAACCTAGTCTCACCCCTTCCTGTGGATGGGAGGTGAGAGATAACAGAATTCATTACCAGAATTCAGAGCTTGAGTCTATAATGGAGAGAGGCAGCCTTTAGTCTTGTGAATGTGAGCTCTCTACAGAGTTGTCTGTGGGACTGTGTGTGTGATACACTTGTACTGCAGCATGCCTCTAGAACTCTATTGCTGCGTAAGAGAAAGAACACTTATTTTAGTGCAAGGAGAGGAGATAACCTTCCCAGACCTTCTATGTGAATGAAAGTGCTTTCCAACAAAAGTTCTTCCTTTATGTCTTGAGAAGAATCAACAAGTTCTTCTCATCAGTAAAAAAACCAACAACTTTTATTCTCCTGCTACCCCGAGAAACTTCTCCATGAGAAAGAGTAACCTTACTCTGAGGGACCCTAGGGTGTTCTTGATTGACCTGAGAAGGAGCTGCTTAGCAGGCAAGTCTCTGGCTCAGGTCACATAGCTTGATGGGTTTGGGATTTTTTAGTGCAGTTTCTTGGGGTAGTCAAATATTGAACTTCTGTTAGACACACAAGCTTAAAATAATTTTGTGAGAGTGAATCATGGTCAATTACTTATGAATAGGGGATGTAATTAAACAGTAGTTTATGATATATTTTTATCCTTTTTGGTACAATAATCTCTTAATGTTTACTGTCTTCATTTGCAAGTTTCATTTGTAGGTACAGGCAGCTAATTCTGTTTGGGGCAGTTACACCGTAATGTTTTAAGTAGTTAGGATAAGTAATTTTGATATGTGGGTTAGTATTTATGCATGAGGGTGGTCAAAGGCTTTTATAAAGCTTTAGTAGGCAAAATCTTCACTTGCTCATTCATCTGGATCTACAGCTGTCCTAGTGATGTAGCAGGCTAGTGTGTATTCCATTGCCTTTCCACAAGATGGCTTTTGCAGCTGCAGTATGTAGCAGAGCAGAATTTGTTTTTCTGGTCTGCCAAGGCGTTTTTAAGGCACAGCCCCGTTGATGCACATCTTCTGGCCAGTGCTCTTTTTCACCATGAGCAGAAGCCTGCCTTCTGCTGTATTTCAGTCACTGTCAGCCATAAGCACTGTGGAAGCTGCTCTTCATCTTAGTCCTGCCAGCGCAGTGCCCATCCACTTGGGACATATTTTCTACATGCTCTGTGTGCTCATTCAGTGAGATAAGTGAAAAATTATAACTGTACACAAGCTGGAACTGGGGATTCTGTAGCCCTATAGTCCTCATGTTGTGCCATCTCCCACATACATCTGGAATGTTGTGCATTAACCCATCAGCTGGTATAGTAGCAAACTGGTTATATGCAGGTTATGTATTTTACAGACAGCAATAGGACTGTGAAATTGTGTGCTATTTAATTCAGCTTTCTTAGCTACTACTATTTTTATGTATGCTTAGAAAGAAGTGCAAATCTGAAAATTGTAATGGAATAACCACTTACTGCCTGTAAAAGTAGTGCTTCATGGTATTGTCTAAGCTGGTAAGAACCTCAAAGATGACCCATATACTGTCACTGGTGCTAAATATTCTGCTTCCTTTTAAGCCTGCCTTATTCTTTATATGGTATCCAATGCAGATTGAACAGAAGTTGATAATATGTATGTGAAGAGCCCAGTGTCATTCTGTGCAGCAATGGTAGTGGGTCAAACTGTCTGTCTCACCCAGAATCGGAAGCTGCATTCAAACAGGTTTTCCAGTTTTCTGAGGAGGGTGGCACAATGGAGGGCAAAGAGACAACATTCCTCTCCAAGTGAAAACAAACATCCTCTTTTCATGTACACACCTACCTGCTTTTTTTATTTCCCTAAAGTCTTTACTCTCTTAACATCACCCAACTGACAAGAGCATACAGGCACTTTTAAGTTAGTATATTCTCTCACCAGAGTAGGAGTTTATGAAGGTGACAGAATTCACACAGATTAGGAAGTAAGTGACATCTGCTCTGATTCCTGGCCTTTGTGGGCTCAAACAAAACTATCATGCCCTTTGGGAGAGAAATATGTCATATTTCTTCTTTTGTGTGTTGAATCTGGCATGATTGCTGTTCCATGGTCTGTTTTTCTTCTTTAAAGGGAAAGAAATAAAGTATGCCCCTACTCTGTCTAACAGCAATTACCAGCAGAAACTGATAGCATCATTAACCAAGGCCTTGTCTGGCTTCCTTAAGCACTTTGTCTTTAATTCATGGGGATAACTATTGTACCGGACCTTTCTTGTCATGGGTCTGATCAAAAGTCAGATGAAGCCAGCAAGTGCCATATTATTGCTGTCTGCAAATTTTGGGTTGGGATCCATTGCTTCATACAAATCATGTGAATCTACATCATATAAATGAGTATACCACTTATTACAACTTCAAGGATCAGATCAAGGTTCTTGGTTCAGCAAGAAGAAATCATCTCAGAACATACTGGTTGTCCATGGGAAGGTTTTTTTTATTTTTTTAAAAGACTTTTAGAAAGTACTCAGTAATTGCAGAATAAATAAAACCAGGATTTTGTTTGCACTGTAATGTTGTCTTTGTTTATTTAAGTGATTGTATGATATTTTTCCAGTGAAGGAATATTCTTCCCAGATTTTTTAATGTACAGTGAAAATGCAGTGTGTTAACAGTGTGTAGTATTGCATATAGGTGGAAGATCTTGTAGTGATCATACCTATATAGCACATTAAAAGTTTATTTTAAAAAAATATAAAGCTCTCCCTTTTCTTCCTCTGATTGTCATTGTGTACTCAGATTGTCATGAATAGCTAATAACTGAAGCGGCCTTTTAGAACAACTTGTGTTTATGTGTCTTAACTGCATTATGAAAGTAATCATTAGGTTGTGATTTGGAATCTGGAAAATCATGTCTCAGTTCTACCCTGACTAATTCTCCTGATAATGTGCACCTTTACAAGGGCTGACACAGGTACGTGTATGAATGGTATTGCTGTTGGTGTCCAAGGAATCCAGTTACTGCTGCTAACAGCATAGCACTGGTGAGTCACTTTTTGCACTCTTTGTAAGAGGTGTTAATTAGGCTTCTATTTTGATGAGTATTTCACAGCATGGTGAAAGCTGTGAACATCTGTATGATGTGTAGGAGAGCTTTAGTGGCCGAGATTGCATTTCACAGCTCCTTCCATAGTTGGAAAGCCATTTAGGTTTGTGGAAGTACAGTCATCACCATGGTTTCTGTACTTGATAACAGATTATATTCTTACTTTGAAATGAAATCTGCAAAGACAAGATGCAAAGCAAAGGACTGAACAAAGGTACAAAACAGACATTTTCAGCTTCTCAAAGAAGATGGCCTGAATCTATGGTCTGAGGAAAACGATTACTGCTTGGAGTTTGACACATCTGTGTGCTTCTTCTCAGTGTCCTGTTGGGTTTTGCACTTTATCTTGATGTCATGGCTCAAGCTGGCAACACAAACACTATGTGGCAATGTTGGTGGAGTCGACAGATGATATCTTTTATCCAGGCTCTGATTCCATTTTGACACTACTACACTGCTAAGCTATACTCTGGTGGACTCGGTCCTCTGCTGCTGTAAGTCATTCATGCTGTCCTCAGGTGCTACCTCAAGTGGTGCCTGAGCAAAACAAGCAGGATCTTAACAGAGTTTTAAATACACAAATTAAAGACCTCATTCCACTCTACTATCTCCCTACCCTGTAGAGAGGGTAAAACAAAACAGATTTGGAACAGAACTGCCATTGGTCTTGGCCACCTGGGCACACTGCTGCTTCATGTTCAGCCACATGTTGACCATATCACCCAGAGGTCCTTTGCTGGGCAGCTTTCCAGACACTCTGCCCCTACGCTGTAGTGCTGAGTGGAGGGAGCTATTGTGACCCCAGGGCAGGACTTGACACTTGGCCTTATTGAACCTCCCACCTTTGGCCTCAGCCCATCAATCCAGCCTGTCCAGATCCCTCTGCAGAGCCTTCTTGTGCTTCAGCAGGTCCACACTCCCACCCAGCTTGGGTTGTCTGCAAAATGACTGAGGGTATGCTCAGTTCCCTCATCCAGATCAGTGAATTAGCTATTAAACAAAACTGGCTCCAGTATTGACCCCTGGAAGAAGCACTTGTGACCGACTGCTGGCTGGATGTAGCTCCATTCACCACCGTTCTCTGGACCTGGCCATCCAGCTACTTTGTTACCCAGTTAACACTGCATCCATCCAAGTTATGAAGAGCCAGTTTGGGAGAATGCTGTGGGAGATAATGTCAAACGCTTTGCTGGAGTCAAGATAGACAACATCTGTGGAGTCCTTCAGCCACTCAGTGTAGTCTCTGTACACAATGGTTTGATTGGTTCTGCCCCGCCCCCCCCAATGACCTTGGCCTTGTGGTTCCTTCCCCCTCGGTGTGTCTCTGTTGGCTTCAGGTCAATGCCTTTACCTGCCCTTTGCTCCACCCCCAGACCCTCTACCTAAGGGCAGACGGGAGTGGAGTTCTCTCTCTCACCTCTTGGCTTTGGCTCTCATCACTTTCTTCTCCCACCTCAGCTCAGGGTGGGGGGGGAGAAATAAAATGGACTCTCGTGCTTAACAACAGAGACTTGTCTCCTCTGTTTCCCTGCTGGCACCTGTACCTCCCTGGACACGATGAACACTGTTGCCACCTGATGCAACAAACATCCAAAGCCTTTCCCTCATCTATTAAGTGGGTCACCCTGTCATAGGTTAGATTGGTCAAGGAGCATCTACCTTCCCTAGATCCTTGCTGTCTGGGCCTGATCCCAGGTTGTCTTGTACGTACCATGTGATAGTGCTGAGTGTGATGTGTTCCATGACCTTCCCCAGGCTGACAGGCCTATAGAGACCCAGCACCATGTAGGTCCTCCTTCCAGCCCTTGTGGAAGGGCATCACATTGGCCACCTTCCAGTCTCCTGGGACCTCCCTGGTTAGCCAGTACTGCTGCTACATGATTAAAAATGGCTCAATGAGCTCTTTTACCAGCTCTCTCAGTACCCTTGGGAGGATCCCATTTGGCCTCATAAACCTGTGTGTGTCTAAGTGGTGTAGCAGATTGTTAATTTTTTTCCCCTTGGATTATTAGGCCATTGTTCTGTTCCCCATCTATGTCTTCTAGCTCACCATATGTATTGGTAGAAACATTTTGTCTTTTACTGCAGTAGTTCTAGTTGGGCTTTGGCCCTTTAAATTTTCTCTCAATACAAATTTGGAACTTGGTAGTCTTCCTGAGTGGAGACCACTTCTTCCAAAGGTCATGAGCTCTCTTCTTTACTGAATTACAGCCAAACTCTCTTATTCAGACTGGTTTTCTTCCCCTTCGCCACCCTCCCGCTCCCCCGCCAACCTCACCTCTACCACATGTCTTTTGTCATTCAGAGACGGTATTTCTGCACCTTTAAGATTTTTTTTTCCTCAAAAATTGCTGGCCTGCCTAGATTCCTTTGTCCTTCAAGAATGCACAGAATCACAGAATCCTTAGGTTGGGGAAGACCTCTGAACCATTGAGTCCAATCTTTGACTGATCACCACTTTGTCAACTAGACCATTGCACCATGTCCTGTGTCCAGTCCTTTCATAAATGCCTACAAGGATGGTGACTTCACCACCTCCCTGGGAAGCCCATGCCAATGTTTAACAACCTTTTCCATCAAGAAATTTGTCCTGATATCCAGCCTCAACCTACCCTGGCACAACTTGAGGCTGTGTCCTCTCATCCTATAACTAGTTGCCTAGGAGAAGAGACCAACCCCCATCTAGCTACAACTTTCTCTCAGGGATTTTTAGAGCAGTAAGGTCACCCCTGAGCCTCCTTTTCTCCAGACTAAACAACCCTAGGTCCCTCAGCCTCTCCTAACATGACTTATCCTCTAGACCTTTCTCCAACTTTACTGCCCTTCTCTGGACTCACCCCAGCAGCTCAATACTTTCTTTGGAGTGCCTTCCAAGTGACTGTCAATGAGGCCAAAGCCTTCCTGACAGAAGTCCAAGCTGGTAGTTCTCCTAATCACATTCCTTAATTCCATCGTTTCATGATTGCTATGGTGCAGACATCCTCCAGCCATTAGCTGCACCAGTTTTACTGCTATTAAGGCTGTTCTTCACCTCTGTTAAACAAATTAAACAGTCCCTTCCCTTACTTGTCTTTTGTGCAGTCACCATGTGGCTGCCTGAATGATTCTGATTTCAAGGTGCTGAGTATTGTCTGAGTGAAAGAGCTTGAGTTGCAGAGTCCAGTGTCTGCTCTGTCACTAATAGGAGCTCTTGTGAAGAAAACTAAAGGTGAGAGCATGCCCCTTTTGCACTTGGAAGCTGCTTTTAAACTCAGGCTTTACTAGTGACCCCTAGCTGTGCTACTGAGTATCTTCACCTACATAATTCATTGCCTTGTATCTCATTGATTCTGACCCTAATCCTGACACGTCACCTTGGTTTTCGGGCTTAGCCTCAGACTTTCTACGTCCCTATGCACCTGCTGTTTTACTACAAGACTGAGACTGACTTGCTGGCTCATAATCATGCCAGAAAGAACAAACAGAGGGACAAACAAACAAAAAATAACTGTGCATCCTGCTCCAGCCAGTAGGTTTTGTTTCTATAGAGGTCATATGAAAATGGAGCTTGACAAGAAGAGATATTATTCTGGGATGGCCAAAGCTGCTGAACTGCTGTTTTTTACACACTGAGCTGCTGAGTGCTTGCATGTACATCCTTCCTTCAGTTTTTACATCTTCCATTTACAGCTGTGGCCACTCAGTGTATGGAGAAGGAGGCTGGCGAATAGGCAAAACAAAATTTTCCTGCTTTTAAAGAAATTACATGCTAACCAAACCCAGAGCAATTATAGTGGGGACTATTATGATTTCTTAATTTTTTTTTAAGCTATGCTAAATCCTGACTTCATTTTCATCATACTATGATTTTTCTCCATATTGAATTTTCTTGTTACTGAGTCCTAGAATTTTCGTTGTTTCAACAACAGCAATAATGAAAATGGAAGATGTGTTTGGCCTGCCTGTGTTCATTTTACTTTTTATATTTGTCTCTCCAGATGCATTTTTTCTTTCCTTCCTTCGTCTTAATTTCCCATTCCTCCTCCTTTTGCCTACCTACTTGAAAAACTGAAATCTAACTGTCAAATATTTTGGTTTGAGTCTTGGAAAATTTAAAATAATTATGAACATTTTGATGCAAAATTAAATTGTGCAGCCACTCCCAGCATATTTGGTCTTGATGCAGCCAGTCAGACAGTGCAATCCCAGGACTCTGAAGGGGCAGAAGGGATAGGGCTGTGTGTTCTCTCTGCCCAGAACTGCCTTAATAGCCAAGGCACTACTGGATTGCAGAGAAGGTCCTCCAGCCTTGTGAGGACTAAACACACCCCAGCTTGGCCTGAGGTGGGACTCTGTTCCATATAGAGGCAGAGCATAAGGAAACTCCTCCAGAAGTGGATCCCTCCTACAGGCAGGCAGTGATCGTGTTTTCTGTAGGCTCACATCCCCTATCCTGACCCCACAGCCTTAGATCCTCGTGTTCCCTGCTGCTGTGTCTCTGTGGGGCACAGCTGTAGGCTATGTAGAGACACACGCCTTCGATGGGGAGTCCTGGAAGAGGGAAGGGAGATTTCCTTAAAGCCCGTGCTGGGTCTCTAAGGCGGATGTACACGGGGAAATCAGCTCACGTTCTTTTCCTGGGAACACAGCTCCCTCGTGAGGCAGACTTCAGCAGGGCCGTTTGATGCTCCAGGTTCAGGTTAAGTAATGAGATATAGCTGCAAAACCACCTGCAACACCAAGGAAGCAGACGTAACCATCAACTCTCAGCAGAGGTACAACTGGCCAAAGATGCATCTTGTAAGAGGTGAGGCTGGGAAAAGGAGCGCTAGGTCCTGCTGTTTTCCAGGGAGCCCAGGTGCCCTGCTGCTCACTAGCCCTGCTTTGCTCAAACTGCTAATCCCAGCTGTTTCCTCAACACCAAAAAAACCCAGACTTGACCTCTTCAGCATACTCTAGAGACTCTGCTACTTAATTCCTTAGAAACCAAATCACACACATCATCAGCCCTATAAAATCTGCTGCCCACCTAGCACGTTTTTTATCCCACCTGTTGATGTCATCGATGTATGACAAATGTTCAGGGGGATCATTTTGGTAACTGTGCAGCTCTAATTAGTCCATGACAAATGGTAGGACTGTGCTTCCAAGCTGGTGTGGCTCATTCCAGGTGTACTGACACCCTCTCACATGAAACAAAATTTTTGCTTCTGCTGACAAAGGAATTGAGAAAAACCCATTGATAATATGTTGTAGCACACCACTTGTCTGTCCTTGACTCCAGCTGGCATAGGGACTCCAGCATATCAAGTATAGCGGCATTCAGTAGCAGTGTGACATCTTCATTCAGGACACAATAGTCCCTGTTAATTGCCACCCTCCACCAGATTTATGGCATGGGCCATAAGAGATACTTAAAAGACACTCATCATTCTTTGCGTCTCCAGTAAATCCGACTGCAGGTGGGAGCCAGGGAATTTCCATTGCTGCAGTATCACTGCTGGTGCACTGTCATGGTAGCAATCAGCCTGACGTTCATCCACTCACAGTAAGGCCACAACAGAGAAATGTTCTGAGAATCCAGACAAGCCAGTCAGCTGTTTATTCTTCTCCATATTCATGATGGCTGCACTGAAAAAAAAAAAGCTCATTGGTACCCTTTTGGGCCCTTGAATACACTGTCCTCAGGTGGTCTATGCCAAGGATACATGAGGCC
Source organism: Argya squamiceps (assembly GCA_037834095.1). NCBI lineage: Eukaryota > Metazoa > Chordata > Aves > Passeriformes > Leiothrichidae > Argya > Argya squamiceps. The sequence goes on from JBBMKD010000115.1 coordinate 28,286,557, forward strand.
TATAGGCTGTCCAGAATATGGTGTTTTTGTCACAAACCCAACAATATCAGTTACTAGTATTAAGCACCTCACATAAAGGTGAACAAGAACCTTGGAAGTCCATGCAGTAAAACTACCAATATCAATCTCAGTGAAGAGGAAAGTGTATTCTCTCTGCAAGATAACTTCCCCAGCATAGTTAAGTGCGCGACATTTGTATTAACATGCTCCAAAGCTCAACAAAATGGAGAGGAATTCAGTGCAGCCAGCCAACTTCAAAGACACAAATCTGCTGATTAATAACTTCTATAGCTATAGTATGCTCAATTCAGAACTCCCATTGTCTCAATCCACATGCTGGGTGCCAAAAAGTATTGTGGTGTGTTGACCTTGGCTGGATGCAAAGTGTCACGAACAGCTGTATCACTCAACAGGTTAGGGGAGAAAATAAGATGAAAAAGCTTGTGGGTCAAGATAAAGGCAATTCAATGAAGAAAACCAAAGGCTGTGCGTGGAAGCAAAGAAAAATATCCATTCTCTCTTTTTCATTGTCAAGTGTCCTGGGAAACAGGGCCTCAGTATGTGTAGTGATTACTGTGGAAGAAAAATGCCGTAATAACAAATCCCTCCCATGATCCATAACTTTTATTTTTTTGCCAAGTACAACATCATATAATATGAAACAACTCCTTTGATTAGCTTGAGTCAGCTGTCCTGGCTATGTGTGCTCCCAATCTCTTGCCCACCTCCAGCCTACTGGCCGTCAGATGGAGTATGAGTAAACAGCCTTGATGCGGTGTGAGCTCTGTTCAGCATGACCAAAACACTATGTGCTATCAACACCACTGTAGCTGTAAGTACAAAGAACAGCTCTATAATGGCTGCTACCAGGTAAGTTGACTCCATCCCAACCAAACCCACTCACCCTGCTTGTCCAGGAGTCCAGTGTCACCCAGATCCAGTAAGAATCCCATCTCCCTACACCTCACCCCTGCAATGTTAAGGAAAGCCTTGTCCTCTGCCATTCCGTGCTGACCTTCACAATAAACTTTCTTTTTCCCCATAGCAGAGGAGGAAACATTGAAACCTCCTTCCTTGGCTCCATACAGCTGACAATTAGCACTGCTGGCCACTCTCCACTGTACTTTCCTCCCCAAGCCCAGGGAGTAGGTCAGCAACCCACTAGGACCTGCCTGTTGCAGCCATGAAGGTTTGTTGCTCTGCTTCCTAAAGGGCCTAGAGTTGTCTTCATCAGAGGTCTGCTTGCCCAAGAGTCTTCTGTCCCTAGGCAATTTTTTGAAAGATGCAAATACTGCAGCAGGGATGGGATCTGGCTCTCTAACCAGCCACAGCAGATCAGTCCTCATGATTGCCAGCAACAGTATCCATGAGAATGGGGTTACAGGTTTTGTGTCTGCTCCAGGGAAACATGGTGTACGGCTGGCCAGCCTTTCAGCAGAGATGTGCCTTGGAGCAGCTGCCAGGTTGCAGGGCAAAGTGGCAGATTTTCTCTCCCCAGGTGCTGTTGCCCTTTGCTGAAGTATAGCCAGCAGCTGTTTGTGAGCCTTCTGTGAGCTGGCTTACCTGCCTCAGTCAGGTCCTGATATCTCTTCTGTGATGAGGACATTTCTGCTCAGGCCTCCTCTCAGTGCCAGGGAATACTCTGCAGCCTTGGGCTCCCTCTGAGGAAGAGAGCACAGGGTGGTACAGGTGAGGGTGCTCAGCCAGGCTGTGCCCTGAAGTTCAGACCTCAGCTCTGCCTCTGTGGGCTTCTGTCTCTACTCTCCATTCTCTTCTGGGGGCTTTGCCACCAGGTCTGTGAAGGCAGTTTTCCACAGGAACACACTGAGAGCCGAACAAGAATCACTCTTTGACCTGGGCCACTGCTCAGCTGCTTTGGGATACTGCAGAGCTAGTTGGGCTTTCCAAACCTGTGATTCACCTGGAATCCAGCCCTGGATATGCTGAAGGTTCAGGGTCTGGATCCCAAGAGGAGCCCCTGAGGTTCCAGTGCTGTAGGGGCATCCGTGGACGGCAGGGAGAGGGAACTCTGCAGACCTGAGACGTTCTGAGAACACGTGGTTTTATTGCAAGGGTCGTGGGTAAAAAGGGCCTTGCCTTCCGCCACCAGCCTTGGCTGAGGGGAAGTCCCAAAGACAGAGGGAGAGAGAATGCAAGAGGGTAGGGGTAAGAGGGGTGGCAGGGGTAAGAGAGGTAAGGTAAGAGATCGAGGACCTTGTTACAATACATTGTATCTCCTTTTGTGTTGAATATTCTAATTTACAGTGACCAACCCGCGCGAGATACAAAACCTACTGATTTTGCATACAGCCTATGAGAACTGCCATATTACCATATCACTCTGTATTCTAAATTCTAAAGGCTACTTTCTTATCTGTGTTTTCCCTGATACCTTGGTGGGACTACACCCTTGGGTCCTTTGGTGTCCCATTGTTTGTTGTCACTTAACCCATCTCCCAGTTAATCGCTGTCTTCCTGTCTGCCATGCCTACATTTCAAAGCTAGCTTTCATTTCTATTTCACTCACAGGTTTTATATTTTCAGCATTTCTTGCCAGGCAATCATATTTGTAAGCTTTTCCTGTCTCATCTTTCCCAGCACAGTGCCAGTGCTGACCCCATCACCCACCTCACAGTTCCAATTCTGCTGAGAAGGAAATAGTGACAGCACTTCCTGTGCCAGGAAGAAATATTTCCCAGCCCTGGAGGTGCTTTCGTGGGCATTTCACCTTGTGGTCCTTGTTACCTAATGCTACTCAATGCAATGGGGACAAGTTCTTTCAAAGATCCTTTGCAGAATTAGAATGGGTCACAATGTTGTAATTCCAATTAGATCTTTATTATTACATAAAGTGGATAAATTTCAGACAGAAAATCTTCTGGAAACTCTACAGAAGCATTCCAGATAACTTCAACCATAGCAGAAATACTTAGAACAGTTGTTTCAAGTTCAACAGTACCTAAAGTTGGAAAATTATTTCAAAATTTTGTGTTTTCAAGTCAATTATCGAGTATGCAGGCAATTAGCTCCTGAGTCCCACAGTGTAATCATATGTAGAAAGAAAAAAATACTGTATTTGATTGGCTTTGAGCCATGATTAATTTAAGTGGAATTTGGTCATGTGACTTACTAAAATACTGGAGGGTATATCATTACATTAGGGAAGCTTTATGATGCTGTGAATTGATTTAAAAAACATGGAATGAAGAATATCTTCCAAACTGAAGACCGTGATTTAACTCAGATGGTGAAAGTTGCCTTTCTTTATGAAAAAGAAACTGTCTTCATTTTTACATTGTTTTCAAGAAGAAATTTTCATGAAGCAATAGATCCTTTCCTCTTTCATAAAAAATCTGTTAGTTTCAGTTCATTTTCTGCTAGAATATTTTTTCCAGTTTAGATTATTGTAAGCATCGTGGGGGAAAAAATCAGTGAAAATGTTATTTGCAGTAATAAAAAAGTATTCAGCTTAAGAATTTCTATCAAAATAGACGAATCATTCACAAAAAACTCTAATCATGAGTACATGGGAAGGTAGTCTGAAAAAAAATACACATATGAAAGTGCTAGGTAGGAGAAGTGGTTTAAGGAAGGATTGTTGCAAGGTCTCCCTGTTTGGCAGAGACCTTTGTGAATTTAGGAAGGATCCAGCACCATATTAGTTTAAAAACCCAGACTCTAGAATCCACCTAGAAAACTACAGTATGTCAAAGGATTGTTACAGTCGTATATACAGAAGATGTGGAAAAGTAAGATTTAATTAAGAATAGCTTCTTTAGAGCAGGTACTTCAGTGATACAACAGAGAAGTTCAGACATTGTGAGAGCTTCACAGGATTTGGTGCTTGAAGGAAAATGTCAAAGATAGGATGTTACAGAAAAAGGTGAAAAAAAGTTTGAAAATGACAGCTGAAAATTGCATTAAAGGGAAAGTCATGCAGAATAGTCAAAGGAGAGTTTTTCCTTGTGAGATTTTCCTCATGGCAATATGGCCAATAATCTGTTTGGAAGAGTATCCCATCCAACCATTTCCATCTATAGAATGGCACTCTGAGCAAGTTTTGGTGATTAGCTCCTAATGAGGACATGCATTTAAATGTGAAAGAGTTCTGAATGACAACCAACAGATGTAAAATAATGAGCCAGAGACAGATGCCAAGGCGAGGTGCATATTCTTCTGCACTTGGGACAAATGCAACATGATCTGTCACGTTGTTAACAATGATGCAAGAGAAAAGCATAACAGTTCAGATAGCTTGAGTATGGTATAAATCAGACAAGTAGAGGTGCATTGTTCTACAGAACTAAAATTACCTTTTCCTGGGAGTGATCCCTGCTCTATTATATGCCTTGCAAATATGGAAAACTCATAAAATGTTCTGTGTCCCAATAGACATGGGAACACCTTGTCAAATTTGCATTATTGTAATATCATCAAGCCCCATTGCACTGCTGGAACTGCAGAGGCAGCTGAAGAGAAAGCAGCTGAAGAAGGTAAATATGGCTTCTAGCCATGTAATCCTTTCATGCCCCATTGTGAGGGAGAAAGAGCATGTGGATCTGCTTTATTATCTGCATACTTTTACAGGGAAAGCCCACTTCATCCAGGCTTCTCTGCAAGTGGCATGGGTATCACTCAACGCTTTTACCAGGAGTAAACAGCCTATGCATAATTATACCTTCCAGAGGGAAATCATACCATCAGTGCAGGGGATGCCTCTCCCAGTTTGTTATAATTTCCTAGTAAGACCACCACTGACAGCAAAATGCATTCGTGCTGTCATCAAGAGGGGGCAGCCTTTGTTAACTGCATTTCTGCTCCTCGCAGCACAATGCTGCGTCTGCCTTTTCAGCGTGTGTTTTCATGCCAAGTCTTGTCACATGGGCTTCTTGCCTGTTTGCTAAGCTGTGGGGTTTTGTCAAAGCCATTCAGGACAGATACCAAATTCTGGGCTAAGCTAGACCAGCACAGCCCATGTGAGCATCCCGGTAATGGTGATGGGGCTGGTGGCAGCTCAGAGTTACCTAACTGGTATGGTTTGTAATTAGGGCTGCTTCAATCACACGGAAACCAGGACACGGATACCAGTAAGAGCGAGATCTCTGATAGTAGTTCTCATAAACTTTGGTTTTCTTCAGTCAGATTAAATGAATCCCAACTAAGTATAAATCTTACATTTGATGATCTCACAGGGGTGTTTCAGATCACACTGGCAGTGAAAACTGGATTTGTTGTGAGGCCAGGTATCACGTTTACCCATTCAAGATTGTTTTCCTTCTATTGTACACAATAATTATGTCCTTTTTTTTTTTCTTGTTAGAATACTGACCTTGTATTTCTGAGGCTAGAATTTCAGATTTTGGTGAGAATCCAGATGGAAAGGGCATAAATAAGAACTTCATCCAAGGACTTATGAAATATGTTTAAAAGTTTTATTGCTTTCAGTTATCTGTGTAAAAGACCCTATTTTTTTCCAAGGATCTGGGTCATAATTGAATAAATGCAAGATAAAATTAGTCTTCGTGAAGTCCAGGGATCAACTCCAGCTCATTTGTCATCAGTGTGGGTTCACTGACATTTCCACTGAGCTCACATTCTCGGTAAGAATGGGTCAGAAAACAATCAGGGAACTTTTAATGAAAACAAATGGGGAAGCATCTCAGCACTAAATTTAACCAGAGATCTGTGTCTCTTTGGGGTTTTTTATCTCAAGAAGAGCAAAGAATGAGGAATAATGTATCATCAGATGCAATGGATCTTTAGGCAACTATTCTAAAAAGTGATACACAACTGCCACCCCTTAGAGCTCTGCAAAGAATAATAAAATTTGTTACCCTTGTACAGCATTCAGATACCCTGCAATTAGAAAACTAACATCTTGAGAAAACAGAAATTACTTAGGTAGATGATCATGAGCAGTTCCAGGTGTTTGCCACATCTATGATTGTACTCAGTCATAATCCGGAATCTCAGATTTGCACATTCTTTCCACATTTTTTCTCCCAGTTCAGTGCTATTGTTGGAAAACTTTTTCAGTGAGTTATCTGTACGTTTCTAACATGGAAAAGTACCATGCATTTCACCACACATAATCAAGTGCCTGACAACCATGCTTGTTTGTTTTTGTCGTCGTCGTTATTTTAGTGACACAAAATGCAATGCAATACCTTGGCTAGGCCGGGGAAAGCTCACAGGTTTTTTAATTCCTTGATGATAACTTAGTCTGGTCTGCTATGTCTCTCCAATGAAAAGCAATGTAGATGCTGGATTTCTGCAGAAGTTTTCTTAGTTAGATTATGTAATTTTCCTCATTTTTCCTATGTCATATCATGCAACCAGTCTAATTAGCTGTAAAACAAGCAGTGTAGGTGCAAATGTGTGTGCCCATGCCTTTACTAAGGAAAGATATTTCTTCATCTGGATGAGATCCAGAATAATATTAGGAAATTGAGAATAAAATATTCCCAAAGTCACTGGAGGCCAAATGGTACTATTCTCTAAAATGCATGAAAGCTGTAAAAGAAATGATCTTCCAGGTAAAATTAGTCATGCTATTATAGTTGATTCAATACTTCTATCAACTATTTCATATTCATGTCCCTCTGCTCCCCCCAGAGGCTAGCTGCAAGAGAAGGCTTCAGGAAGCACAAGGCTAATTATTTGCATGAATAGCATTTTCACATGTTCTCTAGCAATAGCATCTGAAAGCCTTGTGTTTTCAAAAAGAGCTATCCTCTGAACCTTACAAGCTATGAACCACACACAGCATCACTAGGACATTAAGAGGCAGGAGAAAAAAAGGGTGAAAATAGAATCACCACCACTGACTCAGCACAGCTTTTCAGTCCCCATTTTTTGCTCTCCTTGAGTTGAAAACCCCAAAGAGACACAGATTTCTGGTGAAATTTAGTGGCGAGATACTTCCCCATTTGTTTTCATTAAAAATTCCCTGATCATTTTCTGACCCATTCTTACTGAGAGTCAGCCCTGACTCTTCTGCTCAGAACAGCTTCAGCACAGCTTTTTGGACTGTCTTTCCTAGGGGAGCTTTTGCATACATTAAAGCTGAGTCTTAGTATGTGGGTGAGATTTAAACAAGGATTATGCATTTTGCAAAATGGGGTATGGAGATAAGATCCAGAGAAAAGTAAGTTATTTGACTTTTTTTGTGTTACTGTTGAAAAAATTGTTGAGGAATTCCATGCAACTGCTCATGCCATATATCCTGTCACCCAGATACCAGTGATGAGGAATTTACCCTCTACACTGGCTGAAAGGGACCTCATTTAGCATTCAAAGTTCTCTGGATGGTTTTGATTGAGTGTTTGAAATAGTATGTCATGTTATAGAGATAAATGTTTATATTCCAATAATGACTGAGTGGGTGCTTTTTAATGAATTTTTATGGATTACTAGTACATTCCTGAATTATTTGCCTTTTTTCCCCAGATATTCTTATTTCCTTTTTTCTCTTTTCTTTATTTTTTTTTTCTTCCTTCCCTAAATATTTGTAGAAGTCAGAGTTTACACTGCAAATTTTCTTGCTAATTCTGGAGGTGATGCCTTAGGAGGGCTGACCTGAAACAGAGACTGGACAGAGCTAGAGAATAAAGCAGGTATTCATTGAAAGGCTTTTAGGGCACACCTTGGACAGGACAAGAGCCTGACCAGGGCTACACCCAACATGGACCAAGACTGGTCACAAGGTCTTACACTTTCATAAGTTTTTGTCCATTTGCATATTGGGGTCTAATGGTCCAATTACAGTTTCAGGTTGTGAGGTCTCATCCTTCTCATTTCTCTCTTCAGGCCACTGTTTTTTATGCTTTTGGGCCTGAAAGTTTTCCTTGGTCTTCAGCAGGAAAAGGATTTGGTTTTTTTCCCTTCTCTGTGAAGAGAGCTCACTAGAATATAATATGAGGCTCAGAAATACATCCCTAGGCAGTACAAAATCTGGAAAACATGAAAGCTAAAGGCATCAGAGGGATGAATATGCATATAATTTAGCTAAACCTACTTACAATATTTCAGAATACTCTGAATGTTCTGTTTCACGTTGCCTTTGTTGTAATCAAAGGAACTCCTTTTCCAAGTGTGTTTTCTGCATGCATGCTTCTGGCTCTGCCTGCCTACACTAGGTTCAATGATGAACCCATGCACAGCATCCTTCTGTGATGAGGTAATTTCAGTTAAGCAGATGCAACCTGTGTCAGCCAGTTGTAATGGGTTAACCCCAGCTGGCTACTCAGTACCAAGTAGCTGCTTACTCACGCCCCTCCCCATGGTGGAATGAGAATAAGAATCGGAAAAAAGAGGAAAAACTTGTGGATTGAGATAAGAACAGTTTAATAATTGAAACCAAGTAAAGATGATAATAATAATAATAATAATAATAATAATAATAATAGCAGCAACAACAATAACAACAAAAACAACAAAAGCAACAACAGTTGCTTGAAGAGAGAAAAAAGAATACAACTGAAGAAAAACAAGTGATGTGCAGTACAATTGCACACCACCTGCTGGTTAGTGCCCAGCACGTCTCTGAGCAGTGGCTGGTGACACCTGGCCAGCTCCCCTCAGTTTGTACACTGAACATGACACTCTATGTGATGGAAAATCCCTTTTGTCCTGTTCGCATCAGCTGTCCCAGCTGTGTCCCCTTCCAGTTTCTTGTGCACCTGCTCATGTGGCAGAGCATGGGAAACTGAAAAGTCTTTGATTTAAAGCAAGAACTACTTAGCAAAAGCTGAAACATCTGTGTGTTACCAACATTATTCTACTGAGTTGAAAACACAGTGTATACCAGGTACTATGACAAAAATTAACTCCATCCCAGCAAAAGACAGGTGAGGATCCACGTCTTATCCCATATAATTTTTGTCATGCCAGTCCCATGCTCCCTAGCACCCCATCATCTCTCCTATCTTCTGGTTCATGTACCCACTGCTCTCATTCCTCAAGTCTATGGAGCGTCCCTGTAAAAGTCTGTTGAATTAATTTAGTCTGTGACTTTGGACTATCATAACAATCAGGCAGGAAAGATGGTGTGTAGTATCCAATTGTTGCATGTTGTAGACAATTCTGATTCCATCACCACTGTGCTTATTGAGTTCCATCAAAATCCATTCTTCATTGATGCAGCAATTGAAAATCTGGAGTTGTGGAGATGGATATTGTGAGGTACCCAGTGTGATGAAGAGTGAACATGACATGATACTATACAGTATCATGATAATGTAATATACACATGATAATATACAGTGTGTATATACATATATATGTATATATACACACATATATATAAATACATACACACATATATACACATACACATATAAAATACATACATTATATGTATATCTATGTATATATCTAGATATGTAATAACGTCATACATTTTAATTCATTGGTTATTCTCACCCAAAATGAAATCCCCCTTGAGGTACATACTGGACTTCCCCATACTCCTGCATTACCCCCCATGTGCACTTAGGGTCTGAAGAAAAGCATCCCACTTGGATATAGAAACTGCAGCTCCTGCCTTTAAACGTGCAGAAAGATGCTTTCAAGTGAACTTAATTAAAATTTTGACTGTAGAAATAAATGATAATAGAGCTGCTCCTTGCAAGAAAAACCTGTAATTGCTTGAAAGTCCAAAAAGGGATGGTGTCTGCCATGGCCCATTGCTGCATGACATGTTGCATGTTGGAGACTGACTGATCATGAGAGCAAGAGATTTGCAAAGTGAACAGTCATGAAACTGAAAGTTCTCTCATAACTCATGTGACCTATAGCAATAAAAAATTACCAAGTTACATGAAAATCAGAATTAATATATATTTAATTGAAACAAAGACTTCAATGACATTTAGAGCCCAGTGAAGGATATTTTATCAGCTGGGTTCCCCAGAGATGAATTTATGCTCTCAGGTTAATTTCCATTTGTAAAACTTGTTTTTCACATCCACCTAAAGATTACAGTTTTTTTTCTTCAGGCCTTTTCTTGACCTAAGGGGATTTAAACATTGGGAACACAACAATCTTTGTTGTCTTCTAAGTTCAAAACTCTCAGCCTGACCGGAAGCATCATGGCCAGCATGGAACCACGATACCTTCAGAGGGGAAAGGGAAAGCAGTGAAAACTGGATTTTCTACTCACTAACCACATCATATGATCGAGGTCTTAAAATACTCAGTGCTTATGATTAGAATTTTGCCTTCAATAGAACTCAAATTATATTTCCCATGACTAACTAATTTTTTTCTTTTTAAATCACCTGAGCGCTCAGACCTTAGCACTGTAGACCTGGCCATGGACTCTGTCTTTCATCATTCTGAGGAGAAAAGGATGAAGGAGAGAGTCAGCTTGCAGTGGCTAATATATTGAAAAGTTTGAGTGGACATGCTTTTTTTATTCAGCTTGGCAGGACAATCTTATGACTTGGGCTGTACCTTCACTACAGGCTTCTGAAATCAGTGAGGATGTAATAGATGCAGAGTTCTGGGCAGAAAAAGTGAAAGCACAAAAGTCAAACCAATTTTGGACAAGGCCAAGGCCAAGGCATCCATTCTGTGCAGTGCAGCATAGCAGTGTCCAGGATCTACTCAGGAAAGTTGTTTTGTGGATCAATATCTCTGAACAATGATTTTCTGTTCAGGATCACTACAGTGGCCTATTCCATATTCCTGAATATGTCTTGAGTTTACCTAAGTACATAGCTGTAGAATAGGATCTGACCTGTAGGGTGGAATCAGGAATGTGAACATAATTAATTAGACATTTGATATTTACCACTTCAGTTTTAAATCTAAATTTCTAACTGCTGTTATCACTTGTTTCTTGGATGCCTGGTCGAACTCCAGAATGTTGTTGTACTTTATAAAACTAAGAAAAAATTTATAATTCTTACTTTAATGGTCTAATACAATAGGACTGGACAACATAGTGGAAAACCTATCTATGGAACAAGAAAATACAGAAGGTAAAAGTTAGTATAGCAGAAAAACCTTGTGAATATCTGACAAAGCCCGAGTAACTTTTGGTAAAACTTGTTCATCCTGAAATAATATCAAAAACCAGGAAACAAGTCAAAGAGAGTGAGCTTCCCCAGAGTAAATTCCATGTGAAAACTCTTAGTTCAGCTCCTGCATTACTATTCTCAAATTTCCACTCATTTAATGGTATTTTTTGTTCCAACTTTCCTAGTAAAGCAAAAAACCTGGCACAACCTTAACAAAAGCACTGGAGCCAGTAACACTTGTGTGAGCTCTTTGCTGTCTTCGTGCCATGGAGAAGCACAAGAGCCAACTGGACAGGCTGAGGCACTGCCTGTGGTGGTGGTGGTGTTCCCTAATTTCCCTAATTACTTTTGCTGCAGACATGCATCTGCCTTTGGACAATGCAATCATAAGATTTAAGTAGGAGCTATGTTACAGAAGAGTTCAAGTGAAACTCCTCTCCAGGACAGTATCAAAAGAGCAGCTTTCCTACCTGGTACACCTCCTATGTGGCGAAATTCTCTTACCGCCTCTTGGCCCCTTTGCTTTAGCAGTCTGAATGACCAGCTCAGTGGGCAAAACTTCCAGCAGAGGCATGCACTATAGCATTTCCTGGATCACAAAAGTTTGGGGATAATTTAGTGGATATATTTGCAGGGCCAGGGAATCAGCTCCCAGGCATTCTCACTCATAAAAAAGAGTTCTCAGTTTTACAGAACTCACATCACAGTGTTTAATTCAGAACCCAGCATCTCCTACTCAAAACAATGGAGATTCTTCCTTCCTCCCCCATTCTCAGGAGAAGAAAATGGGATACTATAATGGCCAGGATTATTAAAATCTGGATGTCAGTATATTTCGAGTTACTGTTTTTATTGCAAAGGTATAAAACAGAAGACACTGTTTTCCAAAACAAAACTTAGTGAGAAATGGGAGATCTGTAATACTGGGGAATTTATACTTGAGTGATAAATTATTTTATTTGTTTTTTTCCTTATTTTAATTCTGTTTATTCCATGTCCACATAGTACAAAGGATAAAACCAGAGATTATTCATATGAATAAGGTTATTAGCCAATATACCAGATTAGTAGTACAAAATACATATGCAGGTGTGAAGCAGTGTAATTTAGTTTTTCAGTCTGCTTTCAGGTCAGCAAATCTGAAGCTCATTTAAATTCATCATTTTAAAAGAGACTTCTAGCACATGTGGTGGTGCATTCCTGCTGTCTCCTGGACTGCTCTGAGATCTCAGAAATTCTTGTTATGCTTTGTCCTTGATAAATTGCTCTCGGGTGATGAATCTCCCCTTGAACTTATCAAAAAGATCTTATCCTCATCCATAGCAGGAAATTCTGTTGCCTAACCAAGGAAGGGGACAAGAGATAACCCTGAAAGCCTTGGAACTTAACTTGCCTGAATCATAGCCCAAATGGAATAATATTATTGTTACTAAAATTTTGAGGAAAATTACTGGTTTGGATTGAGGCCAGGATGGAAACTGGCTGATGACTAAAGCAAAGCAACTTGCAACCCTTTGAACAACAGTCCCAAGTGAGGCCCTTTGAGCTCCCCTGGGCTGCAGTGGCTGCGCCAGTGTCTTGTGCAGGGTCTCTCAGAGGTCACCAGTTCACAGGTTTGGGAACTTGCAACAGTGAGAAAAAACTGAAAACTGGGTTTGTGATGGTACCCAGCTCCTTGAGCCTCAGTCCTTCACCCACAGAGATGAAAACACATTTGGTGTCAACCTTAACAGCTACCTTTTCTGTATATATCCATACACACATCTGTGTTTGTGTGTGTCTAAATTCATTCAAATACCTTCTATCAAATATAGTATGAGTCTGCCATCTGGAATCTATTATCAAGTCACTGTTGTAATTGTAGTAAATCCTGTTGCTTCTCTTCCTAAATGTTAAATTTGTCAATGATCGTGCATTACCAAATCTTTTAGACATAAACCATTGACCAAGGGGCTGGGACTAAGATTGTGCTCAGCTGCAGCTAGGCTCCAGTAGGAGTTTAAAAGGCAAGGGGGTCCTCATTGAACTTCGTGGCTCAACAGGGGGGTCTCCCTTACCCTTTTGCATCCTTACTATTTTGCATCCTCAGATCATGTGTGAATCATTCTAAACTGATTCTAACCCAATTGTTTTAGGTATGCTTCATAATGCAATTTTTCTACATATGCTTCATCTATGTATTAGATCACAGAGTGAACCTTGCCACCAAACTTTGTTAAGTCACACTTTGACAAATTTATATCGAACGGGTTGCCCATACCCTCAATGGTGGTTCTTTAAATGATCTAAATGACTCGTTTGTGACATCATGGAAAGAAACCAGATTGTTCAAAATGGAGATACAACTGTTTCTTCATGCCATTCACAGGTCCCAGAGTATCCTGGGTACTGAAATATGAGATTAGACAAAAAAATTCAATAGAGAAAAAGGCAGTTACAAAATTGAAAGACACAGCATGATGCTCAGAAACCTCAACTTAGAGGCTGAAGCAAACCTGGTCTCAAACAACTCCTAGTACCTCCTGTACTCCCCAGTGCTACAGCCAGTGTTCTGGGCAGACTCACAGATCTTCTGAAAGAAGACAAAAAGAGCATGGTTGTCTCTCCCAGTTAAGAGAAAACTTGAAGGCACTTGATTCCTTTCTGTAAAAATATCAGATTACAAAATGCTGTGTTTGATGAGGAAGTTTTTGAGCTAAAACCTGATGTTGGCCTAAGAACAAATGAGTACAAACCGGCTATCAGTAAGTTTACAACAGACATTTGGGAAGGTCACTGGAACAGGGAGGTTCCATCAGTGCCTGCCCCCAGGACTGATAGAGAGAGGCTGACAGTCTGGCCTTTCAGAGAAGCATATTTGAATTTTTCAGAGCACAGTTTGATGAGGAGCCAGAAGGAATGAGGCCTCCTAAGCCAGGAATCAGTGCCAGTCTGGGTTCTTTACCTCAAAGCTAATCAGCAAAGGCATCTCTTGACTACAAATCACTTGCTTGGCACTCCAATATACAGCAATTCCTATATTAAGAATACATTAAATATAAATACTTAAAGTGGAGGTGAGACACTACTTCCTTGTCATAATTTAAGCACTTGAAATAACATGTTTATTTTCCACGAATTATTAACTGCAAATGACACATACAGGAGAATTTCACACACTTTATCCTTGGTAGTATTGCTGATAGCAGCTTGAAATACAGACCTCTGACCACTTTTACTGCCTGCAGTCTGTCCAGCTACTGTGATCAGCCATGAGGCAGTGATGGCAGCTAACATCACTAAAGGTCAAGCAGTGAATATATTTTCTGTCACAGAGATGTGCTTATCCTTTTGTCTTCACTGTTATTTTGCAAGTCTTCTGTCAGAGTAGCTACAGAATTCACACCACCAATCTGTAAGGAAAAATAAACAGAAGCAACCTGACAGGATTTCTCTGGTGTAAGCTCTGAAGACTGCTTGGGTAAAAGGACTACATTTCTTTCAACATTGTGAGCGGAGAAGTGTTTGTTATGCCCCTGTGAGCATGGCACAACTCGGTATTAAAAAATAAAGTGACACTGATATTGTGTAACCAAAGTGTGCCTTTCTTCTCTGCAACAATGTGGGCACAACAGGGTACAACACATTTCACACTCCCTTTCATGGTGCAGGTTTCTCCTCGTGTTCTAAAAGAGAGTTTTCCACAAAAAACTTTGCCTTTAAAAACCTTTTCTCACAGGTCTCACTTCTCACAGGTGTGTGAGGACTGCAGGTCCTCAAGATGGCAGCATGAATCTGAGAGGAAAACTGTGTCCTTAGAATACCAGGTGGCCCCACTCAGGAATTGTGCTTACCTCAGGCAGGCACCAGATCCTGGGTCCAAGGCTGCGCCAGCTGAAGGTCTGGTCTTGGAGAAACAGCAGTTTAGAAACTGCTTGGAGAAGCTCCAAATTCCTTCTCTCAGTCTGACTGCTTGTGACCTCAACATTTTTCACTTCTCAGGCGTTGTGCCCTTCTGCCAGCCCTGGCTGAGTAATCATAGTTATTTTCTCATCCCAAAAGACAGAAGGGGAAATGTTAATTTTCTGCTCATAAACTAGCTCTCCTTAACTTGCTCTTCCTAACAGGCCTGTAATGTATAATAAGAAGCTTACTGGCTAAGAAGACTCACATTGGAAACCTCCGTCCTCATACTCAATGAAAGGGTTTGCGTGAACCTCAGTGAGAACCAGGCTAGCAGAACAGAAGAAGGTAGACTTTTATGCAAGAAGATTCTAAATTAATCTCACACTTAGGAGCAAAATCTCCAGCTTGCCAGACCAAAGAGACAACTACCAGACATTTCCACTCCAAGCCATAATGGAACTAGGATGTGCAGGGCAAAGGCTGACACCAAGGAATTGCTCACATTTTTTCCACTTAAATTTTTTGGCAGCCCTGAAGCAATTGCAGTTTCTTCCACCATCTGGAATGATGGAAAAAAATTAAACAATTTCCAAAATCAAATAACAGCCATAGTCCTTAGGTGCTCTTTTCAGATCTATGCTGATTTCCATGGCAGTAATTGGTAAATATCCTCTTGACTAGATCAGCACACTCTCACAAATAGACCTTAGCAATATCATTTCTCAATTGCAAGATTGATTATTCTGTTTGAACAGACTCAACTAGCAACACTGAACTAGCAGATTATAATTAAGAGAGAAAAAAAGGTGAAGTTCCAATTTTCCTTTTCTAGGGAAAAGATAGGGGGGAAACTGAAAAAGGAAACTTTCACCATTCATCTGAGACTAGGATGTTACCTTTCTGAGGATTTTCCAAATGTGAAAGTGAGGGATTTGATGCATGAAAGCAGTATTTTCATTCAGAAGATGAAATATAAAAGTTCTAACTTCTTACTGCTCCGAGTTATCTACAGCAGCAGTATTTGACTGATCATGTTGACTGTAACAAAAGGCTTTTGCAAAATTACTAGAAAAAAAAAATTGTTTATTTAGAGAGAGAAAAAGAAATCCTGCCTGGAATGTATGTAGCATTTAATAGCCAATGCTCTAGAAGGAGAAACAAAAATTTAATATTCATATGAGAACATTCTATTTTTCTAGGAGAAATGTGTAAGAGGTTCTATGTAAAGTGACAATCATCTGAGGAAGGCCGGAGTACTGTTGTGTGATGAAAGGTTTTGTTTCACACTTTGCATGGCTGTATTAAAACAGAGAAATATTGCGAAATTCACTTGGTTTATAATTTGCAGTGGTACTCACATTAAGAAAGGAACTGTATTGCAAGTTTTGTGCCAGACTATGGGTGGTTTAAGCAACATGTATTTCTCATTCCTAAGTGACTCATACTAGTTCCTGTTTTCTCTAAAAGACTGTACATCTTGCAGGTCTATCCTAAGTATCAATATGGAAAATCATGGATATTGTGCCATTTTCTATCTGGCTTTTTTTCTTTTAACTAGAGAGAATCTAAGTATTTATTCAAAGCTGGAACATGAGCACCTGAGCACAAAAGGAGATCCAGTACCACAAGCAGGGAGACAGCTACCAAACCTCACTCAACTTATTACTTCTTTTGTTGCTCATTGCCAGAAAGTGGTATCTGTGTATATGTGTGTGCAAACAGATGTTTCCAATTAGCCTCAGTCAGACTCATTTGCTACCTGTAATTTACAGTCTCTAATACCACACTCATTTCTATGCAAGCATTACATGCAGAACAAGATTAATGAATAACTGCCAGGGTACCTTCTTTTGTTTTTTGGACAAAAGTACTGATAGCTCTCACTCAGGCTATAAAGTCACTTACTTTGCAAGTGGTGAGCAGATCAATCATTTATTCAGAGCAAGAGAAAACACTAACTCCTGGTGCAGACAAAGTTAACTAACAGTGCTGTGTTTTGCTGCAATTAGACAATCACATCAATTCATGCACAAATGAGAAGGAGCTGTTTTGGCCAAACTCTGAGTTGTGGGGAACATTTCTGTGTTGCTCTTCACACATGTAGATCTAGTACAAAAGTTTCTTCAAGACCAAACAGGTAAAACTTCTTATATGTACTATATGTTTCAGAACATATTTCAGTTTTATCTTTAGCTACTATGATATGACAGGAGGGTCTCTGACTTATTAATACTCCAGGAGAAAAAGCCCAGGTGTAAAAACAGTCTGTAGGGGTAAACAGAATGACACCAAAAACATGAAAATGTCAAATCAATTTCTTTTGGTTGACATACTGAAATAATGCCCTAATGGAAATTATGGCCAGCTGAAAGACATACCCTGGAGTAAGTCCATCCTAAAGCATCCATGAAAATGGACTCTCTTTTGTTGATGGAAGTCCAGATAATGGTGGACAATAACTCTGGAAGGACCAAATTGGAAAACAAATACCAAGGTGACTGTTGATCATCATTACTCTCTGCAGACAGCCTGCTCCTGCATGTCAACAATTCCCACAATAATGCCAACATCTAAAATTCTCCAGCTTCTTAAAATTCAGTCTAACATGTAGCACCTCTTGAACATCTAAACCATATTCTTCCAAAAACTGAAATGTATGAGGAAAATCAGATCTATACTATAGTATAGATCTATCAGATCTATCAGATCAGAACTATAGTCTTAAAGAGGATTTTATATATATAATCTATTTTTTTTTTAAGGCTTTCTTCCTCTGAAAGACAAGCATTCAAATACCTGGTGACATTTGTGTTTTTAAGAGGCAGATAATGAAACAGCTTGCAGAGTACCATTTTTTCTCCTCTAGAAAGCACAGGCTTTATACAAGTAATGCGTGAAAACACCTGCAAACTACTCAGTTTCCTAATAATTCAGTTCTCTAACAAATGAATCCTTGGTCTGAAACTATGTGTTGTCTAAGAGCTTGTTATTTCCAAAGTCTAAAATATACCTGATCTCCTTAACTTTTCTTGCTGAAAGAATAATCCTCTCGGTGATGTGGCCACTCCACCAGAGAGAAGGTGGAGCGAATCATGAATGCCTGACTGAAAGATATGACCTGGAGTTGTTTCCCAGCTGACTTCCTACAAGATCTAACTGTGTATTCAAATTTATAGTTCTGGACTATTGGGCAGAAGAACACAGGTCAGTTTAGCTAGCAGCAAACTGACAGGCAACCATGAGACTCATGCAACACAAGACACCCATCACAAGAAAGAATCAGACCTGTTGGAATGAGAACAGCAGAGACATAAAGATTATCACAGGCACAGGGCACCTTGTCTATGAAAACAGGCTGAGAGGATTGCATTTCTTAGGCCTGGAAAAGAGAATTCTCCAGGGAGATCTTACAGAATTTTCCAGTACCTAAAAGGGCACTATAGGAAAGCTGGAGAGGGACTTTTTACAGCAGCATGCAGTGACAGGACAAAGAAGAATGGCTTCAAATTTAGAGATAGTAAGTTTGGATTAAATATGAGGAAGAAATTTTTTACCATTAGGGTGGTGAGGCACTGAAAATGTTGCCCAGAGAGGTTGTGGATGCCCCATTTCAAGGCAAAATTGGATGAACCTTTGAGACACCTGGGAGGTGTCCCTGCCAATGCCAGCATGTTGGCAATCTTTAAGACATTTCCAACCCAAACCAATCTATGATTTTATGAAATCCTGAGATTCCAGGGCCCGATGAAAAAAATCAGGTCCATTCTGAAAAAGCAGGCACATTTTTGAGAAATGTGACATTCAGATCCCATGGGGTCCAAGGACTTATAGAGAAGCTGAAAGCCTCTGCACCATGCAGAGTCAGTTATCAATGCAGTGCTCAGGGCAGGCTGCATGATTTCCTGCAAGGTCTCC
>JBBMKD010000115.1:28307634-28320422 GCA_037834095.1 Argya squamiceps
GGAAATGGTTTCAAGCAATAATAATAATAATAATAATAATAATAATAATTATCATCATCATCATCATCATCATCATCATCATCGTCATCATCATCATCATCATCATCACCATCATCATGTGTGTGGGGAAATTTAGATTAGATGGTAGGAAGGAATTCTTTATTCAGACAGTAGTGTGGTACTGGAATAGATTGCCCAAAAAAATTTGTGGATGCCCCATCCCAAGGCCAGGTTGAATGTGGCCCTGAGCACCCTGATCTAGTGGGTGGCATTGCTGTGGGTGAACAGGGTTGAAACTGAATGATCTTTAAAGTCCCTTCCAACCCATGCTACTCTACAATTCCATGATAATGCTGAGGTTAGCAAAGACCAATTCCCAAATTTTAGCACTGCTCATTTTTGCAGGATTTTTTCATTACTAGTTTAATCATGCCTTGAATTTTCAATCTATTTAAAGGCATTAAATATTTAATTAACACTATTAATTCCATTTGTTACAGCTCCTTAAAGCCTGATTTCTGGACATGGTAAACATTTAACCACGTTTTGCTGAATGGATGTTCTACATAGATTTTTAAAATACTGATAACTAATAGACAACAATGAAAAGTAGTAGAAAGTTACTTTCTTTTTACTTTGAAAATGCCAGTTTCACAAAGTCTTGTGAGATTCCTGAAGGGCATAATTTAAATGCTGTGCATTCATCTACCAGTGTGATGAACTCCTGCTTGGCACAATCAGTGCTCAAATCTCAGCTTGGCACATGGCAGCCATTAAAGATCTGGACCTTAACATCTCAGAACAGGACTTTGATGCCTGAATCATGCAGGCATTTAAGCATTTCCAGCTGAATCTTTTACTTTTGATGAAGGTAGGCAGGCCTACAAAGCTCCCTCTTGGTCAATCCTGAGTAAGTAACCCCACTAGGTATAAGATGCTACTTGTGGAACTATTTCTTTAACACTTACACTGAGCCCCAAGGCTCAACAGATCATTGTGACACAAGTGCTAGTTTCAGGGTCCCCAGCACATGTGAAGGAATTGAATTAATAATGCTGATGAAGAAGATGTGAGTGTGTGTGCCATTGTTCACCAGGAGAAGTGAGAGAAGATGCTGCTTTGTAGTCTGGACCTGTGTTTTTACCCAGGAAAACACCTTTGAAGTTGCTTGAATAATCTGGAACCAGTGGTTTGCCAGAATGTCACCATAGTTTTGCAAGTGTCTGCAGACAACAGCCACAGTTTCTGTTCAGAAATTACAGGGCTGCAGTAAAAGTTAAAATTAGCAACATCAGGGGAAAAAAAAAAAAAGAAAAAAGAAAAAAAGAAAAAAAAGCATTAAAAAAAAGCATATATCCATGCCTTATGGCTCTTCTGCTTTGTTTGAAAGCTCTCCACCTCAGAAACCATGGTAGCAGCTTACTGCTGGCAGATTGTGGTGGACTAACCCCAGCAGGCAGCTAAACCCCAGTGGGATGGGGAAGAAAATCAGAAGGCTTAAAGGCAGAAAAATCAGGTGTTATGATAAAAACAGTTTAATGGGTAAAGCGAAGTGTTCACAAGCAAACAAAGAAAACCAAAGTATTCATTCACCACTTCCCCTTAGCAGGCTCCAGGAAAACAGAGCTCCATCATGCATTTTTCACCTATAATCATCACAAAATATAAATTAAAATTTCCTTCATAAATACCTTCCAGCTATCTGGACTTTTTTACTCCTCTAATGTTTAATCATCTAAAATGCAGTCCTGCTTCTGATGTTTGGAACATTAATAAACTTGTCATGTGAGAAGGGTTGTCCAATGACTTCCAGTTTCTCATCAGTTCATCAGAATATGATCTTGCTTGGCCTGAATGGAAGACAGGAGAAGGAGGAGAAAGCAGCTTTTACTGCATTAATCAGCCCACATCTTCAAAATGAAGACTGTCACAGTCATCACTCACATTGTTGATGCTGTTCTAAAAGCATGAAAAACATTAGAGTTCCCAGCATTAAGCTATAGCCAGCAATGTAGATTTGGAATTTTCATTTTGCAGAGAGCAGCATCCATCTGCTTGGGCCATTTTTAGTGACGAGATAAGAAGCAGCAATAAGCAGAGTGGGATTTATGTCCCAGTTAGCAGTGATCATGACTACTTATTGGCTAAAGTGTTTTTGGATTTTTTTTTATTTTTTAACAAAGAAAGGATTGCCATCTTATTTACAGAGGAGCTTTCAGAGATTATGAAGTTTCTACATATCCTTTGTTTTATCCTTTTATGCCTCTGGGTGTATTTGTGTACATATGTACATGTAAGTGCATATATATATTTCCATATCCATGTACACACACAACAGGAATATACCCCCTTATTGCTAGGATTGCTGTGCAGTTCTTTCAAGAAAAGGGCCAGGACTTCCTGTGGTCATATGCATAATGCTAGAAAGCTCTGCAGATTTAATCAGAGAAGCAAATATAGAGGAACAAACACCTACGACTGTCCCCCAGCTACTGCTTGTCAAAACAATCAATTAACCACCATTAGTTAGTGAACACATTGCAGATTTGTAAACCAGAGGTGGTCGCTTTAGACCTCTGTTCTGTCTTCATCTTTGGCTTCCAGTGGCATCAATATTGGACCTTTAGACTAGTGTTTGTCTTACAATTTTCTCAGGAAAACAATCTCATACAATTTTGGAGTCTTCAAAAGAAACCACTAGGTCTTTTGGAAGCTAGTTCAAAAACTGGACATTACCTGTTAAAAATGTGGTAATCCATTCTTTGTGCCATCTAGCCTTGACATCTCCTGCCTCTTTTTCAGTTTTTCTGCTGCAAATCAAATAATTCTCCAGTACTTCCTGCAACCCAGAGGAAGTCTCTGTACATTTGTAAATTGCTTCAGAGAGCTCCATTTGGTAAAGCTGCACAGGTGCTCAAGTCTCTCACTAAGAACAAGGTCTTCACATAGCATCAGAAATGATGTGAGAGCAGAGATGAAAAATACACACTAGTGGAATCTAGTTGACTTGCTGGGGTCAAATAGAAGAGATTTGTCTCATGCAATAATGTTGTACCACGATACCTGAGGGCTTCATAGTCCTTCATGTTATAAGTCTTCCTGAATTGTAAGAGGGAAGAACTGAGTGGAGAGTGGGTGTACAGAGTGGAAGCAGCTGGGACACAACATGAAGTATCAGAGTTTCTTGACCAGCAGAAGACATGCCCAACACAGCAGCAGTTGCAGAGTATGGCTAATTCAATCCAACTGAAGAGGATTTCCTAAAATTTCTCTTCCTGCAGCACTGTCTGAATTGATTCTGTACTTGTTCCAGAATCAAGCTCCTGACATTTGCATCATCTCTACAGGCAGTGAGGTACAGTGAGGCTTGTAGAATGGAAAATGTTATCAAGTATATGCTATGTTGGATTTTGGGGCCTTAGTTCTATCTCATAGCTGGGCTACAGAGTTCTTATGCCACCTTGGGAACCATCATCCTGACCTTCCAGCTAGAATCCTCGCACATATCTATGATCAGAGGGAGTTTTAGGACCTTGTTCTTCCCTAGACTCAGAGTCAAGGTCTTTCAGCTGTACATCAGACACAGGGAATGAAATGCTGGTGCTGCTGGTTCCATTTAAGCTGATGCTAGATTTTCACCCAAGTTTCAAACACGGGAATCACAGTGGTGATCCCAAGCCCGGCAAGACTGTGGCTCAGGCACTCACCAGTCCTTGCTCTGCCTTCTTGCAAAGCCCATGCCTTAGTTCAGTGGAAAACCATCATAAGGGTTTGTGCACCTCATGGGTCCCGTGGTGCTCTCTATGAAGTGCCCAAGGTTTTCTGGTCCCAGATCAGTAAGGACTGATTTCAAAGACAGGCCTACCTTCAGGAATCTTTTGGCTATATGTCACAAACAAATCAAATGGCCAGAATCATACCTGTGGCTGACCTCATCCCTTCTTCCACCTCCTCCCACTGCACACCGGGGTGATCTGGCCCTGTCCTGTCTATTGCTCTACATATCCCCATGGCCCTTCTCACTGTAGACAGCTGCTGTGAGACCTACTCGGAGCCTGAAGTGAGGTAATTTGCACTAATGCATTGTGATGACTTGGCCAGGCAGATGTTTATGGGATGAGCACTTTTCTGTAGGAATTTTAATTGATTCAAGCACCAACACTTTCCCAACACAGTTAATTCAGGACCACAACAGTTGCATTTTCTTTTCTGTCTCCTGGACACAGTGATGTGAGAGGCAAACACTATAGCAAACACTGAGTGACTGATGTCTTTCTTGGCACAACAAAGGTGGAACACCAACTGAACTCTCCTTCCTGCATCAGTCTTCACAGACACCTCTCAATGTCTCTGATTTCAGCAAGGTTCTTTCATCTTTGCGAAAAATATTCCTGATGCACTGATTCTGGACTCTCTTTTGATATCTTATTAACCATTGAAACAGGAAATTGACCTTTGGAGACTTTTGAAGATTTGTATTCTTATTGACACAGAAGTGAAAGCTCTTGCTTGGGAGTATTTGTTCCTCACTGTCTAGATACATAGCGTGTTCTGTAACAAAACCATCTCATATTCCCAATTCTGCTGCATGCAGATTCATGACCTATCTGCTATCTGCTATCTGTTACAGCAGTCACTCCAGGCTGCTGCAAATCAAACACCAGCAAACATCTTCTAACAAACATTGGAGGGGTCTGAGCTGTTCAATCTGTTTCAGCACCAGCCACTATCATTTTATGTTACTCATAAGCCATGCTGATAAAGTCACAAATGACATTTTGTTTTAGGTACTAATCAAGGAGTTGTGGTCCTTCAGTGCATCTCTTTCATCTGGTTAGCAGAGTGGCTTTGAAAGGGCTCCATGAGAGAGCAGACCAATAACACGCTGACAGAAATTCCAGCTGCCTCAGGCAAAAAGACATTTGTTTGGCCAAACTCATCCAGAAAATCTACTACTCGACTGATCAGGAGGAAAAGGCATCTTAGTCAAAGAGAAATTAAAATATTCATTATATCTCAAGCCTGTCATCCAGTGAGGGAGTCTCCTTTTAGTGCCTTGTTTATAGCCTCCTTTAATCAAGCTATAAGCAGCACCTTGCTCTGGAGATGATTTTACAGAAGAAACAGGCCTGTCCACAGAGAGAACCATTAAGAAGTTGGGTAAGATACAGCACACTTAACCTGTTGTACACTACACTGCTTATCTGTCTCCCCATGTTAACCGAATGCACCTGAGGGGTTTTTCTGTCTCATCCATCTGAAAGTCATAGCAGACAATATATCCTACCACCCCACAGAACTATGTACATACCACATGGTTGCATCTGTATGACACCTATATAACCTTAGTCTTAAACAGCCAGTCTGTGGCCATGTGGAGGATTTCCCCTGATCAAACCACAAGGGCTTTTTATCATGAAGGAGAAATTCAAATGGAAGTGGCTGAGCAATGGCA
The DNA here is from genome assembly GCA_037834095.1 of Argya squamiceps. Taxonomy (NCBI): domain Eukaryota; kingdom Metazoa; phylum Chordata; class Aves; order Passeriformes; family Leiothrichidae; genus Argya; species Argya squamiceps. The sequence continues at coordinate 28,313,090 of JBBMKD010000115.1, forward strand.
ATTTGTGACAGAGGAATTACCTGGTGCAGTTCACAAGAAAACTTAATTGCCAAACTGGTTAAACTGACTGGAAGCAGAATGCCAAAAATAGATCAACCAACATACAAAGAAGTGAAGATTCCCTTGCTGATGAAGAAAGAAATGCTCCAAAAAAAAAGTGTTATCTTGCAGGATCACGTAATTCAAGTGGTCAGGGCCTGGCAAAACAGCTCTGTCTTTGGTACATAGAGCTGGTGCTGGGGAATTAACCCAATGCTGAGCTGGGGAGCTCCATGCCAACAATCATCTGGTGGGTACAAGTGCAAGTGTAGATACAGATTCAGCTCATATTGCATCTTTCTAGACTCCTCAGAGAATCATCAGTGACAGGAGGACTGTGTCCAAGGCACTTTCCATTAGATCTCTTCGTACTTAAATGAAATACGTTTAATTCACCCCAAGGAGTACAATAAAAGTCTTTACCTGTGTATTCTTATGTAATATAAAGTCCTACTTGCCTAAACACAACAAGGATCAATTATCACTTTGTTTGCTCATATGTCAGCCAGTATTTTACCACAAAGTCTTTTCTTAGTTCCTTCCTCTGTATTCCTTGAAAAATAGATTTTCCAGGAATTGTCTGGAGTTTTTCCTTCTGCATCCACAAGGAGGTTTGTTTTTTCATATACTCATTCTGGATGGAAAATGATTATCCAGACTGTACACGTTGACAGTCACATGTGCTAATGCACAGACACCAACACCTCTTCCCCCCACTACAGACATTCACCAAACACCAACAAGAGCTTTAGTCTGAACCTAAATTAATCCACTAAAATGAATCAGCTTTGAGAACTCCACACGAGTTCCAGCAGTTTGTAAATAACAAAGCCTTCAAAGTCTAGTAGGCAGAACAAGAAATGTCAATCTTTGCTACCTCATCCTAGATTTGCTTCTCTGTACACATGGACATTCCCATGGAAATGCTAATTCACTTGTTGGGGTGTAACTGGAGAAAAGAAGAAAACTCAGTACAGGTTCTCCATTAACAGAGACAGATGTTCTCCTACGCTGTTGGCAGAATACTTTACTTTCACCAAAGTGATGCAGCATGTCAAAGCAAAGAAAAAAAAAGAATGTGCATCAATGAAATATTTAGCTCTGTCAAGTGAGGAGATAAATATCACAGTGCAATCAGTGCCTCTGTAGGTGTGTTTTCTGGTTTTGGTGGATGAATGTAATTTCTCTACTACTTGCTATATATGCCTAAGAGTGAAATGCAGCCTCCAGAGTCACTGGGAGCCAGAGCCTGTCAGTTCTGAATGTAGACATTTTGTAAATTCTCTTGGTGCCTCAGACTCACACAGTAATTAATGATGGTTTCTGTCACTCAAACCTATTTTTTAAATTTCTGGTTCTATTTCTCCAGGAAACTTCAGCCCGGGATAGGAGAAATTACTTCAGTGTGTATTTGATGGGAAAGTACACACAAAGCCTGTGAAATATTAAACAAGGCAGACAATAAATTCTGTTACCTAAACAAAAACACCAGTGTTAATGTTCTGTCAATGCTCTAGCTCAAGGTGTATTACTCTAGCCTGTCCTCTTCTCACTCTGTAACTAAACTCCAGTCACTATGATTGATAACACCTCTGTTCTGAATCAAATGGCTGTTTGTTCCTCCCTCCTTTACTGTACCTTTTAATTCTTTAGGGAAGGTACGATACGTAAAGGCATTTTGTGGGAAAAAAAAAAAAAAAAATTTGGCCACAGTTCAAGACTGCATACTGATTATTTCTTTTAACCAGGCTCTGAAGGTCTGTCAGTGAATAAGCAAATAAAAACGTAGCTTTCAGAGTAGTCCTTGCAGGTCTTCTGTTGATTACACAAACATTTCTTATACACTATGATGCAACATCTGGAAGGAGATAGTATTCTCACTGGCAGGTACTTATTTAACAGTTGATGTGTTAAAAGTGATACATTTTTGACATGGAAAGAAAAGCAATATGCAAAATATACCAGCATAAGAACAAAAACGCTAATAAAACAGGACACAACAATAAAATGATCATAGGATATAAGATGCAGTATGCCAGATGCAGATGGTGTGACTCCTATAAAAATATCACAACAATGATGTCCAGTAGTTTGTTCAATTTCTGGTGTGATTCAAAAAAATTCCAGCATGTATCATGGTTGATTGCAATAGTCACTTGATTTTGTTACATAATAGCCTTTTCATATCTGGTTTTTCAGGTTTCCAGTTCTTCAGTTTGAGAATATGTTGTGTTCCATATTGGTCAAGCTGAAGTCCAGGATTCTGTCAGCATTGATATGAGATTTTTGATATTTGGACCTCACTGTCCAAGTTACTGCAGTTTACCAGTTTTTGTGGGTTTACAATACCAGAACACCAGATTTCTCAGTGCAAGGGTTAGCAATGTCTGATGTATGAAGATTCCTATCTTTTCAGATGCTGTTAACATTGTCTTCAGCTATAACACCTCATTATCAGTGTATTAATAAAGTTCCGGGGAATACTAAGTATACTTTCGAAATAGTTACTTTCTGCAGTGTGGAGGTTGAATGACAGCTTTCACTTATTCATTTATCAGTTCCTAGTGGAGGAGAAAGATGACTTAAGTCTTGGATTGGATCCAAGCCTCAGTAATGATAAGTTTCATTCTCAGTTTCCCTTAGTCCTTTCCCTTTAAAGTCCAGCAGTAACTCTGTGTTTTTTGAGTGATAGTTTTTCAATCCTCTCCTGATTTCCTGAATACCACACCAAGATATTTTAAGTATACTGCTGGTGTTGTTCAGTATATGCATCTTATTCATTAAGAATATTAATTATATCACTTTTCCTGGGAACAGCTGCAGCGAGTGGTTCAGGGACACCATTCAAGGCTCTGTAATCCCCTGGCAGTCACCATGTGCCATGGGATTTTTTTACCAGCAGCTACACAGGGAGAATGAGACTTGGTGACAATTCCCCACTCCTCAAATTCTTTTATCAATTATGATAATATTAATATATCAGTTCTTCTATCAGTATCAATGCAAAATCATATCAATTCAACTTATATAATTCTTTCATCAATCCAGAGGATGGATAGCATTAGAAGGTAACTTGTAATGTGAAATGTCAACTAGATTAATATGGGATAAAGGAGCAGCTGTTTGCAACAGATTGACAGCCAGGGATGTATTAGCATGAGGCAAACTGTGAGTCAAAGGATTTGGTGCACCTTCTCCCACTTTCCCCATGAGACCACCTATGACTGTCCCTTGTATACACACCAGCTAAAATCTTAGCAGGAGATAACACAGTCCAGGCGTCTAACTGCCTAAAGGTTAGCTTTTTAATCTGCAATAGCAGGTCTACTTTTATTCAGTTTGATGGTCTGCTCAGTCTGGCTACACTCTTCTGCCATTACTTGGTAGCTACGCAATCATGCAACTTCATATTGTGTCTAAATATTAGCCACCATGTTTAAGAGTGATTTGAAAAAGTTGGTCCATATTTCTGCTACTCCTTGTTCAGAAACAGAGGGATGCATGCATGGTGTCTTACAGTGTGGGATGAAGCTGTATTATCTACTACAAACAATGTCATATTCTCCACTGTAACATGGAAGAACTTCACAACATCCCTTTTTGATGGGCATTTCAATACATCTGAAGACTAGAGTATACAAAATTTAGAATGGCTGAAGATGTTTTACCTGCATTTCTTGTAGAAAACCTGTGCCACCACAGGGCAAAAATCTTGTCATCTACAAAGAGCCTGACTATCAGGCTTAATCCAGAGCAGCTACTGAAAGGATAAGAAACATCCTGCCACTGACAATGCATAATGAAACCACCTATCCTTTTGCCTGCCCTGTCCCTTCCACATTGTATTTCTCATATTCCTTTAAGCTGCATATTTTTTCTGTACAAATCAAAACTTATCGGAGAAGAGTTACTCTAAACCAAAGAAGGATTAATTTAGATTAGGTACAAGGGAGTTGAGAAATGTGGGAAGAGAGTTTGCCACTGAAAACTGAGGCCAAAAAAATGTTGAGTGCCTCAGCCTTTTCTATATTAGACCGGTTATCCTGTCTTATTTATTAGGGGCTTACATTTTCTTTTCCTTTTCTGACAAAACACCTGCAGAAGTCCTTCTTATTATTCTTACTATTGTGGTAAAGTTTCTCCTCTCGTTGGGCTGTCTATCACCTGGATTAAGACTTCTATGCATTCCAGGAGTCTCCTTACATCTTGCTGTGCTGCTTCCCAGCAGATGTCAGAGTGGTTGAAGCCCCCCTGGAATGTGAATGATCAGAGCCTGGAACGTGAATATTCCTGTAGCCGAAGTAAAAAAACTTCATTAACATCCTCCTCTAGATCTGGTGGCCTGTAATAAACATCAACCATGAGGTTTCCCTTGTTGGCTTGACCCCAGTTTTTACCTATAAATTTTACTCATTTTACCTGTCCACTGCTGGTTTTCCATGGCAGCTCTCTGTAGTTCATCCATTTTTTACTCAGAGGGTAACGTCATCCCCACTGCCACCCACTCCTCCTCCCTTGCCTGTCCCCTCCGAACAGTTTATAGCCACTGATAACAGTTTATAGCAGTGCTCCAGCCACGCATTTTTCCCTCCACATCTCAGTGACAGTGGTTAGAGCACAGTGTTCCAGCTGCACAGTGGTTTCCAGCTGTTGCTGTTACCCATGCTGTGGGCATTGCTGCATGGGCACTTCACCTGGGTTAGAGATTGTCTCACCTCTTTAGATGAATGATGCCTTTGAGGCATTCCATGGGTCAGATATCATATCATTTTTCAAGGTACAGAAATTTTTCCAGTTTCTTCAATCTTGCCAACCTTACTTGTAGTAATTTTCTTTTTCTAATCATCAGGGACTTCAGCAGCACCAACAGAAACAAAACAGAGGTAATAAAGTATTCACGGTAGAAATCATGCCATTGCAAAGTCTGGTTTATGCGAAGTCTTAAACATCACTTCAGAGGCTATCAGCTTTTAAGACATGCTCTGGGCAGAGTGGATGTTTAACTTCCTCAATTCTTAGTGAAACAATATACCTAATCACAGTTTTCAACATTGTATCACAGAAAGAACCTTGAAAATCATACATGTAACTGATTCTTCCAGACCATTGGGAGAGGTATGGAAACCTAGACGCCAATGTTGTACCGTTTTTAGGCAGCATTGCAAGTTTGTAAACTTTAAAGCAAAAAATCACAACAAATGAGGAAAAAAAGGCTTTTTATAACTTTTCCCGGGATCTGTTTGATATAAACTACCAAGGAGTGTAATGGATACCCATCAGTATGTTTCTGTTTAAAAAAATGAGTTAACAGTTGTTTTAAACCTTAGACAAAACCTTGTCTTTAAGTACTTGAAGACCTTAAGCAGATATGAAGGCTTTTTGTACACTGCTAAAAGCTTGCCTGTTTTCCAAATGTGCCACTTACCCTAATAGGGTATTCGACTAAAGGTATCTCTTATCATACTTGAATAAAATGACTCCAGGAAAAAAAAATCTGGATCTAGCTTTTGCCATGGTGTTATCTTGAAAAGGCTTTATTAAAATCTAGAACTAACAGGAAAACAGAACACCAAAGCTCCAGAAAAAAAAAAAATGAAGTGCAGTACACCACAACTGTCAGGTTATGTCTGCAAGACTCCTGTTCTGAATTGCACAGAAGCAGCCTTCCTGAACTTCCGGCCAGCCTTCTGGAGTGTGTGTTAGACTAACAGTTGAATCAACTTCATACTGCAGAAATATATTTTCTTTGCTTATTTCTGGAAGACAATCCACATATAAAAGATTAGAAAGATGGTCCTAGCTGAAGGACTGGTGCTATTTTCACACCTTTTCCTGTAGTGTATAATTAGTATTCAAATTTGCCATTTTTGGAGGCAAAAAAGGAAGTCTGTGCCACGATGCACTTTAAAATATTACCTTCAACATAGGAGTAGTTTTAAAGCAACTTCCCCCCAGGAAGTGAGTGAAAATGAATCATCACAAAAGCAATAGTCACTCTGTTCATCACTTTCTGCCAGCTGTAAACTGCCAAGAGCTTCATGCAGGCTGCATGTGCATGCCAAAGAGCAGCAATCTGAAAGAAGTGCAGACATCTCAGAAAGGTGAAGAGGAAGATGTGACAGGAAAGTACTTCAGACCCTCAAGTTTCACCGAATTAGATAGGAGCTGTTGAAGTTGTTTCCGATTTCAGGGCTGGAGACCTGAAACACTCCATGCAGCTTAAGCAAACAAATCAAGAAAAGTTTTGAATGACCTTAAAAAATTTTTGGGACATAAGAATCACATCAATAGTCTGCTACAAACCCCAGAGTTGTTAATCCTCTGGGGAGTCATGGTCACCTGCTCCTACGTTGGATGAAAACCTCAACCAAATGACACGGAGTGAGAGAAAAGGCCAGCACAGTGGGGCAATGCTGGCAAATGCAGGATTTGTGGAAACATTTCCCACTCACAGCATTGCACAGGAGAAGGCAGCACTGCTGTGATGTGCAAAATTAAACAAATTCTCTGTCTGCAGAATTAGATCTCAGAGAATCACTATTGTTCCACTGAGGACAGCAAGTGAACCCCTCTAGGCAGTAAATTTCGCTGTGAATTTTCTTTGTTAATGCATGTGTCATTTTTCCCACTATTTCACTCTTCCTGAGAACCAAACCCGCTGGGGTCGCTCTGCACAAGCAGCTGTTTCTCCACATTGCAGAGACACATGGACGCACGCACAAAGGCATTTTCCTCACTTTCAGAGAAACTCTTAGCTGCCTTCCTGGTGTCTTCTCACGCCAACGGATTTGCTAGAATGTTGTTCATCCGACAACGAAACCGGCGTCACCGCGACAGCTTAAGGAAATCCCCGTCCTTAACCTATCCCTTTACCGACATCCTTGACTTTTTTGCATACACCGGCAGGCGCGGTGTGTCCCTGTGAGCGATCAGTACCCACCGCCCCCCGCTGACGCCTGGATGGGGCGGTCCCCGTTCCCTGCATGTGCCTCTTGGGGCGAGCTGCTCGCCCGTCGATCGCGACCTTTGCCCCCTGCCCCCGGGCCGTCGCCCCCGTCCCCGGAGCGCCGTGCCGACTCGGGGAGCGAGGAGCGGGACAAGCGAGGGCGAAGGGCCCGCGGGCGGAGACGGAAGGCGGGGCAGGGCGAGGATGGTTCCGGGCTCTGCGCGCAGAGGTTGCTCGGAGGGCTGCGGCCCGTCGGGGGTCCCGGCACGGACTCCGCGCCCGCTGTTCCGAGGGGGCACCGCCGCAGTGCGGGGCGGCCGCGCCTGTGCGCGCCCCGCGGGTCGTGAC
>JBBMKD010000115.1:28321695-28337634 GCA_037834095.1 Argya squamiceps
AGCCCCGCGCCCCTGCCCGCCGGTGCAGCCGCAGGGCTTGCGCTGTGCGGGGCACCGTGTGCACTCGCCCTCGCCTGCGTCTCATCACACTTCGAGGTGCCCTGGGCAGCGCCGGGGCCTCGCCGGCTCTGCCGCCTTGCCTTCCTTGCGCAGCGGCCGCCAGCTTTCTGCAGCCTACCGGCTGCCCCCCGCTCCTGGAAGGATTTTGGTGTCTGTGTGTGTGTGTGTGTGAGAGAGGGAAGGAGGGGGCGATGTGTCTGTGTCCGTATCCGTGCCCGGAGCCAGGCTCCGCCCCTCGCAGCGGGCTGCTGGTAACTGCGGGAATTCACGGAGCACAGTTGACCGGTCATGTCAAGTTCTTGCGTGGTGCTCCAAAATGCTGATTGCAAGTCAAGCTTTTGCCTCGTGAGACCCCCGTTGAGTGTCTTCGGGGCTCTCATTCGTCAACTCCACAGTCGTGTTTTTGGATTTCCTCTTAGAAACCACCCCACAGCAGGGTCCCTCTGAGGAGCTGGTTTTGCACATGTGGTTCGTTCATCCTGAAGCTTCGATGTTTTCAGGACTGTGGTCCCAACAGATGGGTTGATGTGCTTGTTTATAGTCAAACACAAGAGCCGCTTCCAAGGCTGTGCTGGAGTTTCCCACATGCTTATATTTAAACGCGTGTCTGTGTGGTTTTGGGATCAGGGCCTTAGATGTTTTCCTAAGCTGTTCTTTGTGAATGGCAGCCAGAATGAAGTTGTTTATGCATATGTGAAGTTACTAATTAGGAAGTGGTATGGGAGAAGGTCAGAAAACAAGACATCGTTCTTCAGGCCTGGAGGGTGAAGAAGTGAGCTGTCTAATTAAGTCTTTTCCTTAGCATGTATTTTTAGTGGTGCTTATGTCTTGGGCACTTGGGTGATTTAGCAGAGTCTGTGGTATGGGTGTTTATACTGATAGAAATCTTGCTCTGAAATGAAGTAGGTTTTATAGACAAGCTCCTCTTGAAATTCGTGATTGACAACAGTAAGGATTACAATGCGGAAAGTTGAGGGAGAACTTGAATTTTTACCTTTACATTGTATTATATAGTTCAAAAGCACCTTTTGCTGTGTCCTGAGACCACACAATACATGGGGTAGATTAGTCTCTCCCAGGCCTTCCAAATAAAATATATAGGAGAAAAATATTTTTCCAGTTATTTGGAAATGGAGATTTTATCTGATGAAGCTCTATTTCATTTTTTTGTTTTAAAATTGCACGGACATTCCTGGTGTAGATGATAACCTTATCTTAAAGCCTGATCTCAAAACCTCTCCTAATCTTCTTAAGCTCTTAGCAATCCTATGGACAAATTGACCTACTATGGTACTGTTGGGAGATAAAAGCTTTTGTATTTTCCATGATTTGGAAAGTCATGATGGAGAAAAGAACTGTAACCTTTACCGTATAATAAATTCATCACAGGCCTAGTGTGTAAAGACCCTAGTATTGGATTAGGGAATACTGGACTTTTTATTCTCTAGAAAGTGGCCTTTTTGGACTTTGATCTGAAGTTTTGGTATTCACTAGCACAGATCATGTGTTTAAAAGCCCTTGAAAGTCCTATGTTTAATGGTAATTGCAATAGCCAGAACGATATTGCTCAAAAGAGCCTTGCAGACACCCAAATTGAAAGGTTAAGTTTTACAGTATACTTAAGTCACGGTAGTAGGTGAATGCTTGTTGCTAGTCATTGTCTAAAAAATATGTAAAGCATTTTCAGATAGTATGATATGTGATTCATCTTATAATTTTGAAATAGTGTCATAATTTACAGACGAATCTGGGAGATTTCTAGATTGGGCATGAGGAGTGTTTGTTTCTTTGCTTGCTTTTCTCCAAAGGAAAGGACACTTAATGAAGAGTCTTTTTCAGTCAAATATTTGTCACCAGAGGGAAAAATTATGAATGAAACTCAGGCATCAGAGCCAAACTTGGATTGTTTTGCTGAGCACCCTCTTAGTTGTACTATTGATCCTAATATATTAACTTTTGGTAAAAACTTGTATTGTGATCTAATCTTCAAGCATTGAGGGGCAGTGAAATTGCTGTACTTTACATGCAAGGTTAACAGAATGTTTACTATGTCTCTTCTCCCAGCAGAAAAATGTTCAGTGATAGTTGGGTCTCTTTTGGTGTTGTTTCTTTCGTGTTTTTTTCCAGTATGTGTCAACAGAATTGAAAGTCTCCATTCGTGGCTGTCAAATGTGAAAGGATATTGGACTAGAAATGCTGCTGATTCTTGACTTCATTTAGAAAATTGATCCTGATCTTAAAAGGCATTTCACTGTCCGTAAACTATTTTGCCTCAGCTGGGGTACCTGCATCTCCTTGGTGAAAAAGAGTAACTCACCTGGAGGAAAGGCTGTCAGCTAGGAAAAGCATGTCTGTAGTGTAAATTCTTAGGGTGGTGTCAATACAGACAAAAAATTAGGTGTGGGGTTTTTTTTTGTTGTTTGTTTGTTTGTTTTTGTCTGTATTGACATTCTCATTCTCAGGTTTTGCAACATCTGGAAAGGAAAGATGGCTTTTGAAAGTTGTGTTGTATTTAAGACATGGTGCTATGCCTGTAACTGGTGAAAACAGCTTTTCTCTTAAACATCTTTTTTACTCATATCAGCTCTTTGGATGTCATCTGATGAACTTTGCTAAGTCTGCTTAATATTGCTTTTTCTCATGTTGCTATTAAGTCTTTAGTTATTTTAGTAGGTTTTTAAGGTGCACATGAGGTTAAGTCCTATATTAAGAGGGGAAATGGAAGGCACTTATTTTGGCAGTTAACTGTGCATTTGCTAAGTCTTTCAGTTTGGAGGAGCTGAAACTTCTACTGAAAGGATTAGTGCCAGTGTTCAAGCCTAGTTGATTTTAGAATGTGAAGAGTTGGACTTCTTCTGAAGATCATATGAGGTGTCAGTTAAGTGCAGTAGAAAGCTGAATTGTTAGTGATTCTGCTTAATTCTGTATGTGCTGAGCAGTTGTAGTAGAATTGTACGTTCCTATTGACACATGAACTTTTGTGCAATTGTTCATAGTTGTACCATCTCTCTGTGGTATTTGTGGTTTTGTTCTCTAACTGGAGAGCAGTTAATGTGGCTTTACAGTGAGAGTCATATCTAATTCTGGCATGCCTGGTGGTAGACATGAGTTTTTTTATTTATGACGTGGTGATGCCTTCACGGCTTTATAACCATATAAAATAAAGTGAGATGGAAAGATAGCTTCATGGTAGGAACAAGTGAAGCATGTTCAGTACGTAGAGGCTTTTCGAGAGTTACAATTGATTTTGATAGATTAAAGAAAAAGTAAACAAAAACAACAACAAAAACTCCACCGAAACCAGCAACTATCTTTGGAGCATCTCCATTTTAATTTGGTCAAAGTGTGATATGAAGAAATGGCTTGACAATATTTCTTGGTTAGAATTTTCGCAATCTTGTAAATCTGTTACTTTGCATGTTTGAACATGATCTGTTTTGGACATGAGATTGCAATTACCTTTAGCGTATCAGAGTTATTTATTATAATGCTGGTATGCTACTTTTACTGCTTTTGAATTATAAAGGAAGGTAGAAGGCTTTGTTTTTTGAATAAATTAATTGCACTTTGAATAGATTGTAGTAATTACAGGTTTAATGTTAACAGACATAAAGCAAACATTTGTTTCAAGAAGTTGGTTATAAGAGATATGAGTTGCATATTTATTGGATTTATTTGGGAAATAAATGCAAATGTACTTCCTTAACAATTATTTTCAGATAAGTTGCATTCATTATAAGCCGTGCTCTGTGATTATGACTTTTATATTTTTATTTCACTTTTACCTTATAGTATTTACAGGAATTGGAAATTATGATTTTATGGCCTGAAATGGTTCTTTGGAGGTGTGCCTTTAGGTGCCAGGATCAAGGCAGCTCTCAAGTGGATGCTAGTAACTGTTAATATATTGCCACCACCCGCCCCTAACATAAGTATTTAAGGATAGTGTGAGACTGAAACAAATCTATTTTAAAGAAAATATATAATACAAAATTAATATACAGTTCTTTTGATTGTAGTTCATAGAGTATGAACAACTTGATCCTTGTCTAATCTGGCATATTTTAGGTATAAAATATGCAAAACCATGGAAATTAAAAATTCAGACTGTTCTCTATAGTACAAATTTCATTTTCATAATAGCAAGAAGACCAGATATATGACTTTAATTTGGAACTACATGCTCTGCTTTGCAACATATGCTTATGAAATAATCTAAATTATCCTTTTGGTCTAAGTCATCGAAATACTGAGCCTGAGAAATATATTTGCCTTGTCACAGAAAGGTTAAAATGAGCAAATGCTTTAAAGGCTATTAATAAGCATGATTGAGAACATTGTAAATTCTTGGCAAAGCTGTGTTCAATTAAAAAATAATGGTGGGGTTTGGAGTTTCTTTTTCTTTGCTTTTTTATGTTTAGTTTTGCTGCTTATACAGCCCTTTTTTCACCCACAAATTATCTTTGCAAAATGAAATCCACATGCAGACAGAATATTTTTGACCAATTTTTTTTTTTTTTTTTTTTTTCCTGAGAAAGATAGGCTTTTTCAACCAATAGCTTTGCAACTTTTTTGTTGGTTCGTGCACCTTACGTATTTTAAATGATGTCGTATGGGATCTGCTTCATATTAGAAGTTCAAATGGAGATGTGTCATCTAAATGTAAGAGTTGCAACTGTTCATGTGATGCAAGATGTGGATGGGTTAACAGGAAGGAGGGTACCAGAATAACAGAATGTAACATATTTTTCAGTGCCCTGGTTTTGGCTGGAATAGAGTTAATTTTCTTCCTGGTAGGCACTCTGGGCATCAGTCAGCGTGTGGTGACTGATGGTGTTGTGCATCACTTGTTTCTCTTGGGTTTTATTCTGGGTCACTCTTTTCTGCCCACCCCCTCACCTCCCTATTCATTATAGTTATAATACTGTGTCGTTAATGTTGTTTTAGTATTTTACTTTATTTCAGTTCCTAAACTGATCTTATCTCAGTATATGAGTTTTACCTTTCCCGATTCTCGCTCCCATCCCACTGTCGAAGGGGGAGAGAATGGAGAGCTGCTGCTGGTACTTAGTCAGGGTTAATTCATGGAACACTGCAAGCGCCCTTTACATGAATATTTTAATAAGATAGTGCTGTTTTTCCCCACATTTGTTTTACTGGGTGTTGTTTGTTTTGTCATGTTATACCTTCTTTAGTGCCTTTTCTTAACACTTTCTGGTTGCATTCTTCTATGCTTGTTCTGAACCATTTTTTTTCTTGTTTGTGTGTGTGAAGTAAATGCTTGGTTGTAAATGCTTGGTTGTTAGAATTCCTTGGATAAGGAAAAGATCCTCCATTCTTGATCAGAAAAATACTCCTGTTCTTGTGCTTTGATGACTTAAAATAAAGCTTCCTTCTGGAAGTTGCTTGATGTGTAATGTAGGGCAAAGAATGCATATTTCACTTAAGGAAAGATGCAGGAAGTTTTTTTGAATAGTAAGTCGTAGGTATTTTCACAACTATTTTAAGCAAGCATGATATACAGTGTTTTCTGAGCTTCTGAAATGCACACACATGCTCCAAATGTTCGTTCTTAAAACACTCTTCCTTAGATGTTCTCAATGGAGAGCCTGGCATCCCGGCTCTAAGCTCCTGAGTTGCTGTTCCTGTTGTCCCTGGCACTGTCTTTAGGTTGAGTCTCTGCATCATCCCTGTCTACGCAAGCCCTTTGCCACCATGATGTATGAAACAGTAACATCTTTTATCAGTCTCATGGTGAGAAAGTGTGTCAAGATGTTTCTGTGATGTCCTTTGTAATGACTGAGGTTCTGCATCCAGACAATTAATCTGTGTTGCTTCCTGCATTATCTGGCAGCTGGTGTGGTTTTCTTGAACATGGGCTGTCATAATAACCAGCCTTCATTGTAGTATTTCAAAACTCACATCTCTAAGCATTTGGGCTTGGTCACCAATTTCTAGGACAATCCCAAGTGGAAAATTAAAACATTACAGGAAATGTGCTTTAGCAGTTTTGCATTTCAATTACAAAAACCAAACCAACCGCAACCCACCCCCCTCAACAACAAGAAAAAAAAAATCCAGCAAAATAACCCCCTGAAGATCTTGCTTAAATCTTCAACTGAATTTGTGTTCTGTGCAAGGTACTCAACTGTAGCACAGGGGTGTGCAGCCAATATCAGTAAAGAATATTGCTTAAATGGTTAGAGGTTGTTTACAATTGTTTCTGATATCCTTTATGAATAGTGGAATTGCATTTCTTCCTGTAATACTACCAGTTTCTACTTCCAAAAAAGCGTTATTTGGGCTTGTGCACATTTTTCTGGAAGGAGGGTACAAGAAAGGGTAGTGGTGTTATAAATTTTCTGCCAGCCTGTGGAGGAGTAAAGTATGAATTCTGTGAATCTTATTAAAATACTTCATAATCTACATGCCTGGAAAATTCCCTGTTAGGAAGACTACCTTTAAATAGTCTAAATGTTGCTAAAAGCCATGCACTGTATTTGTTTGCATGACTTCTAGTTGTGTAAGAGCCCAAGGTACGGCTATTAAACCATTAAGTATGGCTAGAAACTTTAGCTGTGTATGTAGAACAGTTGGGTCTGTCGGAGAATACTTGGAACAGTTCCTGTACTGTATGATTGAACCTGCACCACGGAACAGCAACATACAGTTTGAAAACATTTGCTGCCTGTTTTTTCAGCACAGCTGAAAGTTATCTCCTCCTCATCTTTTGCTGCTTGGCACCTAAAGTATGTTCAGGTTGCAGAGTGAAAATATTAGAGATCTGTGTTTACTCTCTGCTTGGGTTCTTGCTCTGTGAAGTTTTGGCTTTTAGTCACATGGATACTTCTGCTTTCATTAGGAGCCTGTGCAAATGTTTGTGGCATCAGGATTGTAGTGGATTTTTTGCCTCCCTACCTACATTTTAAAGTAGTTTTTTGAATTTTTATTAAAAATGTGTTTATCCGCTTTTTTTTAGTGTGTGCAGGCTTTCTGTATATATCTTTTCCATGGTATCACTTTTTTCCTGTTTATAAGTTGAAATGGCCCAAAGCCAAGCAGAGTAAGCAGTAGTTTTTGGAAAGAATTATCATGCACATTTAGTAGTAGGATATTGAGCCTTTTGGCACAGAAACCCTGTGAGTCTGTAATCGTTGTGGTTTGTGTGTGTTTTTATGCAAGTTTATGTAAAGTGTTTATGGTATGATCTGCAAATTGCTTTTGCAGCTTATTTTGGAGGTTGGGTACAGGTTAGACTTCTGAGCTGTTTCAGAAATGCATTTTGATTTTTGGAGGCTTGGAAGTGAAAGCTTTTAGCCACCAGTGTGACAAGTGTCTTCAAACTTATGCTTATGCTTGTAAAGATGAGCAGACTGAGGTACGTACTGCAGGGACATAGTTCAAGGAAATGAGAGTCAAGATTTATTTGGTGATGTTCATTATAAGGGCCTGTTGAGTTGGACTGAAAAAGTGAATGAGACAGAAAAATAGTCTTTTCTTTATTAAAACTTAATTTAATTTTTAAAACATTGTTAGTCTCTTGTGTCCATAGAGTATTGATTCTGCTTTCATGCAATGAGATACCAAAAAATTTGGACATTGAGGAAAAATAACTTAAAGAATGTGTTGCGTTTTGGCAGTTTTTTGTTTGATGAGGCATTCTGAACATGAAGGATTAGGGAAGAGCTATGAAAGTGGTGAATATGGTAAAAATTACTCGGTAGTGACTGGGATTGTGTCACCTTACAAACTGGGAAAAAACCCAGTTATGGAACAGCATATCTCCCTGGTGGAATAGTGATCCTCAGCTATCTCACTGATTACATTATATGGTGAGGACATAGTCGGTGTGTTGGGGTGCAGTATGTATGGGCTGTTCTGAAGGACCTTGACAGCCTGGAGAACTGGGGGCCTTATGGCATTCAGCAAAGGCTGAGGTTTGCACTGGGGCAGCACAGCTGTGTGCCACGTGGGGTTGGATGGGTGGGCAGCAACTCCTGGCCTAGTGGAGCTTGCTCACTCAAGAGCAGCAAGCTGGGCCTGTGGGGAGAGGTAGAGGACGCCAGAATTGCACGGCATAGTTGAAGAGATGGCCCATCTCCCAACTAGGAGATCCCAGTGGCCTCTATCCTCCTCTTATGGCAGATGAAGAAAAGATAGTGCCAGACTTTTGTGTGCTGGTAAGGCTCGTCACTGGGAGTAGGGCTCAGGCTGAAACACCTGAATATGTGGCAGATATTTTTAGGAAGAATCTTTTTTCACTCTGAAGCAGAGAACTGCGGACATTATGGACCTTGC
This sequence comes from Argya squamiceps, assembly GCA_037834095.1. Taxonomy (NCBI): domain Eukaryota; kingdom Metazoa; phylum Chordata; class Aves; order Passeriformes; family Leiothrichidae; genus Argya; species Argya squamiceps. Next base: position 28,330,054 of record JBBMKD010000115.1, read on the forward strand.
AACTTTGGACAGATTCAGAACTTTACTAGACAAGGCACTGCTCTGAATTGGCCTGGTCTGAGCAGGGGGATTGAAATATCAGATATCCAGCAGTCTCTTGCAGCATGAAAAACTTTCTATTACTGTGTAGTGAGCATGTTACCTATTTAGCCTGGGAATGCCTGCTTCAGGCATTGCAAATAGAGAAGGAATAGCAATTTGGGACTGGTTTAGTTACTCAAGTTCAGAAGTGACAGTGAGAACTCAAGTTTGCTTCGGCATACGAGTGTTATCTCAGTCCTGTGAGACTGCTTTTTTTCAGCCTTGAATTTTTTCACTTGCTTCCTCCCCACACACCCAAAAGTACCATTGTGATGGGTATTAATGTATAAATGCTTCTGGGTAAAGCATCAATAGCTCTTTGTATTTAAAGCAGAGTTACACTCTTAGCCCTTCTCCCTAACTTACTTGCTGGTTTATGTACAAACAGTCTGTTTTCATCTGACAGACAAAAGTATTCACTTCAATTTTTACTTTTCAGTCCTAGAAGTATAGGGGATGTTAGGTCCCGTCTTTTTGTGTCATACTTGGTACACTCTCAGAAAGTGCCAGATAAATTAATTGAGAGATGTGTTCAGCAGTGAGAGGGACTTTTTTTCCAAGCTTGGAGTGTATGTAAAAAATGATAAAAGTATATTCACTGACGTATTCATATCCCTTTTTGTTAGTCTTTACCAAACCAGTGTTTCTAATATGATGACTCTACTAGTGTATACATTTTCTGTAGTGTTTTTAAGGGAGAATGGTACAAACAAGAATTCAGTCAATAATATAAAATATGAACACAGATGGAAGTAGGACAAGAGTGAAAAACTGTGGTATATGTCCTCCTCAGGCCGCCTTCCCATGGAAAAGTGAAATTGGCATTCTTAAGTAAAGCTGTCATACTTGTTCACTTGGTCCTGTTTCTCTGTAAATGGCTTCAAACTTGAGGGAAGCTTTTTAGTGTTTGCAAAAGACTTCTAGTAAATTACTGGTAAGTATCAGATAAATTAGTCTGCTCTCTCTAGCAAACAGCTTGAAGAGATCTGATGTTGTTTTGTCTGACTTATTGGTCCATGGACACAGATAGTTGTTGAGCACTTGGACGGTATTTTGCTTCCCAAGAGCTGCAGTGTACGGTCTCTCTGACAAGGACACAGGAAATTAAGGAGGATCTTTAGGGCTAGGGAAACCAAAGAAATTGCAGGGAATGGGAATTGTAAGGATTGAGAGGCAAACTGTGTTACTGCGGGAGAAAACATAAAAATAACAAAATTCCATGAACGCAGATTTTCGTTATTTATGATGTTCATGTAACAGCTCATTTTTTTGGAGGATCACTCTTAAAACATCAGTGCCATAAAAGAATTTTCAAAGCAAGTGAATTGCCTATATTGTTATGGACTTGTTTACTGTGAATTACCTGAAGCATCATCTGTATCTCTTGTTTGTGGGCTGTGTGGAGGCTGTATGGCAGGGTGGGTAGTGAAGCCAAACAAGGATGCCAGAGTGTTCTGGAGTTACTGAATCTTTAGCTAGGTTGGGGCAAAAGTGGTTTTAGAGCATTTTAAAATAAAGAGTGTTTCATTTATTATTCTGTAGCATTTCTGTAACATTGCTGCATTTGGTCAAGATTTTGTTTCCTATCAGGTATTTTTTGGATGCTGCATTTTCTGTTTTAGACTGATGTCAAAGAGAGGTAACTGTTTCTATTAATTTAGTTCTGCTGCACCATTTTCTGCTGGTTTAGCCCCTTGGGTTTTTTTGGTCTCAAGTAGCAAGAGAGGTAAAGAAGTAGTCTAATAGTTTGGATTAGAAGGCAAGACGTAGGAGATTGTTCTACCACTGTACAGTGCTGTAAGAGAGCTTTGTTTTCAAGGCACCATATCTAGTTATGGTCTTTTATGTCTCTGTGAATTTTCAAAATAGAGTTCATTGTCCAGGAAAGAGATACCTGAATGGTTTCCGCCTGAAGTGGTTTTAATTTTGATCTTCTAAAGATCTTAAATTTGAAGAAGAAATGTTCTCTGAGGTTTATTGCATCTCTTTTTTCATGGTTATGCTAGACCTTCCTCTGAAGGTCTAGCATAACTATGAAAAATCTTATGATCTCTGTAGAGAGCAGTAGGTGAGAATACTTTAATACTGCTTATTACAGTTGGTATGACTGTTGTGTACTGACATGCTTTGATATTTATTATGCAGTATTTTCGAAGTTACTGCTTAGGGATTGCCTGTGCTGGAAAGTTATACTATGCTAACTCAATCAGTATATCCAAAGGTGCAAGGATGGTCTTCTCAGACATAAAAGTGACTTTGAAATGCTCACTCTGGGAGAGTTTGTCCTATTTTGAGAAACAGGGTAACTCATGAATACAACCATTTTGATCTGATAACCCCCTTGTTCTTGGATTGTAGATGCAGTGCATCTGGAGAATTGTGGCTTACAAATACACTTGTGTGTTCTTTCATGTAGCCCACTAGCTTATAGATGCTTGAAATTTCAAGTTCCTAACAGCTATGTGTGGTACTGAAAAGAAATTTTCAGCCATGTTGGGGCCTATATAGTGCCTTTTTGGAGTGTGGGTGTCAGCTGCCTTTTCCTTACGGTCAGTCCACGTGATGAATTTAAGATGTGATTTCCTATAAAACATTTGTGGTTTAAGCCTTTACCTTGCTTTGCCTAACACTTGCTGTCTTGGGTTTGCCACTCCTTGTGTTTAAAAATTTTGTGCTCCTTTCAGCTCATTTGAGGAGTCATGCTGGAACCTCCTGGGTTGCTCTTATGGCTGTGCAGGCATTTTTGTTGCTTTTGCTACCTCCCAGGCCAATTGAGCTTGTTCTTTTCAAGGCAATTGCTGGAGTAACAAATTTCAAAGTGCAGTAAAAAACTTTAGGTGGGCTGAACTGCATCTCTTGCAGATTATTATGTTCAGCATTCTTGTGCCACTGAGGCATTTTATGTTATCATTGGAGCAGGGACATCAAAAGGGAAGAGCTATCGCAAAGTCTTAAGAGAGAGGAAACCAGGACATGTGGTTACCTGTTCTCCAGGGCTGCCCAGAGTCCTCAATGGAAAAAACTAGCAGGCTGAGGGTGAAAGATCAGGTCCTGGGAGACGCATTTCCTGGACATGAAAATGATTCTCAGCACTGGTAAACAAAATACTGTCTTGGTTCAACTGCTTGGATTCCTTGTGAGAGTTTTGCATGAACTGCAAAGCTGGGCTCAGAACTTGCTTTTTATGGTGCTGCCAGGGAAGACTTTTGCACATGAAGCAAGCTGCTGTTGTTACGAATGTATTGCCTTACAAAAGAAGGGGAAGTGGACTTCAGTTGTTTTATATAGTAAGAAGAAATGTGGCAGTCTGATCTTTGGTTAAGTCTGAACTTGTGGAGTTTTGCTCTGGCTAGAGCATATTTTGTTTTAGGACAACTTGGGCAGTGAGAGCTAAAGTTCTAAATTTACTCACCTGGGCACTGCAGATGTTACTTTCCAGAAGGCACTGTGAAACAGAGCAGATGGAGGCAGGTTTTGAGGAGCAGATTTGCTCTATTGCCTTCAGAAGTGTAGACATAATTCTCACCATCAACCACAAACAGTCATACCACAACTTTGCAAATCAAGTATCATGAAGACAGAATTAATGTCTGATCTAGCGGTCTATGTTGATTTCACTCTTTATGCCTATGTTTAACAAGTCATGTACTATTGTACTCTGAAATCTGTATTTGTAAAGAGATGTTCTTCCAGAATTCCAGTGGCTGATCTTCATTACTATAGAGAGGCTATTAGAAATATTTGTTTTGCTTTAAAGATAACACAGAAGCTATTGAAATTCAAAAAGGTAGTGTGTTGAAACAATTGATGTATATCTCAAGTCACAAAGTTGTTATTAATTCGAAGCACCCTTTACATATACATTTCTGTTGACTGTTCTCTATTTTTCCACTGGCTATTACTCTTATTAACATACTGGTGATCTTAAAGAAGGCTTGAGAGTTCAAAACTGGTGATGAGATGGCTCATGGTACATCTAGCATCTTAAGTCCTAACCTTTTTTCTTTTGACATGCATACTTTGTTTGCTTCTAGAGACAAACAGCACAGATACACAAATTTAGATACCTCATACATATAAACAGTCATGTCTGTATCTCTTAAAAAGATCTGCCATTTGGCAATGGCCACAGTCCCCTACTTCTAATTGCCTCAGTACATTATATAAGGTATATAAAAAAGGTTTGCTGAAACTGGCTCTATGATTTCCTAGAGTTATGTGTGTTGAATGCATTGTAAACTTAGAGGTGGTTTTTTTTTTTTTTTTTTTTTTTTTTTTTTTTTTTTTTTTTTTTTTTTGTGAAGCTTGTCTACAGTGTGCAGTGGTATAGCTAGTGATTTCCTGTTGGGACTGGATGACCCAGCTCCTTTGAAACTTCTCTTCCAGTTCTACACTACTTACTGAGATCTTGTCTTCAGCTGAAATATGCTTAAAAGAAAACTGGACTATATGTGTCTTTAAATCTGTGTATATACTTTTGTGTAAATGTGTTACCCCTGTGTTCTGGAGTGGAGAGAGGTATGCCTTCATTAAGAGCAACAGCGGTAGTTTGTTCAGTTGTATAAAAATACTGGTGGTAACAATCCCCATCAAAATAAGTTAGTCTCTTAAAATGACCATATAGCCTGGATATAACTGCAGTAACTTGTCCTCTTTCTCAAAGATTTCAAGGGGTATTTTGGCTGCTAGCTGATAGACAAACAACTGAAAACTGCTGAGCTATGTGGATATGTCACAGGTATTGGCTGACATGCATCTGTGTTGCTGCTTTTGCTTTCAGATGTTACCATGAGTATCAGTTGGAGCACAAGGAGCTATGGTAGTAGGAGTGTTTGGGAGAGCTGGGTCTTGTTTACTTGAGAAGGTAAGAGTGTGATGGGGTTGTGGGAATTCCTGATGGAACAGAGTGAGAATGGGTGATAACTCAACAGGCAAAATCACCCAGCAATGAGATACTTTACCTTACTAAGTCAAAGAGGATATCACAAGCTGAGAATTGGCAACTGCAGAGGAGGAAATACTAGGTCCACTACTGCCTCTGTAGCATATTACTGAATTAGGAAACATGAAGCAAATTCCAGAGTATAGTTCATTTGTGCAGAACATATAAAATGAGACAGTGTGGAAACGAAAGTAAAATTTAGTGGAGGAAGGAGGTTATGTTGTGATGAGATAACTTTGGCTGAATACAAGGTGCCCACCAAAGCCACTCTAATCACTCACCTTCCTCATCTGGACGGTGAAGAAAATGTATGACAGAAGGTTGAGCAAGTATGGTCACAGGCAAACCAAACTTGGTTTGGAGAAATTAATTTAATTAATTGCTAATGAAAAGTCAGAGAAGGATAATGAGAAATAAAAACAAACCTTTAAACATCTTTCCCCCACCCCTCCCTTCTTCCCATGTTCAACTTCAGCTCTAGACTTCTCTTCCTCTTCTGTCTGAGTGACTCAGGAAAATGGGGGATGGGGGCTGTGGTCAGTTTATCACACTTGTCTCTGCTGCTCCTCCCTCCTCACATTCTTTCCCCACTGCAGTGAGGTCCCTGCCAACTTTTCCAGTATGACTCCTTCCCATGGGCTGCAGTTCTTCATGAACTGCTCTAGTATGTCTTCAAGCTTGGCTACAGCCTCCTTCAGGCACGTGCTCAGATTTGGAGTCCTCTGTGGGCTGCAGGTGATCTCTGCTGTGCCATGGACCTCAGTGGGCTGCAGGGGGACAGCCTGCCTCATCATAGTCTTCAGCACAGGCTGCAGAAGAATTTCTGCTCCGCTGCCTGGAGTATCTCCTCTCCCAACTTTTTCTCTGACCTTGAGGTCTGCTTTGCTGCTGGTATGCAGCAGTTTTTCCCCTTCTTAAATATGTTCTCTTAGAGATGCTGTCCACTGTACTGTGACCTGAAGTGTCACGTTCTGTGGCAGATCCACTGTCACTGATGGGCTTGGCCTTGGCCTGTGGTGGTTCTATTTTGGTGCTGGCTGCACTGGCTCTTGTACAGGGAGGAAGCTTCTGACACATCTGACAGAGGTTATTGCTGTAGCCAGCCCCCAAAACCTTGCCACACAAGATGGTTTGAAAAAAATCTCTAATTATCTACATAAATAAGTGCAGACAAATATTGCCGGTTATGTTACCTGACCTTTGGCTACACAAAGATTTTGATGTCATGATTTTGTCACAGCTCCAAGACAGTTGTTTGAAGAAGGAAACACAACTTCTTTCCATAGGATGTCCTGGAGCAAGATGAGTTGTATGACAAAGTGGATGAAAAAGCTAAATCAAGGAAGTAGAGTGAATTCAGCATGTTGTATTTTTTGGTTTGTGATTGCTTTTGTCTTAAACAGTTTGCTGCCTAGAAAAGTTCTAGAGCTAAAAAGGATAATGTAGTTGGCCTAAAAGCAGGTTTCTCTGGGTTTCACATGCTATAGCTTGCATTTAAAATTGAAAATGGACTGCATTGCAGCTATTATATTGAAGAAAAAAGTATAAATGTACAGAAGGATCTAGATAAAGGCTGTGAATCCTACTAGATTACTCACTTGTCAGAAATAAAAATGCTGTTTGTACTTGTAAGTTTGTCATTGGGGAGAGGTCTGGAATTATTAAAAAAATAAAATAATGAAATTCCAATTGAAATGCTAAATCGCAACTTTTTGATGTCGATAGAGATTTGTGTATCATGTCTTTTGCTTAGCTTTTGGGGGATTTCAGATTTTCAACATTATCTTGGAGGCTTTCAAAAAATTGTGAAATTGTGGGGGTTTTGTAGGTGTCTTTTTTTTGTGTTAGCTTCCCTCCCTTCAGAGAGAAAGCAGCTGCAGAGCTAACAAAGATGCAGAAATAATCCAGCTATATAAATGGAATGGAAACACTAGTGTTCAGACTAATCTGTGATTTTCAGTAAAATCTACTTATGACTGACCTGCTGCTTTGCTATTTGACTGAAATTTCTGCACTTTTTCTGTTGTCTTTGTGAATCTGGTACCTAGATTTTTGAGCATGTTTTTGCAACAATATTTTAGGTGGATTATGTCTATCTAATACTCATCTTCTGCTAAAATGTCAGTGGCTGTGATGTTTAGAGTAAACTTCAGAAAGCAGTCACATCCATCACAAAGACAGAGGGAGCTTTGATAATGTGTTTTCATGTAAGGACAGAGGTCAGCAAGGTTGTTGACAGGAATATAGAGTAATAAACTTTACTCGGCAGTGAAACTATGGTTCTGGAAGAGTGCATGGGTTTGCCAGTAAGAAGAAAAGGGAAATGACTTCTGTCCTTGTGCTTGTAAGGAAGTGCTCCTTTTTGAGTAGCAAAGTTTGCGTACCAAGGAAAAACTGGTAAAGTGGCTCGTTTGGTGGGTACCTCCGGCTAGCTGATCTCTGAGCCAATTTATAGCAGTTTGTGAGCTTCCCAGGTAGCTGGCTGGAGTGTGGATTCAAGGTTTGGAAGAATGAAGCGTGCCCTCTCTCTTGGGTTATCAAGGATGTTTATTGAGGTG
>JBBMKD010000115.1:28359551-28384141 GCA_037834095.1 Argya squamiceps
TAACAGGAAAGGGAGGGGGAACCTGGAAGAACACTGCTTCAACAATTGGTTTCAACAGATGATGAAGAGGGTGATAGCATACTTTGTGCATATCTTAACCCAGGACATTACTGTAAAAATTGTTCCTCCAAAACTAGTTTTTCTGGATTTTTTTCTCATTTATTTCATTGTTGTTTTATCTGTTTGCTTAAAAAAGGTGTTCAAAGTGAATGTAAGCTTTAGGATCTGGGTTAATACTTCCATAGCCAGCTCTTAAGTGGAGGTTTCCAATTAGAGGTGTGTGCTTTTGACTCCTGTTCATCCTCCTCTCTTATCCCCCATATGTTGGGTATTTAATGTTTTCAGGTACTGATATGCATGGGACCCCATATTAACTTCAGCCTGTTGACTAGTGATAAGAGTGAGGACTACAGGAGCAAATGTTGACTGTTCACAGTCACCTTCCAGTTGTATGTTCAGAAAAATGCTCAGAGAACTCGTTTCATGATTTCCTCAGGGATCAAGGTGAATCTGACCATTCTGTAGCTCCCAAATGACCTTTTGGCCTTCTCCCCCAGCCTGCTTTTTCCCAGTCATTAGGAGCCTCCCCAATCTCCATGCTTTTTACATGACTTTAGATGTGTGTAAGAGAGGGTCTTATGATGGCATTTCCCATCTCTCAGTACCATTGGGTTCAGCAGGTCTCATCCCATGGATTTGTATGGATCAAGTTCTGTTACACAATTTCTGACTAAATCATCAACTGATGGCCTTCCTTTGAACCTCCTTGAACCCTGTTTATAAGAACAGGAGTACTTTGCAGGTAAAAAACAAAGTCAAAGATATTTGCGTACCTCTCTCTTATCTGTTCCTGGGTGTACTAAATCACCTACTCCGTTCAGTAACTATCCCATGTTTTTAGACGTCAGCCTTTTATTGTTCATGGAGCAGTAGAAACTCTTCATGTTATCCTTCTGATGCTTGCAGGTCTTATTTGCAGCTGAGCTTTGTCTTTCCTAATGCCATTCCTGCGTGGCCAGGCAATGTATCTAAATTCTTCCTTTGTAGCCTGACAAGGCATTCACCTCCTGTGTACTGCCTTTTAGCAATGGAGTTCCACCATGAGTTCTTTGGCTGGGCTGCTCTTCTGGTACGTGTACTTGATTTCCTGAGTATTGTGCTGGACTGTTCCTGTGCCTGGAGAACGTACTTCGACCTACTTGCTTTCTTGTGATCCTTTACCCATCTTTGCAGCTTTCAGATTATACCTACTGATTCCTAAATTTGCTTTCCAAAAGTCCAGGGTCTGTATTCTACTGCTCACCTTCCTCTGCCCACAGGGTTTAGAATTCCCCTATGTCATGGTCATTACCACTGAGGCTGCCAGTGATTTTTGTATCCTTCATTGGTACTTCCCAGCTAGCGAATCGCAGATGTGCTTAGCTGTACATCAGCCCAGGTTAGCCTGTTCAGTACCTGTATTAGGGATATACTATGTATAGAAATTCTGTTCTGTTCTGTCCTGCTCTGTTCTGTCGTGTCCTGTCCCCCTATCCATTTCTATTCTTTTTAGTGTGTGTCCCCACTTGCTCTGTTGTGTTTTCAAGGAGATGTCAAAGAGATTAAAATAATTCACAAGAACCAGTTAGTGATCAAAAGCAATCCTCAAGTTGTTTAGGAAGCTCCGTCTATTTGGGAAGTCTGTAGAAAAATCTTTTGTCATGATGCCACATTTCCTGACATCTTTCTGATCTGGATCTACAACCCTCATCCACCTCTTGTCTCCTAAAAGAGCTCCATATATCCAAACTGCTCTTTTACATAAAGGCACCCTTCATCTTCCCTGTCTGCATTTTCTGAACAGCATCTGTTTGTCCATCACAGCTCTGTCATTCCTGCTGGATCTCAGTTATTCCAGTCACGCTGTGTGGTGACTGGATGCAGAGCTCTTCCTCCTCCTGTGTGTTTTCAGACTTCATTGCGTGTACACTTCAGACAGGGGCTCCTTCAGCCTGTAATGTGTCTGCTTAAGTGCCTCTTGTTCTTGTCACTCAGGGTCCTTTATTCTTTCTACGGCTACTCCCCAGTTCTTCACATATCTGTGAGTCTCCCTTTCTAGTTGGAGATGATGTGAGTTTGAAAGTAACTTAGCTGGCAAAAATTGATGTATTGCCTTGACTGATGCTGTTGTGCAGGGAAGTAAGCAAAAAGCATAATATCCATTCACACAGGCTATTTTCTGCCTCTTGCAAACACTAGTACTTCCTTTGTCAAAATCTTGTGTGTTGGTTTGTGGGTTTTTGGGTTTTGTTCGATGGTTTTGCTTTTTGTTTTTGGTTTTTAAGATTGTTCAAGAAAAGGAAGAGAGTAAAAGGAAGATAATTTGGTGACCAACTTCAAATCTTAAAAGAGAATTAACTAGTTCATGAAATGTATTAAAGGCTGTTCCTATTAGGGTTGTATTAGAGATTGCTGCTCATATTATAACCTCTTTTGTGGCAGAATTTATCACTTTGCAGTGAAAACATACCGCAGGCAATAGAATTTGGCATTCCTGGCCAGAGCCCAAGTAAATGCTACTGTTTGGTTTCTTTGTTCCTTTTTTAATTTAAAAACATAACTTCATTTCGATTTGAAAGACCCTGAGTGGTAGAGGTTTTGTGGATTTGGCTGGTGTTTATAGTTCCTGCAGCTGTATTGTTTGTATACAAATCGCTGGGTAATTGATAATATGACCTTATTTGTTTCCATTATATGTATACAGTGTTAAAATTGTACTTGAATGTTTACTGTTAACTAACAGTAAAGCTTATGTTGAGAATGTATTAGGAGGTTTTTTAAATACCCATTTGAATACATTTTAATGCTTCCCTATAAACACACAAACACAGAAACAGACTGTGCATACACACAGTTTGTTGTAGCTGGAAAAAGAGAGCTGTGACTTTGTCAACTTCAGTTTGCCCGCGATGCTCTCAGCTGATTCCAGTGAGACTGGTAGCATAGCTTAGCCTTCCTGGGCTGCATCTCCTGCCAACTGAATAGTGTGCACATTTCTGATTGTTCTTCATTCTTTTCAGTTCTTCTTGCTGCAGATATTGTGCAGTGACCCAGTGATTTGAGCAGGTGATTTAAAGGAAGTCTCTGTGAATTACTTTGCAAGAGGCTGTTTTTGAGAGAAACCCATTCAGCAGATTTTTACTGTATAATGGTAGGTAGTTCTGCTTCAAGTTCCAGTTTTTTTGCTAGCTTCTATCATTTTGGAGAAGTGCGGGTGAACCTTTTGTACTCATAAGTGGCCTTCAGAGTGTAGGTTGTGGAAAGAAAGCTGGAGTAGGACTATAAACAATACTTTGTTTTGTAGTGAGTTGTGAGGGTGTTGTGTGACAGAGTTTAGCTGGAACGAGTTTACCGGTGTGATTAGGAAACCAAGGTTTACACCTCTGAGGCAGTTTATATTGGCAAGAGCATATTCTGCTGGGAAAAACTGCCTCAGTCATGTATATAAAAATTATCTTTAACCTAAGCTTACTTTTGAAACAAAGTAGTTTATATGATTTTTTAAAAATTATGTTCATGTTATGTATGTTGCCTTGGCTTTATAAAGCTGATGGTAAAGTAATAAAACTAAAATTTGTGTCCCACTGTGCACTGTTGAGGCAACTCACAGATTTTACAAACTGTCTAACAGGCAGGTATAGTTACATGCACACATTGAAACAAAAACAGGTGCTCCTTCTAGTTCATTTAGGATTTTTGTTCACTTGTTTGGTAGCTGAAGGCACTTTGCTGTCATCCTAATGTGTCATAAGCCTGTCCTGTACAAACCATACTTATAGTTCTACTGGGGTTTAGTTACCTTGTAATGCCAGGTGGAACAGCACTGGGAAGGATTCACAAGCAAACCATGCATTGCATGTTTTTGTGAATGAAGCGTTTGTGGCTTTTTCATTTTTTGTTCCTTTATTTTTTCCTAAGTATAGTGAAGTGAAAAGACTGTTGCAATTACGTCAGAGGACAGTTCTGCTTTGGGAAACTTTTGTTAGTCAATTTGTCTAGGTTATAGACTTAAAGGAGATGCAGTCCTTAGGATAGAGAGAAAAAATTTCTTTTTGTCTATCATGCTTCTGATGCTTAAAAAATGAGCAGTAGTTTAAGTTATTCTTTTCATGCTACTCCTCTTTTTATAGTAGGCGGGGCAAGGAGATGTACTTCTGTTCACAGCAGAAAGTTGCACTGTGCCATCTTTGGTCCAAGTCACTCCAGATGGGACAATCCCATTTACAATTGAGCTTGGTAGTGTTATGCCAGCTTTTCAGGTGATGCCTGTCCTGGTTAGTTTTTAATTTCTAAGCACGGAGTTAAACAGTGTCTGAGAACACTATGGATGCATGGAGAGGAATATTTCTACTGTTGTGTCAGGAGTCACTAAGCAGATCGTTTGGAGACTGATCAGGGAAGCTAGCTGCAAGATCCTGGACTTTCTGTGCACATTCTTGGACAGCTATCTCTCTTGTCATTGTATATGACCCAGGCTGCTTCTGCTGATGGCCATAGGAGTTATGAAGTACCAAAGAAAGGCTCAGCACGTGTGGTGCCTAGCCATGAATGTATGTACTGTTGGAGAGACAAGCTGTATGAGAGGAGGCTGGTAATTGGAAGGCATCTCGAATGTCAGGCATCTGTGGGTTAAATATTTGATACAGTTAACAGTTCAAACATTGTTACAAGACCATTTTTAATAATCATCCTGTAGTTTTTAAAAAATAATTTATATTGTGGTTTCATAATTGTTCCATTCAAAGGTCTTTTGTTTATCTGTAGTAGTGCTTCCAACCCCCGTAACAAATTAGCAAATTGCTTTACATTTCAGAGAAACATCCCACTTAGGTTTTGCAACTTCATACCTTGAAAATGAATGCTGTTGTAAGTCAAGATATGATGTCCCTTACTTTGTTGCTGTTTACTTAGAATATATTTAAGCTAGTGTGCCTTCCATCTTTCTTCTTTTGAATTCATAAAGGTTGTGCATGCTTTCTGTTCACCTTTAACATGGGGGGAAAAAAGCCTGAAGCAAAACCCGTAGGCCACCACAAAAATGTCTTCACAGGGAAACTGAGTTAGGTTGGTTTTAATTAATTTGAATTGCCAATTAGGATACTTCTTTGATTTATGGTTTTCGGCTTAACTTTGAAGCATTCATCTAGAGAAAACTTGAATCTTGCTAGTCAGTAAGGGTATTTCCTGCTGAACATGATATTTGAAGTCTTATTTGCTAAATTTTGTGAGGAAAGGAGGTAACTTACAGGCACATTTAAGGAATTTATATAGCTGCACAATTTATTGGTTCTTGCATTCTGTGTTTTAGGCTTTTTAAAAATTGTATGGTTTACTTTGTTTTCCTTGATAAGATTAATTTTTATTTCTTAATTAATGATGGGCTTCTATTTAATAGAAACATAAAATAAGTTTAGACAACAAGCTGTTAAAACAGTCTTGAAAGGCAGATGTGTTCTGTCAGTATGCTGAAAATAAAGTGGCTTTGAGAAATCAGGAAAAGGGAAAGAAAATTGTTTGAGGGAGATGCAAATTTAAGAATTTTTTTCTTGATAGGTAGTATTTGTAGAACTAGTGATTTAGTATTCACTTGCACTTTACCTTCTTTTTCCAATATGTAAAAATTAGACTGCTTTCTCCTACAATTTGTAATAAATTTCCTAACCCTGAATAAGCAAGCTATTAAACTCCTTTCAATGGGAAGAGGAACAAAAGGCATCAGCTTTTGAAAGAGCTCCCTAAACATCTGTGACTACATTTCATTGGCCAAGAACTTCCTTCAGAGGCTTGACTGATCCTGAAAGAGCAGGGCTAATGTTCACTCTCTGAAGTATTGTATTACTTTTTGGGTTTTGTTCTAGATGACTTAGGTTTCAATTTCAAGTACATTTGAAAATAGCTTTCATTAAGTTTAAATATAGTATCTTAATTCAAGCTTATGTATTTTTACTTGCTGGTTTATAATGTTCAAAGACTCTTCCTTGCATCAGGGATTGTGATCAGAGTTGTGCATACAATTCTTATATTGGTCCATTATGATTTTTCTTGGACAGTGTATTACTATGGCATTTCATTGTTCTGCATTTTTTGTCTTCTGTTTTGAAAGGGCTTGGAGTAGGAATGCTGTTCTGAGACCTTCTCAGTAATCTTATCTTTTGAAATACTGACAAGTAGAATGTACCATGCAAAAGATGGGGCTGTGTGGCTGTCTGAATCTCAGTGGATCTCCAGATGGAAGAGTCTTTCTGTGTGTATATTCTCTATGCCGTGAATTAATGAGAAACTGCCTGTATGCTGCATATTTTACAGAACCAAAGAAAGGCAGCTAACCATTACGCTTGGTATTAGCTATCCTGTTAGTTTTAATGTTGGTCATGTTAGGGCATTTAATTCCAAATATTTAACATATACAGATGGGTGCAATCCAGCTTGTGTGGCTTGAATGGATACTTGACAGAAAGGTAAAATACCTTTCTGATTGATATTACCCACAGGGATTTCAGATTAGCATGTTAGTCTGAGCTAATTTTGTTAATGCGCTCTTTCCGAGAAAAAGGTTCCTTTCTGCTGAGAACCTTAGATGAGTTTTGGAAAATGCAAGGATTTTCAGAAGTGAAAAACTGAATGGAGTTTAAATTAGTTATGAAAAGTAGAGGACTGAGAATAGTTTATTTGTTGCAAATTTATGGGGGATGGATCTGTCACTCTTCACTTTTCAACACCATCCACATACAACCTGCAGGTCCAGGGTCCCAAAACAATAGGTTGTTGTGAGCTGATAGACTGTGCCCAAAGAAGGAGAAACGAAGTGCCATCTTCTGTGCTCTCTCTAGACAAGATTGCTATTGACCAGTACCAGACAAGATTATCCATTTGTTCTGAAGTATCAAAGCTTCCAGAGTTTCTTTACTAGAGTTATTAATGTCTCACAAAGGTAAAATAAATGTAAACATTTGTTCCCATTTACAAACTTAACTCATTCCATGGCTGACACATTTCTAATCCAAGTGTTGAATATGTACCAGAAGAGTGCTTCTGTTAACATTTAATGATCTTGCTGACACCTGGTAGCCTGTGGAATATGGATAGACCAATTTCTCTGTTTTTAAAAGAAGAAAGACAACATTGTGCAAAACTAATGACTGATCCAACCATACTGAAAAGTTGCCCTATTTGCAATACTCCATAGGGCAGTGTGGGTGTTCTTACACTGAAAAAGAAGCATATTTAACCCTGGAAGGTTTTTGCCTCTAACCTAGGGCATATGGTTGTTTTCAGAAGAGTTTTTCTGTCTGCTGGTACTGCTGGAGAAGCTAAAGGATTTTTCCTGTGTTAAATTTGGGACGACTTCAGAAGATACATTCTGCAATCGCCAGGGTCCAGAACAGAGAGAAATGAATTTTGGCTGAGAAAGATAACTGCATCTTGGAAGTGATTTTGCCCCTCTCCTCTGCTCTTCTGAGATCCCAGTGGGAATATGGCACCCAGTTCTGGGGACCTCAGTACACAAAAGTCATGGACCTGTTGAAATAAGTACAGAGGAGGGCCACAGAAATGGTCAGAGGGCTGAAGCACCTCTCCTTTGAGGGGAGCCTGAGGGTTGGGGTTGTCCAGTCTGGAGGAGAGAAGTCTCTGGGAAGACCTTACTGTGACCTTTCAAAAGGAGGTTTAAAAGATGAACAGAGATTTACTGCCAAGACTTGTAGTGACAGGACAGGGAGCAAAGGTTTTAAATGTTTCTCAAAGTACTTGTTCATTAAAAAAAATCTAGTTAACTAATACACTCCTCAGATTTGAAACTTGGCTTGGTCTCCTGTTGCCAATGTTCTGATTTACTCTCCTTATGGATGCCCTTTTAAATTAAAAAACCTTTAAAACTCCAAATCATCAAAAAAGATACCAGATTTCTGAAAGGCTGGAAACTGAAAGCAAGAAACCTGATGCTTTCTGCTTACCTGATTGCTGGCTGAATAACTTGTAGTTTTACCTGTGGGTTTTGCCTGTGATAACTGTCTCTCACATTTGCACCAGAACTAAAACTGGGGATTATATACCAGTGGATATCCTTCCTCAGGATAGGCAGTGTAGAAGAAAAAGGTTTTGAAAATGAGCATAGAGTGTAGACAAGGGCAAGTGGAATATAGGTGATGACAGGGACTGGGAGCTGTGGAGATGCCTAGGCATCTTGGGAAAGGAATACCAAGATCAGACAAAGTATACGTGAGTGCCTCTTTGTTTTAAAAGCAAGAGTACAAAAACAAGGAGTTGTAAAGAATTCCCCATGACAGAATTAGCACGGAGTTGTTATTCTGTAAAGCTTAATGTAATTTGCTTACTGACTGTTACTCCAAAAACTTAAAATTGTCTTTTTCAGAGAAACATTCAGCATTTGATGATATGCAGATATCAAATTTTCTTCTTATTTTCTCAGAAGCTTTGTCTTATTGATGACAATGATACTGCTGCATGTGATAAACCAAGCTGAGGTTCCTCAGAATGTTTCTTTCTTTGTAAAAGCTTTGTCAGCTTGAGACAGAATACATCCAGAAAGGGAGGAAAACTGTAAGGTTGTGGAATCAAAATCTCTATTATAATTTACTATTATAATTTCTCTATTATAATTTGCTACTGGGTTAAAAGAGGTGTTCTGTTGACCTTTTGTTCTTTTCCTCCAAAGTAACTTCTATGTTATCATCATAGCTTGGTTTGTTCAGGGGACAGAAATACTACTAAACATTTTGTATGATTTTTTTGTGAAGTTGGTGTGGTGTCTCTGCCTGCTGATGACTTTACACTCTGAATGTATGCGAAAAAGATGTAAAATGTTGATCGTTAACATGGTTTTCTTTGAAACAAGACTGAGACAAATCCTACTAATTGGAACAAAACCAAGAAACAGGAAGAGAAAGTTATTTTATGGCCTGTCAAATATAAATTAACTTTTTCATTTTGTTGGGGCAAGTCAATCCTTACTGATTATTAATGTAAGTTGCAGTTGTAAGCACTTAATGGGCTTCAGGGAGGTGAGGGATGTGGAGAACTCATACACAGTAACAGAGCACTACTTAAATCTCACTTCTCTGGATTATCTCTTAGACCAGTTTTGATTGTGTTCACATTTTCACATTTTATCAAATAAGCTGTCTTTAGAGAGAGCTTGGGCTCTCTCGTTTGAAACAATTTCCTAGAGGTGGCTTGATCGTGCACCTTTAATCATGCTTTCAGAATTGATTCTGTTTCAAACAGATGTTTGCAAGGTCAGTTCCTAAGTAGGAAATGCCTCTTTATTATCCTTTGCTTTATGTTTAGATTGAAAATGCAGTGAAAATGAAAGACAAAAGAATAAATAATTGAGATACGTTTAAAACTTTGTTTCTCGGATTTCATTGACATTGGACTTCATTGCTCGTTCCTATCTGCATCAAGGACTGCAGGAATTGGCACCAACAATATTTTTACCACTCAGGCATTCTCTTCTCTAGGCTAGGTTGGATGGACGCTGTAAGGCTTTTATTAGAAAAACCCCATTAAAGCTGAAAACCCCAATGAAACAATTACCACAGCCTTTGTGCAAATGAATGCTAAATTTGATGAATTATATCATAAAGAAACAGGCAGGGGGCTACAAGCTAAGGTTTAGAGTCAAAATTGTGCTTCTATGCCTGTTTGGGGGGTTTTTTTTGTTTGTTTTTTGTGGTAATGATGGCTAGTTTATGTTGGTAACAATAAATGTAAGCCATAGAAAGCTCTTTTTTCATTGCATCCAGAAAGTCTGTATAAGCAGTCTTTGATTTTTTAGAGACTAAATGAGATGCTCAAGAGAAGATGAATTTCAAGAAAATCAGTTTTAAAATGTAGTTACAAGTAGAGAAAAACAAATGACTTGAAATTTCAGGCAGCTTTTGAGAAACAACTTATATTCAGGAGGCTCAGAAATTCAAGACAATTGATTCTTCAAAACCAGTAATTCAAATTCCTATAAAAATTGGAAATTTCTATGGAAATAGAACATGTAGAGGATATCTGTGTGATCTTTTATGCTCAGACCAGGCCTTTAATGTAGTTGTGCTTGGTATTTGCAGCTCTTGCTTCAGCTCCCACACAGTGGTTGATGAAAACTGAATTCCAGGACAAGATTAAAAGATTTTATCTATTTTTAAATGCTTTGTGGCTTGCCAGTTTTATTCTTTGTTCTACAATTGATTTACTTTCAGCAAAAGTCAGCCTTGAGTTATTGAAATATCTGTTTTCTCTCCTTTTCTAGCTGTTTGCATATGCTTTATAGTAACTGTTTGGATGCCTTTTGGGCTTATGGTACTGCTGTTAGCCTCCTTTTGAAGCATGACAGGAACAGGCAAAAAGTTTCCTTCTTTCTAAGTAGATACTGAACTTCCTGGAGGAGCGGCTCCTTATCAAAAGGCACTGCTATATATTGACCCTTCAGTACTATTTTCTGCAGTGAGTTTCACCTCACTCATTGTCTGTAAATTAATGTTATCGTTCTTTCTGGAATGACATTAAATGTGCATTTGAAGGGTGCAAGCATCCTTCACTAGACTACACTTGCACAGAAACAATCCCGATGAAACAGCCTTCAGGGAACAGCAAGGAAACTGTGATTAACTACTAAGCAAGGCAGCCACAGGGACCAGACACCACAAACTGGAGATGCTGTTCAGAGTTTCTTAGCAATAGTGTCCTTCTCTTGCAGAATTTTAATGCAGAAAGAGTGTTTCCTTTTAGCTTGTTAATAAACTATGAATTACTTTTGTTATGTATCAGAGATAACTCCAGTGTAGGAGCGGTGAATCTTACTGTACACAGGGGAGAATAGAGTGGAAAATAAAACAATGCTTTAGTCTCTGTGTCTTCAAGCATCAAGCTTAGCGTCTCAAGTATTCTTCATTAGGTGTGTCTTGTAAGAGTCCTGTAGTACAGCAGTTAAGAGGAAGTATGTTTTTGTCCTTTAGCTGCAGAGATCATATGTTTCAAGCTGCAACTAAAGTTTATGTCAGTTCTTCAGAAAATCACCTTAGAATGATTTTGTCATGAGAGAAGATCTAAAGAGATGACTGCTTAGAGGGGAGAGGAACTGGTAGTTGTCTTCTTCATTTGGTTCAAGTACCTGACTGCCATGTCCCTGGGAGTAATCTCTTCTGCAACGGTACATCTTGTCTGCAGCAGCATGGAATTATCTGCAGAGTATACAGGTAGATCATCCCTTAAGAAACATGTGCTGGTTGTGGGACTAAGTCAGTTTTGGAAAATTGTTCCCTTCCCCACACAAAGGTTGGCTTATATATTAGGTGTTATTTCTGTATTTCCTTAGAGCAGTTGAGATGGTTCCAATTCATGTATCTAAAATCAGTAATCCCACAGGCACTTTTGGACATACCCTTTTTAAAAGGATAAAAAGAAGGGCCCTGGAAATTACTGATCAGTCAGCCTCACCTCTGTGCTCAGCAAGATCGCAGAACAGATCCTACTGGTAGCCATGTCAAATAACAAGGAAGACATGGAGATGCCTAGAGATAGCCCATAGGGCTTCACCATAAGCAAATCATGCCTGCCTAATCTCACAGCCTTCTCTGAACAGAGTCAGTGACTGCGTCAGTGGGCAAGGAAAGAGCTGCAGGTATCTCCCTGGACTTCTGCAAAGCCTTTGACACCGTCCCACGCAGTGTTCTTGTTGCTGAATTGGAGGGAGAAGGATCTGATGAATGTATTGTTTGATGGGTAAGACATTGGCTGGCTGGCCATGTCCAAAGAGTTACAGTCAACAGGTCAGTACCCATGTGAAAACCAGTCATGACTGATGTCTTTTAGAGGTCTCTACTGGGAGAAATACATTCTGATACCTTAACCAATGGCATAAAATAATTGAGCAGAACCTCAGCAAGTCTGTGGATGACACCATGCTGAGTGGCGCAGTTGATAGGCTTGGTGAAAGGGGTGCCATCCATCACTAGATGGCATTGAGCAAACCCATGTGAACCTCATGGGGTTTAGCAAGGCCAAGTGCAAGGTCCTGCCCCTGGGTCAGCGCAATCCCGCATTTCCGTGGAGGCTGGTGGATGAATTGATTAAATGCAACCCTGCAAAGAAAGACTTTGGGTGTACTAGTGGATGAACATTCACATGAGCCAGCAGTGTGTATTTACAACTCAAAACCATGTCCCCAGCTATCTCAAGAGAAGCATGGTCAACAGGTCAAGAGAGGTGATTCTGCTCCTTCTGCTGCACTGTTGAGACCCCATCTATAGTACTGCAGGAGGATAGAAGGAAATAAATTTCAACGATGTGGGTAGAGAAACACTGGAGCTGGTTGCCCTTGTGGATGTTGTGGAGAAGTTGTACAAGTTCATCACAGAAAGTGTTAAAGGTGAGGCCAAACAGTGTTTTGAGCAATCTGGTCTAAAGACTAGGTGGTATTTAAAGGTTCCTTAAAATCCAAATGATTCTATGGTTCTTTGAAGTTAGCTTGTACCTATTGAATGATCAGTGAATTTTCTCAGGGGACTTGAACTGTCATCTAATGCAGGTTTTTTGGTTGCAAAGTTCTTAAATGATTTCTTGGTCCTGATTTATTGGCAATGTTCCAGGTTTGACACTTGCATGAGAAATAAGAAGATACAAAAGTAACAGAGAGGAAATGGTCTAAGTAGCTTGTTTGACACAAATAGTGCTTTTACCTTACTTTTTTATACAATTCTTTTTCTCTGATTGTGACTTACTACTAGGAACTAGACTTAACACCCTGCTAACGTTTTCCTCATGCTTGGCTGTGTAGTCTCTTCAGATAGAGTTTGTGTCTTGACATTTTGAGTGTTAAGAGCACCAGTAAAATACTGGTACTATGTTTATGGGTGTAGTAGTATTTCTGCATTAAGCTGATTTCCTGAAGATTTATTGATGCTGTAAGTTTTTTCACTGGATGATTTCTTGCTGAACAGCTCCTTGAATAAGCAGGAAAAAAGGATCCCCAGAGCCAAGCAAATAGCTGCCAATAAGCCTATGGAAAACATTCCTTGCTTTTGTATGTGCACTGTGAAGATATGAAAACACAAATTTTAGAATACTTCATGGTTATTGAGTCTTTAGTTATTCAGTAATGCTGCATTGTTAGTTGAGGAAAAAAATCTTCTGATGTTATACTTGATACCTGCCTTGAGTTGCAAAATTATAGGGTATGTAGGGAAGCATTGTTGCTGATGTGTTGAATCCTTCAGACGCTTTATAGTGTGAAAGTGACTCACATTTTTTTTTGCAGGTATGTGCTTAGCATAAAAATTTGCAAATCTCAGAAATTGAATCTTGCAAGGTGAAGCTGGGTGGCTGCCAAAGCAGTGGCATCTTTCCTTGTCTCAGACTGCTGTGGAGGGGATGAAACCATGTGATTGACTCTGTGGGTTACCAGTCCATCTGAAGTGTAGCTCTTATTCTTCAATAAAAAACATGTAGCTGCTAAAGTTAGTGGAGAAGGAAGAAGGCAACAGCTAGGACACAGTACTTCCTTGTATGAGGTGAGAGACCCATTATTAATTACAAGCATGTTTGTAAGCACAGTGTTAAAGAAATTTTTGACACTATGTTCTCATCTCCAGTTGGTAGGTTTATTGGCCATCTCTCATGTCACAGTCTGGAAAAATAGCAATGTTAGGGTCTGGGGTCTTCTTGCTCTTCATCAGTTCATTTGTTACCAAGTGGTTGCCATGTGGTCATCTTCACACCATCTTAGATTGGTTTCGATGGGCGCTTCTGTTAGTTTTATAGCCCATGTTGAAATATAGTTGTTACAGTTCATAAACCACAATCTATGGGCTGTCAACTCTAGTTTATTTTAAAATAATATTTAGGTTGCTAGGTTTGTCTGTACTAATTTTTATTAATGTTCAGATTTTTAGCTACATGTTTTGCTATAATACCTCTTTGACTTACACAATATAGCCTTATGGTTCAGATAAAGTTCAGCTTGCATCCTAACAATTCAAGCCACTGATACCTACTTTCAAATAATATGAAATTTTCAACACTAAGGTAAACAGTATATAGATCAGGTTATACTCACATGGCTGCTATGAGGGCCATTTGGTGGACATTTCCTGAAGTAAGCTGTCCAGTTTGTTCCTGTAAATTTAAATTAGATGCTCCTTGAAATAAAAGTGTTTATGCAGTCTTGTAGAGACACAGCAGAAACCTCAGGTAAAAAGATCTTTCTTCAATTCTGATTTATAGATGAGTTTTGTTTATGAAGCTGAGGCCTGCCTCATATTCAGGCATTTTTCTGTACTAAAGTAAGTTTGCCTGTTCTTTTTTAAAGCTCTGATACTGTTAAAATATGTCAGACTTCAAGGTGTTAAAATAAATACAAAGTCATCCCTTTAGGTTCCTCGCCTTTTCTCTGAAAATGTCTGAGAGGTGTCATTCAGTCAGAAGTTCAACTGGAAGATACACTTACATGCAATTAATGTAGGCCCAGATTTAATTTTGAACTCTCAGTTGTGTCATTTTCATCCAGCTTCTTGCTGGTTAGTGAGCATGCTGTGTGTTTCTCTGATAGCTGCAGAAAAAGGAAAAGCTGAGGGAGCTTTTCTTGCAGTGTTGCCATGTTTCCTGATGCTTACTAGATATCTAAGTTCTCACTGGGTGTGTGGAGTTGAGGACAGCATTCCTTGGCTGAGCATTGTGGTGGGGAAAAGGGGCTTGCAGGTTTACCAGTAAGGTTGACTGGGCCAGGGTGTGGAAGGGGACACCAGAACTCAGGAAACACCAGCAAACCTATGCTGGTTGTAGTTTGATAAAAGCATAGATTTCTTGACAAGTTGAGGAAGTGGGAGGAAAGGAAGGAGAGAAGATCAGGAGGCATTTTACTTTTTTTTTCTTCTCTAGTGACTTTAGGCTGCTTCCTGGCTAGAGTGTGTTCCGGAGTTTTATCACAGTGACTTAGATAGGTATACTCCACTCCGAGGAGTTGCTTTAAATTATCAGTGTTGTGTCCCATACCATGCAACTGAAAAATATGAGCTCGTCCTAGGGCGTAATAAATTCTTTAAACAACCTGAGTTAAAGTGGATGCAAATCCATGGGAATGTCTATTTGTTGGAGTTTATAAAAAAAGGAGTGGAAGAAAGAAGGGAAGAATGGCAATCCTAGTATGCATTGTATGCAGCTGGCATACAATGTATCATGTTTCTTCTTTGTGGTCAGATTTGCAGTCATAGGGAAAAAAGTTTAAAAGTATACTTAATTTGCAGCCTAGCTCTTACTTGACCAACCTGAGTAGCTGTGTCTTTTATTGAACTTACGTCTAACTTTTCTGTTGTAACAGCAAAGTATTCTGTTTACCCATTAAGTAACTTCTTCATTGCAGTTTGAAAGGCTCTCGAATTAGAAGGACTGTTGTGGTTTCTTTGGTGGGGGGCTGCTATCCCGGCTAGCAGCAATCCCCTAGGCCACAACAACAGTTTGTGGGTTCCTCAGCTTAGCCGGCTGGAAGTGTGGATGAGGCTTGGAAGAAGGAATTGTGCTCTCTCTGGGTTAATAAGGATGTTTATTGCAGTGCAGCCCATGTGGCAGGAGCTTTGCCAGAGCCCTTGTCTCCACATGGAGAGGCATGGAGAGAGAGAGAGAGAGAGGCTGGGCCTGTGTCCCCCTTTTCCCAGCTCCAGGGCTGGGCGGGAAAACACTCTGACCCAATGGGGAAGGAAAGGGGGCAGGGTTACATCAGGACGAACCAGATACATCGGGGACAGGAATGGGGGGGCGAAAGGAACATACCATTACAGACAAATAACAAAATACAAATACAAATTCAAAACCCCTGAAACTCGCGCTGCTACAAAGGACCATCTAAAATCTAAATAATGTGCCACAGGTAGAGGAATATTGTTGACTAGCGCATGATAATATTCTTCAGCAGTGCTTTGCATTATTTTGTTGGATGTTGAGGCTGCTAGATCACAGATAATTTAACCTCCCTTTCTTGTATCTTTTCAAGTATACTAGCCATCCATGGCTGTATCTCACCAGATAGATATATTTACTCCATTCAACTCACAGGTTTTCTAAAGGGAGCAGCTAATTAAGAGTCTAAACTTGATCCAATTCAGACTTTGTTTCCATGCATTTCCTACTTTACAGACTCTGGTCTGCAAATCAAACACTTAACCCAGAACGTGTCTGATTCATGCAAGTTAGTAAGACTCAACAGCTTAACTCTAGATCAAGTAGGTTTAATAGTACAGGTATCATACACAAATGATTTCCTAATGAGACTGGTGCTGGAGAGTCAGTGAATGTATTAATCAGTGTCATTCATTGAAGCAATGAGACACTTCCAGTAGTTCTGAAGTTACTGAATTAAAACTTTTGAATTCACACCTCGTTTTTACTTGGACTAGCATTGTGTGTGTTTGGATGCTTTAAATTGGCAAGCATGAAGCAGGGCCTTCAAACCTGTTACTGATTCTCTTTTTATTACAATGTAGAATGTTAGACAGAACCCATGAAATTCCGAAGTTTCCATTTTGCTGTTCAGTTTAATGTCTGGGTTTAGAAGAAAAACAATCCGTTTCCTGTGGCAGCTGGGGAGCACAGCACTCTTTCTTTCTTGCCTGTTCCAAAAGAACTGGTGTTTGTCCTGGAGTGCAAGTCATAATACTAAGCTGGGTATCTCACTTTGTTTGAAGAAGGCCATGCAAAATAATTTAACTGTGTTTAAAGAGGTGTTTTATATATATATATATATACACACACATAGAGTTCATCAGTTGAAGGGCATTACTCTGTACCTTGTCTGATACTGGTAATGGTGAAAGGATACCTGATCTGATGTTTCATGTATGCCTGCTGTGTTTTGGTGGTGTCTCAGCATAAATTGAGGATACTCTTTTGTCACCTAGGTATTAGAAGCTATGAGTCTGAGAAAACCAACTAACTAGGTGTTGTCAGTTACAAAGTGCCCTGTTACTTCATGCTTGAAGCAAAAAGCACTGCATGGAAATTACTTTGGATTGTGGGAGAGAGGGAGTTCAAGCTAGGATTAGGCTTGAGAAAATGAGGGGCATTAGTTGCATCCCCTGAACACAGTAGCAAGGAAGTGCTTTTGGGATGGTGCTGTGGGCAGTGGCCTGTGTGCCACATTCTGCCCCTTATGTAGGAGTCTTGATGGCATTTTCCCCACTCTCAGTCAGCTTTGCAGAGTTAGTTCTTCAGTTAGAATTAAAGCTTTGACTGTAATATGTCACTAGGATATGCTGGCCCTGGAGTGCAGTTAGTCTTGAGTTGGTCTGAAATTCCCTGTAAATTTGGGGACATGAAGGTAGTTTTAACTCAGTTTGTATCTACTCCCTGCAGTCAGTGCAATGCAAATTGGCTTTTGTTCCTTTCAGTCCTCAGGCATCTTTAACGGTTAAACAACAACTGAAAAGTCCTTGACACAGACTAGAGAGCTGAGGTCATCTTTTGAGATTTTGACTATGATCTTCCTTACAGGTGGGTGAAAGGTGATTAACCTGCCTTCAGATTTGTCTCAGTGCAATGTGTCAAAAAGAAAACACTTTAAAAACATAAAAACTCAGCTATTAAAGACTGCTTTTATATTTCATGTGTATATATATAAAAATGTATTTTTAAGATCAGAAAAGTGCAACAGATTTCCTGACCATGTAACTCAACATTATAGATTGCACTGTCATGAAGCAGAGCCATTAGCTGGTAGTCTGCTGTGTCAGTGTCTTCAGATCTGTTACCTCTGCTGGCCCCATTCAAGGGACTGCATTATCAGTGCTGTCTTTGATGTAAACCTTTTTCTGAAGGCAGCTTTTGGTGAGGCTGTTGGTGAGGTCAGCCAGCTCACTGATGCAAAGCAGGCAGGATGTGTGTAATGCCTTCACTTCTCGCAGTTAGGGATTTTGTCTTATATCTTGCTAGTGTACTGGAGGGTATTAGTTGACTGCAAATGAAGCAAATATGTCATAAAGGCCATGAATAATCCTGTTAAGAAGAAAAAAAAACCAATTTAAAAGAAAACATTGCCATATTCTCTGCTAACTGCACTTGGTTGTGTATGGAGCAGTTGAGTTTGACAGAAATGTGCAGATAAAACCCAAGCTAGATTTTTTTCTTGGTAGTATGGATATTGTTAGAATTGGAAGTATGGCATCATGAAAACTGATGAGCTGCCCAGGTGTCTTATGTGGCATTTACTATCTGGAAGCTCTGCTATTGGAGCCGTGTTGCTACTGCTGGTATCTGTTTTAGCTAGAAAAAATCAGCTTATCATTGTGATGGTGCATACAATCACTGTTCATGAAAAGCCTTATCTGTAAAGCATATAACATAACCTGTAATGCAAGGTCCACGTTTATGAGTTTCAATTTGTTAAGGGAGTAAGTCTTAGGAATTTCACCTCTGGAAATCCCTTTCATTATCCACATGTGTATATGCCTGAAACAAGTTTATATGTATTTGTTGTAATTTTGCTGAACTTAACTATTCCTTGTTGCCTATTTTCTTTTTTTAGACCAATTCAAGAGGTTGTATTGTACATCAGTTCTGCCTCCAGGGTAATGGGCAGAAAGATATCAAGCCTTACCTTTAACACTGTGTTCTCCTGGGTTTTGTAGCTTGCTTTTGAGCTTGAACTGATTCCAGTTTCAAGAAAACTTGTGCGGAGTGTTTGTAGCGACACACTTGTGGTTTGCATGAGTCTAAATCAAGTAGGAGGGGAGCACTGCATATTTCTAACTGTTTAAAACTGGGGTTTTTTTCCCTTTTCACCTTGCAATTTCAACTGTATAGTGATTTCTTCTTTGTCTTCCCTTCCTACAAAAAATACACAGTATGATCATGCTCTACTGCTGTTCAAGCCAGTACAATGACTCCTATAGCAAAATAATTTTTTTCAAGTGATAAGTCAGAAAGAGGCCTTAAAATATTTTCATATATTCCTTGGACAGAAGTCTCAGGACTGGGGTAAGCCTTTGTAGAGGTGTATTGTCCCTTTTGTTCCTAGGCATAAAGAAACTTGCATAAAAACATTAAGCAGGCAGAAATTCCATTACAAGAAAACTGGACACAATTAAAACTTTGACCTTGGAATTTTCCTCTTTTATTCTTAATATTTTGCTGGAATGAGACCACTGGTTTGTGGTTACCCAGGGTGCTGAAAATGTTCTGTAGTACAGCATATAAACTTAAATTGTATAGCTTCTCCTAATTTGTATATGTGCATATATACTTCACTGAATTTGTTTGTTTTAGATTGATGAGCTAGCTATAATTTTATTCTGTTTAAAAGTCTTAAAAAATATATGTGAAGACATGGGCACACTCGTAAAACGTGTCTCTGATGCTTATTCTGTTATCAAACCTTGCTGTTTGGCAACTAAATCTTAGGAGAAAAGAAGTTTGCTAAATTTATCTTTATTTTTAGTGTTCACAGAAATTGGGTCATCATTTTAGTTATTTTTTTCTCCCTTCCCTCCTTGTTTTCCAGGTAGTATTGGTACATCGTTTCAATGCCACTCAATCCATCAAGATCACATTTGTACTGATGACAGTGACAAGGTGAGATTTATGTGAATGTTTCATTCACAAGATGCATATGCATTTGTAGGGGTTTTATATAAAGCTTTTACTACACAAAGATGTATTGTTTTACAGATATAGCAGCCAGTTTTCAGTGTTATTTTTGAACTGTCTCTAGCATAATAAGATATATATTTTTCTCCAGACAATCTTTCAGACAGTTCATGAGAAATTTGTCTTTAGTACTGTATTTTTAATTTTGCTTGTATTCCTTTGCTGTTTAAAGGTTTGTGATTTGCCATATTGACACCCTCAGTTAATCAATAACAGCAATGATTTTGCTAATTTCTAGATAAGGTAGGGTGCCTTGTTTCTTCTGACTTTAGAGATTAGAGCCTAGCTAAGTACTCAAAGCTTTTTTTTTTTTTTTTTTTTTTCATCACAGTAGCTGTATTTTCCTGTTTTAGAATTGGGAATTGAAGCTTTTACAGATTGGAACTTTTTGTTCAGTGGTGCAACCTCAAAATAGCAACCTGTCTAGTCCTGTACATGCATTTTCCTAACCTTTTTTGGCACATTTGCAGATTAGTTTGCTTGGGGTTAGTAGAGTACTGGTTATCAACTGGTCAATGATACTTGGATCACTACTGTAATTGTGGTATACAGAAAGGAGTAGTTTTCACATGGAACTGCTTGTGAGACTGGCTGTTGAAGATTTTACCTTAAGCTTCACCGTCTGTAAATACTGCAAATTGATTAACTTCAGTTCATCATGTAATGTGTCTTACCTTGTATGCAAATATGACAGATCATAGTAAACTAACTTTTTAGCTTGACATGCCTGGAAAGGGGCAGATATTGGTCAAATTCAAAGTAATTTTTCTTGAGAGGTGAAATGCAACCTGCATGGCGCTGCCTTAATAAATGCACTAATCATGCTTTGCAATTCTGGTGTAAGTTAATTTTGTAGTTGTTTCAGCTTATCCTAGAGCTAGAGTTGTTTTCAGAAAGAGTTTCTTTTACTGATCTACTGCCTTACAATCTCTTTTTTTCTCTCTCACTCTCCTTCCTCCAGTTTCGTGGGGATGTTTTTGTTCGTTTCTTTATTTTGTTTTGTAGGGTTTATAGGAGTTTGGGGGTTTTGTTTGTTTGTTTGTTTGTTGTTTTGTTTTTAGTGTGTGTGTGTGTGTGTTTGTTTTGTTGTTGGTTTTTTTTTTTTTTTTGGAGGGGTTGGTTTTTTTTTACTTTGGTTTAGTTTTTTAGTTTAGTTTTATTTTTAGGTACCACCCTAGATTTGGTTACTGGTTCATCCTACAGATAGGGATCAAATGTGCTATCCAGAACATGGCCAACATTAAGTTTGCACTTGATTATCTGATTAGGTATATTCAACAGTATTCACTGCTTTGTGTTTTGGGCCTTGTGTACCCTGCAGTGGAAGATTCTTAGGTGAGGAACGGGTGGGGGAAATTTCATTTCAGTGCCATCCTACTGCACCAACCTAACCATTTTCCTTTTGTGAGTCATTACATGGATGACCATTTCTTGTCTCACACTGATTATCTTCCCTTAGTTTCATTTCGTATCAAGGCAATTAAAACTGGTTTAAATCTTGTTGGAAAATCCATTTGTTAGGTGCTTCACTGGTTTGGGGGCAGGGGCATAGGAAGGTGTGTAGCAGCTTACCTGGTGTAAATTTGAGAAGAATGGTTGTTTGGTACACCATCTGCTTCCATATTAATAGAGGAATTGGGCCAAATGTTATTTTTTGCATAGTTAGAGATGGTGGAAAAAACCACTTTCTTGTTGAGGTTGATTCTGCACCAATTGAGAAAGAACTTAAAACTGTAAATTCTGCTGAAATAGAACTAGTATAAAAAGCAGAAAGAATGTGGTATTGGGTTTGCTTAAAAGACATGTTTTTTCCTCAGGTGTTAGGTTTAGTTGGTAAGGGTTTTGATTTTTCCATAAGAACATGTGAAGCTGTCTGATTTGGATTTTATAGGAAATTCTGGTTGATTCCTTGATTAAAATAACCACTTGTTTGGAAAAATAGTGAACAGTCCTCTTGTCCAGGTCTCTCTGGATGGCATCCTGTCCTTCAGGAGTGTCAACCACATCACTCAGCTTGCTGTCATCTGCAATTTTGATGAGGGTGCACTCGATCCCTTCTTCTGTGTCACTGATGAAGGTATTGAATAACAGTGGTCCTGATACAGATGCCTGTGGGACACAGCTTGTCACTGATGTCCATTGGGACTCTGAACTTTTGGCCACCACCCTCTGGATGCCCACTGATTGGAGTTTTTTGGGTTTTTTTTCAAAGGTTTTGTGTATATGGATATACATTTTAAAAATCATAAGTAATGCTTCCTAAAAGTAGCCTGTATT
Organism: Argya squamiceps; assembly: GCA_037834095.1. Taxonomy (NCBI): domain Eukaryota; kingdom Metazoa; phylum Chordata; class Aves; order Passeriformes; family Leiothrichidae; genus Argya; species Argya squamiceps. The sequence continues at coordinate 28,381,509 of JBBMKD010000115.1, forward strand.
AGGGTACAGTTGCCATCCCCTATCACTCCTTGCTTGTATTCACATATGCCTACATTGTTCTGTCAGTTTTGGTCACAGTTTGCACTCTGAATTACTTTGAAAATCAGGTTCTGATTTATTTTGCCATTACTGAGAGATACCACCTGTTCATTTTGGTATGAGTATCATTTAAGTGATATGAAATGCCGGATTTAATTGATTTATCTACAAAATTATTAATTGTTGGGTCTTTTTGTACTCATTCTAGAACCTTTATGAAAAGCATGCATTTAAAATAGTTTGACATACCTTTGGTTAGTCAATAGGCATATTTCAGCAAAATAATTTATTACTTTTTGACTGCGCATAACCGGTTTTTGCATTTTAGAAGAAATGTAAACGTTCATATTTGGCTGCCAATCTACATATATTTTACAGTAGTTTCTTCACAAGCCCAGTTGTCATTTTCTGGATAACAGCATGAGAAAAGTTCCACACCACACATGCTAAAGGAATGTTGCAATCTTAATCAAAACAATTCCCAGGCTTCCACTCCAATTACTTGATTTTGTTGACTTGGCACATGAGAATCTTGAATTCATATTCAGTGACATCAGCAGGAAACCAAAGTCCAAGATTTTTCATGTGTGGACTCATTGCATTAAGAGGGATGTGTCATTGTTGAGAGCATTATTGGTAGTACTAAGAACTCATCCAATTTTGTGGCACCAAAAGCAGTGCTTCTTGTCTTACAGAGAAATCTAACACAGCATAGGTATGAAATACATTTCCCATTTTACTTGGTGTAGCAAAGCGATTAGAATTGAGATTTATTTAAAAATAATTGTTTTGGTGGTGGGAGCTTTTAAACCTCAGTGCATGAGTCAGGGCACCATTTTTGCATGTTTGTAATTTATTTGATTTTTGTTTTAAATATAAACATTAAATAAATGAACAGAATAAATTTCTTTATTCAGCACAGCATTTAGGGAAATGTTCCTGTAAGAAAGAACTGTTATTCCTTGGTATATTACTTTAATGCTCAAGCAATGGATTCCTACTGGTGTTAGAGATAAATGCAAGTATATAATCCTGCAGAGCCTTTCAATCATACCAAGTTTATTTAGCTTTAAAAACACATTTTTTTGTCCCTTGGGTGGCTGTTCACCAGTTTAGAATTAAAGAATTAATTAAAGAATTAAAGAATTAAAGAATGTTAACTCATCTTGAAGAGAAAGTCCAAAGATGCAAAACTACTCTTGTGACATCTCTTTTCACAGATGTCATCAAATTATCTATTCCATGCAGTTAAAAACCAAATTGAGCACCTAGTAGTAATGACCAAAAAATAAAAAAAATATCACTGTGGGGCAATAGAGTACAGTTTTTTTCTCTACTACTAAGGGGTTGGTAGTTATACTTTACTTTTCTCCTTTTTAGCTTATTTTCATTTCTTTTACTTTTACAGTATGTAAAAAATTTTTTTTCTTTTTGGTACTTATGACTGAAATACATAGCTACATAATTTATTTTACTATTTCTAACCTTTAAATTTCCCAGCTATAGTTAGTAAATCTTCCAGATAAGTTTTGTTTCACCTGCTTAAGGTCACCCTGCCTTGACAGGGGAGTTGGATGGGATGGTCTCCAGAGGTCTCTTCCAACCCTAACAGTTCTGTGCTCCTATGAGCACAGAATTTAGTCTCACTTGCCTGTGGCAATGATACTGTCATGGATATCAAGAAACCCAGTCTGCAACACAGAGGCCTGTCAACTCATTAAAAAGATACTTCTTCTTCACAAGAAGGAAAGTATTTTTAAGTTCAAATCCTAAAGTAAAAATGATCAGCTTTGTGTTCCACTTTGGATGGTGTAGTGTCTGGTAGCATAAGCCAATGAAATTCAAACACAGCTGAACAAAAAATGATTCACTAATTCAGGGAGTTGAAGGATCCATCACATTTATTTATATATGATGTATTATATAGGGCTATATGCACCTTTTGTGGTGAATGTGTTAGGGGCAGTATATTTAAAAAATGGGAATATTAGGGGGAATTGCCCTTTCCAGTTTCAAAACTGGAAAATTTTCTTGTCCAATTAGGACAGGTCAGATTCATTCCTCTTGGTGTCACATCCCCAGACCCACACTCTTAAGTCTCAGATCATTCTGTCTGTTTACTGAGCAGCTTTATGCCTTCTTCATTTCACCTCTGGCAGCTGCAAGGATGTAATTTACCAATTTTCAACCACTTTCATGCCTAGTGAGTCATCTCCTTTAGAACGTTCATTCTTTATACCTACAGCAGGTGGTTTGTTTTCCTGGATCAGAGTTGGGAAAAACTTTAATTAGGCTGAGGTATAGAGTGCAGGGAAGTTTGAAAGGTAAAAACTAAGGCGGCGATATGTTATTTAGAGGAACAGCTTGAGAAAATCAGTTCTCTGAGGCTCCGTTTGTTCCCTTTGCTGATCACGGCTTCATCCTGAGCCGTACCGTGTGGTACCGTCAGCAGAAGGCTGGATCCTGTTTCTCCACTGACTCCCGAAAGGAGGTTAGAGCCAGGTGGGGGTCTTCTCCTCAATCGACAAAGCCAGAGGACGTGGCCTCAAGCTGCCCCAGGGAGGGTTCAGGTTGGACATGAGGAAGGATTTCTT
>JBBMKD010000115.1:28391634-28411733 GCA_037834095.1 Argya squamiceps
ACAATTGGTTTCAACAGATGATGAAGAGGGTGATAGAATACTTTGTGCATATCTTATTCTACAACCCAGGACAGACACTTAAAGAAATTTTTTTACAATAATGAATACGTTCTAATGGTACACGTGCAACGTTTAATGTGTTTCAGCTATGTATATAGGAAAATGAGTTCTCTTTCTATAATTCTGTGATTTAAATTAAAAATTTATCTTCCGTTTATATATGAAAGAGGGGATCAGGGCTCTGATTTCTGTATTGTGTAAGATGGTGCAGATGGCAAAATGTGGACACTTTACTTCAGATCTTGGTAGGCATTTTGGAGATTGACTTATAGAAAGTTATCAATGGAAATTTTTTTTTTAAAGTCTTTTTGGATACCACTACTGATTGTTGCATAACTCTTTCAGTTTTAAAAAAAGCTTGAAATGTTTGCTATCATAGTACATAGTAACTACAGGGAACGTCTGCAGAAATAATTCATGTTTTTTCCATTTTCTATCACACATCTATCAATCATTGACAAAGTTGAATTGAAAACTGAGACCGTAAATTGGGATTTTAACATGAAATTAATATTTTTCCAAAACCTGGATTTTTTTTTTAATAGAGAGGGAGGTATAGCTGAGGTTTCTTCCCATATTGACATTTGGTTGGTGTTTTTGGATTGAGTTAAAAATTGCCTTTCAGAAAAAATACAATGATGTGGTACAAAAATAAATACTTGCTAACAACTTTGTTAGTTTGGAGCATTTAAAGTGCTTTGATTCATTCCTGCAAAAAATGGTTGCAAGACCTTTTCATATTTCAAAGGTTTGTTTGCATGCAGCAAGTACTGCAAGCAGTAGCAAATACTAATAAAATTCAATTTGAAGAACTTTGAGATGGCTGTGTGCTGCCTTCATTCTTAAACCTACTTCACTGTTAGAAAAGGAGTTGCGATACATGGATTTTACTGTCCATTTGGTATGAGCAATAGAGCTTGAAAATAAGAAACATATAGTCTTATTAAAAGTTACCTTCTTTTTTAAATGCTGTTGAGTCCTGCAGTGCTAAATATGATGCTAATATTTTTACATTTTTCTAGTGTTTGTGTGCAATATAAATTCATGCGCAGCAAAGTAATATTCCAGTGTTTGGAATGAGAAATTGATATCTAATAATCAAATTCTTAGGACTGTTTCAAGTAATTACTGTGTGAAACTTTAGCAGTTTCAAATGTAGTTGTCTCTTAATGTTATTTTTTGTATATCCGAAACATCCAGTTAAGTGAGAAATGCATTTCAGAGAAGAAACTGATACAGAGCAAACATGGGAAAAACACAGATGTCAATGTGATGTAGAATAAGCAACAGATTAAATGTTCAGCTTATTAATGGTGTTTTGACCATAAGTAAAGCAAGTCTTTATTGGACTGTCCAGTATGTCAGTGTTTCTTTTGTGATAGGAGCCCAAAACTGCACAGCTGATGCCATCTCCCAGGACTTTTGCAAGAATTCTGTTATTTTGGCCTTTCTTGCAGTCACCTGCTTTTTTAAAAACAGTTCTGTACTATTGCTATGTGATTTGCTATTGCATGCCTCAGGTCTTTACAGATAAATGTTGCATGGAGGATTCATTGTCAGTTCTGATTGCTGAGGGACAAATTGGCTTTTGTGCCCACTGTCAGTAAATAATAAATTAATCCTGTTAGCCCGGAGTGAATTATGGATGGCCAGAAAGATTACTGAGGCATGTTCTTGGTACAGTTGTTAGCTATAGTTACAGCTGTAGTTGATATATACCATGTAATTGAGATACATCATCATAGTGTTGAAAGACAAAAAAATGAGATGAACTTGCATCTTCTTTTTACCATGTCTGGTAATGTTGCTCTTGTTTTACAAATTATGTTCCTTTTACTAAATATTGTGGAAAGTTCTGCTGTTCCACTGTCAGAAGGACTCTTTAATTCACATAAATTACTAAGAAACCTGATATATATATATATAGATATATAGATATATATATAGATATATAGATATATATATATATATATATAGCTGCTACAGAAAATTTTGTACCAGCAACCTGACATGGCTGTTGAACATTGGTTTCCATTTTAAGATGATGTGGCTAGTTTTCTTCTTGCCACATGATCATATTTCAAAAGCAAGTTAAAGAAAATATTGTAGGCCTCTTTTCAGAATTATGTGCCTCGATGAGCACTATTCTGTCTGAATTGAAATACTTCCTTCATAAATCAACAGAGATGTCACCAGGAAGGTGGGGTTTTTTAACTGCCTTTTTTTTTTTTTCCTGTGGCTATAAGAAACTGTTGGTGTTGTGTACTGTTTTTTGTTCTCTGTGGAATTTTCATGCTAAGTACTAGTTACAGATTCATTTTCTTAATTCTTTATAGTGTAAGAATTAAGAAAAATCAAGAAAAAAGTTCTGAAGTGCAGACAGGAATGATCTTTTTTGAATACTCAGATGTATTGGTGTTCAGTGGGGAACTGTAGATACTCACAGGATGTAGGGATGCTTTGTGTCTCAAGGTTACTTCTTGAAATACGTGGAAGTCCTATTTAAGTTGCACTTGCTTCTTTCACGGGAAAAAAGCTTCAAAAAAAGGCTTTGTGTTTAGCATTCCATGAAAATCAACTGCAGAATCACAGTGGCTGAAGTTGGAAGAGACTTCTGAAGTCATCTGGCCCAGCTCTCCTATTGAAACAGGACTAGGTAGAGCTAAGTGTCAAGGACCATGGCTTTTGAGATAATCCAAGGAGAGAGGCTCCACAGCCTCCATGAAACTTGTGCCAGTGCTCAATCACTCTCCAGAGTAAAGAAGTGTTAGTCATGTTCCAAGGGACCTGCAGTGTCTCACTGATGAGATGGCCCTGAGCTTTCTCTTTTCTAGGCTGATCAGTCAGTCCAAGGCTGTCTCAGTCTTTTTTTTACACAGGAGGTGCTTCATCATCTCTGTGACCCTTTCCTGGACTCTCCAGTATGTGAGTGTTTCACTTGTGGTGGGGAGCCCATAACTGCACACAGTACTCCAGATGCTATCTCCTAGGACTTGTGAAAGAACTGGCTCATTTTGGGCTTCCTTTCAGTCACCTGCGTTTATTGAAACAATTTGCAGATTTGGGAAGGTCTGCATTTCTTTGCCAATTTTTTGTTAGACCATTTTCAGATTTCCCTTACTGTTCCTTCATCAGGAAGTTGTCTACTGTGTGCCCAGACAGCCACGTTTCCAAGTTGTGTCCTGTTCACAACTGAAATCAAAGCTTGGCTAGAAAAAAATGGCTCTGAATATTATTGATAGAGTGGGTTTAAGGTAAAATTTGATTTAAAAAAAAAAAACAACCCGTGAAGCATTATTTACATTCTAGGATTTATATGTAGTGCCCAGAGGATGCTCTGTGTGGACATCAATATTAGGATGTTTTTTTTCTCACCATGTGCCCATTTACCCTGACTTTACAACTGTGTTACACCAAGATAATGCTCATCATCAACAGCTGTTAACAGTTTGCAGTTCTTAACTAGCAAAGTCACTGCATCTGTTCCAGATGTTCTCTTATTCATAAAAAGAGGTATAACAAATATGTGAACAGTGGTGAGTTGAAGCAAAGGTTCTGGATTCTGTTTAGCCTGCAGAAGTTGAACAAGCAATGTTATGTGCTCTAGTTGGACTGGCACACAGTTGGCAGGATGAAAAATATCACTATGTTGGCCAGTGCAGCTAAGCCAGCAAAATTCTTCGGGCAAATCCAATTATACTAGCAAAAGATTCTTATTCTGGTGTCAGCTGAAGTTCCTCTAAAGAGCTTTTGCCAGTGAAAGATATGTGTCATTACAGTAGGATTCTGCTGGCAAATCTTTATACATGGACAGGTCCTTTGTCATGGAGCTTTGAGTCCAACTGGATAATCATTGTTTATTTTGTCTTGAAAAAAGCACACCAATTAGGCCTGGAAGTAGTCCTCTTCATAAAAGCTGTTACTTTTTGTTACTTGTGGCACAGGGCTTTTAATTTACTGTCCCATAGTTGCCTCTTATAGTAGCTCCTTTCTAGTTTTATTTAAAGCTAGAATTTTAAGAATATATTTAAAGGAAATGTCAGACTTCATGGTCCTCAAGAGCTTTTCATCTCAGCTTACAAGTTAATATGATGCCACTTTTTTCATCGTGGTGGGTTTGTTTTTTGGTTTTTGGGGGGGTTTTTTTGTTTGTTTTTTTCCCCACTTTTACAAAAAATGTAGATGTGATTCCCGCAGGAATAAGGCAGGACAATGAGCATGTGAAAGCTTTGCCTTTCATGAGAGCTGAGAGTTATCACTGTGGGAGCCCTGGGACACTAATGCTAATCAAATGGGCCTTGATCAGCAGTGAAACTCAAGGGAAAGCACAACAGGGAAGGATGATAAAACCTGTGCTTGTTAACATACAATATATGTGCAGTGTCCTGTTTTGCTTATTAGGGAAGTGGCTGATGTAGTGCAGATACTGCTGCCTGGATTCCAAGATCTGCAGCTGGCCTCTGCCATGTGCACTGGTGCTAAAGTACGTACAGATGGGCGTGTGTGAACTGTCCTGAGTTATCGTGGCAAGAAGATAAAATGTCCTTCAGACTTTACATACCCGGATGGAAGAGACAAACCTTCCTGGTTTACCATAACGAATTCTTCTCATCCCCTACACCAACCCTTTGCATTTTTATCTAGTTTCTTGTTTAGGGCAAGTGTGAAGGGCTGTTGTTTATTCCATATTATTCTTAGTTTTTACTGTTTTCAGAAATAATCTTCCTGGATTGACAAAGTGGTTACAATTGTGCTCTGTGTTGTTTGTGAAAGAGTTTTGTGATCTGTGAGTGGAAGCAGAGACCATCAGCTCATGTACGTTGCGACTGGTCAAGGAACGTTTGAGCGTCACAAGGGGATAAAAAGAAAAAGAGTAATAAACAGGAACATTTTAAGGCACAAATCTGTTTAACCAAAAAATAAGGAAGGCAAATAAAAGGATCTAACCTGATCGGTCACTAATTGAAGAGGGCATTTGGAATATAGGAATGTTTATTTCAGTGAGATTATTTGATTTTAGACCTCATCAAATGGCATTATAAGGGAAAGGAGGAAGCCATAAACAAGATATGGAGAGAGACACAAACCTGCCTAGCAAACTTCATGGAGACAAAGACAAGAAACAAAACCTCATCTGTCACACTAACTGATGAGCTATCATAAAAGTGCACACAAAAGAGGATTCTGTGATTGATAAGGATGCAAACCTGAAGTCGCAGGGACAGGTCAATGAAACTATGCCATCTTGAGAAGGTGATTTGCAAAGGAAGTGTGTTAGGAAAGGGACAAAACAGGGCCAGACAGAAAAAGGACTGATATAGGTAAACTGTGGCCAGTCTTTACACTTGTCTGGCTGAGCCCTGTGCCTGATCTCTGCAGTCTGTCCTTTTTTATTAGATCTTTTCTTAACTGCCTGTCTATGTAATTTCACTTTTTATACGATGTATGTGAGCGCTGCAGGGGCTAGGTGAGACCAGCTTGACTAGAAACTAGGCCAGGAACCTGGGTTGTTGGTGCCAGTCAGGTTTGCAGTGCCAGTAGTGGAAGTGAGTGAGGCCTTTGGTGGCAGGAGCTGGAGGGGCTGTAGCTATCTGAATTATTTTGTTGGTTTCCTACAGACTATACAGACTGTAGTTCCAGCTGCAGGGGAGTTGTGTGAGCTTGTAAACTCTACCTTGTAATGCTGCACTTAAGTTAAACTTCTGCCACTGCCACATCCTGTGGGAGAGATGGAAGAAGACAGTAATGCTTACAAAGCCATCTGGGCTGCAATGGCTTCATCCCATCACAGAAGTGATTTCCCTTGCCTTGGTTTTAGGGTTGTGGGGCGCAGCTCTTCCAGAGCTTACTCGACCTAGGCCAGAAAATGTACTTATGCTTAGGTTGGTCTTGGATTATGAATAAGCTACTGCATTTGGATGTAACTGTCTGTTCAGCCCAGATCAGGCTAACATAAATGTTGAAATGTAATTCAGATTACCATTGTTAGAATTGTTGGAGCAGATAGGGTATGCAGAGTACTCAGCTTACTAACCTATAGTTAAATTTGAAAATTATTATAAATGTTCATGTTTACTTGTATCATGGGGAAAAGTAATCAACTTTTCAATATGCACTTATGAAGAGAAAACATGCAGCTGATGATTTCTGGTCAGCCTGGTAGGGTTTTATAGGGTATACCTGTCAGATTGTCCTTGTGTAAAGCCTTCCATGGGCTACACATGAGAATACCCCTGAAGTATTAGTTTACTTCTAAAATACAGGTCTTTTGTGGGCTACAGGGTAGATGTAGTTTATTCTCTGAATTTGAGATGTAGAATATGGAGTAGTTTCTTGTGTTTCACAGGACCATTAACATACAGGGAGTTGGAGAGGAAGGTGATTTTCAGATATTTGCAGGAATTGCTTTGGTAATAATTGTCTTCTGTGATGGTTAATAATCAGTGTGTGGCTGCAGTATTTATAATTTTACTGGAAAAGGACAGTGAAAAAGACACATCTCAAAGGGTGTTGTCTTGGTGAAAATACCTAGTTTTTCCCAAATAAAACAGAAAAGCTTTCAGATAAAACATTATTGCAAGAAACATACACAGAAATAGAACAAACACTTCTAACGGGTGTTTTATAAAGAGGCATACTCTTGGTTTGCCTTTATTACCATTATACTTAGGAGCATTCATGAGGTTACACAGATGAGAATGAGACAAAACTATACTAGGTGTGTCAGTGAAATGATAACTTTGGGGATGTCAGTGGAATGCCGAGTTTTAGGGACAAGATTCTAGGTTTTAGTGGCCTGACGTATGCTGCTGCTTCTTTTACTAGTAACAATCTGATGTGACTAGTAACTAGTAACTTCGTTCTGATACTGCTTCCTTTAAATAGGAAGTAATCTCTATTCCTCTTCATCCTGCTCTGTTGTTCAGTGTTTTTTAGGGCGGTGAATTTATCTTGTTAGTTAAAAGTTAGGTAGGCTGTTCTTGATAACTGCCATCCCAGTCTGTTCTTGTTGTGTGTTGGACATGAGAAAAATACATAGCCTGTGGCTGGGAAAAATAGCAGTAGTCCCAGAAAATATTTTGAGTACTAGCAAGAAGCAGTAAGAGTGATTTGAGGTTTGGAGAGCTCCTGTCATTGTGGAAAGTATCATGTTTCAGAAATAAACTACTGAACTTAATGACTAATAATGATGTAGACTGAAAAAACATTCTGTCAGTATATAGTTATTTGACATGCTGATTGAAAATAACATGAAAAGAAAATTATACAGGATTTGTGTCTCTTATTAGCTCCTTGTACTTTCCTGCATGCTAGTATTATCTTGATAAATTACCACATGAGAATTAGTTTCTTAATAAAAACTAAGACTAAACACCAAGTCTTCAATTAATTAGGTTTGTATTAGGATTTTTTATAACATCTCTTTGCAAATAAGTTGAATTTAGCTTTAGGTTACTTCTTTTTCAGTACAGAAAAAGACACAATTACATTTCAAATCTCCATACATGTAGTTCCAAAAATTATTTTACCTTTATTTTCTTTCTAATGGGAAACAGTTTTGAGTAAAAGTATTGTTGCTGACTGCAGACGGCAGTTAGCACTTACAGAGTTTGAAATATCTGTGAGTGTTAGTAATCTGGAGTGATGATGAAGGCAAACTACTTAGGAGTTTGCATCTCCACAGTCTGAAGTGGTTCACTCCGGATGCAAAAGGAAAATAAAAATAATAAAAATAATGATAAAATAAAATATAGTAATAATAATAATATAAGAACTCTTTTTCCTAAGTAGGCTTCTTTCTGTGGGACAACGTATATTAGTGTAAATGCTTGGGAAGGGTGTCACATTTAAATTAGGGCAGTAGCAGTGAAAGATCCCCAGCCAAAGGCGTATATAGATTGTATTAGGACAGGACTGGTTATTGTATTCTTTTAAGGGGGTTTTTTTCTGTCAATTTCACTAAATCCACTTTTTCCTTCCTCCATTTTCTTTTGTACTCACAAAATCCCAGCATACCTAATTTACCAGCATTTTCATTACCTGTCTTTCTCTTTGAATAGGCTTAGTCATCATGGTGTGTGGCAGTTTCAGGGCACCTGAGGAACGAGGCAGACGCAGCAGGTCAAGGGAAGGCTTCTACTACTTTATTCTATTCTAATTATCTGACTCCATCATTTATATACATTTGTACAGAGGTCAAGAGATTGGCTACACAGGTTGCCACCTCTCCGACCTGGTAGGTGAACATCACTGTCCATCACATTCCTCCTCCCAGAGGACAAAAATGTAAACAGTAGATAAATGCTAAAAATTGACATTATTTTTGTGAAGCTGCATGAGAAACTGCAGTGCAAGATTTCAAACACTTGCAAGCAAGAAAACTGAGGGCAACAATGGTGTAAAAAGTTGGGCCACAAATCATCCTTCTCTGACTCTTGTAGCATAGTTCCTTTAAGGTTTGTTCTTTGGCAGTGTTGTCTGAAATCTAGTAAAATATGTGTTTTCACAGAAGCTGTGCTCTCAAGGCACTTACTGGCTATCTCTTCCAGTTTTTTTGGTGTTGAGCTTCTCAGGGCAAGCAGCCTTCTGGAAGAGTCACCTTTTACTTGGACATCTACTGTCATGAACTATCAGGTGCATACCTGCCTTTTGACCTATTTTTCTCTAAAAAATTAAAGTGCAGTTGGTTAAGGAGTTCAAAAGAGATTGAGCAACAAACAGATGCATGCATTATCAGGCTGGTTCCCTAAGGACGCTGACAAGATACAGTAAGGGAAAACTACAATCTGTGTTAAAGTATGGGAAAGCAAGAGACTGAAAATCTCTAAAATTTTGTAAAAAATGGCCACAGGTCAAAGAGAGGAAAAATATCTTTTTTCTCTTCAACACCTGGGCAACACTTCTAGTTCTTAAAGGAGTGTCCTTGCGCTGGAAAGAACACTGGAGTACAAACTATATGTCAATGGAAACCTACCGAGAAGCAACTTAATAGAGTTCAGAAAATAAAATGCCCCTGTAGAGCTCAGAGCTGGGAGAGATCCATAGTCCAGTCTACAATTAAGTCTGAATTGAGACCTCTAACAATCTAGGGGGAGGGGTCAGTTCTGGAACACAGAGCTGTCGCAGACAAGTTGTCTGCTTCAGCTATCTGCAGTTAAATGGAAATGTAATTGAACTAGTGCTGTGGTGGACTGAAATGGTAGTAGTGGAGTGACTGGACAAGCTGGCAGGCAACTAAATACTCCAAGTTTGCTTGCACTAGGAATTCTGTCAGAGAAGTTCTCATGATGCTTGGACTCAAGGATGGTTCCAGCAGTAGTTCATGTGTTTTTAGTTTTTGTTCAGTTGGTGATCTCTGAAGTATGATGTGTACTTTTCTCTGTTTTCAGTTGTCATGCCTATTAACACATGGCATGTTTTAATTCTGGCAGAGTAGTGGGGTGGAAGGGAGGGATGTTTATTGCATTTGCTGCTTGCTTCATACACATTGGTGGGAACTTCTGAGAAGAATGACAGCTCTATTTAATTGTTTCATAGCATGGACACACAGTGAAAAGTAGTTGTGTTCATAACCAACTGGGAAAACATTGCTTGGAGGTGAATGACCTTCACATCACTTGGACTGGAAACTTCAGGCACTGTGTAGGCCTTGTGGAATTTTAATGAAGTAGACAGACTTAACCAGAGATTGATGATCTTTCTTTTCCAGGTTAGTGTATGAATAGTTATCTTTACATGAATAACTAGAAGGATAAAACATCTCTGTGCTGAGCTAGCAGAATTAAAATAGGCTGCAGTACAGAGCAAATGTCTGATTAGCTAAGTAACAAACCTGATAGGAGGGGAGTGCAATGCAGAGAGCAAGCTCTGTGTGGAGCTGCTTTCTGACTAGTACAGATGCCATTGCTGTGAAGACTGTGTTTGTACATCTTCCCGTGCTTCTGTAGCCTGTAAGTGCTAAGGCAGGAGGATGTAAAATAGGTGATGCCTTATTTTCTTCATATTTCATATGCCTTATTTTCTTTTGTGATAGAGTTTTAATTTTGCATGGATGTTGGAATTTTTATATTTTAGTGCTGCGAAAGTATAATTTGAGTAGTAATTCTTCCAGGGGTTAGGGAACCATTAAAAATCTGTGTTTATAAGCACAATATAATGGTGAACACTTGCAGGTGCTAAATTTCGTGGTGTTTAAGTCTTTAGTCGTCCGTGAGTCAATCCTAATGCTAGGTGCATAGCAATACTGAAGTGTGGATTGTAATTCACTCAGCTGAAGGTGAGTTTTGTTTTTGTTTTGGTTTTGTTTGCACTGGCGTAGAGTGAAGACAGTCCCAGTCCCAAGCGACAGCGCCTTTCCCATTCCGTCTTTGACTACGCGGCAGCATCACCAGCCCCGTCGCCGCCAATGCGACCATGGGAGATGACATCCAACAGGCAGCCTTCCTTGGCCCGACCCAGCCAGCACCACTTCTCAGGGGAACGATGCAACACGCCGGCACGAAACAGGAGGAGGTAAGCAAGCTATGCAGCTTGGGAAAGAGTTCTTACTCTTTCTGGTTTTAGCTCAAGGAAGGTGTGTTTTGGGCAGCGCTGACTAGATTACACGTGGTAAACGTGTTAACATTTCCTTTGAGCTGTAAGATAGTGCAGCTGTGGCTAAAAAGTTTCTGGAAATAAGTCAGGCTTGTGCATCATCTTCAATTTATGTGAAAAGTCAGCTTGAGGAAAAGAGTCCTCCAAACATGTTTTATTATGAACCTAATTCTCTATTACTCTGCACTGAGGCAAAAAGCATGTAGAAAAGTGCAAGGAAAAATCTTTCTCATCAGGGTACTTTTTAAAGTATTAAGAATTATTTATGTAATACCATCATTTTCATTAATGTCGCAAGTATTTTTGTACTTAAAACCAATCAGAATAAAGATGAGAGATACCAGCTGGGATGAGTAGGTTATCATAGTATCAAACTGAGGTGAGTGATTTACATGTAATAATAATTATATTACTATTGGTTTTACCTTGTGGCTCATTAACTTCTCAAAGCAGAGATTGTGGAATAAGTTCCAGTGGTCATGGAAGAGAGAGACTGGAACTGGGGCCTGGACAGATGATACTCTAGCAAAACATAAACCCACAGATTTTTTTTGCTATTGTAGTCAGACTGATTATCCAAAACAGAAGCTTTCATTGCCTCACATTCTGCCCCAAAAATACTGAGTCATCTTATGCAAGTTAAAACACGCTATCTCTGTTTGCTTCTAAGAAATGTTTTAGCTTGGTTTGTACTAAACAAAAAAGTGTCTATCCTTTTTCATTAATAAGAATTTTAGGCTTAAGATATATTTAGCTAGTTTTCTTCAGATTCCACAAATCAGATTTGTCAACAATGATCAGCCGATAGTTTTGAAGCAAAAGAGTTTAGAGCATGCTAATTTTGTGTATTTGCTTCAACTTCATGAATTTGAAAGCTTTCAGTCAGTGGCATGTAAAATATGCAGCTCTCAATGCAGCTTGCCAGACTTAGGAAAGAGGTTGAATTTTGAACTTAAAAGGGTTGGTGTGAAGACAAAAGATCAGACCTTTCATATAGTTTGGTACAAGGATGCTCTGTTAGGGGTATTTGGCCTACAAAATGATCTTGACCTCAAATGGTTTGAACTGAGATGCCTAGAATATGTGCTTTTGGTCATTTTTGTTTGATGTCCAGTTAGCTTACACAAATTGCTTTGCAGTGGTCATTAACATCTTCAGAGATAAACAAGGTGCTTAACAGGCTAAATGCTAGGTTAGCAGAGCCTAGACAGTTTGGATGTACTGTGGCATGGAGGATAAGAATGGAGATGTGTAAGGGGTGAATGTGGATGGGACAAGTGTCTTGACGGTTCAGATGCACTCAAATGCTACCGAGGTAGTAGCCTGTGGCTTTTGCAAGTAAGCCATTTGCAAACAGGGAGACACCTCATTGCAAAGCCATCTTCAGTCTGACAGGAGCTGTTAGGGTGGCTGCAGCTTTATGGATGCAAACATTACTCTTTCTGGGGCCAGCTCATCTGCTTCTGGGTAATGGCACAAGTTTTTGCTCTAATAGAGACATTTGAATGTGTCAGTACTTTGTTTCCCTGCACTTGAGTCAGGGCATTTTTTAACTTGGGTGCAGTGTTGCATCTGAGCTAGCTCCAGGTCAGTTCCAGCGTGGCATTGCCCCTAGTTTCTTCTTCTAGAACCAGGATTTTCAGGGAGAACCAGACATTGATGTTGCTTGTTTTGAAGAAGTCTTTCTGAGTCTTAAGAGTGTTGTGGAGTTATACCAGAACTAATAGCCATTCTGATGGATCAAAAGCTTGATTCCTTTAGATCATTATGAGTGCATCTGTTATTAATGCTTTAGGTGATGTTATGCCTATGCTTTTGAAGCAAATTCTTTGTTTTCCCTGCTTTGTTTTCTCTTCTCATTGCAGAATGGTTTCAGAGCCCAGGTTTTCAGGTTAAGATAAGATAAAAGGTGCACTCCAGCTTCAAATGGTCATTGATCTCAAGAAAACAGCTTAGGGCAAGTGCAGGCAAAATCTTTGAAGTATCTAGTGTGGACATCACTGCCCCAGTGTCATCAGCATTAACTCCTTTCATCCCACTGCTTGACTCCTGTTGGTCAGGACAGTCTTGTCTTGTGTTTTTTTATAACCTGGATTATTTTTTTCCATTACCTGTCTTACTGTTTTGATTTTACCTCTTGGTATCAGTGATTTTGTACTGTGGCTAACACAAGAGTGTCCTAATTTGTTAGGTTTTTTTAATTCTGATTCACTGTAAGCAAATAAGTATTGCGTTAATAAAGATAGCCTTCTGGTGTGAATTTGCTGAAAGATTATTTTTGTCTAGATATTTACATATAGTACAGATAAATTTTGAATGTAAAAGCATGATGTATGCTTATGTGAAACAGAGAAGGCCATTCCAATTTATCTTTATCAGTCATTGTGAAATGGGGAGGATCTGTACCATTGCTGTGCCTTACCTTTCATCGGTGCTTCCTTTCCTCCTTGCCTTGAATGTAATTCTGAACTAAAGGCATTCAAGAATGTCTTAGTGCAAAGAAATCACCCTTGTTAGAAATACTAAGATCTGCACATACTGTCTCTGCAGTTATGGATACCTTTTGATCGCTGTTCTTACCTCAGGGTAGGAATTCCTGCAATTTTTTCACCACTTTCGTCCTGTCTCTTTGTTTTAACCTGGCATTTACCATACATGTATTGTGCATGTAGAAACAGAGGATTTTTTTTTGTGGCTGTTTTTAAAGACTTTAAGCATAAGTTCATTGCTGAAGTTTAGTAATAGTTTGGAACCATGTCTTGACAATTATTCTGAAGTAATTTCCAATAATTCAGAGGCTGATAAAGCTGTATATCCAGATGGCTCTGAATTTTTTTTGACTAAAAGGATAATATGTTTATAATTATACACAGGAATTATAAAAAAATCCAGCTTTGCTTTTTACCAGAGAATGATACTTCTTCATTCATTTAAAAAGACACTCCAGAAGTTTTGCTAGCCTTTGTTGGCTTTTTCATGATTCTGAGTTCATAGAAAAATAAAACCAGAAAAAAAAAAGACAGAGGCAAGACTAGTTTTATGAGAATTACCTTGTCTAAGAAGCACTTTGTCTAAGTGCTGGTGTCAGATAAGAGAATTTCTGTTCTTCTGAAGCACTGGTGCTGTCTTTTGTAACTTTCCTCTACTTTTGGAGCTTTTTGAAAGAAAAATCCTCACACAGGCATTTTTATGTTAAAATATTCAGACCATTTCTGTTTCATAGCAGGAAATAGCAAATTTAAAACAATCTGAGACAGATCTCCAAACAGTAGAATGTCTTCTGCATTAGGTCCATGATTAGAAATTATATATGCCAATTTTACCTATGGAGAATGTAGCAGTTGTATCATATTAGTAATAAAACAAAACAGAGTGCAGCAAAAACTTCAGGAAAGAAAACTGGATTTAAGACAAAATACTCTAGTAAGAACTTAAATTTAGGTTCTCAGTGGTTAGAAGAAAACACAGCTTGTCTGTTCTGGCATGGTAGTTTATAAAAATAAAGGTGGCTATACATTTTTAAGTTTGTTTGGGGTTTTTCTGCTATGTTACAGCCTGGCCTTATGCCTTCTGTCTCACCTGTTGAGAATTACCATTTGTTTCAGTTCAAAGAGAGGCAATAATGTCATAAAATCTCTGTGAAGTAGGGTAGAAAAATGCTGGCTTGAGACATTGTATCATATGCTCACAGGAGCATCTGGGTAGCTGGTAAGGTGGTCTCACTTCCCCCGAGTGTGTGTTTCATGCAGCAGGAAAATTGGACTCAACCTGAGAAGTATCTGAGATTTGCCAACAGGTTGCAGGTTTATTTGATTTTTGTTTGGTAATAGCAGAAGTTGTGTTCCATGCAGTGTTGGAGAGGACAGTGTTGGAGGGGAAAACTGTGATCATTTAATGAAGGATTTTTACCTAGATAGAATAAAGGCATGAGAATGTCATGAAGATTGCTGTCTCGACTTTTGAGCACTTCTGTGGCAATCCAAATGTCATTTTTTTAACAAGGTAATATTTGCATAGGAGTTCTTCTCTTGGTTTCCCTAGCAGCATTGAACTATGTTCTGTTAAGCATTTCCATACTGAAGAAAATGTAATTTATAAGGATTCTAGCAGTTCTGTCAGTAAAAAGTTTTATTCCAAGCTAATAAACTCGTTCTATTAAAATTCTCTAGTTTAAAAAATTCCTTGATACTTGATTCTCTTGAGGTTTTAGTTTTTGAGAAGGATTTATGTCTTTTATATAACCTCTGATTTTTTTTAATGCATTTCCAGTCCTCCTGTTCGACGTCAGAGAGCAAGGAGAGATCGTTTGTCTAGACATAATTCTATTAGCCAGGATGAAAACTATCACCATCTCTCCTATGGACAGCAGCAAGCAATAGAAGAGCCTCGAGCCTTCCGCCCACCGAATGTATCTCCTCGTATGTTGCACCCAGCTGCTCACCCACCACAGCAGAATGCAGTGATGGTTGACATTCATGATCAGGTAAAATTTTTAGAGCACAAAGAGAAGGCTGTTCAAGTGGGTTTTGGTTTGAGGGGCTTTTCCCACCATCTTCAAGATCCCTCTCCTCACTGAATAGTTCACCTCATCTCATAGTTGACAATGAAAGTCACAGAGCACTAAATTCTGTTTAATTTAAATTCTTACAGAGTGGTGGTTTTTGTTGAGTATTATATATATGAAGTATTGCAGTAGGCAGTGAAAAAAACCCCCAAAATTCACACTTTTAATAAAGAAGATTGCTACTTAACAATTTATATTTAACAATTTGTCAGTGCATGAATTGGTGTTTTTCTCTGTCTCAAACCTTTAAAATGCAGTTGTTTTGCTTTTGTAATTAATTTATTGTGATAAAGATGTGATATGATACTTATTAACTATGAATCATTATTAACTATTTCACATTAAATACCTCACCTTGGCTTAGGACTCATTAAATAGTAAAAATGTATTATTTAGAGGTGGAATTCACAATGCCTATAGTTGGTTGCCTACATAGCAGCAGAACTCACAATTAATTTGTTACATAACTATATTATTTGTTATTTGTTACACAACTATATATCCAAGCCTAATCACCTCCTCCTTAAATTATATGAAAAAAGTATACGTAGTTGGTCCAGAAAATAATTCATTCCTCTCTGACAGCACTTCATATAGAATTCTGTAACAGAGGACCTGTAAAAGAAGTTTTAGTCCTTTCACTGGAAGAAGGACATTGTGTTGATGGAGCATGTCCTTGGAAGGGCAGTGGAACTGGTGAAGGGGCTGGAGCACAAATCATATGAGGAACAGCTGAGGGAGCTGGGTGTGTTTAGCCTGGAGCAAAGGAGGCTCTGGGGGGACCTTACCAATCTCTAAAACTGCCTAAGGGAGGTTATAAGCTGGTGGGCATTGCTTTTCCAAGTAACAAGTGACAGGACAAGAAGAAATTGCACCAAATTGCACAAGGGTAGTTTAGGTTGGATGTCAGGAAAAATTACCGAAAGAATTGTCAAGTGTTGGAACTGGCTGCCCAGGAAGGTGGTAGAATCACCATGCCTGGAGGTATTTAAAAGACATATAGGTGTGGCAGTTACAGGTGTGTTTTAGAGGTGGAGTGCTGGATTCATGGTTGGACCTGATGAACTTAGGGCCTTTCCAGCCTAAATGATTCATTCAGTTGAGGTAACCTTTGTTGTTGTCTACTAAATTAACAGGCCACAGTACAAGTACACTGGTTGCTACACAGCCATGAATAGACCTGGCTATGTAGATGTGCACAGAATGCAGCTGTAACATCTGTGCTTAAAAGCTGGTTTGCATTCAGTGCAGTTGCATGGCACTGGTGTGTCGTACTACATGTGCAGAGCAGTTCTCAGCAGGGAAGTATTTGCATTTGGGACCAAGTGAAAGGATGGAATGCCAATGCCCTTCTAGCAATCTCAAAAACTTAAATTTTTAACAATGATTCTGCTGGAGATCAGATAATGCTCTTGTTTTACGTTGTAAGCTCATGACAAGTCTGGCTGGAGAGTTTTCAATCCCAGTGCCAAACACTGCCTGTGATCAGATGTCAGTGTTCCAGACTAACTGAGGTCTTCCATGGTTCTGCATTCCAATTCAGGGGCACGAACGTTTTGAGAAGTCTTTTTTTATTACATACAGCATTGCACTTATGCCCAGCTTTTGTATCAGAGCCAGAACTAGTTCAAGTTCAGTGTCTTTTTTGAGACTGGTTTCTGTCATTATTGATACATAGGTCGAGATTTTAACCTGTGTTCAGTGATCTGTGTTCTGTTTTGGTCCCTTTATCTGGCTGTGCACTACCAGTTTGGTGGTTTAGCTCTCTTCACTCATTCTCACCTTCCTGAGGGACAGTTCTCGTTCCATTTTAAATAAGAGGGTTCTGTTTTGGCTGATCATGAAGGAAGAGAGAGCTTTGAAATCATTACTTTCAATTAATCTGTGCTGCCTGATTCTTAAGCATTTTTGGTTTTGTTAAAGCATGGAAGTGTTACAAGATTGCTCAGTGTTAAAAAATCTGACAAAACAAAACCAACAACAAAATTTCAAAAAAACAAACCAACATCCCATGTAGTTTCTAGGTCCAGAATACCTTTGGATCTTGGTTTGATGATTAAATTTTAGGGATTGCCACTAGTTAGAAAATTGGATTACATGGTTTCCTAATATGAATCTGGATAGTTAGGGTCTACTGCCTCTTAGTCATGTTAACTTTTCAGCTTTCTAGTTAGCTGTTCTGTTACCTAAATTAGGAATTTAACTTAAATGCTGGCCTGAAAGAGAATCAAGGGAACGGTCTCCTTGGAAGAAAGAAAATCTGGAAAATTCTTTTGTTGTTTGCAGATACAAGTGTCTTGAGTTAATGTTAAATCAGTCCCTTCAGAACTGAAAAAATTCTTGAGCTGCTTGTAGATTAGCTTTTATGTGGGAGTTCCTACCTTCGTATTTCATAAGAATTTACCTGAGGGAAAGAAGGGAGGGTAGGCAGGCTTAGTAGTCTGACATCACCTTAGAGTGACTAAGGTGCCACTGAAGTTTTAACATGTTAAATCCTCTGGCCCAGAAATTCTGATCAATAAATAACATTCCATTGATAAAAACATTTTAATGAACAGAAAATACAATCATGTGCCTCCTTTTACACTTTCTTTGTGAATATATTATTTTTCTGATCTGTAAGTAAAAGCTTGTTACTTTACTGTGCTCTACAACACAACAGTGTTAAGACTTTGCAGTAAGTTATTAAATACATTTTCTTTTGGTTTTGCTGCAGATCCATCAGGGCACAGTTCCTGTTTCGTACACAGTGACAACTGTGGCTCCACATGGGATACCACTTTGCACAGGCCAGCACATTCCAGCCTGCAGCACGCAGCAGGTTCCAGGGTGCTCAGTGGTTTTCAGTGGCCAGCACCTTCCAGTTTGCAGTGTGCCTCCTCCAGTAAGTGGGTCTCTAACTACACCAGCTTCAATCTGTTTTTCTAGTATGTCATATACAGTACTATATACAGCATCCAGTGAACACTTTTGATGATGGTATGATGTTGGTCTCTGCCAGCAGTGTGTAACTTTGCTTTTCCTGAGGTGCATTCTGTGACATGAATAAGCCTGTGTGGCACTGAAACACAACCCTTGATTGACCCATCTATTTCTTCAGGCTCCTCATTGAAGAGTAAGGGTAATTTGCATTTATCTTGCCCAGGCACCACTCATGCCCATGAGAGGCAATAATGTTTGCAGAATACTGCAGCATGGCTAGTCTGGAGCAGTCGTGAGAATCAGTTCCCCTTACCTGTCAAATTGTGAAAATCTGTTACATAAACTGGTGTGTATCCCTGAGGCAGCATGAAAGACAGCCTGTTTCTTCTGTTTGGAGGTGGTGTTAGTGGAACAAAGCAATCTCAGGAAAAGTACCCAGAGACTGGAACAATACCTACATAGTAAATTCAGCAAGGAAAAAAGCAACATGTCCTAAGAAACAACAGAGAAAAATCTGAAACTGTATTGGGGCTTAGGGAAAACCATCCAATGGATTCTAATAATCTTACCCCACGCTTTGAATAGGTATATTATCTGTGCAATTCATAACATGTTTTGTAATTCAACAATGCAGTTGGCCTTTCAATACTTATAAGAGTAAAGCTCTGGGTTTTGTTTTGAATGTACAACAGTTAATCAAGTGTGTTGAGAGAATAGATCCAGTACAAGTGAATATAAACAGTTAAGTTTCTGTAGCATCAGCAGGCAAGCTTTATGCTTTCTTCTGTTAAAGAATAAAATTGAAGAATAGTTTTAAGTTGAGAGGGGACTCTGGAAGTTGTCTGGTGGTCTCCTGCTGTAGTACCAACTTCCAACTATGGAGATTTCACAATGTCTCTAAGCTTCTGCTCCAGTGTTTGACTGTCTTTGATGAAGCATTTCCTCTCTATGTCTGCTTGAGTTTTCTCTGTTGTATATTGGTCCTTCTGCTCTTTCACTTTGCTTCTTGAGGACAACTTGGGTTCTTCCTGTCCACTCTCAGAAAGTAGTTAAACACAGGGAAAGGTTTTTGCTTAGTTTTCTCTTTTTAAAGAGGAATGAGTCTAGTTCTGCCACCTCTTTTACTCAGTTTTCTTCAAGTCACTGGTCATCGTGACTGTTCACCAACACCTGGTCATTGTGTTGTCATTGTCTCTGTTTGGCACTGGGACACCCAAAACTGGGCCCAAGACTTGAGATTGATGTCAGTTTCTGAATGGAGGGGCAGAATCACTTCACTGGTTTCACCAGCTGCCTTCTTAGCCATGCAGCCTGGCATGCTGCAGGTCTTTTTGACTGAATACCCTATGGGTATTGTGGACATGTCCACCACGGCTCCATTTTTTTTCCTGCAAATCTGACTGCAGCCAAGTAGTCTCAGAGTGTCCTGATCCATGGAGTAACTCTTTTCCAGTGCCAGACTTCACATTTGCCTTTGAACTTTACATAGTTCTGGTCAGCCAATTTCTCCAGCCTATGAAAATACATCTCAAGGTAGCACATGCCCTCCAATATGTCAACTTGCTCACCAGCTTCACCTGTGAACTTCCTGGTTTCCTTTTGTTCTTTTCACAATATTTGTCTTTCTCTGTGTATGTGTAACTATGGAGTAAACAAATGCCATTTATTAAATACCTTCATCAGTTTTAAAAGTTCTTTGAAGAACAAGGTGGCATCCCAGAGGGACATGGACAAGCTTGAGACATGGACCCACATGAAATTTCACATGGTTTAACAAGACCAAACACAATGTGCTGCATCTGGGTCATACCAGCACAGGCTGGGGCTGCACAGATGGAGCAGCCCTGTGAGAAGGAATTGGGGGTGCTGGTGGATGAGAGGCTGGACATGAACCAGCCATGGGCACTCCCAGCCCAGAAAGCCAAACGTGTCCTGGGCTGCATCCAAAGCAGCGTGGGCA
>JBBMKD010000115.1:28411833-28440218 GCA_037834095.1 Argya squamiceps
AGCCCTGTGAGAAGGACTTGGGGGTGCTGGTGGATGAGAGGCTGGACATGACCCAGCCATGGGCACTCCCAGCCCAGGAAGCCAAACGTGTCCTGGGCTGCATCCAAAGCAGTGTGGGCAGCAGGGGAGGGAGGGGATTCTGCCCTTCTGCTCTGCTCTGGTGAGGCCCCACCTGGAACCCTGCACCCAGCTCTGGGGACCCAACACAGGAAGGACATGGAACTGCTGGAGTGAGTCCAGAGAGGGACACCAGGATGATCAGAGGGATGGAGCACTTATATGATCCAAGGCTGAGAGAATTGGGTTTGTTCAGCCTGGAAACGAGAAAGCTTTGGGGTGTCCTAATTCCAATACTTGAAGGGAGCCTACAAGAAAGGTGGGCAGAGACTTCTTACAAGGGCATGTAGTGACAGAACAAGATGGGAAATGGCTTTAAACTGAAAAAGAGTAGGTTTAAATTAGATATTAGGAAAAACATTCTTTACTTTGAGGATGGTGAGGCACTGGAATAGGTTGCCTGGAAAACTTAAGAATGCCACATCCCTGAAAGGTCATGTTGGATGAAGCTCTGTGTGTCTAGTGAAAGATGTCCCTGCCCCCGTGGGGTTTGGAACAAAATGATCTTAAAGGTGCCTTCCAGCCCAGGTCATGCTATGATATGTCCAAACTGAAGAACTTTTAAAAAAGCTTGAATGAATAAACAGGTAATTTTCATTTATTTCTGCTTGGAAGTTAGTGTGCTTTAGTTAGCTCATTTGCTCTAACTTTAAAAAGTAACATGGGCATAGCACAAATCAAACATTTTCAAATATGTATAGGAGCTATGGTAGTCTTTACAGCATAGAGTCCTATTTCAATGTTTCCCAAAGAATCTCATGTTTTTATGAAGACTGTAAGATGTTCTACCTGCAAATTTATCTTCAGCTATTTCAGAGGACACTTTTCAATTCAGTAAAATACAATAAAAATGTATTATAACCATAGAAATACTTGTTTATGGTATTTGTTTTTTACAAAAATGAGATAGTAACTGAGGGAAAAGAATAGTCAGCATTTAAATTAAAAATAGTAGTTGGATCAAATTGATCTACTTGGTGCATTTGGAGGTTTATGTTTGGTCATGATCACAGCAGATTGAGATCGTAATTTTAGCTCCACTACTGAAATCTAATTTCAAATTATTTCCTTTTACAGTTTTATGCTTTTATAGTCGATAGGTAAATGTACAATTTGTGACATTACTAATAAGAAAAAAAAAAGATCAAAACTGGGTAATCTTTCTCTTCAAGATTTGGTAATGAATATCTTAATTAAATGCTCTTGTAATTGTTAAAAGTGTAAAAGAAATGCTTGACATTCTCAGAATGGATCAAAGGACAACAAAAAAGAGAATGCTGGTTCCTTGCTCCTCCATATATAAAGGTGGAGTGCCACAAAGCACATCCCTGTTCCCCTGCAATGCCTTCATCATTTTATTGATCAAACATTAGTGCCCAAAGTTGCTTTTGTGTTAGGAACTTAAAGGAGAAGAGAAAAAGAGCTGTTTCTTGTAGTACCTGTCACTAGGGAGCTGCTTTTAGAGCATGGGACTCACCCAAAAGTGCAAAATGTGCACTGTATGCAGACTGTATGAATTATTCATAGTATATGAGACAGCAGAGGTCTTCAGGCACAGTCTGACAGCTGAGTCCCTCACCTCCATCTAAAGCTTAAAGTGATTGCAAGACCATTGCTTTGGCATATTGTTTTGATGATAATATGTGGGAAAAATAAAATTAACTAGGATAACTGTATCTGCTCATCACTTAGAAGCCTGTCTAAGCCTGGAGTATTGAAAATCCTGAGGTGCTCAGACTGCTGAGCACCTAGCAGATGTCACACTATGCTACTTCCTAGAGCCTGTTCTGTAGTGATCACTGTTCCTTGGGTGTTTGAACGAGTTGTTATATTTATGTGTATTTTGGAGGCTTTTTCAACAAGGCTAAAGAGCTGTTCGGTTACAATTACATCTTCCCATTATAAATACATAGAATATGGAACATTGTGTAGGGAATGTTTGTGCTACAAAAACATACTGTTTTCATTTTATTTCAGATGCTTCAGGCGTGCTCAGTCCAGCACCTACCTGTACCATATGCAGCATTTCCACCCCTCATTTCTAGTGACCCATTCCTTTTGCATCCTCCTCATATCTCTACACACCACCCTCCTCACTTGCCTCCTCCAGGACAGTTTGTTCCTTTCCAAGCACAGCAGTCACGATCGGTAAGTAACGCTTCTTACCCCACTCTCAGTAGGCTGTTGGGCTGGATGGGCACGTAGGACTGATACCTGGTTGAGGAAACAAGGATTTTCTTCCCAACTGTAACCACTTGATATGAAGATGAAAAAATACTTCTGAAGTTCAGTGTTTCCCTTCAGATGTTGTCAGTATCTGCGCTGTTTCTCCATAGGCTTTTACTTCTCTCAGAAGAATGGGTATTTGCTTTACCATTGGGTATTTCTTTCCCAGGAAGCAGAATAGAATCCAGAGGTGGTTGTGTAAGCATAGTAGGCATCTCAGAGAAAAGCTTAGCAGAGAAAAAGCACAGAGTGTTGTTTCAATTATATGTTTCTTTTGTATTACTTCTTGATTAATTTTTGAATGACCAGTTCTTTTCCTAGGACATTTTCTTTACACATAAGTTACTGATGTTGTCACTTAAGCAGATTTGGCTTAGGGAAACAAACTATACAAACATGGGGAAATGTGACCCTGTTTTGGATTTAGGGGAAATCAGGTTTACAGTTCTGGCCTACTACTGTGTGGTTATCTGAGTACTAGTCCATTGTTTGCCCCACTGAGTAGAAGATGCATGTGTTTCAGTAACACAGAAATGGGATATAGCTTTATTGTTGCAAACACTGCTGAGACTCCTTTATGCCATGTCTCCAGTGTGGAAAGGATTATAATCACTTTATTACAGTAATGGGAGAACAGTTTCCATAATCCTAAAAAGGTGATAGAAGTCTTTATGAGACTTAACTTTAGAAAATATATGAACTCAGGTTTTAGCTTGAGTTGCTTACTTAAGTTTCTAACTAAGCCTGTCTGTCAGCTTTCACGTCTGCCAAAAAGCTTGCATCATAGTGGTTTAAGAATATCTTGTTTGTTCTGTGTAACAGGAAAACAGACTATTCCTTTAGTTCCACAAGGTGGCTTTCTTGGCTGAATTTCTTGAAATGCTGGAATTCAGTGTCAATAACAGAAAGGTGTATTTATGAAACAGTGAGAATTCCTGATTGTTTCTTGGGCACTTTCAGAGCTGACTGATGTAATAGATTTGACTGGCAACAAAACTAGTTTCAAAACCTCAGGACTGCTTGTTAGGACTGCTTGCATGGCCCTCCTAGGAAAGCATCTGCTTGCTTTCTGGATATCATTACCAGTTTCATCTGCTGGAACCACCGTGATTCCCCTCCATTTTTTAGTTTTTCTGGCACAATTTCAGTTCTTGTCTATGGTTACTTTTTTCTCTCACATATCGTACAGTGAGAGCAGCCTGGCAAGAAGGAGAGCAAATATTCATCCTGGAAAATGCAAGATACAGGAAATTACAGCCAATCCTATATTTGCTAGATCACATAAATTCCTGGTCTATAAGCATGGCTAGCTGGAAAAGGTGAATTTATATCAAATGTGTGGTGTTGTTTTTGCTTTTTTGGGTAGTGTTAATGACCTAGGAATTGTTCACAGAGTTACTATAAAACTGATCATGGGAATACAGAATATACACCTGGGACTGCAGTTCTTTACTGGGGAAAAAAATTTCATCTCTATTATTGCAACAAAGGCTATCTCTGGTTTTTTTGTAGCCACTTCAAAGGATAGAAAATGACGTAGAATTGCTTGGAGAACATCTTCCTGTAGGAGGTTTTACATACCCTCCCTCAGCTCATCCACCAACGTTGCCTCCCTCAGCTCCTCTTCAATTCTTAGCTCATGATCCATTACACCAGGAGGTGTCATTTGGGGTAGTAAGTATTGTTTTCTATGCTACATTCTCTGTCATACTGCATTAACATTCTTGATCTTTATTCTGTAGTACGTTTTGTTGAAAAGTCACATTTTTGCAATCATATTCCATTATTGAAATAGCTGCACACTGTGGTATTTTCTTTAAGCTTAGGGTTAATCAAGTTAAGGGTAATTTAATGACACCAGCAAATTATTTCCACTAAATGCTGCAGAGTGCAGCAACGTTTACTTAGAAAACTTTCCACGTTGTTACATAGTTCGGGACTTCCATTGCAAGAATTGGTTTAAAAAAACCTGTTGTTACTTTTAGTTAATTTTCATCATATGTTGAGTTTCCATAGCTCAGGAAAGCCAGAATGCTTTAAAAACAGTTGTTCTCTTTAAGCAGTTGTAGAGTGCTTCCATAATTTAGACCCCACCATATATTATAAAGATAGCCATGTTATAAAGCTTGATTTAAGTCAGCTTTCAGGGGATCAACAGGCAGTTTAACTGCAGCAGCACAAAATAAAATTTAAAGTGGTGCAGGATAAAGTCTGTGTTGAATTTTGTTGAATCATGTGCTTCTGTCGTGTGTCCAGTAGTGCTACTTCTAGGATCTTTGTCTTGTACTTCAATCTGCAATTACACTAGTCTTGAAATGGGTCAGGGCTTTGTTGTTGTTGTTGTTGTTGTTGTGATTGTTTTGTGTGGGTCACTTTTTTTTAAAAAAGGAAATACCCTCTCTCCTGCCTGTGTGATGCTGGGAGAAATAACTGCATCCCAGGTATAAGTGCTGAAATTTTTTATTGTTTGACATATGCATCAAGTTGGTGGTGGTTTTAGGGGCATATTGTTATTTAAATTTTAAATAAGAATTAAATTTTAGGCCCTGCAGCTGTGGAATATTCAGATGTCTTTTCTTTAATTATTCTCCTTGAAATCATAGAACCTAATCAAATACTTGCTGCAGTTTTTATAAAGGTTCAAGTAAATGTCCACCATTTCAAAAAGTGATCAACTTACTCCTAATCTAAAGGTGTACAGGTTTTCAATGAAATTTTCAGGCACTATGAGACACTCTGGAGTCCAGGACACTTGAAATGTTCCATAAACCATTTGTATTTTATTGCGTATTCTTGTTAGATGAATTAGTCTAGTCATACAGGTTTTGCTTGGAGTCAGACTTCCTTAATTTTTAAGTTTGATTGTTGTAGATAGGGAACATAATACCATTTTCTACAGATTGTGGCAGTTTTTCGCCCTGATGCTTCACCTCTGTGTTGTCTATTGCTAAGGAGTAGAATAGAGACATATTACAAATAACCATGTGGCCTTTTATAAATACAAAATCTTTATAAAGCTTTATTTGCATTAACATTAGAATGGAATAGCTGCATTTCTGATTATTTTTCATTCAGTGAACACAACAGTTTCTAATTATATTTTTGGATTGCAGAATTCACAAAGCAGTAAAAATTAATATTTGATATGTCTAGTTTGAGACTTCAACCAAAAGGAACCTGGTTCTTTTGCATTGTGCTTTATGTATGACTGGGCCTACCTAATTATAACGTTTCTATTGTAAAATTAGGGGATTTTAGGTTAGTCATTGGGGGTGTTGGGCTCTTGTGCTTTCAAATTTCAAACATGTAAGAAGAAAAATGTGTTAGTAAAGGCTTACAATGTTCTTTGTTTTCAAAAAAAGTCTTAAGGCCCTCAAATACAAATTTAATAGGGCTAGATGAATTTCAGTTGTAGAAAATACATTTTAGTAAAAGGTGACAAAATGTACCTTGATTTATCCATGGAGTGAATGCATTGAAACTTTGGGCTTGAGTGTCTCTCTGTGGTCCAGCTGCAGAAGTTGTACTGATTAAGTCTTCCGCATACACCTGAAAGGCTTCAAACCTTTAAGCCCAAATGTAATTATATATCACAGCTTAAAAGTGAGAGGTTTTTAAAAGAGATTTTTTTTAAAAATTCTGATTTTAAAAGAGTTTTCTAAGGGCTTACTCACCTGTTTATGCACAGGCCTGCATAATAGCACCTGAGTCTTTTATATTTGCAAGAGGGTCAGCAATTCATGTCCTGTTTCCCAGGTTGTTCTGACTGTAGACTAAACACGTAAGAACTTGTAAGGATTTCTGTTGTATATTACCACTTTTTCACATGAATTGGTATGACTGTATATTATAGATAGGAATAGAAATTTCAAATTGAGGCTGAGATTCTTTTGGATTTTAGCAGAGGCTGGATCGTTAAATAATGCTTTATTGAAAGTGGATTTCATTATTGAGGGTAGAGATTAAGAATAGAAAACATTGAATCATGGGCTCACAGACTGGATGAGGGAGGTCATCTGGTCAAGCAGGGCCACCTAAAACTGGATGTCCAGGACCGTGTCCAGCCAGCTTTTGAGTATCTCCAGGAAGGGAGACTCCACCATCTCCATAGGCAACCTGTGCCAGTGCTCAGTTACCCTCAGATTACAGAAGTGTTTTCTGATGTTCACATGGAGCCTCCTGTGTTTCAGTCTGTGCCCACTGTCTCTGGTCCTGCCGCTGGGCGCCACTGAAAAGAGCCTGGCTCTGTCTTCTTTGCACCCTCCCTTCCCTTCAGGTATTTTTATACATTGATGGGATCCTCCTGAGCCTTCTCTTCTCCGGGCTCAGCTGTCTCAGCCTTTTCACACATGTTGAGAT
Organism: Argya squamiceps; assembly: GCA_037834095.1. Lineage (NCBI taxonomy): Eukaryota > Metazoa > Chordata > Aves > Passeriformes > Leiothrichidae > Argya > Argya squamiceps. Next base: position 28,418,536 of record JBBMKD010000115.1, read on the forward strand.
GCTCCAGTCCCATCTTAGTGACCCTTTGTTGGACTCTCTCCAGTATGTCCATGTCTGTCTTGTACTGGGGAGCCCAGAACTGGACACAAGTTCCAATTCCGCAAGTTTCAGTTGAAGCTTATTTTCTTCTTTCTTGCAGCCTTACCCACCTTTTATGCCTCGAAGACTCACAGGGCGCAGCAGATACCGATCACAGCAGCCAATACCACCACACCCTTACCATCCCAGCCTATTACCTTATGTGCTGTAAGTGAAAAGTACATTTGCTTCCATGTAGGCTATTAAGAAGTCAGCAAGCATCTTGACACTTTTTATGGTTGGACTCTACCAGAACCAGGCATATTTCACCTGTCTCAGAGGAAAACTTCCATTTCTGTGTAAACTTTTCAGCCTATTTTGAATAACCTACACCACTGCGCAGGGAAAAATACAAGTGAACAGTTTTTGTCCAGTGTAGTTTTGTAGGTATTTTGAGGTACAGTAGCCTCTTGTTTCTGAACTCTTGGTAAAATCTTCAATGGATTTTAGAACATAGTTCTATGATAGTCTTACAGAGGCATAGTTACGCTGTAGGATCAAGTTGTAGGAGTCTTCACTTACAGAACAAATTAATTTGGTTTGGTTCTTAATTATAAAACACAGGAGTGGGAACTTCTGTGATGTGTTACTCTTTATTGGCTGAAGTACTACTCTGTCACAGCTGTCACATTTCTGTTCTGCCTCTGATTAGCTGTTTCTGGAAAAGATGTGGGAAAATTAGCATTTAGGAATTATCTGTAGTGTGTTATGGTAGTCTCTCTGGAAAAGAGTGTGGGTCTGTGACATGAGATATATTAGTCTCCTGTGTTCTGTATTGGAAGTAAGAATTAAATGTTTGGAAAACAAAGATTAAGTTTCTGGTGGCAAAGGTGACATTGACGAGGAAATAATCAAGCACTGACACCAGATCTGTAGATTTTCTTTGTGCAATGTCAGACATGGCATAAAAATGCCCCCAGAAATCTGATTCAGCAAAGTTGTTCAACTTCTCATCTTGCAAGCTGAGAGTAATGCCGTAGCTTCTTGCCTATTCACTGAGGACATGATGTGGCACAGTAATTCCTGGTTCTACAATATTAGTGCTTTGAATTTGTGATTTCCACCTCTATGGATGAAGTTTTGACCCATTGCACTACCTTGGGGGTAAAAAGGCTTACTGAATATACAACCAGAAAAACATCTCTCTGATCTCTCAGTTTGAAGGGATTCTGTTTTAACCAACATCACAGTACACGAGAAAGTGAATTTGTGCTTGTCTTCAAGATGGAAATTTGTCTGGTAGCAAATCCTGTTTATCTGTGTTTTAGGCTTGCAGAAGTTGCAAGACTTTTATGTTGGCAATCTAAATGAACTTAGCATTCCTCTTTGATTGTCTTTTATCCACTTAAAGAAACAAAACATATTTAAAACCAGAATGTCGATTTTTTGTCAGCTTTAGGTCTCCATAGTCTGTGATAATTAGATTAGCTTTTGTAATAAAGCTGAGCTTGGTTAAAAGTACCAAGTGAAACGTGTATGCGGTTAAAAGTCAGCACTCCCAATATCAGAAAGTAGCAGAAAAAGCTTTTTCATGTGACTCTTTCACTTCAAATGTCTGTTCTTGACTTCAAACATAACATTTTTGCCCGTTCTGAGAACATGTTGATTTGAGAGGCATCAGAAAGGTTATTTTACCTCTGCCAGATGTTTCTGTGCTTTCCTTCAGCAAGATGCTGAACCTTATCCTTGTTTGCTCTCGTGGTAGATCAATGCTCCCAGTGCCACCGGCAGTTGGACCAGCTTTCAGCTTTGAGTTGGATGTGGAAGATGGAGAGGTAGAAAACTATGAGGTTGGTGTGTGAACTACAACTACCTTTAAAGAACAGATATTAGCTCAAGCAATAGATAAATTTTATTATATTTTGCTTTTAATCCTGGTTTTGCCTTTCAAATAAATGTAGTGACTGTGAAGACAGAATCCAAAAATGGTCCTTTCAGGTTTTTTTTGCAATACTGGGTATTAGAAGTGTTTAGATTTCTTTCTTTTCTATTGCTCTTTCCCAGAATTCACCTTTCCAGGCTAGTAATCATTAAGTTGTTCAACTTCTATATTCTCCACACTACTCTTCTCCTTTCAAAATGTAATTGATTTTAAATACCAAACAGAAATGAAGCACTTTCAAAAGAAAAGGGTAAGTTACTGGTTTTATGAGTGTAACTTTCAGAGTAGTTTTTATATCATAGGATTGATTAATCTGAATGTAATGTTTATAAAATTGCCTTACTGCCTTTTCTTCTTGTCCTCTGGAGGGAATGGTAATTCACATCTAGAGATGCAGAACCCTCTTAAATATCCTAGATAATTATGGGGCTCTTCCAGCTGTTGTTTCTTTGCTGGTTCTGAAGCTTATGGATTTCATTTGATTTCTCTTGAGCTAGTCATCATTAACCCTGACTTCTGCATCTCTTTTCCTGTGCTCCTGTTAAGATCTCTGAGTAGTTGCATGTCTTCAGTACGACTCATTTAACAATGAACGCTTCTGCAATAACTCCTGTGGTGGTTCAGAAGAAGCAATGTCTTGAGAATTTGGGCCCTAGGTTCATGAGTGTAAGAAATCAATACCATTTGCAACTTTCATAGGATCTTTTCTGTGCATTGATTATCTGTCACACTGATATTGTTTCCTAGGCCCCTTGTGAAGGAGTGTGAGTTAAATACATGATAGATTGTAAATGATACACATGAAAGGATTTTAGTTGCAATTACTGGCTTACAGAAAATTAACATAAAAATTTGCAGCCAAAAAAGTGCCTAAAGTTTGATGATGTGTATGTGTTTTCCAGATTGAGGATAAAAATCTCCATATTTTAATTCAACCAGCCCAAGACATGGAGTGGGAATCATAAACTGTCCAATTAAATTTATAGTTTCTCTCACAAGACCAAATTCACATATTCTTACAAAGGAAATTAGTTCACTTTTTTTTCTGGTTACCAGCACTGTTAATTTCATAGCAGGGTGAGGCAGTCCCTCAGAAGCTACTTACTGCAGTCACAGGATTAATTGAAAATTGGGTCCTTGGGAAGTGGGTTTTGAAATCCCAGAGATAATACCTTACATAATTACAAAGGTGGTTAAGTTATGAAAGACTTTCCAAGGAGCTTGTATTGTATGGGAGAAGTAAAGTTCTAAGCATTTCTTGATAGAAGGGTGTAGCTGGGGTAGTGAGATGATGGTAGTCCCCAGCACTAATGGAACCAGAGTCTGTTTGATCAGTGAAATTTTAAATGTCTAGTTTCCATGTTTTGCAGGCACTGCTGAATTTGGCAGAACGTCTGGGAGAAGCCAAACCACGGGGATTAACAAAAGCAGACATTGAGCAGCTTCCATCCTACAGGTTCAATCCAAACAATCACCAGTCAGAGCAGACATTGTAAGTATACTGGTCTCTTTCAAAGATCCATCATTTAGGAGGCTTGGTTTTCATTTCTTTAACTGGCAGTCACAGCTGCGTCAGAAGAGCAAAAATACTTGCTTTGTGATGTGAAAATACAATAAATAAAAAAAATCAGCAAAACACCCATAAAACCCCACAGAGTCAATTCTCAGTTTCATGGTCAGATGTAGCCACTGAAAGAGTAAAATACTGTGTTGCAGTCATACATGTAAAGTTTTGTATGGAATTGCATATTTGTTGTTCTATCATAGCAGATACATTTGAACTTCATTGTCTTTTTTAGATGTGTGGTGTGCATGTGTGATTTTGAGTCAAGGCAGCTACTTAGAGTCTTACCTTGTAACCACGAGTTCCACGCCAAGTGTGTTGATAAATGGCTGAAGGTAAGAAAAAGTAATCCTGTCTTAGATGAAATTGATTGTGTATTTTTGTAGGAGAGGGTGGGGATATTTTGCTGTTCCACTTCATTTCACCTTGTTTCCTGTTTCTGATTCTTAGAAATGCCAACAGAATGGAAGCACTGCCTAGATATTATATTATTCTAATAATTGATGAAGATTGTTTCTTCATAATATTTGGCACAAGGGAAAATAAATATGAATACAATTGTTCTCATTGACAGCTCGTACTGTTTTTTCTATTTGCTTAAAACAATAACTGTGCATTTGAGTAATACACTACAATAAAGAAGACTCAAACAAGAGTAAATATTGGAGATATGATACAGAGTTTGATGATGATGGTGACTTCAACTGTTTTACATAGCTTGCCTAGCAAGAATGTATCAAAGTGGTGTTCTTCAGTGTTTCCCTCCTCTTCTCGAGCAGCATCCATTCTACATGTGTCTATCTTTCATAGCATGAAACTCTAAATCAGTTGTGGTGTGGACAGTCATGGTATCCAGAGAGTATCCTCTCCACTTTATGGGGGAAAAGAAAAAAAAAAGTCATTTGACATAGCCTCTGAGATAGTGGATGCTATAGCTTTATTATGTGGGCTTTTTTAAAAACAGCTCTTTCCAGGCTATTAATGCAAAAAAAAATATACCTCTGATTCATAGAACCCCTGATCTGCAGATTTCTGGAAGTTAGAGGAACATGTCAGAAAAGTATCATGCATGCTTGTCTTTTTCTTAATGCTCTTTTCTTATCTGACCTGGCACTCAGGAGTCAGACAAGCATGTTGAGTTAATCTTTTTTCAGACTCTGTGTGTTACTTTTAAAGTTAAGAGTTAGTTCTTTCAATTGCTAATTGTTAGTCCTTTCTATTGCTGGCAATAGAATTTGGAACAGCCAAGTGAAAAAAGTAGATTTATTTTTGTCTGTTTTCGTAATCATAGTGTGTTATTCTAGTGGTGAAATAGTTTTGCTATGTTCGTGTCCTGTCTTAGAAACTGCATTTTCTAGCAGATCTTGATATTACTATTTTCTAAAGGTTGTCTTTAGAGTGAGGTCCAAGATACGCGATCAAAATGTAGAGGGGTGCAGTTAAACTTAGTAAAACTTGCATTGACATTGTTATTCCAGAGCTGAGTGCAAAATAGGATAGACAAGGTTAAACCATCCTGGTGTAGGATCACTAAGACAATACCTTTATACCAAGTGGGTTCAGTTACAGTGGTACAAAGATGCTGTATAAAAATAAAGACTGTTTTGCTTTGGAAGCTGTAACGAATTGCCTTAACACCAGTCTATTTTAGTTACAGCCTCTGTCTAAATTTGGTTACAGTTAAGAAGCTAACATCTGGAAGTGATGATAACTGGAAAATATTTTGTGCTTTAGTTTTACTTCTGTCCATTCCTTTATTAATTTGAGAGCTTTTTAAATGTATCTTGACTGTATAATTATGTCCACATCCACCCAATTCACATCATCCAGCCAACATCATGTTCGTAAATTCCACAAGGAAAAGTTAAAATTGTAGCTTTCAGTACTTGTAATGTTATTCCACAAATACAAAGAAAAAATAATTATTGTAGACAAAGAAAAATAATTATTGGTTAGTCGCTATTTTTTATTGATCTAATCTCATTTATTTGAAGAATGTATTTGTTATCTAGGACTATTGCTAGAACTATGGAGTCAAATTGATTATTTTTTAAGTTCCATTATGTCACTTCAGTGAAAGATAAAAGTAAAAGTTTAGTGATTTAATCTGAGTACCTAAAAAATATTCTTCTTGTGTTGCCTGTTGGTGATGATGGAGAAGTAAAAAAACTATCTCAAAAAGTTTTGTGGTTTGTATGCATGGAATATTTGACAGTACTATATTTTTAGGTAGTGAGCAAGTAAGAAGAAGTGTTCTGTAACAGTGCATTAAGTTGCCCCCTTCAGCTGAAGTATTTCCCTATTTAAGCAAACTTAGACTTAACGAGAGAAGATGTGATGCAGTGGAGGCAACAACAGAATTAAAAAGAGAGAGGTTATCCTTTTACTTTTTGTAGTATTCCCAATTCTCATGTTTCACAATATATGGCTCCTTCTTGCCCTATATCCTCTAGTCAAGTATGAACACATGAGAAATGTGTTCTTCTATAAAATTAATGTCATCATTCCAAAGGAGAGCTTGACACTATGACCTGTCTTCACCCTGAGAGTTTAGAACAATCTTAAAAGGACAACTTGCCTTTATATTTAATGTACTAGGAAATGCTAGGTAGGAAATGCTGTATTATAAGAAATGACGAAGTGTAACTATACTTCAGCTTACTTTTGATGTGTTGGGAAAGATGGGACAGGAAAAGCTTACAGATACGATTGCTTAGCAAGAGATACTGAGAATATAATAAAATACATGTTCTCTCAAAAGTCTCTCAGGTTTGCAGAGTTCCCTCTCGGTGCCGTCCACGGGTGCTCCTACAGATGGACTAACACCACAGTAGTGCAGAGGTTTTTAGAGGATTCTACTAGCCCTATGGTTTTGTTATTCTAAATGCAGTTCACTTTAACCATAAGTTTCTATAAAATATTTTAAAAAATCAATTCATTGTGCAGCATTCTGTAGTTACAGCACAAAATTAAGTCTGCTGGGAAGAGTGGCAAGTTAGAAGGTCAATATTACAATATTATTGTAATTGTTCCCCTCACTTCTCTTTTGGCGTCAAAGAGTCATGTTAAATGCCAAGAGGAGGAAATTAATTTCATGAAAGACACAAGAATGCAACTAAATTTAAAGCAGATGTTCATGTAGGATCTTGAAAAGTTATTTTAAAAGCAGTAGTGTCCATGAGTATTCATTTTATCCTGGCACAGTATTTCTGCAGTTCCTATCAGGAAATTCTCCTACTGAATGCTGTTCTGTGGTGCAAGTGGTTGTTACTTCAGTACCAATCTAAGCTAATGGTGCTTGATTCATTAATCCACTGAATGTTTAAGAACATGCCTTTTTATTTTAAACATTTTATTAGCCAGGTTATATTTAGAATCAGGCACATGAAATGACTCAGTAAGGACATTTTGAAGTTTATTTTGAAACTACTAGTGAAAAAGAAATAAAATTTTAATTGATTCTCCAATTCATGATTTACAAAAATTAAAAGCAATTAAAATTACAGACAGTGCTAACAGTTGACAGCAGGAAAATTGACAGGAAAAATATACTGTCACTTCAGCTTCCATTACTGAGTAATGTTTTTCAGTAATAAATAATGTATTATATTCATTGGATTAGGTATTGTTTGGATTTAAAATACCTGACAAATAATTCTGAATTCTGGCCTGCAGAGTCATATTTCTTGATGCTCTTCACTTGTATGTTCATTGAAAAATCTGGTTGCTTTAGAAGCCCTGGAGTACAATGTTTGGTCCTGCAGTTTTGGTAACTATGAAATAGAGAATTTGGGACAGGGAAGAGCTCTCTTCACTCTTCCCTTTGCAAGGGAAGTATTGAGTCATAGATGTTACATATTTTTCTGGGGCTTTTCCTCATCATTTGCTAAAAAGAAATCAGCCATTATTCGGAAAGGAGAAAGAGAAGGCAGAAATATTTTCCCAGTAGCTTAAGGAATATTACTTCTTACCTGTTTTACTTTTTAAGGAAACTAGAAAAGTAAATTAATCACAGGACATATTTTCAGTGTGTGCTTTACTAAAGAGCTAATAATCTAGGTCTGCTGGTGTGTGTTACTTGAATACATGTTTGGTTGGGTCATCTTTATTTTTTTTTATTCCCCTTCCCCTTTACTAGAAATCCTTTCCTTTTTCCCCAGTTTGGTTTCAGCTTTGATCAAGTCTGTATGATGTTCTTCTGTGACAATAACTGAATAAACAAAGTATGATGTCATTCCTGATCAGTACAGTTTGTGACAAAACGACATCCTCACACAAAATGTTTATTTGCAGCCCAAGGTGTCTCAGTTTGTTTTGGTGGGTTTCTCTGCAGCATACAGTACAGGTTGTTAGTTGCATCCATCTGACTGCAATGTACTATCATTGTGAATCTGCATTAATGAAACCACCATCAGTTAGCTAAAGCCTTTATTTGTTGTCGCATTTTATCTTTAAAGATAAAGGGCAAAATTATGTTCTTGTAAATGTAATTTTGAATTGGCAAACTCACCACACCATTCAAGCAAAAGAAAACAAATTAAGAAAAAGCATAAGCACATTCTGTCTTCTCTTGAATTGCTCTTCAGCAGTCACAGATGCCAATGTCACTGACACATTACTTTAACAATGTATTTGTCAGTCTGGTTAACCCTTTTTTGTTTTTCTGGTTTTACAGGCAAATCGTACATGCCCGATTTGTAGAGCTGATGCTTCAGAAGTGCATCGTGATTCAGAATGACCAATCTAAGAGCACAAGTCTGGTTTGGGTGTTTCTGGTCACATGTATATATGAACTCTCTATTGAACTTACCTACCCATGTGGCTTCCAGCCTACCCTTTACACAAAAGGGTCAATGGACCTTACTTTGCACTGTGTGACTTAATCAATTATAAAGCTTATAACTAGTCTTCACAGTTACGGGATTGTTATACTAACAAGTGTGATTGGAACTCCAAAGATTTTTTTTTTTTAGCTTAATTTTGTGTGTGCACTAACATTCCCTGGGTTTTGTGTGATCATTCCGAGTATTGCTGCGAGATTACTGTGGATGTGATCTTTTAGCATGTGCTTTTATATAAAAGAAAAAGAAAAAAAAAAGTGGTAGCTCCAAACAATATAGCAATCTACCTTATATAGAGCCTTCAGATACTGTGAGTGGGGATGAGTGTGTGAGTGTGTGTTTGCCTGTGAGAGGGTGAGTGAAGTGTGCTTGTGACTGGGTGTGCGTGCGTGTTTGAGAACCTATATACCAGCATGTACTGAGGATGTATGTGTGTAGTAATAATTATGCTGCAATGTATAATCTTGTGTGTTATTTAAACAGTACTAGTACTGTACACTGGTTCCTTTCCTTGTGTTTGCAGTTGCACACTGAATGCGATGGGTGCAGCAATTACAGACGTTTAGTATTTTGTCCCCAGCGTACTTACAGGTGTAAAGACCTTTCTACCTACTACTATTCAAACAACTGTTAGGCTTCCCCTTCACTGGAAGCTTTAAGTGTGTACCACTAAAGAATGCATTGATTGTTCATATATGAGTAACCTTGGGGGTTTTATCATATGTTACAAAGTCTGGATTTTTTAATGGCTGATTTACAAGTTATTTTATCAATGTAGAGTCGCAATATCACATTTAGCAATATTAATGTTTTCAATTGCTAATATGAATTTCAATGTTTTTCTGGTTTCCTTTTAAATTTTTCTAGCTGGGTTTACCATTTATGTGTTTCTTCCATGAAAGGAAGCAGAAAGTACACTGAGGGTGTCCTGGTCTTGTGGAACAGCTCTTAACTTTTGCCCATGGTCCTTGCTAAGGACATCATCTTTTAGCTTATAAACATTGGCTTTAATCACATACATTCTTTGTCATCTACAAGGAAGTTGGTATGTAACTAAAATAACTTGTAAAGGGTTACAATTTTATTCCTGCAACTTCAGTAATAAAATAATTTTTTTAGCATTTTCTCAGAGAAGTAGAATTTCGTATTTCTTTCACTCTATCACAAGAGGAGGTAGGTTTTGGTCATTACCTGCCAAATTCAGTTGCCCTGATGCTGCTTCTTTCCCTTCCTTATTTCATGATGAGTGTAATAGGAAGAAGGAACTCCCTAGGTTTTTGCAATCAAGTTTCCAGAGTGCTCCACTAGAGGAGAAATTTGGAATACTTTCCAGAACAGTGCTGTGAAATAGAAGGGGATAACATCTATTCAAGTGCTCTGAATAAATTTTGTTTGGGCCGTTGAAAAAAATTAACTTTCTTTGTAACATTCACACTGTTAACACCTCTGCTGTGTTCTAGCAAAATCTTTAGGTTTGCATATACCGCAGTTACTAAAAGGATGCACTTTTTGCAATGAATGCAGTGTCATTACTTTGGTTACTTCTCATAAATCCAGTGTCATTACTTTGGTTGCAGCAGCTCAAGTGGCATAATTACCAGTATTGCTACAACTTGCTGCCAGTCTCAGCTTTAAGTTTATAATTTCTGATGCTTTTTGTATGCTGCTATGTGCTAGTATCAGTTAAAATTTCAAACAGTGTTAGGTGTTCTCCATGCTGGTTTTTCTCTTTGAAGGTTTTACAGACCAGTCACAGCTCTTGGTGCAGCTAAATAAAAGCACAATTTTGCCCTGTTTCAGATGTTTTTCCCTCTGTTTAGTTATGCAAGTAGTTTTCAAAAACAGTGAAGTTTCCATACCTGTCCATACTTAGGAACACTAAATAAATAAAAATGCTGTTATTTCCACTTCAAAATATTAGAATTTCGTTTTCCTCTCTTCCAGTGGAGTTAAAGAACAGGCTTTTCACAATAGCACCTAGCAGGTTAAATTACATGTAATAAAATTTATTTTTTTAACAAATAAAATCATGTTTAAAAAGCATATACCACGTATGTCTTACAAAACTTAGCCTCTTTTATATAACTGCAAAAGAAAAAAAATCCATGTACAGATTTAAACATAACTAACATTTCTGTGTTTAGTATTCAGTTCAAAGCATGGAAAGAGGGCACTTTTTCTAAACTTGATACAAGTGAACAAGACTATATTTCTGAAGCCAAGGGAAAGTAGTTCTCTTTCTGGAACTGGAGAAATGTCCCTTTTCCCCCACTAAAAGTCAGTGAGACAATGGGAGATCTAGGAGATGGAGGGTATAAGTTAGTAAAGTCCTGCAATTAATTGTTGCACTCTTATGGCTCATCTCTTCTGGAATGGTTCTTTGGTTTGCATGGATGAATGTGGACTTGTTTCCCGTGGTTAGTGTGTACAAAGAGCACACATATGCTTATGTTTTGAATCAGCTCAGACAGACTACAACCACATCTTTTGTGGTGGCTGTCAAGGGCAGGGGATTTATGTTCAGCTCTTAACTGCCATGTATTATGCACAGCTGCCGTGGTGCCTGACAGCACCTGAATTCAGCAACACTTCTTTTATGTTCATCACCTTTCTGCCATCCAATGACTCTTTTCTTCTCCAAAAAGACAAAAAATATCCAACCTCCAATATGTTTGCTTTATCATATTGGCACTGCTGTGGTTTTTTTGCATAAACTGTCAATTTAATTTGACATTTTGGTGGATATCAAGGCCTACAGATAATTCCAGTGTCTCATTTTTTGGCTTTCTTTAGAAAAAGAAGTAATGCCATGTGTTGTACATCACTTTGTACAGGCTCTTGAATGTGACTTCACAGCTGTTAATACAATGCATAGTACTTGGGATGAGACTTATCAACTGTTTTAATTTTAATCTAGAAAGCAGTTTCAACTGAGTTATCTTTGGGCCTTTGTAAAAGCTGTGGTTTTTTCCTTTGGTACATTGTTACCTCATTTTGCTACTTGTGTTTCAGACTTGCTAATTATTATGAAAGCTTATGGTTTTTGTTGGAATCATGTTTTGTCAAGTGTTTTCTTTAAATCATATGCTATTGTATCATTTAACATGTAGTTTTAAATGTATTATAAATATCTGTAACCAAATCATTTGAAGGCTTGATAAATTTTTAACAAAATTTGTACATTTTTTATGAGAGTTACTAGTAATGCTTTACTAGGTAGTGCAATGAATTTTTATTTTTAATCCCTGTGCCCAATTTTGGAGTTGAGAGAGTTGTTCGGTAATAAATGTATGATGTACACTTACACAATTTTGTCCTGTTCTTTCTCTAAGGAGTGTGTTGTTTTCTTACTGGGCGTATTTTGGTGCATGATCACGCAAATTGAAATATTACTGGCAACAGCCGCTTGTGTTGTGGAGGGTGTTTTGCCACCTGAACTGTAGCACACACCTTTTTCTGTATTCGTATGTTGAGAGAGCCTAAGAAACTGGTATGAAATGCTGGACCATATTTTTCAGAGTGTGAGACTTCAACGTACTCAAAGCCTTGCCTGAAAGGTCAGTGTTCTAAAGATCTTATTTACTTGGCCAGAAGAAAATTTTCAGGGATGAAGGTGCTTCTTAGGCATACTGTTGGCACTTGTGTATCAGCTGAACGTGTGTTACACTTTTGCAGTGCCCTAACAGTAGTAAGTGATGCATCCTGAATTATAATGATTTTCATTAGCCAGGGTTGCACAAGAAACTGGTAGTGAAACAAACAAAAAAGAAAGAAAAAAAAAGAGTTGTGTGATTTTGGTTTTAAGATAATGTAAACTAAGTTGACAGATGTAGTTATTTAAGAGATTTTCATTTACGTAGAACATTTAATAGTTGACTCAATAGCAGGTGTTCTTGGTACTCAGACACATTTGAAGATCCATTCATGCTTTTGAAAATCCTTATGCAGGTTCCCACACATATCTTTTGGATTTGGGAGATGTTGGAAGAGAGAAAAGGTATCAGTCTGTGAGCTCAGATACTTGCAAAGCCACGTTTTTTTGCACGCATTATATTGCAGAGCAGCTTCCAGCATCATCAGTAGTTTGGCCATGACCAGTCCTAGCCTGAAAAGCAGAATTTCCCTCCTCCTCTTTTCTGATCTACTCTCTGCTCTTCGCCTTTTTGTCACAGCATCTCTTCCTCAGCCCGTGCAGTGTCTGTCTTTGCTCACAAGCCTGTGTTATCACTGCTAGTGAGTCTCCTGGCGTTCTCGGTAATGAACTGACAATTTCTGATTCTAACTTCTAGTAAATTATATCACTGTCACCAGCTACTGCGTCCTGTGTACTTTTTTGTGATTCTGTTTTCCTGTCTTGCTTTCAACTACTGCCTACAACTCTAGTTTCTCTATCTTGTGTGTCTGCTTTAACCCTCCTTGTCCCACAGCTCACACTGTGGTGCACATGACCGTCTAACTTTCAGATGTGGTATTTTCTTGGAACTGATTTGTGATTTGCATGCCAGCAGTGCTTATCAACTGATTCAGGAATGACAGTATGCTTAAGAACAGATGGAGTTCCTCATTTCTTATTTAGTCTTACATGTGCAATCGACAGACTTGTCTTCTCAGGAGCAGTGGCATTGCTGCAGCTTTTGTCCAATTCCGGCCTTTGCTAACCTTGGTAGGTGTAGATGGTTTTATTTAACAGCATGAGGATCTTCCCTTACTGATGACTCTTTGAGGAACTAGAGAACACTTCCAAATCAACTGCCCTTGTCCTTATGGGAGACTACAACTTGCAGAAATCAGCTGGGAGCCATCACACAGCTGGTACAACCCAGGTCGTAGCTTTCTTAAAAACCTTGCTGACAAGTTTACAGAAGCGAAGGGAGCCAGCTGGGAAAGATTCCCCCGTTGACCTACTGCCTGTCAACAGGGAGGATCTGGTGAGTGGAGATCGGTGTCTGTTTTGGCCACAGTGACCACTAAGTGGTTGAGTTAAAAATCTTTGTTGATGGGAGGGAAAATCCCAGCAAAACCTCAGCTCTGGACGTGAGGAGAGCAGACTGCTCAGGGAACTACTCAGTAAAATTCTCCATGTAAATGTTGGGGCAGATGCTGGGGTCCATCAGTGCTAGTCGCTTTTTAAACATCACCTCCTAGGAGCACATGAAGAGGCAATTCCTAAATGTCGGAAGTCAGGCAGCTGAGGCAGGAGGTCAGGTTGGCTGAGCAGGACTCTTCTCTTGAAAATAAGGCAAAAAGTAAGGTAAATGACCAGTCAGGTGACACAGGGTCAGGTGACATGGGGAGAATGCAGAGATGCTGCTTCCCACTGCAGTGAGAAAATACATGCAGCCAAAGCTCAACTGAAGTGGAAGCTGGTCAGAAACAGGGACAAAAAACCCAGTCTTTTCAAATACATTAATTGGCAAAAGGCAGTGTAGAAATAAGATCAGCCCATTATGAGATGAGGATGGTCACCTCACAAACGGGACAAGGCAGAGGTGTTCACTGCATTCTTTACCTCTGTCGTGAGCATGGATAATGAGCGAAGGGGGTCTCAGTGCCCTGAGCTGGAGAACCATGACTATGAAAAAGAACAATTTCCTGTTGACCCTAAACTTGTGCAGGATCTTCTGCTCTTGCTAGATCCCTGCAAATCTATGGGGCCTGGTGGGATTCATCCAGGAATCCCTAAAGATCTGGCTGATGTCATCACACAGCCTCTCTCTGTGGTTTTTGAGCAGTCTTGGGAATCTGGAGAGGTTCCAGCTGACCAGAAGCTGGTGAATGCTACCCCAATTTTCAAGAAGGAAAAGAAGGAAAATGCTGAAAACTACATTGAAGTTTCACTTCACTGCCCAGTAAAATTGTGGAAAAGATTATTCTGGTAGTACTAAAAAATGCCCGGAGAACAATCACCAGTATCAGTCACAGCCAGCATGGGTTCATGAGGGGAAAGTCCTGCTGGTCTGACCTGATTTCTTCTACAGCAACATAACCCACCTAGCTGACCAAGGGAAGTCAGGTGATGTAATCTTCTTTGGTAAAAATTTTCATACTGTCTCTGTTAGTATCTTTCTGGACAAAGCATCCAGCACACACCTGCATAAACACATCATGTGATGGGTGAGCACCTGTCTCGGGTTGGGCACAAAGGGTTACAGTGAATGCGGTGACATCAGACTGGAGACCTGTCACTGGTGGGGTTCCACAGGGCCCCATCCTCAGCCCTGTGCTCTTCAACATTTTATAAATGACCTGGACACAGGACTGGAAAGGATACTGAGTAAGTTTGCCAACAACATTAAATTGGGAAAAGCTGTCCACTTCCTCAGAGGCCTTGCAGAGAGACCTGGACAAATGGAAGGCCTAGACAGGCATCAGTTGTGTGAAGTTCAATAAGAGAAAGTGCCAGATCCTGTGCCTAGGCCATGGCAAGCCTGTGTGTGTTTATAGATGGGAATGAGAGGCTGGAGAGCAGCTCCATGGAATGGGAGGCTGGGGGTCATGGTCTGTGGTAAGTTGAGTCAGCAGTGCAGCAGGAGTGGCAACAAGGAGGGCCACCCGTGTCCTGCGGTGCATCAGGCACAGCATCACTGCCAGGCAAGGGAGGGGATTGTCCTGCTCTGCTCTGCACTGGGGCAGCCTCAGCTCAAATGCTGGGGGCAGTTTTGGGTGTCACAATATAAAAAGACACTAAGCTTTTGGAGAATGGTCAAAGGATGGCAATGAAACTGGTGAAGAGTCTGAAGGCAAAGCCGTATGAGGAGCAGCTGGATGTCACTTGTTCTGTTCAGCCTGCAGGAGACTGAGGGGAGACCTCATTGCAGTTTTCAGCATCCTCACAAGTGAAGGGGAAGGCACTGATCTCTTGACTCTTGTGACCAGTGACAGACAGGACTTGAGGAAAAGGCATGAAACTGAGTCAGGGGAGGTTTAGATTGGATTATCAGAAAATATTTAGGTTGGATTATCACTTCTTCACCCAGAAGGTGTTTGGGCACTGGAACAGGCTCCCTAGGGAAGTGGTTACAGTACAAAGCCTGATACTCCTGAGCACATGGTGTGATTCTTAGGGATGGTGCTGTGCAGGACCAGGAGTTAGACAGAATGATCCTGATGGGTCCATTTCAGCTCAGCATATTCTGTGAGTCTATGAATTATTGCATTCACAAAGCTCTGTGCTTTTTTAAACATGCAAGTAGAACATGAGCCATCAGATCTGAAATGCATATTCTGCCTAGCACAGTCTCACTTGCTGGCTTTTGCAGTGGATTGCACTGTACCACTTAACACATCACTGTGTCTCAAAGTGCAGTTTCCAGTTGTGAAAGAACTCGGGTACCATCAGACTTCTAGTACCTAGAACAAAATTTAGCAAATCTTCATTTTCAAATGGATATCTTGGAGAGGCTCATCCTGGCACCACCAGAAGAGTCTAAAGTTAACAGTTGTGCAGATGCCCAAGCCAGCACAGTCCTCCATGATTAAAAAATGTCCTGGGAGACACCCCACCAAGTTCCTCTATCTCACTGTTTCTTCCCGTAGATTTGTGTGTGCAAGAGAATAATTTTCACCAAACCATGTTTGTTCGGGTTTGAAAAATGTCTCGTTTGTTCGGTTTTGGTTTTTGTTTTTTTATTTTGTTTTTTGGGGGTTTTTTTGGTGGTTGTTTTTTTTTGGGGGGGCGTTGTTGGTTTTTTTATGCTGTTGGGGTTTTTTTGAGAGGCAGTTAAGGGAAGATTATGGAGAGAGAAGTTAAGAAGCAATTCACAGCTCATTTGAGTACTAGGAGCTTGGGCCATCACATAGACTTATTGACTTATTTAAAAACTGAAGATACATCTGTGAGGTCAACAAGAGAAATGAGAAGGAACTGTACTCAAAACAAGGAATGGAAATATTTTTTTTCATGTGCAACAGACTACTACTGAAATTAGGTACATAGACCATAATGTTTATATGTCTACTGTCTTCAAAAGTATCCTTAGCAAGTATCTGTTGTTGTTTTGCATAGTAATTAGAAAGTATTTCTGTAAAAATTCATAAAACAGTCATACTAATTGAAAGAAGTAATTCTGCATACTGGTGCTGCTAAAACACATGTTTTTGCAATATCTGAAATATTGGTTGTCTTACAGGTTACTCTCGCTCTGCAATTTGCTGACCTGCTGTTAATCATAGACCATATCACTTCTGTGTACAGAGATCATTACTACTGTATTGCAACATACACTTCCTTTCTACTGAAATTGAGTCCAAAATGCAGAGCCAGGAGCACTTTGGGCCTGTGTGATTTCATTTTGCTTGGCCTTATGGCATTTTGCTATGACTTTTCCTTCTGAAAGCAAGGCCAAATTAAAAAAAATAGCCATTGCAAACTGCCTCTGTATACCATTGCACCTTGGGCCAGCATGAACAGATTTAAGGAAATAGAGCAGGGAAAGGAGATTGCAGAGCATGAAAAGAAGTGATTGCACTTAATGTTTAAGACTTCAGCATGAAGAATGATCTGTTAGCCACAAAAGGAGTAAATGCAGTTGAATACTACAAATGACACAGCATCAAAAAATAAGGATGTCAGTTTTGGTCTTGGATGATTGCTCACTCATATACTACAATTAAATCTGTCACCAGACCATCTGTCTGGGGTGTCTCATTCAACAAATGAATGTGCTTCTACAATGCACAGTCATTAACTGTACACAAAAGGATAGGAAACCATACAACTTCTGTAGGGTTTGACCTTTACTGATGACTATCAATACCAGATGCTTAGGAAGTCACAGGGAACACAATCACAGTAATGAATTTGTATAGTCATACATTCTGTGTATGTGTATCCTCATTTTTGTGCTATGTCCTCAACAAGTCAAGTTTCATCAATTTACTAATAGAAAAAGAATGAAGCAGATAAGGAATTGTGTGACTTCAGTTTACCACAGGGGAGGGGCTAGGGATGAGAGCCCGAAGCACAAGCCTTCAAAGTAACAAAAGGTTATGTGGAATGGTTAGCTGCTAAATTCATCCTGAGGTAGCAGATAGAAGTGCTGTTTTGAAAGAATTCCATACCTGAAGTGAAAGGTACAATCTATATGAATCCATTAAGAAATGAAACTATGATCTGCTTTGGTAAATCTTTCTCAGGGTGTGAGAAATTCAGAGAACAGGTATGATTTGCTGAATTAAGGAGACTATTTGCTGATTAAGGAGATTAATCCTTGGGAAATCACTTACACCAACTACCCCTGGGCTCTGGTCTTCCTGGGGATTGTCTTAGGGAGCCCATAATTTCGCTTGTGATAGATTTTGCAAGATCTGATGCCAGGGGGAATCTCAGCATCAAGTGTCTTACAGACCACAGCATCCCTGAGCTTCAGAAACACTGCTGAGTCTGTTGGCTACAATTTCTGCCCTCATTTCATGGACTGTTAGGTAGGTGGCTCTGTAGGATGGTGGAAATGGAAAGACACACTTCCATTTCATTCTTGTTTTGGGACCTGGAGGGAAAAATGAAAAACAAGACAGTTGAGATGACTTGTGCGCAGGCACAACAAGCTCCTTCTGCACTGTGCCGTTGGATGAGGCAAAATGCATTAACCAGCAGAAAGCTTCCAGTCTCCCTAGAAACTGCAGATGGCAGCAATTCCACAACTAATTCTTTCTGCACGGGCAATTGCCTCCACTGCCCTGTGCATCTGGCTGTGTCTCAGAGCTGCAGTTTCAGAACACAAAACATTCAAACACAATGCGAGCTCTACATACTCCCAGTCCTCCTCCTCTCTTTTGTTGTTCCCCATCTCTCCACACGATGTGTTTCCCCTTCAGTAGTGGAGGGATCTTGGTTTGTCGCCAAGCTGAACCGATTTCCTGCCCATTGTGACAAGGACAGCACAGAACAGACACAGCTAAGGACAATATTGCTGCCAATGTGACAAAGCTCCTTGTGAGCTGTGCAGACAGCTCAGCCTTCCTGCCACATGGTACTGCTGCGGGAAACAGGTTTCTAAGCTCTTTCTTATTGAGGGTGCTGTGAATATTGCAGAAAGTGTTGAATCTTTCCCAGTCCTGCTGAAGCTCTGTGGCACAGCCATGACAATAGGTAATACCTTTCCACCTCAGAGAGATTGCTACTGCTATTAGGTGAATGAGACTGGGAGTGCTTTTCTCCTCAGTGGGCTATGCAGGGGGATAGGGTCACTGTGGCAAAAATGGGCTGCAAGTTGACAGCAAGCAGACTGTGTAAGGCACAGTCCTCAAACAGGGAGTGCTTGCTTGGCATCCTTTCTGCCCTGTAGGTACCAACATTTTCTATGAAAGCCGGACTCCGTGAAAAGGAAAGTCATGTGTAGGAGGATATTTTGTTTTGAAAGGGTGGTTTCCATGTGAGTTGTTCGTGAATGGCATAATTTCATTGGCAGGGCATCTAAATTGTGGCAGATTGAGATGTAGATGTATTGGTTTGGTTTTGAATACAAGTAGGGCAGGGCTGACTTAAGCATGTTTATGCAGCTGTGGCTACCATTATTGCACAGTAATAATTGCATTGCTAGTATACAATAATTACATTATTGCATAGTAATTCATCTCTTACACCTCAGATGGTACATAAATGGTACAACCCACATACCTGCGGGTATTCTAGGACTCTTCTTCCAAAAATCTGCAGGTTGTTATCTGCCACAGCTTGATGGGGCAGTTTCCATTTCCCTGGGAGTTTTCTGGGGAAATGTGTTATGTGCCTTTTGGGTGGCAACTTCAGCTGCTGTACTTTGGCCCCTTAAAGACAACCATCTGTTACTCAGGCAAGAACCACCTGCTCTGCAATTGGCAATGTTGAGCAAGTATTACAAAGATAACCAGGGTAATATGGGAAAACAAAGGGCAAGAGGACACAGAGAACACCTATTTTGAGAATATTTCAGTTCCCAATGAATGCAGATGGATTTCAGTGCTATCTTTTCTGGGCTGTCCTAGAAGATTGTTTTCAATGCTACAGTTCATCAAAAACCTGGTGGACAAGCAAAGTAGAAAAATAGAAAGTGAAATCAGAATGCTGTCATAAATAGAGGTAGATGGGAAAAGATAATACAGGAAAAAAAGATCTTTGTCTTACTGCCAGTTAGATCATTCTCTGTAACAAACAGAATGTCACAGAAAGAATCCATGGCTATGGATAATCCAAGTGCAATAATAGTAAGAGAAAAGAAGAAAACAAAATTAAGTCAGTACAAAACAGGGTGAGTGGGCATGAGGAATGGATAGATAAGAATGCCAAACAAAAATTCTGCATTTCCTATCCTTAAGTGGCAATGCCTTTTGCAGCTGCATATCCCAGATGGTGTGTTTACACTGAAACTTGCTGTCTCTTCCTAGCTATCTTCCTCCAAACAAACCACATGAAACCAGTCTTCCTTGATCTAAGCATCTCCTTGCTGGATATGCAGCCTTGATCCTATCTGGGACTTAGAACACCAGGTGCTAGAGAATCCCTCTCCTGCCAGTGAAAGCCAGGAGCATCACTAGGGCTCTGCTGAGAGTTGTTTGCCTTGAATCTGGGAGTTGCCCATAGCAGAATGTCATCTTCCTGTGCCCTCACAGCAGTCAGTGGAGAGTGATGCAGATTCCTGTGCTCCAGGCCGTGGTTGCCCACGGGAGGCACTTGGGTGACACAGCACTGCTTGCACTGGGGCAGACAGCTGGGTCTGAAACTCCTGTCATCAAAAGGCAAATAAGCAGAAAGACTGCCGGGGTGCTGGGGAAGTGTCATGTGGGAAGCAAGAGCACGTGATTGAAGAAGGAGGAAAGGAGCCAGCTACACTTTAATTCTCTCCTGTCAGCTAGTTTTCAGTTGTGGTGTCATGCTTTGAAACATGTCTGAGAGACCAAAAAGCCTGTGTAATAAAAGTATTTTGCTTGCAGCACAAAATCTGAAGTAAAGCCATAAATTACAGTTGCTCTATTTTAAGTAACTATTATGCAACCACTTTTAGGTGGTCTGGGGGTGTGCTTCTCCTGCTGTGAAGGCTTTCAGTGCAAAGCCAAGGATAAAGTCTGACAGATGCTACTAAGGCTAAATCCATGGCCAAATCCATGGCCAAATCCATGGCCCAGGTGCAAGAGGAGATATTCACTTGTCCATTGTCAACACAGGAGTACTTTATGCTGTAGGGAGCTGCAAGAAGAACGATGAGGAGCAGCAGGTTTAAAAAGAGATGCTTTTCTGAGATGCCGAATGCATGGCTGGGGATACTCAGGGATACCCAGAAGCTAACCCAACCCTTGCTGGCACAGGTAGCCCAGGATGGAGCAGCATGTCCCTCTTAAGTTTAGCTAGACAGGGTTTTTTTTTTAATCAGACCCCAAAATGGGGAAAGAGAAGGGGGATGCAGCTGAGGCTGCTAATGCCCCTATTCCCTGCATGTGTGCTGCCCCCCAGATGATGTGGGGGCTAATCCCAAGCCCTCACACTCTTCTTTCTCCCCTTTTTCTGTCTTTAATTTTCCCTCCTCTGTCTGAGGTCCCTGTGCTACCAGCAACAGTTGTCAGAGCTGAGAAAGGCTTGTTGGGTCATACTGTGGATCCCTCTGTCCTTATGAGTTTCAGGGAAAGCTGCTAAGGAACACCTAGGAATGCCTTCCCAAGTGCCAGCCTGCTGCCAGAGAGCTGCTCTCACCCCTCACCCACCCAGAATGAACATGAAGTGCTGGCGTGTCAGAATCCATTTGGGGAACTCTTGCCCAGACAGGATGGCTGACTGCAGTTGCAGGCGGGGCTACTGCCTCCCCAGAGGTTATTCTTGAGAAAAGCCATCCTTGAAGGAAGACACATCTCTTCTGCCCTTCCTCCCTCACCAGCTGATGGACTATGACTTTAGGGTTCAAAGGAAATGTTTTCAAGTCTTCACCAATGTTTTCAGTCTCATGGTATTTGGCAAACTGGGAGAGTTTGATGTTTGGTGCCTGTTTTTGTACAGGCAGCCAGAGAAGCAGCTCAGTGAGGCTGGTGGACATGGCACATACTGAGGTGCCAGCATCTGGAAGGGTCATACAGCACCAGGACAAAAAGGTTCAGTGAGCTGTTAATGAGCTCCCAGGACAAAGCAGATGTGACATACTGGAGAGACGCCAGCAAATGGCCACAAAGATAATGAAGGATGGTTGCTGCCGCGCCACAATGTGGCAAATACCAACCTATTTGGAGGCAGCAAACAGGAAGGGAAGGAGATTTAATTTCAAAAAACTACTTGTGCTTGTGTGATGGTTTAGCACAGGTAGTTTTTTTGTTTTTTAGTCTTTAGGGAAGTAGTAGCAAATAGTGACAGCTTGTC
>JBBMKD010000115.1:28440318-28450763 GCA_037834095.1 Argya squamiceps
CTTTTTCTCCCGAAAATCCTATCTCCCAGAGAATAAACCACTACACTTGATTTGGCGAACGTGAAACCACGACAGCTTGCAAGCACCAAGTGCCTGGCTGTGGTGCGCAATAAATCTCTCCTGCTGCCAGGCAGGCATCAGGGCTCTGGCTCCAGCTACAAATGCCCCCTGTGCCCCAGCCAGGCTCAGCTGCAGGCTCCCAGGGCCAGCCAGGGCTCTCAAAGCTGCCACAAGGGTCACTGCCTTCTAGTGAGCCCACCCAGCAGTCTGAAAATGGCACCTCCTGCAGAGTCCCATGCTCTTAGGTCCCTTTCTGTCTCTTCCAAGCCAGAGGAGCCCTGGCCCAAAAGAGCCAAAGCAAGGCAAGATTTGGTGCTGTCAGGACGGTGCAGAGCTGCCTCTCATGTTGGCTGAGGGGGCACCTGCAGTTCAGCATCCAGTGCTAGGGATTTTCTCTAGGGCCACTATCCAGGTCCCAGCCTTCCCAGCTGCCAGGGACTTCACTGGGGCTCTGCAATGCCCAGATGCCCAGCCCTGCCAGCAGAGCCCAACAGCCCTGGCTGTACCCAGCAGATCTTTGCACCCACCTTCCTGCCCTTGCTGAGCACCCTGCCTCTGCTTCTCACATCTCCCAGCAGTCCCCAAGCCTGATTACCAGAAGCCTATATTTGGACCTCCTCTAACACATGGAGAATCTTTCCCATTCCTTATAAACAGGCAACTTCTTCTGGAGCAGATGCAGAGGTCCTTGAAGGACAGAGTGTTCTAGCCCTAAAACTTGCAGGGATATAATACTCCTGGGCCATGTTTTAGTCTCTCACCATGGCTCAGGATGATACCAAAATCAGACCAAATAAAATTTTTAACACAATTTGAAGCATTAGAAAGCAGGCAAGTAAGTCCTGGAGATCAAAAGGGGTAATCATATTCCCTGAATGTTTCAATATTAAAGGTGACCTTCTCTTAAACTTTTTCTTTGGTCATGCGCTGTTGTTTCTTGTTACATAACTTGCCAAAAAAACCCACTGTAGGCCTCTTTATCTGTTTCTCCTGTTTATCTGTTTCTCTTTATCTGTCTCTCTTCTGGTTCCAGCTACAGATTTTTTTTTTTTTTTTTTGGTAGCCAAAAATGATTTTCTGTCTTTTTAGATGAAATAGTGGGCAGCTAAACCACAAAAGAATTCTTACTTTCATTTAGTATCTTAATGAAAATGTCAAAAAAGAAAGAACATCCAGTGCCAGTAAAATTAGGAGTTTCAAAAGTTTATTTATTTTTCAGGAAAAAAAGACCTGAACATGAAAACTGAAGTAACGTAGCACTGCTAAGACATTTTTCTAACTGTACAGTTACAATACTTAAAATACACACATGTATGCATATGTTACCAGAAGGTTCTCTTGACTCAGAATGAAATAGATCTTCCCTGTGTGGTCCCTCTGGAAATGGGTAGCAAACCAAACCAAGATAAACTCTGATTTCTGCAGTAATTATTATTTCTCTTCTTAAGCCAGTGGGAAGGGTGACTTCTATTGAAAACAGCCCACTTTGATACAGGATCCTTCAGTTCAGCCTTATTTAACATTCAGCCCTTGTGTGGCAGCAACTAAAGGCTGTTCAGTGCATACAGATGGTGTATTAATGCCATTCAAATTACAGTCCTCAAAGTCTTTGCTGAAGTGGTGATTCAACTTGGTTTTGAGTTGGTTGGTTGGTTGGTTGGTTGGTTGGTTGGTTGGTTGGTTGGTTGGTTTTTTGTAGACAGCTGCAAAGACATCCAGATCTACACCAGACCTATAATGTGTACACTAAACCAGACTTCTCTCTTTTACCCCTACACACAAGTATGAAGATGAAATTATAGCTTGTATTAGAAATTTTCTGTACAAAGAAGTAGAGGATTCTACACCTAAACAAAACCCTGGTCTCTGTGTATTTCATGCTGCCAGCTTCACACAGAAATTTTGCAGAAATCCACCCCCTATTTTGCAGAAGTCTTGTATTGGATCCAAGCCAGGAGAAGAAAAGTTCTCCTCCTGACTTGGGTCCAATATAAGCCTTCTTTGAGGTGTCATTTCAAAACTAACAGATGAAGACTCAGACCCATTCTGACCCTACCAAGGCACTCCAGCTACATGTCTTCCTCTGCAGGCTTTCGCACTGATACTATGCTGAATGAGGACAACAGTTTTACTTCCTGTTTTCTTTTGATTTAACTCTTCTCTCCACTGCCTGTGCTGGAGGATGATTGTTCTCGGCAAAAACAGCGTGAGGCACACACTGAGACACTTAAAACCTGTTTTGAAAGACTAAAGGTGTTCCCTCCAGAAAGATGAATGTGGGAGCTGGATGCAAAGAGAATCTTCAGACCTCTCACAACTACAATGCAGCAGCACTTTCCCTCAGTGTTAGAGAGTAAAGTACTGGGGAGAAATTACATCTTATTTTGGTTCCTTATAACAGCACCTGGTTACCCAGTAGTGTTTACGCAAGCATTATTTAACTTTATCACAACTCTTTTCTCCACAGTAAACAATTTAAAACACTAGAAAGCACAGAGAATCTAGCTCAGTGAGTTCATTTGTAATGGGAAACGCCCTAGGTACTAATAATGTGCAAATTCTAATGCTGCAAGTAATGTGTCTTGATGTGTCCTTACAGACAAACTCATGACATTTTTTGGATAGATAGACTAGAACACCTGAACTGGCTGCTGGCTACTAGTGCCATTCCTCTGGGACAGAAGATGAGCCCAATGTGCTTTGATGTTCTTATCAGCAACCATGGCAATTGGATGGAATATGCCCTCAGAGTCTGTCATTACAAACATGGAGGGCATGAGGCAGAGGATGAGGAAAGATTAAGTGGCAGGGAGAGTCAGTCTTCTGAGGGACTCTGAGGTGCTGCAGAAATGCCACCAGCATGAACTTCACAAAGATCAAGACAGGTTTATTCAACCCATGAAATGACTCTGCAACAATTAAGACTGGACATCAACAGGCTGGGGGTTAACCTTACCAGGAAAGGAACCAGGGTCCTGAAC
The DNA here is from genome assembly GCA_037834095.1 of Argya squamiceps. Lineage (NCBI taxonomy): Eukaryota > Metazoa > Chordata > Aves > Passeriformes > Leiothrichidae > Argya > Argya squamiceps. The sequence continues at coordinate 28,443,360 of JBBMKD010000115.1, forward strand.
CAGGGTATCTTCCATCAGCATTGTGTGGTTTTGTGGTGATGAAGACCAGCCATGTGTTGAGGAACACATTCAGTGCAGGTAGCTCACGGTGCAGCTACAGTGGGAGCCGCAGGTTAAGCTCTGGCCTGGAGCCCATGGCAGGAGACCAGGAACTGCCAACTCTTGGCACAGGGAAAGAGCACAGGGACCTGTGGCACCAGCCAGGGACCAGACACGGAGACAGAGCAGGAGCAGAGGACTCAGTTGGAAGACCCCAGACATACAAACTGTGAGGGTCTAAAAGCCCAGGTAATCCTTCGCTCAGGGTTTCTCCTCGAGGTAGCAGCTCTCAGTCTTGATCTGTTGCTACACCAGGATTAAATTTCTTGTAACCAGAGATCTGGCTGAGTCCCTCACGAGTGACAGGCAAACGCCATTCCGCACGAATAAGCAATAACTGCCCTGCCCTGCACCCAGCAGTCAGGGCTGGGGTTCAGATCCTGAATCCAGGCTGGTGGAGACAGGTGTCATGGGACACCCAGTGCAGTGGCATAGCCCATCAGGAGTTGTGAGGAGAGCTATGACAACGCCCAGTGAGCTCTCACTGCCCATGGCCTTTTTGGGAAGGGAGTGTCAGACTGTGCTGGGCTGTATCCATATCCACAGCAGATTTCCAAAGCAATCTGCCCATCTTCTGACAATTCTTTTTTGAGGCAATTCCTATACAGACAAAACTTGTCTCTGGAGAGTGCACAAAACACAATATAAAATAGTTCGCCCTCTGTTGCTATTACCTGCACATGGTGGTGTTCCAAAATGGGGGATTTAGGGAGATCTACATGTAGAGGAATGCTCATCTTCAAACTGTGTGTTATTGTAACTATTTGAATTGATTGTTGTGGTGTAAACTTGAAATACCAAGAGCAGGTATGACCAAACCTTCTCCAGAAGGTTTATGTCGGCTGAAAACACTGCTTTATTTTTTGTACATCTATGAGATTTCCTCTGGGCTAGTACTTGCTTGTAATGCTGATAATTCTGTGTATACTAAAAAAACCCCTTGTAAACAAAAAAAATGCTTGAAAGTTCTGTTATGGTCTTCAGGATATCGAAGGTTAGACCAATTGAATCTGCAGACAATTTGGCACAACACACTGCAATGAAGGTATAAAATTACTGGGTATATTGGTTCTTGTTCAATATACAGATGATCTGTCACTGGCTAATTGTGACAAGAGTGTTTATATATTAGACAATATGCATTTATGTATTGCCAAAAAAGGGAACAGCCTGCATCTCCATGCAAACTTCAGCTGTGCCAGAGAAGAAGTTAAATATTTAGGCTGTACTTTGGGAAGGGACAATGAATGATAAATCCAGAAAGAATAGAGGCCATGATTTGGATCCCACATCCAGTCACAAAAACCATGTACCAGGTTTGCTCAGAGCTGTGTGATTTTCTTGGCCATAGATTCCTGTGTTAGAGGAATTGACTAAGCCACTGACTGAGGAAACCAAGAGTGAAGAGATTAAGTGTATTGCATAGGATCTGGAGAAGGAATAAGCTCACACAGCAACAATAGGAGATCTGGTGTCTGCTCCTGGTCTTGGGCTCCTAGGTTATACAAAATCCTTCAATCTGTATATACATGAATGTGAAGGAATAGCCAATGGAGTGGTAAAGCATAATTTAGGACCCCATCAGACACCATTTGCATATTACTCAGTTAAATTAGCTTCACTTGCTGCAGGAGGACCAGCCTAAGTCAGTGGCAACAACAGCAAAAATATTAGAAATTAGCTGTCCCCTTTATCCTGAGACACCCTGCAACAGTTCATATCCCACATGATGTGGAGATACTGTTGACAACCTGCAGCCCAAGCTCTAAGACCACAATGGGCACATAGAGATGAACTGATCTTCACAATGGCAGAGAATATTAAAAAGATGTAACACCTTGAATCCAGTGAGCCTAATGCCTCTGCCTGATGATAGAGAATGTACTGTTGTGGCTCCAGCTGCCCAGAGTGAGTGGCCAAATTTGAGAGACCCTAAGACCATGTATGAGAAGGACTGCTCCACTGAGGAAAAGAAACAATGGGAAAAGTCGGAGGTGACACAAGATTATGATGGAATATGGTCTACTGAGAGGAAGCCAATTCTGCCAAAGAAATATTTAATCTGTGTGGTTGGATGGTTTCACAATAAAGTCAGTGGAGAGGCAGAGGCAACAGCCAGACAAGTAAACAAGAACAAAAAATGGGCAGTTCCAGAAATTTATACCACTGCAAAAAGAATCACAGCCAGCTTCCCAACGTACCAGAAGTTCTCAAGTATCAGACCAAGCTCAGAGTTAGGATGACTAACTATGAGCCTACTTCCCTTTTCAGTGACTACAAATAGACTCTGTGGACACCCATGATTGCATGTAAGCACTTGCTAGTGGTAGCAGATCAGCCAGCAGGGCTGGGCAGGAGCCTTTTCAAGAAAGAGAAGTAGAAAAGGCCTTGGCTTAAAAAAGTCATCCCTAGACACAGGGTTCTACAGAGTCAATTGAATCAGAACGTGCTCAAATTGAATCAAATTGAGTCAAAATGTGCTCATTTTACATCTAATATAAACAATCAGCTGGGTAAGTCTTTGAGAATAGAGAGAAAATTACATATAACTGTATCACCCACAATCTTCAGAACAAGAAGTGGAGGGAAAGAACAGGACATAAAAATATGTGCATGCACTTATTTGAAATGGCCACAAACCTTAAATTTGGTGCTGTGGAATGTTTGGAATGTTCCATTAAAACCTGTGGCACTGGCAGAAAGTCTCTTTGAAAGGCACTCAGCTGTGTCAGGAACATATATTCCAGCTAAGACCAGCCTTTCGGTGGGAAAAGAATGCCTGACCCAATATTTTATACATAAAATATAGAAAGGGTTTAAGGAATGGAGAAAGTATGCACAATAGTATCAGCCCAGCCCACTTGAAATAGAAGTGGCACACCTGCAGATGTAGTGTTAATTGAGATATTCTCACAAAAATTCAAATTAGAACCTAAATGGGAGGGACCGTATCCTGGCTTACTGTGTTCTTACTTTGCTGTTAAAATTGTGTGTTAGGAAAACTAAATACACCTATCTCATATCCAACAAATAGTGAATGATAAAGCAGTTGGACAATAAATGAGTTTCAAGATTCTTTCATGACCTTTTCTTGATAATAATTTCTACCCTGTGACAACAATCTTAGCCTTAATTCTGTTACTTGTAATATTGTTGTTAGTAAGGGCAGTGTAAAATGCTGTGAAAGCCTTCTTTTTTCCTTTTAATATATTAGCAGGTATGCTCAATCCAAAAAATTGGGATGAACATTCTGTGAAGGTAGCTCAGGGTTCAGCTGCAGTGGAAGTTGCAGGTTGAGCTCTGGCTCGGAGCCTGAGGCAAGAGGTCAGGAATTGCCAACCCCTGGCACAGCAAAGGGCACAGGGACCTGTGACCCAGCCAGGTGACTGGACACTGAGACACCGTAGGAGCCAAGGACTCAGCAGGAAGACCCCAGACTTCCTGTCACACAGATTGTGAGGGCGTAAAAGCCCAGGTAATCCTGTGTTTGGGGTTCCTCCTAGAGGCATCAGCTGGAGCTGTTGCTGTTACTGAGTCATGTATAAATCTCTTCAGGGATCCAGAGGTCAGAGATTCTGCTGCTGGAAACCTGGGGTTGAACTGTTAAGGCAGCCTGGTCTGACCGTGTGAGTGTGGGGTGTGTGGGCAGTCAAGCAGGGACCCTTTGGCTCATGGGAGAGACCCCAGTGAAGGGGCTCAGTCCCAGCAGTACAGTCTCTGGGAGTTACTGCCAGAGTGTTCCTGAATGGTCTGATGGGAATGTTTACTCAAGACACACACATTCCTCTGGATAAGACACACACAGACTCCATCAGGCAAACCCTCCTGCAGAAGCTGCAAAGACAGCAGTGGAGCCGAAGCTTAGCATTTCAAAACACACATGCAAAGCACTGGAATTGTTCAGCCTCTGTCAGAGTACTCAGTGCTGTCTATAGCTCCTGTATGGGCATAGGTTGAGAAGATGAGGCTGAAACTCCCCTTGGAAAGGCACAGTGAAACAACACGGCTCCAGGTGTAACGAGAGGAAGTTCTCTTTCCGAGGATGGTCAAGCACCAGAACAGAGTCCCAAAGAGGATGTGAAACTTTTATTTTGTTAAAACAGGCATTAGCACTTTTCTTTGTGTGTAGAACAAGAGCAAACAATCTACAGATATCTACAATGATCCGTAAGATTCCATGACTGTAGCTTGGGGTCTGTATGAAACACTTTCCAAGAAAAAAATCTGACTTTTGTATGTACAAGGTGCCTTCTAAATCGTTGGTTATGCCAGTAGCTCTTTTGCAGGCATGAAATTCTGCTTGATTTCAGCAGGACTGCCCTTGTTCCTCAGTGCTCCCTATTGTCATGTACTAATAAATATTCTGGCTCTCACATGTTCCACCAAAATGCTCAGTTTTTAAATATCTTCCTGTCTTGTCACATCTTCTGTGGGTGTGTGTGCTTATACTCTGTGTTATTTTTATTCACAGGAAGAACAAAGCATATTTAAAAACTGGCATGAATCTGATTGAATGTAGGTAAGAGAGAATGTAGGCCAGTAAAAGTAAGTGTGCAAACTCGGTAAGAGCATAAGAAGTTTATTTCAATTTCTATAAATGAGACCTTTTACAGAACAAAATTCCAACTGAAAACCAGAAAGTGACAAAACATATCCCGAAAACAATTTTCCTCCCCATATTTTTGTATCAGGTTAAGAGTTTTGCTCAGCCATGACAACTAAGCCTTACCCCACACGGACGCTACTGAAATTCCACAAACTAGTCAGTTTTCCAACCCGGCCCGGGAAGGAGGCAACTCCCAGGGCACCGGCTCTCCCGCTCCAGGGCACAGCTCCTGCCGGCACCGACCGCCCGATATCCCCGCTGCGGATCCGCCCGCCCCTGAGCAGGGCAAGAGGCACGGCGGGGCACCGGCCGCCCTCCGCCCCACGGCCACGTCAAGGTCACAGCTCGCCTTCCCGGGGTGCGGCACCGCCGCCCGCTGCGCACACCCTCCACACGCCGGCCCCGCATCCTCCCCTGCCTGCCCCCGCCTGCCCCGTATCCGCCTCTCCCTGCCCCCGCCCGCCCCGAATCCTTCTCCTCCCCACCCTGCGGGCCGCCTGCGGCATGGCGCAGGGGGGGCCGCGGCTGTGCGGTGCCCACGCCGGGCGGCCGCTGGAGCTGTTCTACGAGGACTGCGTTAGCTGCGTGTGCGCCCTGTGCCCGGCCCTGGGCGCGCACCGCGGGCACCGCGCCTGCCTCCTGCCGCACGCCGTCCGCCGGGCGCAGGTGAGTGCCGGCCGCCGCGGACCGGGGACATAAACCGGGAGCTGAGACTGATCTCTCCCTGATTTGAGGTCTTGCCGGTTATCCCCTCGTTTCTGAAACTCGTGCCTCTGGGTTTTCTTTGGCTAGGGTGTGATGGTGGCATCTGTGAGTGTTAGTGCAGAGCCACGGTACTGAGCCGACCTTCAGCCTTGCTTTGCTTGCCTTACAAACACCGTGTGGAGTTCACGGTTTGTAGCTTGTGTTGACTAGCAAAACAAAGTTTCTGTACTTTCTGTATTTTCAACAAGTGCTTTGTAGACCCCATACAGACAAGGTCAGGCTGATGCCACTGCTCAAGGATACGGTTTGTGTACGAAAAGGAAAGAGACAATCAGTCGCACCCAAGCGTCCACAAAAGAGGTATATAAATCAAGGGACAAGGAGGAAGTGGCTTTCACTGTCAAGTCACATGCATCAGCATTTTATCCTCAGACCTTGCATGTGGAATCAGAGGAGTGTCGCTGCCCCAGAGAATTTGTTTTTATTGCCAGGCTGGAATAACCTTTAGCAGAAACATAGATGCCTCAGAGAAAGGGGAAAGGTAATTTCTGTTTGCCCCCTGTCCCCACCATTGTAGCTGGCTAGATCCACAGTGACTGCTCATGTACAGTTCTCTGATAACTCTTCTGAGATGTTGTGGGTTAACCCCAATAGGCAGCTAAGCACAGCACAGCTTATTCCTCTTCCTTGCCCAGTGGGACTGGGGAAGGGGAACACTAAACTCAAGAAAATTCATGGATTAAGATAAAAATAAGTTTAATAGGAGAAGGAGAAGTGGAAGAAAGAGAAAAGGAAAAAAAGTGATGCAAAGGAAGACACTCATCAGACAGTTCCTGAGCAAAAGACAGCTAACCCACTGTGAAAAACAGTTCACTCTTTAGAATTTTTAAAAATTTAATAAGGGGATAAAAAAGGACAATGTCCAGTGCTGGCGTGTTTCTGGCTATTGACCAAACCCCACAGCATTTGTTTTAAAACAAAGTTCTCTATGTACTGTTACATTACTGGAGTACATACATATTCATGAGTTTATACATTATTCATTCTTGTGAGTTTTTGGTGTTACAGGAACTTTTTTGTTTGGTTTTAATCTCTAACTTGTCTGCATGGCATCCTGTAGATTATGTCAATATATTGCATTTTTTCTTGTGTTTTCATCCTGTTGTCCTGATAACAAGGAGTTAACAAATTCTCTAATTTTTTCCTGGTGCTCTGGTTTCTGTCACTTATCACTTGGAGATGTCAGTCCGCAGATATGAGAAACAACAGGATGAAACTAATTGTTTTTGCACCATTCTCTGAGTTAAAGGCATTTTAACATTTTATATTTTGCTAAGGCCTATGATGTAATTTATTATTCACAACACTATTTACATAAGCTATACGTTGCATAGATAAGCTGATAAATTATTTTATACTAACAAGCAGTTAAAACGAGATATAAATTGTATCACATCAAAATATTTGTCATTAATAACAACATGCAGAAGCTAATACATAAGTGCGAAAGACTGTATTATATTGTCATTTATAACACCCACCTTAACACTCTGCTTCCAGTTTTCTGAACATGATGTTATATGGTATGGATCATCTCCTGTTTGTGTCCTCTTCTAGTTTTTTGTGCACTCACAGTATAGTCATATCTGAAACACAGCACCACACGGGCTGCTCTGAGGATAATTAACTCCATCCCAGCCACAGCCAGCCCAGGGTTTCTTCCCTAAGATTTTTTTCTTTATCCCAGTGTAGCTGGCCACTGAATATCCTCAGAAAGCTTTGCAGGCTTGTCAGTATTCTTGCTAGTGTTTTGTTTTATTTGGAGAGTCTGCCAGGAGGCTTGTTGAGGCCTGCATGTGGTGATGCTAAGCTTGAGAGACTTAAAATACTGTAACACAGAGATTTGATGTTTAAAAGCTTTCTTTCTTTCTTTCTTTCTTTCTTTCTTTCTTTCTTTTTCTTTCTTTCTTTCTTTCTTTCTTTCCTTCTTTCTT
>JBBMKD010000115.1:28450863-28469160 GCA_037834095.1 Argya squamiceps
CCTTCCTTCCTTCCTTCCTTCCTTCCTTCCTTCCTTCCTTCCTTCCTTCCTTCCTTCCTTCCTTCCTTCCTTCCGTTTGCTTGTGTGATATTTTGGAGCAGTTTTACTAGGACGTTTCCTACAGAAAACACTAGGAAGAAGCAGTTCCTACAGAACTTTCTGCTTGGAAGTTCACTCAGATAGTGAGTTGGTACACAGGTCATGGTAAACTCTTGGAGCATTTTATTGTCCTTCATGTTAGAGAGCATTACAAGGGCAGAGGGCCGTGCACTAGGGCAGAAGGCTGCCACAAACAGCAGCATAGAGGTAAAACCATTTAAGACGGTTGAGCAAGGCAGAGCACTGCATCTGTCTGCTGGTGTGCTTTCATCCAAAGTGTCCCTCTTGCAGGTGGGAGCTCATTACAGGGTTTGTGTTCCCTTCATGACAGGGTGGCAGTGTGTGGATGATGCACATTTTGTGCAGTGGCAACCTGATCTGAGGCAAAAAAAAGTGTGCAAATCTACAAACTGTGCCACTTCCCTGGGGGTCTGATGGACAGAAGGAAGCACGTGCTGTTGATAAAGACTTATCTCTGTGCCAGATCAGGAAGTGAGTGGGGTAGAAACTTGTGCTCCCATGTGACCCTCTATCCCTAGGAGGTATCTGCTGACATCTACTGGCTTAGGGCTGCAGAGAATTTGGGCAGAACCTATCAATAGTTCCAGCCTAAGAAATGGCATTTTGACGAGTGATTTTGTTTGCTGTGAGCAGTTATTCAGTACAGCCCTCGTGGCATGGCATCAGCCAGGCAGCAATTCTCCCACTGAGAATCTTCCACAGCTATTTCAGCAAATCCTAGCTGTGAATGCTAAGAAGAGAAGAGAACCACTGTGTGAGCTGCTTCATCCCTGGATCAGAGATTAACATCATTGAAAAGCATACTCCCTGTGCTCCTGAATGCAGCACACAGGATTGGCATTCTTTGCACTCGATATGTGTCCTGTGAGCCTGACTAGAGCTTCAAGTGTCATCTCAGAAATCCTTGCTTTTACAGTGTTTTCACTTGAATGAGTTAAATCATCCAGGAAATCCCTAAAGGAAGGTTTTCAGAATCGGTTCCTCAGGGTGAATGACATGGGTTGCTGGCATGGTCTTCAATAAGAAGGAAGCAGCTCTTTCATATGCCTCTGTAAAGAAAGTAATGCTTAACAAGAAATGCTTGGGATTGACATAAGTATTTGCATATGGTCACTGTTGTGAGTGCACAAAGTGATGTATGTTACTAGCAAAGAAGGAAGACTGGGTTTTCCTCAGTGATCTTTGTCAGTCTTTGAGGAAGGGAATGAGGTCTAGGCTGCAAAATAAACTAAGGAATGCTGGTATCTGGTAAAAGTCCTGAATGTTCTCTAGTGGTGTAGAACTCTTCTGGTTTTTCAGGGACAAGACTGGAAGACTGCAGCTGGAATAAAAATAGGATGAGTGTCTTGATCTATGCGAGAACATTTACCTGGCGGTGTGGATGTACCTGTGCCAAGGGCGTTTCAGATGCAGACTCTCTGCCTTTTGCTGGGAGCCCATTTTCTTCTGACTCTGTCATACTCAGATGACAAAGTGCATGTGTTTTCTAAGGAGACACGTCAGAAATGCAAACTGTTGCTTGTGAAGCAACACTTTATGCTCTGTTTGTCCACGCTGCAGAATTTAAGTGCTGTGCTGCCCTGGGGCTGTTGCAATGAACTGGCACATATGCATGCAGGTGTTCTTGACTGGGTCTCAGCTGCAGAAGAGGACACTGATAGCAACTACAGGAAGTGTTAGCTTACCTGGTATTTACTGAGAGCTGTTTTAGCACTAGTGCAGTGAGAGTGTAAGCACTGACTGCGTCCTTCACGTTACTAATGACAAAAATGCATTAGAAGGCACACCAAGGCTGTTCAGCCTGCTGGGCAGAGGGCAGCCAGTTTCAGAGGGCTGCAGATGAGAAACTGGGGCAAGGCATGAGTAGAACATTGATTATGCTGTGCTGGGCACACCACAAGTGTCACAGATACTGTGATTCATTACCAGCCATTCTGACCCCGCTAGTTGTTGCAGACATTCAGGCTACAGCATCACTGTGGTGATAGTGAGGTATCTGACTGGTCATTCGTACACTGGGAAGCATCCTGAACATTCACTGGATTTTGATTCTAAATGGAGCCTTCCACTTACCTTCCAAGTGAAAGTACTAAGCTGCCCTTCAGCTGCTAAATGCATTAGCACGTAGTCTTGAAATATGCAGCACCACAGATTTAAGATGAAAATGTTTTTTTCACTTTGGGTTTCCCTGTACCCTAAGAATGTGGTGCTAATTTGCACAGCTGTCCAAACCTTACCAGTATAACCACCAGGTGAAATGCTGAAGTCCTTATGGTTCATTACTCTACTGGCCTTAATAAGCCTCATAAAAGGCCATTCATTTATGAGTTGTGCCTTTCAATTCAGAATATTCTGATTCTGAAACTGACTATTTCAGTACCCCTCCATATGGAAATTAAGCTGAACAGTTGTTTCTGGTTTTTGTTATTATGTTATATTGTTGTTATATTATGATGCTGTAATGAAATTTGTTTTGTTTTGTTATTGTTTAGGAACTCATGGGATTGTGCTTGCAGAATCTAGAAGAGAGAAAGGAGCAAGAAACTAGTAACAAAAGGAACATAGAACAGGCTGTAAATGATGTGAAGGTAAAGTATCATTTCATTCTCCACTGGATGGTCATTTTCCAAGGGGAGACATTTTGTTTTCTCTCTAGCTATTCCTAGACCCAGGCACCTACTCCTTCTCAGGAGAAGAGTGTATTTCCTGTGTCCATCACAATATATTACACTGTCAGAGGTAAGAGGAAGAGTCTCCAAAGGCCTGGTCCTCATTCCTTGATCAGCTGAATATCTCTGGAAGACCAAGAGTGAAATTTTTGTGCAGAGCAATAGTAGGTAGCCCCAACTGGTTATGTTATTCTGGCTTCACTTATGTATCTTGCATTGCTCTGCACTGCGATACTGAATTTTCTGGATTCAGAGCTGAGTAACACAAGAACAGTTCTGTTATTTCTGTTTAAAGAATGGGAATGTGTGCTAAGCTGCACCTCATTTTTAGAGCATGAAATTACTTCTGCTCTAAAGAGCATCTCTAAGCAGTTCTGTTACAGAAATGTCAGTAAGAGCTTGAGGGGGCTTTAGAGATTTGGTCTGATGTCACTTTGTTTTGGAGGCTTTCTATTCCTACCAGCTACTTATCTCTAGCTTGCTTTAAAAGCAGTCAAAATCTTGCTACTGAAGGGAAAAGTCTCCTTCTTGTTGCAATTACTGCTCTGTTAATTCCAGCTGAAAACAGGTTTTTCTACATAAATAGGCATCTTGGAATCTTCCCTCAATCTTCTCCATCCAGACATCAGTGGGTAGATCATGTCTGCCCACCCTTAAGGAGTAGAGACATGTTTCTGAAGAGATGGAGAAAATCAGTAAGATTCAACCAAAACATAGCACTGAAAGCCTGAAAGAGAAATGTCTGAAATGTTTATTGTCTGTTGAGCAAAGGAGAGACATTCTTCTGCTTCATCCATAGGCACATGCTGATAAGATCAAACGGCAGCTGTCAGAAAAAATGACTGCGCTTCAGTTACTTCTTCGGGAAGAAGAGAGTCTGGCAAAAGACTTAATAGATGAAAAGACTCAGCAAGCCCTGGGAGCACATGATCAGCATATGAGGTCCTGTCAAGAACAGCTTGCAGCCCTAGAGACCTTCACACACCGAATCAGACAAATACAACAGGAGAGTGATGCTATTAATTTGCTGGAGGTGGTATTGTATGGTCTCTTTCTACCTCTTACCCTGACAGTCCTTGGTATATTTCTCTAGTGATATCTTCTATAGATCCTTCTGTATGTAAGCAACATCTTTCTAACTGCTTTTCAATTTGCTTTGTTGGTGTTTTGGTGAACAAGTTTCACCACATTTTTGAGCTCATAGGTTTTCCTGCTATGCCACTGATTTCAGGTCTGTATGAAATTCATGTTAATTTTAAGCATAGATGGAAAGGACAGATACGTATCTCTTAATTTTAAAGACAAATGCTGTATCAAGTCTTTCCTTGTCCAGTATAATATGAAGATCTGAAAAAAGGCAGCCCTCAGGAAACTTCAGGAAGGAAGTTAAAATGTGTAATTTCCTTAATTGCAAGAAATCTTAATCACCATAAGCAATAGCCATCACTTCACTGGAGGGTGCAATTCTTTTCTTTTTGCCTACAGATAAACATCAGTTTCTCTCTCCTAATGATCTTCACCTTCCTTGGGAAGAGTGTGTTGCCGTGTGCTTATACCCTGATACAAGCCAAAAGATGCCATTTCTTATAGGATGATGCATGCCTCTGGTGCATTTTTGCATCTTTGCCACGTGTCAGACTTGAGTTTCCATTCTTGTGATATGGCCCTGGCATTCTGCTGTGCGTGTTAGCAAAACACCTCCACACAGGAGCTGCTCTTTGTGATTTTGTGGAGATTTTCTTGTGGGGAGGTTGGATTTTATTCCTCAAATTGCTTTTACAACTTAATGGTTTGATTTTGCCATTGATGGGATTTCCCACAAAGGGTCCTGGCCAGGCTAAACTCATTTCCATCCTGAAGGGATCACTTTTAACCATGGCTGCTTGGTTCTCTATGTCTGGGGGGGCTACTGGCTCCGCTGGCAGGAGGAGGTAATGGGCAGGCTAATGAGCTACAAGGCAGGCTGAGCTCAGCAAAGGTTGCCTGTTATGGTTTGCCTAGTGAAGGAGCTTGCTCTGTGGTGTAGGGGAGCTGGGACGGAAGAGTCCTTTCATGTCACAGCCTCTGCTAATTGTAGCATTTGTCCTTCTGCCCTCAGAAGTACACAGAAATTGAGAAGGAAATTAAGGAATACAGGCACAAGTTAGAAGAGTGGCATCCAATACCTCTCTCATTTGAACACTTACTTAACCATTATAAACACTTCATCAGAGTTCTTCAGTCCATTCTACAGAAGCCATTGGAAGACAGGCTTAAAGAAGGTATGTGGGAGAGTGCTCTGAATTTTGCTTTCTTCTCTCTTTACAAATAAAATGTACTTTTTAAGTAAGAACGGGACTTTTTACCAAATCCTTTGGAGAAAGCACAGTGTTTCAGGCATGGGTACTGTTTTCTGACAGCATGGGTGTAATGCTGCTACAGCAGTGGCGATTTAGGAACATATATAAGAAGTTTCTCCTCCAACTCTGAAAATGATCTTTGGTTTGTCTGCTGCTTTTTTTTGCCCCCCCAGTTCTATCAGGTATTTCAACACAATTTAATGTAGTCCATCACACCTACAGAGTGTATCTATTCCCTCAATTACTTACAATTGGGTGTAAGTGTGCTATGGCATTGGGATACCTCTAAAATTTGAAAGCTTCTTCTAATTGATGTACCTGGTGATCTGCCTCAGTCTGAAAAAAATGGATTATTTTTGGTACTATAAAGCTGAGCTAACATGTTCTATTTAGAAATCCTTTTGTCTTTGAGCTATTGTTTCATCAAATGGCTATTCATTAGCCATAATGGTCAGTCATTAAATGATTGGCATGATTAAGGCAAGGAGTTTTACCTAATGAGACACAGAGCCACGAAGCTAAATACCCATGGGAAAATCCTGCTGCTCTTTGAGCAGGCAACACTGGCCACCACATTTCACCCAGCTGCCTTTTAATCCCTTATCAGAGAACTGCCACCAAAAAAACAGTAGCAGGTTGCTGGGGCAAATGGTCAGACCTGATCTGAAAGGCCACTGCAGGATGTGTGTTTGGTTTCTAGAAAGCATCATGTAGGTGCTCTGCAGCAAGCACCTGCAGCTATCTTCAGCTGGCTATTTTCATCTTATAAGGGCTACTTTTTAAGGAATCAGGTGTGATTACTTGGTGTTTTGCTCAATTCTGTATTTCTTTGGTAACATTAATCCAAATTAATTTGGCAACATTAATCCAGCATCTCCACGCTACCCAAAGAGCATAATGCTGAAAGCATACAGAGTGAGTGGCCCCTCCCCAGAAAAAGTAACATAGTTTGTCCATGAAGTTGGAAAATGACAGTTGAAAAACTGGCAGACTCCCTAAACTGTCCCTTTTCATCTTTGCCCAGATGTTTTCAGTAGCCTTAATCCCACTGCAAAGAAGGAGCCTGGGACAGTGCTGAAAACCATGACTCCTATTGATCGGTTGCTTTTCTTAAAGCGTAAGTATGATTATACTAGAGTCCTAGAATCTCCTGAACTGGAATAGACACACAAATATCACTAAGGTCCAACTCCTGGGGCTGCACACAACTGTGTGTCTGAGAGCATTGTCCAAGCACTGCTTGAACTCTGTCAAGGTCCTGTCATTGTCACCACAGAGATCAGTGCCAGCCCCTCCTCTCCCACTCACCAGAAAGTTGTAACTGCAGTGAGGTCTCCCCTCAGCCTCCTTCAGGCTAAACAGACCAAGGGGCCATAACTCTCTGTGTATGGCTTCTCCTTATTCCATCACTGTGAGTGACCCAGATTGGAAATGTGTGGAGGCGTCAGTGCTGGTGCTCTGCTGTGATTCCCTTGGCATGCCTTTTGCAGTCCCAGTGTCTCCAGAGCTACAGGCTCTGTGGCTTCTCTGAATGTGGCCTTTAACCCAAATGGCAGCTTGGTGCTGTGGCTGAGGTGCCCACCCCATTGGTGACCTAGGTTAGAAAGGTTTGGGGACAGCAGTGTTGGTTCACTGCCTTATGCACTTAGCATACATTTTCCAGCCCCAGTATCCTGGAGCTGTTGGTTCTGTGGCTAGCAGAACCAATCCCTATCTAACATAGAGTCAGCAATGTTGGGGCCCTGCCTTGCTCAGACTGGAATGCCTTTTCCAGACCCAGTGTCCTTGGATCTGTGGGCTTTCTGGCTGAGCCCTAAGCCTAAGCATAAAGCAACCTTGGTGCTGTGGCTGAAGTCCCCATCACCATGGTTGGCCCAGATCACAAAGGTGGGGAGGCAGCGATGTTAGTACCCTGCTGTGACCCCCTTGGCATGCCTTTTCCAGCCTGTGTTCTGGGACTGCAGGCTTTCTGACTGTCCCAAGACACTGCCAGCTGTGGGCTCCTTTGCAGGCATTTTATAACTTGGACTTCTTCTGAGGGTCATGAAAAATGTAGCAAGTATGTTTATGGTTTTGACTGCAGATGCAAGGTCACCGACGTGGGAATATGACAGCATTCACCCAAGACTGAAATTGTCTGATGACCTTCTTGAAGTAAGCTGTAGCTGGAGGAGAATATTCTACCCCTGTAGTCCCCAGAGATTTGATAAATTATGGCAAGTGCTAAGCAGAGATGCATTCCTTTCTGGGAGCCATTACTGGGAAGTTGACCTGCTTCATGCTGGAGTAGGATGGTGGATTGGCGCAGCCTACCCGACCATTGGCAGGAAAGGAGACTCTGAAGCTTGTCGACTGGGCTGGAATAGAGCATCTTGGTGCCTTAAGAAGTTTGATGTTGAGTACTGGGCATTTCACAAGGGAGAGAGAATCCCCATCCTGATAGAAGATGATCCTGATTGCATTGGCATTTTTCTAGATTATGAAGCAGGAATCCTTTCATTCTACAATGTTAGCGATGGCATGGCTCATTTGCACACCTTCCGCTGCAAGTTCACAGAACCAGTTTATCCAGCCCTGAGACTGTGGGAAGGGTCCATTAGAACATGCAAACTAACATAATAAACACAGTAAAATAAAGCCTATTTCATGCTTTTTCTAATGCCACTTCAGCAATTATCTACATTAATTCATCTCTGTTGTATCAAACTTGTAATTATGATGCTTTTAGAATGTAACGTAAGTTTGGGAAAACCATCTGTGATTTTTTAATGTGTATTTTTTTTTCAATGAGGGAAGGTGGTCTGGCTTTTATAAATGTTGTTGATGTACCACTTGAAGTGCCAGATGTACTACTGTTGTACTGTTTTCAACTTGTAACAGTAAGTTCAAGAAAACCAACTGTATTTTTTAATATGGGGGAAGATGATTTGACTTATGAATGGTGTTGCTGTACCACCTGAAGCACTGTATGTAGTATTTTTCAACTTGCAAAATGCAAGAAGTCAGGCTGAAAGAAACATAATACAACTTAGACTGCAACCTGGACGTTGACTTTTTGAAATTTTTTTTTTACTGAACTCCCTCTTCTCATCGGCTTGGAGAGGCTGCAGTTGTGTATGGCAACAGGTTTAGTTTAGTTCAACCTTCCAAATCATATACTGCATATTGTTATCATTGACAAGGTCAGTTTTGGATAATATATGCACTACGTGATTTAGCTAATATTTAAGTGTCATCTTGGAAAAATCAAAGACAGGCACGGACTCTTGGAAAGGTCTCCTCTTAAGCTGGAACTTCTGTGGCCACATTTAATAGTCATTAGCTGGTCTTATATGTGACAGAAACTCTGAATTGGACTTCTGCACTGCCCTATTCTTCCCACTGAGTGGAAGCAGGAGAAAAAGCTGTGTACAACCCCTAACAGGATGAGATGTCTGCAGGGTTCACAGGCACAATAAAAACACCAGGCCAGTGGTGCATTTGTGGCCTACTTATTCTTGTGTCCAATTTGCAATGTTAACATAAAACTAGGGGACACAGCTTGCAAGTTTTATATGGATATTTCTCCCCCCACCAATACATTAATTGAAGTCCTGGAAATTTCTGGAGCCTTTGCTTACAGCAGTCTCCAGGACCAGCCCACTAAAGTGTGAAAAACCACTGCTACTTGAAACTGGTCAGGTAATCTTACAGTGTTCAAATACTAAAGGCCCTGCATCACTAGTGCTGGCAAAGGCAAGGTCTGACCATAGGCTGAAATGCAGAAACAAGAGCCTGTTTTATAAGCTAAATTTATTTTTCAAATTTGAAATTGAAAAAAAAAAAAATCTTTTAACCATTAAGTAGTTTTTTAATGTAAGGCAAGCATACTGCATCAGTTGCAGCTCACATATGGTCAAGTATATGACTCAACCTCAACTCCCCATTTAAAGATATGAACACAGTATCCTCAGAATTGCACAAGGGTGAACATTTTGAAAGTAAACAGTTCATAGGTACAAAGCCACTCAACACCAAATTCAAGATGCTTCACCAACTCATGACCAAAAGGTACCAAGTTCCATGTAACCTAGTAGTGTAGGTAAATTATTCCACCACAGAAAAAAAAGCAGATGAATTATTGCAAAGCAATTCTGTGCTAAGCAAGGTAATTGAAGACTGACTTGTTTGCAGCTGCTGCTATTTGGCTCCCTTCTGGTGAAAGGGAAAAGCAGCAGGCAACAGGAGTGGGACTGCATTTCTCACTTGAAAAGTGAGAAGCTGGGATGTGAGAGCAGAGCACACAAAAGCTGTACTGACCATCATGCTGAAGCCTAATGGTGTGATGTAGTCAGGCAGTCAGCCTCAGTCATGTCACACACCAGTGCTGAGAGAAAAACCCCTACAGAGGATTTGCAGGGTAGTACAGAAAAAAAAAGCTGCTCAAGCTTCACCAGCATTTGGCTTCCCACCTGAGAAGTTGCACCCCAGGTCCAAACAGAGGCATCCAAATGCTCTGCAGAATCAATTTAATATTCCAGACTTCACTCAACTTGCAATAGATGTTTTTCATAATTTCTGAAGCACAGGTTAAGTTTATTTCCATTGACTCATCTCAGATTTACTTTTCTTCCCTGCTCAATCTCTCTGGCATGCCTTTGGGCCTTGCAGTTCACAAAAGGCTCTCTTGCCCCTTAAATGGGACCTTTCTAAATACTCCATATGCTTCCTTTCCTGGTACTGTCTCAAGGAATTAGCTTTCTCAGGAAGACCATTTTTCCACAGAATAGAGACTCCTGCCAGCCACTGCTTTATTGTGGCACTTTTAAGACTTTCCTCTTAAAAAGAAATCCATCCAGGTTGCATTTGTAGCTTTCTGCTCAGTGTAAGTAAACTTTAGCTTATGTGTATTTAACTCCAACCAAAGTCCTGCTATCACAGGGGTGAAGCAAATGGCAGAAAAGAGAGGTGTATCAAAAGATACAGAGCTAGAACAATTCAAAGTGTAGAAAAAATTCTCATGATTTACTGTATTCTTAACAGAAAAGGGAAGCTGGAAAGCAGCTGACTATGGTCTTATATTTGGCAAAACTCCACATTAATCTAGGTTAAATGGAATGGAGAAGACAGGATCATGGCATTTCCTAGGCACAATGCTACAGTTTCTAATAAAATCTTCATAATTTATATCCCCTTGCTTCTGAAATTTCCCGCTAATGAGAACTTGAAAATCCTAACCTGTTTGCACCCTTGTAATTACACCCCTTTCTTCTAATATACCATGCTGCTATTGTCAAACACGTTGTGTGGTAGTACGTTAAACACAGAACGGAGTACTTTGGTTCAGCACTTCACTTTTTTAACATGATTTTCCACTACTTGCTCAGTGATGGTTTCATCTTCTTCGATATTTTTTTTAACCTTCTGGCCCACCAGATCAAAGATGGATTCTGGGGGAAATCCCTTCGGTTCTCCCACCTTCACTGTCAGCATGTCAAGTGTCAATATTGCACCTTCAGGAATTGACACTTTCGCCACTACCGACTTTCCCAGCTACAGGGGAGGGGAAAAAAAACACAAACAATATTTAAGTTAAATACATTGCTAGCTTAGTATAACAAAAAAGGATAAAAAATATTCTGCAGTTATTTGAGCACAGGTTGTGTAGAACTGCCTTCTCCACTGCTTATTCCAAACGAAGATTAAATTAGCATAGTTACTTTCACTGTAACCAGGCTGCCTGGAACATGCAGATGTTTTCTGCAAGTGGACAGCGGCTCAACGGGAATTTTTCAAAATCACAATGGAGGGAATCTGGTTAAAATTAGTGGTATTTTAGCTTAGTGTAAAAGCAGCTCATATACAATCATAGAGATTATTCCCATTACTATTGCCAAGTACCTGGCACTGGTGAGGCCACACCTCAAGTCCTGTGTCTAGTTCTGGGCCCCTGACTACAAGAAGGACATTGAAGTGCTGGAATGAATCTAGAGAAGGGCTACAAAGCTGGTGAAGGGTCTGTAGCAGAAGTCCTGTAAGGACTGGCTGAAGGAGCTGAGGTTATTCAGTCTGGAGAAAAGGAGGCTCAGAATGCCTGAAAAGTGGTTGTAGTCAGGTGGGGGTTGATCTCTTTCTCCAGGCAACAACTGACAGAACAAGAGGAAATGGCTGCAAGCTGTGCCAGGGGAAGGTCAGACTCGATATGAGAAAAAATTTCTTCTCTAAAAGGTTTATCAAACACTCAGTCTAGAACATGGCAACAGCTGAGTCATGATCTCTTGGAGTTATTTAGAACGTGCAGACATGCCACTTAGAAACATACAATAGTGGTTGGACTTGATGTTAGGTTGGACTGAATGACCTCATGGGTCTTTTCCAACCTACATGATTCCATGCTGCAATAAACAATTTGCAAGCTATTTTTCTGAATATAGACTTATTAGCTATAGGTGTAAATTAGCTGCAGGTTTACACAAACCAAAATCAAAAGTTACCTTTTCATTGCAAGCCATTTCACAAGGCAAGAGTTGTTTGATTGGAGAACCCATTGCTTTTTCCACAGTACGGATGGCTTTCACTAACTCTGCCAGTTCATTTGGCTCCAGAGATGCTTGGTGGTCGCTTCCTTTCCATGTCTTGTCCAGAGTCACGTGGCGTTCCAGTACTTTAGCACCCATAGCAACAGCTGCCACTGAAATGGCTATGCCGGTTTCATGTCCCGAATAACCAATGGGGATATCAGGAAAAGCTGACTGATATGCCTTGAATCACAACAGAGTTGGTCTGAATTACCAAGGTAGCAGTTTTAAAGACAAAGCAAATTTAACAGTGATAACTGCAGTGGACAAATATTGTGCCAAAAACAAGCAGTTGATTATGCAAAGGACACACTTTTTAAATTCAGTAAGTCACACCGCATTACCAACATCATGTTCCAAATTTGACTAATATTATCAATACTGACAAGAAAAAGTAAGCATGTCCTCTTCTACAACTTGTGTTTCTCCTTTTAATTCAATCCTACTATTCAAGGGCTTCAAAGCCTGTATCAGTGTAAGTAACAGTAATAGTATCCTATTTTCATCCAGGAACCCAATGGACTGGTTAAACTTAATCTGTATCCAAAACAGATTTCTTCAATATTGTATTTAAAATCTGAAGCAATTTTTTAATCCCTGCACAGAGAACAGTCAACAAATCCTGAAGGCACTTAAATGCAGCCATGTGTCATTCTATTAAAAATAATATACTATGTGTGCATAGATCTAAGGTAGTGCTTGAACACTGGCCAGTTTGGGAAAACTTTCTTACATTGCTATTTGCGGTATCCTGGTAATATTTCAAATGAAGAAAATTATGGTAGGGTCTAATCAATTTTTCTCATTCCTCTGATAGCCACATGAAGCTTTTTTAACAAAGGTTCTGGTCTAGCTCCCCATTTAGAATTACATTCTCACTTCAAGCACCTTCTTAATGTTAACAAGTGACATGGTTTTTCTTAGCACTATAAACCACAGGGTTAACTGGTCAACCATATGTCTTGTTTTCCTCTGTTGAACTTTGAACACTCCAGCAATATCCTTTATCATATTCCTCAAAGATGAGTTCTGCTAAAAAAGGACACAGTGGATCTTTTTACTTCAGTGGTTGCTTTGTGAATTAGAGGAACATGACACATCTCGTAACTTCTCAGAAGCAAGTTCCAGCACACAGAAGGCCTGGAAGTGTATCTCAGTAAAAGGACACAGCCCTTCTCTGCTCCCCTACCCAAGAAGGCTCTGGGTTACTCACTGACCGATATAACACGGAGATTGACATCCTCGGGCTGAAGCGGGTAGGCGCTGGTGCACTGCAGGAAGCAGAAGTTCGGATTGAGGGGCTTCACAATCTGATAAACCTGCTGCATTGTGTTCATCGACTGCATCCCGCTGGAAATCACCATTGGGCGTCCTAGCCATTAGAAAATATGCACAAGTTTTGGCCTAGGTCTACAAGAAAGCTACCCAAGATTAAATTAATTACTTTAAGTAAATTAATCCAGTAAAACTAGAAAAGAATGCTGGGTAATACTTCTTTATTTTCAAGGTCTGAGGGTGAGTTTCTTTTAAAGACACTTCAGACTTTTTCCCAAAAATGCACTGGAGGAAAAATCTAATAAGTGAGCTACTGAGAAACTGTGATGTTCACCAAGATGGCTCACAGAAAATGCTTACCTTTCTTTGCAGTCTTTTCCAAATATGGAAAATTATTTGTATCTCCTGATCCCACTTTGAAAAATGGAACATCCAGTTCATGTAGAAATTCCACCGCCATCTGCAAGGAAAAGAAATCACTGTGTTTTAACACTCCACTTCAGCTGGATCAAGGGATAAAGAACTACTGTCCTTGGAAATAAATAACCCTTTAACATAGAAAACCCAAAGCTTAATTAAACAGGTCAGTATTATAGACATCTCCCCTAAAACCCACTGCCCCTGAAGTACATTTGCTATCTTGACAATATTGTTTTTTGATTTTCCTCCAGGTGGCATACAATTATGACGCCTTCTTTCATACTTCTATTTTAGTGAAGATTTTTGACTGGGATCACTGTCTCCAGGCAGTCTCTGGTCTGCCACCACAGCGGATCACAGGAGTTGTACATTCTGCTGCTTAAAAGTGAGCTCCACCTCCGCTTAAAGATGAACTTGTGTACCACAGCATTCTTGCTTTTTTCTCTCTTTTTTAAAACACTACCAGAGAGAGCAACTACCTGCAGCTGGAAGTCTGCCTGTTGAAGAAAAAATGTGCTATAAGCACACATACAGTTTGTCCTGCCACACACATCCGGCAGGTCAGAAATACTATGCCACAGAGTGTTTAAAGCTACAGGCAGTAGAACAGATTAATCACACTGAAAACTAGTATAAGCAAACTAAATAAGCACCAAGTAAAAAACTCAAAAGTGTCCAAAAAGGGAAGTCCAAAATGAGCTTGCTTTTAGGAGAGATACTAGACAATAAAATATGCCAAAGCAAAGACTATGAAACCATTTATTCAAATGCCAATTATACCATGTAAAAATATATGTGCTATATTGAAGACAATTTAAGAAGTATTAGAAGCTTTCTGCAAACAGGTATTACATCAGGAAGTGGCCTTCTAAAAATTAGTACTTTATCGGAAGAAAATTTAAAATCCAAATCTATCACAGGAAAGAGGTATTTAAATCCTCCATTCACCTCTGGGGAAAATAATGAAATAGTTACCTTTGTCCCTTGTCACCACCTGCAAACACTTTTAATTTCTTCAGCTCTTTCCTTGTTGCAGTCAAATTTACTTAGTGCCAGAGAAAGAATGCTAATGTCCACAAAGATAATGATGGTTTATTTGGTCTAATTTTTCCTGTTATCAGTATGATGGAAATTCAATTTCTTGTACCTGCAATGTATAACATCTCTCTATTTACTGTTTAATATAGTTTATTCAGATGCATTGTGCATAAAGATAGTGAGTATTCTAGACTAAAAAGGCACAGATCTTATCTCCAGAGATGCCAAAAATTAAATACAACAGGCAGACCTTGTATCTAAGGCCACTCTTTGTTAGGTATATATCTCTTGAAAATTAGCAGCTCTTCTTTAAGAGATTCAAGTACCAGGAAGTAATTTCAAATAACAGCAATGACATTAAAGGGAGTGGTTCAATGAGATCCTGTTTTGTCTCCAGTACATACCGGAACAGAATAGATAAAGAAGTTATTCATAACCTTTTTATTTACTTCACACATCATTTCATTAATTTCCTCATATAGTTAAACTCACAATTTAACCTCTTTATTTAACTGGACTCCCAGAGATTATGTTAAATTTACAGAAGTTAATGTATAAAAACTTTCAGAAGTTAATGAAGTCTCAAAGACTTTTTATGTCAATTTATGCAATGTTTTCCTTAAGTTCCAAACCCCTGTCTCGCAGAAATTCCACTAGAATTCTTAAGAGCTGAGTGTAATGTAATTACTGCTCAAAAAGAACGCACAAACATGTATCAGTTCTGTTAATTAGTTGATGAAACCACATACAAAGGAGCACAGCAGAGAAAAAGAGGGATTCCAGCAGCAGAAAGTGATCTTAGCTTCCCCCTATAAAAGGTGTTTTGTGTTGCACTACAGCATTTAGAAGCCAGAGGTTTTAACATCAGAGAAAGAATTTGGGGTTTTTTTTCTCCCCAAAGGCATGTGGGTCTTCAACATGCCAGATACAGAAGTCCAAGTCTCCTGGGTTCATCTACTCCATTCTTAGAGGAGTGCATGTTGTTCAGCAGGTCTTTTAGACATGAAGACAGCAATAAAAGAAACATCACCACACTCTCTTTTCACAGATATTTCTGAATCTTTGGCACTAAGCTATTGCCATATACACAAAACATATTTGTCTATCATCAGATGAAGAGGGAGAACAAATGATAAGAAATAACACTGATATATCAGGAATTGTCTCTGATTGCAAGAGTGAGACACTGAATAGATCGCCTTAAAACATTAAGTAAATCACATCCTTGTCCTATCCTGGATATGTCTACTGGAAGAAAGCCGGGGACATTGCTCTACTGGCCGTATGCAAGAGTATCTAGCACACTTCTGACAGGGTCTCTTTCAGTTGGGTTCTCTGTATTTTCTAGGCCACAAAGAAAAATAAATCTGTAATATCTCATCCATACTGAAGTTCAAGTGTTACCTGACCTTTAGAGCTTACACACATTTCAGCTGTATGCTGCATTTGTTAATACTGCCACTACCATCACTCTGAGGCAAACAACATGCAATAAGTAGACGTGTCTTAAGGGGAACAGCAGCAGGAGTTCTGTGGAGTTGTAAAGCTGGTGACTGACTGGTCAAGAGCCCCCTGGCAAAAATCCGTAAATGATTCAGCAGTAAGTAAATTATTCAGGGTAAGGTGCTGAGCCCATCCATGAGATTAGTAAAAGAAACAGGGGCATAAAAACTTCTGCTGCTTAGAAACACTGCAGGGGTCTAGTAAATACCAAGGAGCGAAGAAAACAAGAGGGAACTTATCAGGATTAGATCAAGAAATGAATCTGGTTTAAATACATAAGGAAGTTTGATATGCTTGAAACAAACACACTAGACAACACCAGAGAGCAATCTGATTGCCATCTGGACCTACACTCTCAATGCCTCAATTGTTTATGAAGGTCAAAATGAAGCCTTGTCCTTAATATTATTTACTGTGGATAAGTATCTCAACACATGTGGCAAGTCTTCCAAAATATTCAGCCAACCATTGTAGAGACAGGTGAACTGACAAATTACTCTAGGTCTCTCAGTTAGAAATGGATTGTCCATATATTCTTTATATGTAAGAACTATCACACATAATACCCAACAGACACAACAGCCAGACTCCCCTTGTCATTCCAGTATGGCTTACATACCTCATCCATGCCAGAAGCTGTGAAGAAAATGCCAATCTCCTCTGCATACTTCTTTAGCTCTCTGTATTGGTCATGACTGAACTCCAAGTGGCGCTTGTGTTCCCCGTAGGTCTTTCCCCAGGAGTGTTTGGAGGTGTAGGGCCTTTCTAAGGCTTTCTTGTTGAATTTGTACTCCAGTTCACTCTTCTGGAACTTAGCACAGTCTGCTCCACAGTCCTGCAAAACAACACAGTCCTGGTGCTCATGGAGCGGAAGTGCAAGTGAAACTGCACTCATCGAACTCTGAATGCAAGGAGTGAGAAACTGATGTGGTCATCTGTTGTGGAGTTTTCACATTATCATCACAGCAATCACAGAAATGGCAATGAACACTGAGTGACTGTGGATGTACACACACATGAACCCTTTTATTTCAAAGTCCCAATACACTTAGTAGAGGAGCAGCTGAGAGAAACCATATAAAACCTCAAAACTACTTAGCTACGCATGCTGCTCATTCAAAGAGTTGACTTCTGTGGTGTTCTTCCCAGATCAGCTGGGCTGATAATTTTACATTAAAGAAGGACACAGGACTCTGTTGAACAAGGAGTATGATTCTGAAATTCATAGAATCATCAAAGCTTAAAGAAACTTTTAAGATCGTGCAGTCCAACTATCCACCCAGTATCACCACAGTTACCCCCTAGATCACATCACCAGCACCAGAAACCTCTTAAACACCATCAAAAATAATAATTCACTTGAAGTCAAACAGTGAAGACATATCCTCATTAGGGCAGCCTCCACTTACACCCCAATCACAGAACCCCAATCATACCATGCCCCAAGCTGTGATGATGTGTGGTTTTCTATCTAATGGATCAAACTTGAAAGCAGTTTGGTTGTCTTACTGGATGACACAAGCTTTACTGCAGTAAAGCCCTAATGTCAACCAAGTCAAACTTGAGGTTCATTAGAGGTGGCTCAGCAGCCGACTGATACTTCCTAAATTCGCCGTGAGCCCATGCCCCAGCTGCGGGTCTGCAGCCACGACACAAGATCACAGAATGAATTAATTGGAAAAGAGCTCTGAGATCATCGAGATCTTGAGATGACTGAACACCACCTTGTCAAACAGACCACGGCACAGATATCTTCCTTTAAACACCTCCAGGGACAGCGACTCCACCACCTCCCTGGGCAGCCCATTCCGATATCTGTTCTGCCCTGCTCTGAAGAAATTCTTCCTGATGTCCAGCCTTAACCTCTCCTGGCACAGTTTGAGGCCATATCCTCTCATCCTGTCACTGGCTGCCTGGTAGAAGAGGCCAACCCCCACCTGGCTACAAGCTCCTCTCAGGGAGTTTAGAGAGTGGTAAGGTCACCCCTGAGACTCCTTTTCTCCAGGCTGAACTACCCCAGCTCGCTGAGCCGCTCCTCACAGGACAAGGGCTCCAGACCCTTCATCAAAGTCAAATGCAAGGGTCTCCCTGCAGACAGTCTGTGTGTGGAACAAACCCTCCCGTGTGTCCCCCGGCCGCGCCCCTCCTCCTCGCCTCCCCCCGCGCGCACCTTGGCCATGCGGATCATGCGCTTGGCTATGTCCAGGTCGCCCTGGTGGTTCTGCCCGATCTCGGCGATGATGAAACAGGGCTGGTCGCCGCCGACACGCCGCCCGGGGCACAGCTCGAACTCGCGAACCATGCTGAGATGGCGCCAGCGGCACGGCCCGATCGCGACTGCGCCGCCGCTCCCGACCCCGCCGCGTCCCCTCCCAG
>JBBMKD010000115.1:28472714-28483132 GCA_037834095.1 Argya squamiceps
GAGGGGCTGTTTGGATTTGCTTTCCAGAGGAACACCATTCAGAGGTTTCCTCCTAAATTTGCCCTAAACCAGGACATCAGCCCAACATCTGAATCTTAGTTTCCACACAAATTCTGACAAGCTAAGAAGACCAGAATGTTTTCCTTTTACTCTGACCATCTTCCTAATGCAACTTTGAGAACAAGCCTGTGAATGAGTCTAGATGTGCTAACAGTTCAGTAAATTACAGTAATGGATTGACTTGGCCTTTCACCAGATCTTGTGGAGTTTAAGTAACTGTTTAAACTACTTCCACAGGAAGAAGTGAGAGATGGAGATTGCATAAAATATGTGGGAGGGGTGGCTGGGATGATGTGAATGACACAACTCTTACTGAAAAACAGTGATTAAGAGGCAGGAAGAGATTCAGAAGGGAAAAGATATAAGGAAAACTAGGGAAAGAGTGACAGAATAAAGTGGTACTGGCAGATCCTGGGACAGTGGATTGCTGACATTGCTGAGAATGCTGTGAAGCCCAAGAATCTGAGGAGCATAAGAAGCTGGACTGAAAGTTGGGGGACAGGGGAACTTGAAGGATACTGGTTTCATGAGAAATGCTGCTGGAAATAGCAGCTGAGAGGACTGATCATGAAACTCAAAGAGCCTTTCCCTAGTGCTATGAATAATATGAGACAAATGGGGCTATAAATAAGGGGTCTGCATGAGAAGCAGGCAGATGATGTTAAACATCATCTTTTTCCCCTAAAAATTCACAAGTGAAGGACTATGATCCATTAGAACATATTCAAAATTGGTAAGAATTTAGAATTTAGCTAGAGGCCTACCAATCCTACCTATTTTCTCCCTCCCTCTGCACAACTGTTGTCTCTCCTTCAGTTATTTCATGAGCTGAAGGAACAGAGATCTCTATGTTCCAACCCTGTGTGTATCACTGGAGTGGGTGCACTGGCTTGCAGTTATTGACTTAACAACACACATGGCCCAAACCCCATGTTTAGGGCTATACAACCCTCAAATTATAGAGGCTGCTAGTATTATGATTTTTCAGTCATCATTTTTGACCTCTTTCAGCATACTTAGTGAACAGTCAGTAAAATATACCCCTCAAGAGCAATCTTGCCCCAGACTGTACCAGATACAGTGGAGGTGACTGTCCTAGTCTGTATGTCCTGTGTTTTACAAGACAGCAGAGAAACTGTGACCAATGCTCTAGGGAAGAGAAATCTGGTCCCTAAATCAGCCAGTTCTGATTCACTGTTTTTGCCACCACATTTCTGGATGATACTGGGCTAGTCACTAAAATAAGTTTTCACATCTAATTGCCAAACTGAATTTTTACAGCTGGTTTATTCAAGGCATTATTGTTTAGTTTACAGATCTGTTGAATTCTTGCAGCAACAAATCAGTATGAGAAATGTGCTGAACTAACACAATACCTATTTAAAATATCTGGTCTTTGGCATCTCTGAATTGGCATTTGGAATAACTAGACACCATCCATTGTAATCTGGTTGTACTTCAGTTCTATTCTGTAGGAGCAGAGGAGGGAGGAGAGTACACTCTGTAAATTGAGAGCAGAGAGGGAGAGAACTAATACTCTCACTTTTGTGAGAGGTGTGCAAATGTAAATTATTACTTTAAGAAACCTCCCTGTGATTATAAAAGGCATAAGGGAGACCCATAGGGCAGAAATAATACATCCGTTGTCAGAGGAACAGTTGAAAAGTGTGTGATGCAGAAACCCGTGACACACAAAACAGTGAGAATAAACAAAATGTTTGTTTGTCAGCTTAGCTCGCGGCTGTCAGTCCTGCCTCAGTGGTGCTGTGGGAGTGCCAGCCTACATCTCAGCCTCCTAGCCTGCCTGGCTGACATCGCTCATCGTTGACCCACTCATCACTACCGTGTGTGGGCTGAGGTCATAGCCAAACCCATTCCCAGCTGGTTTGTATATGGTAGTCACAAATGCCCACTGTAAGAGGATCTTCCATCTGGATGCAGTCGCTTTCCTCCAGCAGATCAGAGTCTAGGTATTGCAAGGAAACAGATCTCTAACACTTGCAAGTATCAGAAAGAAAACTGACAGAAAAAATAAGCATTCACATAGCTATTACTGCCTTGATTATCCGGGGAAAAAAGTCAAGTTAATGTATTTTGTGGTAAGGCAGGTGAATGTGTGCTTTTTATGTGTTCAGAATGTAGATTACTTGGACATTTAGACAGGGGAAAGTAGTGCAATACCTCACCTTCTACATGGAATTCAATAATAAACCTGTTGCTGTTTTAGGAGGGAAATGAGAAAATCTTGGCAGATCCAAGAGGTTCAAAAGAGCTTCAAAAACTCTTGACTATCCAGTTTTCCATACAGTCAAACTACCTTTCAATGATCTTCTAAAAATACCAATTAATTAAAAAGGTAAAAAGAAAAATCCCTGTCAATAAAGAATGTCTTTTCCTTTCTACCAGAGCCTTCTTAACTCAACTTCCTTACCTCGCAACAGTCCGCAGTAAATTGTGATTTCTACTCAGTATGGGTTTCAACAATCCCTGTATTTCAAGTGGCTGTCATTTATTTCAGGTTCAATTAAACCATTAAAAAAAATCACATTTTGAAAAGCAGTTTGCAGCAGAAATAGAATTAAAGAGTTATTTTTATTTATACTTCTTTGTGTGAGTTTTCTCTATGCAGTCAGATCCTTCTCAACTTTTTGTGACCTGTGTTGGGTTTGGGCAAGGTCAAATTCTCCTTCTGCACCTCATGAAATACTTTTGTGTCTGTAAATCAAATCTAGAAAAGGCCACTGCTTCATTGTTTCTAAGGAAGCCGACAGGACTTTAATACATTAAAGCAGTGGTAAATTATTTGCTAATATTTCAATTAGTTTTACTACCTTAGGAGTTGCAGAAGTTCCACATTCAGAAGTGATACTAAAATACTAAGACAATGTATTGTGAAGTAACCTTCAAATCCAAACTGTAGAAAAAAGATGTGGTATAGATTGTCCAGCAAACTTAATTGGAAACTAATTTACTGAACACATTTTCAAATGTACTACCAAAGAAAAAATGTTCACCGAATACTTCAGATGGTGTTGGGGAATTTACAGTTTCTGCTGTAAATTAAATAGGTCTCTTCAGTTGTGTCAGAGAAGATGAGGTTGAGATTATAGGACAGAAAGGTGCTTATTACCTACACAGTTGCAATCAGTTTGATCAGACAGGCTAGGAAGTTATCATCTGTGGAGAATTAATTTTTCTCTCAGGACAGTTCTGTCAGTCAGGCAGACAAGTCTTCCTTTGGATGTAAGAACTTCACATGCAGCACATTCTACAACAAGAAGAAACTATGAAGTCAAACATATGTGTCATTGCTTTGTGGAGATTCTGTTTAATCTTTCACTAGTGACGAATTCAAAATGTTTTTCTGTGAACTTGTTCTTGAAGATATGAATGGTAATTGCCCTTATTCAGGCTTAAGGAACCCTCCCAAATAGAATTTCAAAGATGATTGAGTGGCCTCACAATGACATCAATCATCTTTCTTGTTGGCATGGATGCCAGACAAGAGTAGATTAAGCAAATTTATTAAGGCAGGAATTTGAGACTTCTTGCTGGCTTCAGCAGTCCTACATGGTAACATATTTTGTTTGTTTGTTTGTTTTTGGTAATACACCTTTATCCTGAAAAGGGGAATCAATGATCTGGCTTGCAAATGTGTTCTAGAAATCCTTGCAAATTGGTAATTTTTTCTTCTGCCCCTACATAGGGCTTTTTCTTCCAGATAATGAATGAGTTTTGAACTAAAAGGCACCCTTCAAGCACCTTCTCTCTTACTATTTCATACATCTCTTAGAACACCACAAAAATGTTGATTTCACCATCTTTATAGAAAGGAAACATGCTATGAGAGTTTTTTCTGTGCATGTCCTCTGACTCCTTTTAGCAAAGCAGATACCCTTACGAAAACAAATTGTAAGGCATCAAAAGCCTGGCTCTAGTTTTTCTTGTGTTTCTGAGGAAGTAATGATCCATGCAGAGACCCATACTACTGTTGCAACTATCAGAAAGACACCTATCTACACTGTATTTTTATGCACCTAAATCAAACTCTCCACATTGGATTATGAGTAAATTAGGTCTGTTTCAATAAAACAATCCTAACCTTCAAGAATCTCAAGGTTCTGCAACCAGAGGAATAGGCTGAACCAGAGAAATTATCTGGAGCCAAAAAACATTCTCTGGGTGGAGAAGGACCAGTTTAAGGAGCACATAAACAAGTAGGCCTTACATACTCCACCAATGACAAAGGTGACTGATGTCTTTGAGAGTCCACCCATGATAGTCTTTGAAAGGCCATGGCAATTGGGAATGTTCCTCAAGATTGAAAGAGAGCAAATGTCACACCTATCTTTCACAAAGTCAAAAAAAAGAACATCATCAGAGCAACAGGCCAACCAGCTTCAGGTGAGCCGCCAGAAAGATGATGGAGCAACTAATCCTGGATACCGTTTCCAATATCAGAAAGGACAAAAAGTCATAAGAAGTAGCCACCATGCAATTACAGAGGGAAAGTCATGCTTAACCAACTTGACAACCTTCTACAGTGAGTTGCCTTTCCTGCTGCATGAATGGAGAGCAGTGGCACATTGTTTACCTTGGCTGTAACAGGATTTTAATGCTGTCTTTCACAATGTTCTAACAAGATAAGCTGACAAAGTATGGGATAAATAAATGGATAGTAAGGTGAACATTATCTGAACAATCAGGTCCAGAGGTTGTGATATGTGGCACAAAATCAAGCTGGAAGTAAGTTCACTAGCACTTCAGGGAATGATAGTGGGGCCAGTACTGTTGAGGTTCTTTATTAACGACCTGGATGGTGGAGCAGAGTGCTGCTGCAGCAAGTTCACACATTATACAAAACTAGGAGGAGTGACTGTTACATCAGAGGGTTGTGCTGCCACTGAGAGAGACCTTGGTAGGCTGGAGAATTGGGCAGAGGGGAATCTCATAGAACTCAACAGTGGGAAACATGAAGTCTTACACTGGAATAAGAATAATTCCAGCCGTCAGTACATTCTGGGGGCTGGAGATCCTTCCTTGGCAAGAAAAGCCCTTGGGGTCTTTGGGAGCAAGAAGCTTATCATCTACCAGCAATATGTCCTCATGATGAAAAAGGCCAACAGCATCCTGGGTGGCACTAGGAAGACTGCTGCCAGCATGTGAAAGAAAGTGATCCTTCTCTGCATTCAGCACATCTGGAATGCTGAATCCAGTTTTGGGCCCACAGAACAGGAAAGACAGAGACAGACTGGAGTGAGTCCAGGGCAAGACAGAAAAGGCTATTAAAGGAATGAAATATTTTTGTATTAAGGAGAGGCCCACTCTATCTATACAAAGTGTTGGCAAGACTTTACCTTCATGGTATTGCTTACTCTATAATTTATATAATTTCAACTATCTTGACCTTGTCTTTGCAAACCTGCCTCTTAATATTATTCTTGTCATATTACTTACTGCTGTTCTGCCCTGACAATTTAACCCTCCACTCTATTCATCTTTGTGCAGCTCTGTGCTTCCCTTAGGTAGGGAACAATGTCTATTCTCTGCTTACTCAGATTTTGTTTGCATGTCATGCACAGATGTGATGATTAGATATAGCTGTCGGAGCAACAAAAAAGCAGCACAGCACCACATGTTTATTAGTTGTAGGTATGTTCCTTATTTTACTGAATACCGGGTGTTCCTCGGAAAGCAGCTGCACCTCTTGGGATGTTTGTGTTTAGCAGTATGGACACTACCAGCACCATCTCTTCATTCCTCCATCTAATTAAATTCTCATGGCAGCAAATCAGCTTGATAAACTGAAAGCAGTATGTCTTGCTGTGGTACTGGAGATCTTGCAGCAGAAGACATGTTTGTCAATATACACATGAAGTAAGGGTGGACCACTTCAAACCCTCTTGCCTAGCAGGTGACTTGATGTGCCCAAGGAGTGGCTCTCATGAAAACCTGCCTTTCTTCTGGGGATGAGAACTATATATGTTTAAAGACTGGCTTCTCTTGCATGTTGTAGCAATAAACATGTCTCCAGTTTGATTGTCTGAATAGGAGAATTACTCCTTGGTCTTCCTAGGTAATCAGAGCAGGCAGATGGCTTACTTAAGCTGCTGCTGTCAATATGAGTTATAGACCCTGGCTTGACTTTAAATCCAGCCCTATCAAAACAAGGTGAACAGCTACAGCATGAGTCTGTAGTGCAGATGGGCTTGAGCTGAATGGCAGTGACGTATATTGATGTTTTCTTTGTGGGCTTTAGTCTTCATAAACCCATTTAATAGAACTGTTAATTGCAGCTCTAAGTGCCCAAGTCAGTGTATGCACAGTGACCTTTACAAGTCTGCTTTGAGGGAGCTTCCAGATTGATGTGAAGTGATGTGCAGGGTAGCTGTTGTGGAGCAGACTGATGCTAGTAGCTTTATGTGCCTCTCAAACCAGTTCCTTTTGGCTCTTGTACCTTGCAAATTGAATCTGGCAATTTGACCCCAAGCAGACACCATCTTTCTGATACAGGAGTCTAGTTATAAAATACTAGGTTCTCCTAAGTGAAAAGCTGGGAGGTTTTCCTAATCTCAGTCTGTAGCTTGAAAGTCACTAGCCATCAGCAGTTTGAGGGAATCTTGTACTTGATTTCAGTGGAACTGGAGCAAGTCCTAGTCATCGTGTGCTCTCACTTTCGACTTGCCACTAACTGCGGGTTCTTGTGCAGGGAACTTCTAGTTAGAGAGATTTCATGAGAACTGACTCATGTCCAGATGTAAGCTGTGCAAAGCCTTTCTTATTTGCATACTTACAGCATGTTGTACAGACTTGCATTTCAGTTTTTTTCTCTAGAAACATCTGTTCTACTAATTATTTAATGTCTTAAATCAAAAACATTGTGAAATAGTCAGAGAAATACCACTACCCTGTTGCAATGATTTTCTTAATGTTGGAAGTGCAGAACTGCAAAGCCATATTTTAATAAATGCTCAAAAACATATTTTTAAACTACTTCTAAACCAAATCTCAACACATATAGAAACTGAAATTAAATGTCATCATCTTTCAAAGAATGGAGAGAAACAGAACAATTCTGACACTCCTTTGTAGTCTGTTTGCCTTTTCATATTTCAATGAGGCTTTATTCATCTAATATTTCTGTAATAAACTCTTCTCCCCAGTGTGACACATCAACAAACCGCTATGGATATGATGCCATAAGTTTTAGCTTTCATGTTTTTCAGATACTGTGTTACCTAGGAGTGTAGTTCTGTGCCTCATTAAGTGCTAGTGAGCTCTCTTCACAGGGTAGGTAGATAAAACAAATCCTTTTCCTGCTGAAGACAAGTACAACTTTCAGGCCCAAAACCATAAACTGGTGGACTGAAGAAGGAAAACAAGAAGGATGGGATGTCACAACCTGGAGCTGTAATTGGACAATTAAACCCCAATATGCAAATGGACCAAAACTTAAAAAAAGTGTAAGACCTCGTGACCGGTTGTCCATTTTGTGACCATTTTAAGTCCACCTTGGGTGTAGCCCTGGTCAGGCTCTTGTCCTGTCCAAGGTGTGTCCTAAAGGCCTTCCAATGAGTATCTTCTTTATTCTCTAGTTCTGTGCAGTCTCTGTTTCCAATCAGCCTTCTCAATGAATAACAAAGGGTATGCTACTCTTATGTTTTGTACTACTCTCTAAGGAGTAACACCTGCCTTTAGAAAAGCAGGCATCTTGCATTCTTTTACTGGGTAAGAAAGCAGGAAAGTAATAATAGCTTTGTCAGTGCAAGAACATTTCATAGTGCATCTGAATTATAGATAACATAAAAATTTTTGAATTAATCATCAAAACAGCTCTAATGGCTCACTGTATTTTCCTTTGCATCTAAAGCAATAACATTCAGTAGATCATTCTGATGGAACACAGAAAATAATTTTCTAGGGCCATTTGAAAAATTGCAATTCTGCTTATATTTCATATTCCTTAATCCCTATTCTGCAATTTTTAGAGGAGCAAGTAACCGGATTTGCTTTTCATTTTAAATCACAATGTCCTACTTGTGTTTGTGCCATCAGAAATCCCCCAGAGGGCTAAGAGGCAGTGGTAAAGCAAAAGAGGAAATAGCTAGACAGTCATCTAGTGATCATTCACTAGTTATAGTTAAAGGGAAGCAGTGCAATATTACTTGTATTTACATATAAGGAAAGAATACTGATGAAAATGAACACGCGAGCATGTTTTTAGAAGAACTTGTGGAACAAAGTCAGCAAGTTTCTGTGAGAGCATGGCATACAATCCATGATGGCACTTCATTTTTATCATCTCCTGTTGTTAGTTATGGGCCTGCTTACTGCTGTTGTTTTTAATTCTTTAGCTTTCCTATGGCAGCTGCAGATTATTTAAAATAAATAACCTATTTATTTAAAATAAATAACCTTCCTGTGTTTCTGTGAGAGACAAAATTCAGCAAAGTCTAGCCTCCTGCCACACTAGATTCTGAGTTTTCATAGGAGAAACTAGGCACATGTTTTATTTGACTAAATGAGGTGAAGGGAGTTCTCTATCATAGTACAGGAGTTTACTTGTGCTTTTTTCTCTAGCAAATTATACTGACGGGGGAAAAATGTAACTCAGTATGTGGTTTATCTCACCCATTAAATTCACATGGGAAAGAACTGTCTTTCAGGAGTTAATTTTTTCTCTGAATTTGGCCTCCTTCTGAAGTATGTCTGAATCCTTGTTTGGGACTATAACATAAGCCTGGATAGCATTACCTCTAATATCTCATGAAATGTACACACAGACTTATAGGCAATATGTAAGCGAGATTAAACAAGTACCTCTTGCAGCGACTGTACCAGCTTGAGGATTGCCAGCATAATTTTCTCTTTTCTTACATACATATTAATGTATGTAAGCCATATTCTTACAATATTTTCCTCTCCTCTCTCTGCTGTGCCAATAAACTACATGCATGGCCAGCAGGTCAAAGAAGGTGATTGTCCCCCTCTCTGCTCACATGAGACCCCACCTGGAGTACTGCACGCAGTTCCAGTGCCCTCAGCATAAGAAAGACATGGAACTGTTGGAGTAAGTCCAGAGGACACCACAATTTTAGTAAGAGGACTGGAGCACCTCCCCTACAAAGACAGACTGAGGAAGTTGGGTCTGTTCATGCTGGAGAAGAGAAGATTGTGCAACCTCCCAGTAACTGAAGGGTACTACAGGGAAACTGGAGAGGGAGTCAATATCAGGAACTGTAATGACAGGACAAGGGGTAATGGGTACAAACTGAGAGGGGCAAAATTTAGGTTAGATATTAGGAAGAAATTCTTTAGTCTTCTGGTGGGGAGGCACTGGAACAGGTTGCCCAAGGGAGGCTGTGGATGTCCTGACCCAGGCAGTGTTGAAGGCCAGGCTGGATTAAGGCCTGGAACAATCTGCTCTAGTGGAAGGTTTCCCTGCCCAAGGCAGCAGGAGTTGGGGCTAGATGATCTTTTAGTCCGTTCAAATCCCTTATCATTCTACAATTGTATGATTCTATCTGTATAAACAGATTCTATCTGTTATAAACCAGATACAGGAACTGATCAAAGTAACTGTCAAAAGAATTGTATCAGGAATCACTGCCCTTCCTAAGAACATTCTGTCAACACACAGTCAATGGAACACGTGCTTCCTGAATTTACACTGGTTTGACCTCATTAATATGTATAAATATCGAAAAGCACGGGTGTCAAGGGCAGGAGCCAGGCTCTTCTTGGTGGTGCCAACTACTAGGACATGAGACAACCAGCAAAAACTGATGCACAGTAAATTCCACTTGAATAGGAGAAAGATTTTTACTGTGTGGGTGACTGAGCATTAGAACAGATTGCCCAGAGAGGGTGTGAAGTCTCCCTCACTGGAGATATTCAAGAACCATATAGACACAATCCTGTGCCAAATGCTCTGGGATGACCCTGTTTAAGCAGGGACGGTGAACCAGATGACCCACTGTGGTCCCTACTAACCTGATACTTGCTGTGTTTCTGTGACTTAAGCCTCCCTGTGTCAGACAGAAACCCAAAATCACGAAAGACGTTTGACAGAACCGCTGCTCCGGACGTATTCCGCGGGCTCGAATTTGTCTCCAAGTTGCCGACGGACCCGTGTCTTGTCCCAGCGGAGCGCCCGTGCTTTGGCAGGCTGGCAGAGGTGAGCGCGACCCCACAGCAGCCCGAGGTGCCCGATGGAGCGGATCCCGATGGAGCGGAGCCCGCCGCTGCCGCGCGGCTCCTCCGGGCACCGGGGCCGCGCTCCGCCCCGCCCCGCCCCCCCGCTGCTCCCTGGGCGCCTATTGGCTCGTGTTCCGCAGGCCCCGCCACGGCCCATCGCT
>JBBMKD010000115.1:28483408-28506313 GCA_037834095.1 Argya squamiceps
GAGGCGCTGCAGGGTCCCGAGGGCCTCGGCGTGGGTACGCCTTGCGGGGGCGGCGGGCTGGGCTGGGGGGTGAAGAGTCCCGGCTCCCCTTGTCCCTCGGGGCGGTGCCGGCAGGACCCCCGCCCCGGCGCTCTGCCCCAAACGGGGTCCCGTTGCCCCGGGGGTGGTCCCGGGGGTGGATCGGGGCCGTCCTGGGTGCACTGTGCCGCAAGGTGGGCTGTCTCCCCGCTCCCCGCTTATAGTTTGTATCCCCTGAGGATGCCTAAGGTGTGCCCGTATCCTAAGGCGAACGGTGCTGATCTCGTCTAATCCAGGAGCCTGCCTGAAGGAAGGATTCTGAAAGCTGGATAAATCCGCCACTTGACTTTCTGTCTTCACGGGGGTGATCTTAGTATTAAAGCATAAGAACAGTTAAGCTAATGTTTAATTTTACTAAACCTTTAGCCTTTGTTCCTTGGTAACCTTTGTACTGAATGCACCAAGCTCGACACTGCAGAACCTGCGTTTGGAGAAGGGTGGGAACTGTGTGTTGAGAAGTATAGGTCAGTGTGTTTCCAGTTAGTGTGATGGTAGCTAAAGCAGCCCAAAATAAACACTTCTCCTTATGAAAGGCTTTAACTGAGGCCTGAGTGGAAAGGGGTTGATGTTGCAACACTCTCAGAAGACTTTGCTTCTACTTATCACCAGGGCCACAGGGACATATTTACTCTCATGTGACATCCCTTTGTCACTGCAGTACGATGCCACTCTCCTTCAGACTAAGTTGAAACTGCTCCCCAGTTAATTGTCAGAAAATCTTTGGAATTAAGTCTTCAGTTTGCAACTTGATACCAGAAATTACTGACGTATCTTATGTATGAGGGGGCAGGTTTGTAGTATCTCTGTGAATAATGCTTATCTAGATAAAACTGGGTAATGGAGACCTTGCAGTGCTTACTTAGTGGTAGCACTGCCCTTAATGTCAGCTCACTCATAAGGTCCAAAACATATGGATTACATACTCCTGAATAAAATGGTGTCTGCTGGGAACTATCTTGCTCCAGCACAAGAACTGGAGAATAATTGTTATCAGAACACCATCCTGTTTTGGTATCGTACATAATTTGACTTCCGTATTCTATGTATAGTGCAGAAACAGACACAATGGACACTTCCCTTCTTACTTTCAGAAGCCTTAGACAAACATCATGCCTTACATGGGCTTTATGTTCCAAACAGACTCTGGAACATTAAAGCAGCTGTTTGAAAACTAATTTAGTTGGAAAAAAAAATCTATCATTGACCTTTCTCATGATGTACTAGAACAACTGGAGGAGTATGTTCTCTAGGTACGTGTAGTGATGACTATTGCAAAGTGTTTCCCTACCAAAAAGTTGGTTCATTCAATGCTTCTAGATTGGTTAGATATTTAATGGCTTCTGTTGCCATTTGTGTTAGACATTTCTTATTATCTGATCAGTACCTTAATAAATACCAAACAGTTGTAGTCTCTGGCATATTAGCTCATTAAATTCTTCTGTATTTGAATAGGTGAATGCAAATTTCTTCTTGAAACAATGCAAGTTCTTATGTAAATCCTTAAGCATCGTGACCAGGGATTTGTGGATTTACTTTTTTTAACCGTAACCTTTTTTGAACTCCTTATTTACAGGTCTGGTGGGTAAGTTCTTTCTAAATACTGGGCCAAAAGTAATCACTTGGGCAGCTCTCAACTGAAATTTGAAGATCTTAACTTCAGATACAGTGACAAGCAGTCATCAGCTTCTTGAAATACACTTTTAAGAATCATAGTGTCTCATCAACAAACATTCTTTCAATTTCAGCCTCTTGGTAAATAATTAGGCAAATATATGGGCAGAAGTGAGCTTCATGAGTTGAAATTGTCAGTATTGGGAATTCTGTTAATTGTCATGTGTCTCACACAGTATCATTTCATGTTGCCATGATCAGGGCTGGAATACTGATCCAAGCCTGATCCAGTAGGGCCACTCATTATGTAAATAGCTATGCCATTCAAGCTGCCTGCAAAAACCTAATCTTATTTCCCTTGGAAGGTGAAGCATAATCCCAGCTCCAGAAAGCAGGGAGTACTGTATAAATCAAGTAATACAATGCTGTTGCCTAGGTGTGTGCCTTAGTAGTGTGATGTCTTATGAGATTTCTTTTTCAGTCATGAATCAATGTCCGTGTATGTGCAGTGAGATTCTGACAATAGTATGTCTTGAGGTTGTATCAATTCACTTACTGTGTTCTCTGAGCAAGAGAGAGAGAATTCAAGGGGCAGTATGTGATTTCTAGATACTGTATGCCTGTACGAAATCCTCCTGGCAGTTTGTTGAGTAGCTTCTTGTGGGGAATTTCAAAGACAAGCAGTTATATATGTTAACAGTCATGCAAATACACAAGTTTAATGTAGGCTGACTAGTCTCAAACATTGCTTTCACATTTTCACGTGCTGTAAGTTTTTATAGGTACTTGACTGAATTATGTTTGTCTATCTTTAAAAGACGTTCATGGGCCTCTAGCAATTAAGAAAATTAATTGCATCTGGTGGTTTGTCTAGGTATTTCATTTAACAGTCTTGCAGGATCTGAGTATCAATTTGCTTGAAAATTATTTAGGAAAGAATTGGTTCTTCCTGTTTCTGTAGTTAGCACCACAGACAGAAAGAATTCTTGTCTGTGACTATTGATTTTTTTCTTAATTGTTTGAACAGCTATTGATCTGGGTTTTTCTAAGCAATCAGCATCTGAGGCTTCAGAGGCCCATAAGACAGCTCTGAGAAAGGTATGATAGAGGCATGGTATCTGTCTAGCTTGTGTTGATGCTGCATTATTATGAAGTCAGGACAGAAAAATCTATATTTTTCTTTGTTTTCTAGAGAATACTAGTGGGAATTTACAGGAGGTGAAAATTACAGAAGCTGTTATGGTGCAGAATTACTGTAGATGTGTTTTAGTTCTAGCCTATTGATTATATTGAAAATGAGGCACTAATGGGTTTTGATAGGACAGCAGATTAGAACTAAAACACCAGAAAGAAGCATTATTCCTGAGCTGCTTGCCTTTATTTTGCACACAGGCATGAGAATGAGTTATGACTAGAAAAATTATTTCTTCTCCAGGTTCTTGCATAACTATGTAAACAAAAGTTTTGTAAAAGATTCTTCTTTCTTATCATCTTATGGGGGAGAGGTAGGTAAATGGAAAGTATGACTGTGCCTAAAAGAAAAGGATGGGAAACCAGGCCTTGAGTGGTGAAGTTACTTAACCTTATGTCAGAATATATTAAACTTTATGTTCTGTTGCTTTAACTAGAGCTGCTAGCTCACTGAAAGTAGCAGTACATAGAGTACTTAGTGTTTAAAAGAGAAGCTGAAGGTAACACATAAAAAATACATCTATTTAAAAAAAGTATAAGAAAAAATATTTCAATGTGCTGCAAAGCTCTTCCTCTGACATTTCTGATAACAGTGCTCTTTTGCATTGAGAATAAGACTTTAGAGAGGCTTAGGCCAAGTGGTACTGAGTGGTAATAATGCTAGTAGTAGCCTTCAGAATAGTTGATCATCATTGTGATACACCTCTGAGGCCATATATTGATGTCTAGGACTGAAGTGACAAAATGGTTTTTGTATTTGTCTTCAAACTACCCAGCCTTTTCTTTTGTAAGCTGTAGTAAATTTGGAGGGTATTGATGGTAGCTTTCTATTTCTGGCAAGCTTGGGTGTTGTATCTCCTGTGAATGCAAGGCAGCTGGTATGACTTATCCTCTCCAGATTCTTCCAGACTCTAAAAGGTATCTGTGTTGCTGCATCAAAGTTCATTATTACCATATTGTCAGCATGTGTCACAGAACTGTAGATGTATGGGCGTGTTCATTGCAACAGTGCCCTTAAAAATAAGAGTTTATCTTAAGTTCAGAAGCAAACAACGAGTATGGATCATTCTGAGATGGTTCTAAATATGTGGATTTTAACTTCAGGAGGTACAGTACTCTGATAGAATTGGATGGACTCTGAAACCAGTAGAGGGGGTCTCATTGTTCATGGCTGCTGAAAATGTTATGATGGTACTACCAGTATTTAGGTTTTTTCTGTGGGAAGCTTATGAAATTGCACGTTTCTGTGAACAGAAAAATCTGATACACAACCGGCATTGATTACTGATATGAAGGCTGGCAAACAGGTGGTTTTTCTGTACTTCATACTTAATTATACAAGCATGAAGACTGGAGAGCTGAAGTGAAGGAGTGTTTGACTATTGGTCTCGTTCCAGTTAGCACACTTGTATTGGCATATGACAGCATGCTGGTACAGTTCTGTTTCCTCTTCTGCTTGTGATATGCTCAGTCAGCATGCTGATTTTGCAGCTTAATTGCAAGTTCTAGGGAGCTCAGAACAGATGGGAAATTTGTTCTAATATTGCTAATGCTTCTGCCCTGGGTGCCCTCTGAAAACACAGTTCAATGTCTGTTAGTGTCTGTTGCTGTGCAGAACAAAAATTGCCCTTAGACAAACCTGTGTGTTTCATCTCAGGCACAGCCTTAAGCAATGATGTTGTTCCTTTTACCTGAGCAGACTACCAGCCTGAGTAGTGAAGACCACCATAATGAATGTTTTTTGGTGTGACAAGAAAACTTAAACATGTTATCGCTGTTCTTGGAAGCATCCTCAAGATTTATGAGCCCTCTCGCTCAGCTGGTGACTTTAGTCTCTGTGAAGGCCTCCTGTACCTGCAGAGCAGTAGGAATCTGGCAAAGCAGCAACCATGTCTCAGTTATGGGAGTCTAGTTATAAAGTATCAGTTTCTCATAACTGAAAAGCTATTTTTTCTTAATTTGAGTATTCCCCTGCAAAAGTTAGGAACTATGTTTTTGGGGACTAGTATCCTCCAACCTAACTGCCATTGTTGAACTGATGAATTTAGTCTTCCACATAACACAGTTCATGATTGCTCTTCAGGGCTCAGAGATAAAGACTTGAAACACTTGCCTAGTTGCCTGATAAAGGAGTATGAAGAACTTCCTCTGTGCCATTCACTACTACTATGAAACTGGTGCATACCTAGCCACAAACAAGAGGATACAGCAGCATAACTCGCTTAATTTTAGGTCAGTCAGCTATCTATTTTTAAGAAGGTGGTGCAAAATAACTTGGATTTTCTGCTTACTGTTTGATACAGTCACTTCTTTCACTGTGTGAAAGGGTGAGAGTGT
Organism: Argya squamiceps; assembly: GCA_037834095.1. NCBI lineage: Eukaryota > Metazoa > Chordata > Aves > Passeriformes > Leiothrichidae > Argya > Argya squamiceps. The sequence continues at coordinate 28,488,626 of JBBMKD010000115.1, forward strand.
ATTGTGGTTGAAAGACTTCGGTGTGATAGATTCATCCATGGTGGCATGAGTAACACGACTACTTGGTATAGCACGCGGAAAGATGTTACGTGGCACTGCTCCAGAGAGTTGCCCTGCTGAAATTTAGCAGTTCTTGAAAATCTTGGTGTGTTTTGTGTAGTCCAGAGATTTAAATAATTTCAAAAACTTAAAAGTTTGCCTCACAACTGGCGTGTGCTCCCTATGGCTGCGTTTTTAAAAGATGATATTTTAGGGTTCTGTGGCAAAGATTTGTACCTGGGCCTTTTCCTGAGGCTCTATTGCCATTGTCACTTCAGAGATAATAATGCTGCAACTGAAGTGGCAAGCTATCAAGCATGTCATCACAGATGGTAGCAGAAAGGTGACTTTGCTAGGAATGTTAGCTATATCTTTTGAACTAATTAGGAGGTAACAACACTAGGATAAGAATTGCCACTTGTTGGCTGCAGGATTGTTAATCCTCCAGGCAGACACTAAAAAGTGGTAGTCATCCTTCTTAATTTCAGAACAGTTGTATAGTAGTCAGCTTCTAAGAGAGGGAGGACAGAGTAGGAGTAGCTTTAGAACATAGTCTGTAGCAGCTTCTCAGCAGTGTCAGCCCTGCTGTTTATGTTGTTAGAAGCAGGACCTCATGAAGAAATGACCTTGTATTTCTGGTTCTGCGGAATGGTGGTTCACTTGGTTTTTCATGCCTGTCCAGAAAAGTGCAGGGAGAAGGAAGTGTCCCTGCAGGGTATCAAGTAACATTCACAACTCCCACGTTACATACTCTGGTAAAGCTTTCCATACAAGTTACAGAAATCAGTAAATCTGGCTGTTCTGTATTTTCTCAAATGACTAAACGAGTCACCTCTTTACAGATGCCGTTGATGGAGTGGTTAACGGGGATGTCTATCAGGTAAGATAGAAGTATTCTGTACTTAGAATGTGCTGTTCTACGCTGAGAACTTTATCTTAATGTAGACTAATTCTTCCTATTTCTTGTCTTTGAAGTAATTTAGTCTCATGTCTGAGGAGGGTCTTCTATTCTGGTAGATCATACCATAAAGTTATGAGTGTTCTTAATTATGCCCATCCTCTGATGTTAGAGGCAACTTAAAGCAGCAGTTCATTTTGAAATGTGGCCTGACAGTACATAAACACGGTAAAGCAGACTGAGGGGCTCTGTGATATGACATTGGCTTGCACTGGCTGCTAAGCTGAAAGTGTGCTCTGATTAACTAGTTTAAAGCAGAGTTTTCAGATTTGCTTGCTCTTTAAAGATGATTAATGCATCCTGGTTGTCTTATCAAGATGGTCTTACAAGGAATGGACTGAAAACATTATGTATTTCTTGGTGACCTGAAGGTGCATGAAATTGAGCTGATGGCTAAAAAGCTCAATCATGGTACGAAAGCATGTTAGACAGCCATGGTAATCACAAAAGGAAGAGATACCTGCTTTAGTGGTGTCAGGGAGGAATGAGGCATGCTAAGGCAATCACTTTGTTGTAACTGAATTTTGCAGCAATTTGGCCAAAGCATGGTCACTGCCTGGTGTCACAGTTGGCTCATTAGCCCTGATTAAATGAATGCTTGGGAAGGAAGCAACACATGAACAATGTACTTTTTAGAGTTTTAAGTGAATGCTGAGCTTTGTGGAGACACAAACAGCTTTCACTGCTGCTGACATTCTTATATCCTCAGCATTATTGTGAGATTGATGGGACAACTTATATTTTACAGGCCCCTTGTGCTTCCTTGTACAACAGGAGGTAGATTGTCCTCTTTAGATACCTTGATTTTGTGTTTGGAATTCTAAGAGACCAGTCACTTTGGTTGACAGAGCATCCTCTTAATGAGAAAGAAGAGACTGAACAGGCTATACATAACTTATGTTTTAGCTACCTGTAACTAGCTGGCCCTGCAGCTGGCTAGTTTATTCTGCTTTGGCTGAGAAGTGAAGCCTGGTTTTGTTGTACCAGCCTAGTGTCTTCTCTTTGCATTATTCCTTCATTGAGGGCTACAGGAGGTCCAGAGAGGGGCAAGGCACAGCCAAATCTGGCTGCATTTGACCTGGTACCCTTAGGGAGTGGTATTTCTTAACTCTGTTAGGGGTAGGATAAAGCAATAAGAGTTGTTAAATTAGAGTATCTTCTGTAGCAAATATTCACCACAATATTCATCAGCTTTGTAAATCTGGCGTATTAATGTTAGCCCTACTCATTTCAAGTCTTTGAGATGTTACATGGTAAAAAAGGATGCTAGTACTCTCACTGTTCTGATGTTTAAATACTGAAATGCCTCTTGTGTTATAAGCTGCATACAGCAATCCAGATTTCGTAATGCGATATGCAAATGTCTCCTGAAGTAGACAAATAAGCTGCAAAGAATGTTTTATACTCCTGTGCACAAAACCATAAAGAAAATTACTTTCACAGCAAATACTTAAAGTGAGATGAGCTCAGAGAATATCTAGCCTACAACTTTATGTGAGTGAGGTGCTAGGCAATGTCTTCTGCATTCTGCGGGCTTAGTGCTCTGGTTCCAAGTGTTTGTAGCACTTGTATTTCCAGTTGTCTTGAATTTTTTTTTTTTTTTGATCCTTGATTTCTGGAGGAAGTCCTGTGTTAATTTCCTTCAATTCTGCTGTAATTTGTAGCAAGATTTTTAATGGTGGAAATGTGTTTTGACATCAAATGAATGTGTTATTAGCTCAGTTCAAATAGAGTCTAATTTTATATAGCTGGCAGGCAGTTATCTGGAATATTTGCTTGTTATGCACAAATGACTTTACTATTCCTTTCTTCCAAGGAGAGTAATGGTCCCACCGACTGCTATGCTGCCATCTCCCAAGTAGACCGACTGCAATCAGAACCAGAAAGTATTCGTAAGTGGAGAGAGGAGCAAAAGGAGCGCCTGGAGCAACTTGGTAAGCATGATATTTGTTGAGTAACTTAATGTCAGCTTCTCTCAGGCTGAGTGAGTTAGGGTTGTTCCACCTGGAGAAGAGAAGGCTCTGGGGTGACCTTAGAGCAGCCTTCCAGTACATAAAGGGGATCTAGAGAAGAACTGGAGAGGGGAATTTTACAAGGGCGTGTAGTTTACAAGGGGTAATGGCTTTAAACAGAAAGAGAGTAGGTTTGGATTAGCCATTAGGAAAAAAACAACTATGGTGAGGGTGGTGAGGCACTGGCACAGTTTGCCCAGAGGAGCTGTGGATGCCCCATCCCAGGCTGAACAGGGCTTTGGGCGGTCCGGTCTAATGGAAGGTGTCCCTGCCCGTAGCAGAGGATGTGGAACTAGGTGGTCTTTAAGGCCTCTTCCAACTCAAGCCATTCTATGATTCTTAAGCACTGAATTCTGAACCATGGCACTGCCTCTTTGGAGTCTTAACATACTTCCTGAGTTCAAGGAGCAAGCTGTCTAGTAAGCAGACTTAATACTGGCGTGGGAGTCAGCAAGCAAGTGGCTCTCTGAACCTTTACTTACAGATGAGCTGACAGAAAATGAACAGCTTTTGTAAGTTAAAAAGATGAGAATAAATACTGCAGGCATTAGTATTTTTTTCAAGGGATAAAGATTACTCATTTTGTAATTGCTGAGGCCATCTGTTGTCACATGATCTTACTCTAATAACTAAATTAAGAAAGTAATGGATTATTAACTAAACTAAATACAGCAATCAAATGCAGTGGTACCTACCCATGTACAGCATCTAAGAGACTACAAACAGGTGTGCTTCCCACTTATATGGTGGAGGAGCCTTTGCTTGAAATTGTTAGGACAGAACCTTCTGTAAAATGTAGTTCTGGGTAGAGCTGACCCTTTTACTTCTCTTGTGGGCTAGTTTTAGCAGATGAGGTTGTCCTGAACTGTAGGCTGTGTGCAAAAAGTAAGTGGAGTGCCAGGTTCTTTTGTCTAAGGCTAGAGGCTTTACTAAGTGTTGTTCCAGCACTGGCATAGCAAGGTGACTGTTTCTGGTTTGAGCAATTTGCAGACCAACAGATTTACTGAATCTGAACTACTCTGCAAAATGCCTATCCTAAAGCGAAGTGGACTGTCCCAGTTATACAGCACAGGAATTCTGTTTAGCTAATCCTTTGAATATTCATAGTATATAGAGTTCTCATAGCCTAAATCAGGAAATCTCCTAACCCTTATCTGAGTTGATGGAGTGCATCCTGAACCATCAGTTGAAGTGTTTGCAAGATGCATTTGGATACAAACATGACTGATAAACCAGTTCTTAAATCTTCAGATGCAAACTCACGAAAGCAGGAAGCAGAATGGAAAGAGAAGGCAATAAAAGAGTTGGAAGAGTGGTATGCAAGGCAAGATGAAAAGCTCGAGAAAACAAAAGCCAGTAACAGGTAAAGTTTCTCCAGCCATCAGAAGAATTATGGTTCTAGTTATGAAAATAATTGGAGAGGGAGGTTAGAATACTTCTTGTATGTCCTAAGGCAATAGTCCTTCAGATCATTAAAGTAAATGCTCTTACTACCTATCTTTTTAAATTTTCTTAAATAATCTAGATTAAAATGTCCAGAAAGCATTAAGATGATGATCAAGTATTACTAAAGATTCCTTAGGATATGAAGCTTGATTGTGGCCAGAAAATGTTTTACTCTATTTTACTCTATTGTCATGCTCCCAGCTGCACAGGCCTTCAGTGTCTGCAGTTACCTACCCTGAGACTAGCTTTCTCACTTGCTTACTTTAGAACATATGGAAGTGGCATTCTAGTTAATCTTTGCTACAGGTCATTTCATTAAATGTCTTAATACCTTTTGCTGCTCTTTTTGAAGCAGTTCAGAAATAACATGACTCAGTTCTACTAGTGAGAAACTAAATGCTGACTATGTCTGTAGTGGTTTGAATTGTCTAATTATTGGTCCTGTGGCAGAAAGTATGTCTTGAGCTCTTACCCTTTCTTAGAAGTTCCCTGTGGAATTTTGACTTGGAGCTTCATGAAGGTAATTGTGATACTCACCTAATGAGAACTCACTTAATGCCTCTAAATCTCTGCTTCATTCTGTTCAGGTAATCATCAGGACTGCATTATATTTCGGGAACTTACAGGGTTCAAGATGAACTGCTGTTTTGTTCTTCTTGTTGTTTTTTTTGTTTTTTTGAAACATCACTTTTCTTATCAAAATGGCCATCAGGTTTGTCTTTATTAAGTAAAGTCCTAGGCAGACTACTCTTCTTTCTAAAGGAAGAAAGGAGGCCTACACTGCCTTTAGAATGATGAATTTGCCACTTCCATTCACTGAGGAATTCACTACCTTTTGGTTGGGCCAAGAAAGGGAAATGGGATTAGTTCTGTTCTCGCTGGTGGCCAGAGCTCATGATCCCCTCAGAGCTTTATTATGGCCAGTGTTTGAGTGCAGGATATGGAGTCTGGAGCAGGGCTCATTAAACAGGTGTTGCACAGAAGTGTTTGGCATTCTCATCGCCCTGGTGAGATCTCTTGCCTGATGGTAGTTTCTATCCTCTGGGAGTAGTCTAATGCTAACACTGGGGCCCTAGTCCTCAACTGGCTGGTCCAGACTTCTAGGATGTAGCAGAATTTGTGTTGCCCCTCTGACCAATGGTTTAATTGCTACATTCCATGTGGTAACTGCTTTCCTGTGACAGTAAGTCTAGGTGATGCAAGGTTAATGTGCTTGTTAAAACTGCCTCCAGCTGTGTTCCGTACTTCTCATCCTTATCTCTTTTCTCCTGCCTGCTTGCCTGCCTGTTGGACTACTTGCTACCTAGGGTGGCAGATGAAGCTTTCTACAAACAACCCTTCGCTGACGTGATTGGTTATGTGTATGTTGCCTAACTACTAATCCTGTTTGCTAGTCAACATGATAATAAGCAGGATCAGAAATAGTGCTGAATGTCTGAAGGTGCCTGCTTCAGACAGAAGAATATTTACTTTTTGGACCACTTCTGGTCTCCAGTATTAAGTGCAGTTCTCCTGTATGCAGTGTACAAAGCCTATCACTTTCAGATGAAGTCACATAGTGTACTACCACTGGAATTTTGGTAATGACTTCAGTAGTCTTTAGACCTAAGGGTTTACAGTTGTTTCCAGGCCAGTGAATGTTGCTTAGCCAGATGCTTTGCTGGGGGTGTGGGTTAGTGTCTGCAGTTTCACATGGGAGCTGTATTTAGTCCTTCCACAGAGAAGCAATGTTTAACTCTGTAATAGGCAGTGACCACCTGCTTTGCTACATATCAGAAAAATATTCAAGCAATTCTTGCACATAAAGGTTCACAAGCCAAGGAAGGTAGAAATGAATTGCCTGAATTAAATCAGGGTAGAAAATATGCATGCATAGAGAAATAGGAGGCTGTTAGAGAACAAATGGAAAGTACAAGAAGGTGGTATTGTGAAATCAGTGTAAACTGCTGCAAAGACATTTAGAAGCAGTGTCAGTGTTCTGCCAGCCTAATAGGTCAGTGAAAACAGGGCTCAGACTTTCAAGCCCCAGTGAGTATGCTAGTTTCTGAGGGATAGAAGGATTGCAATGTTCATTGGCTTGTTCATGTATTTTAATTTCTTCCCTTAATTTGTAGACTTGAATTGAAAGATGGACATGTCACAGATTCTAAGGTGACACCTTTAGAAGGTGTACTGGTGAGCCGTGTTGTGGCTTTGAGTGCGTTAATATTGAAGGTTTGATGTGAAATTCACAGCTAACTGTAGGTGGATGTAAACCAAGACTTGTGAAATGATGGATTTACAGGTGGTGTTTAACTTTTCTGAAATCTCCTGGAGTTGGTTTTGTTAAGATTTTTTTTCAGTAAAACCCTTATTTTCATATGTCCAATGCAAACGTGCAGTGTAAGTGCTGCGTAATAAAACTGGCTGCCTGTTTCCTGAATGTAGGCTAAGCTACTAGTGCATGTTCAGCCAGCTAATCATCTGCATTAAACTCATTCTCATTTTCTATATCTGACTTAAACTTTCTCTCCTTGTTTCTTTTCTTCTCTTCACCTTTAAGCACAAACATAAATCATCCTTGCTACAGCCTAGAACAGTTAAGTAAAAAAATCTTCACTGCCCCTTAAAAGTGTCATGTCACATAAAGTAGCAGTGTCGTAGTGATCCTTGTCTTCAGTGGTGTCTGTAACCTTATCATCCCTGTGATATAGTGCTGAACCCTCATGGGAGAGTCATTTTCACTGCTTTCTCTGTACTGCTTGTTGGAGTAGATGGATTTGGTTTGATCTCTTGATGCTTACTGCTTCTGCACTCAGGCAGCTACCAGGGCCCCACAGTTCATGTAAACTAGATGCTGGAGTGTTATCCCTGCATTGAAGCAATGCTAATGGCAGCATAGAAAAACCAAAATAATACAGTTGGGAAGCCACTGGCACTATCCAGTACATAATGTACAAAGCCTCCTTAGAGTCTCCTTAGGGTGAGAGCAGGGGAAATATGTTCTGTGAGGTGACCTCAAACAAGTCATCTCCTCTGCCAAGATATGCTTTAGTCTATTGCACTCACAAGCATGGGATTTATGACTTAAATTCCTTATGATTCATGCTGCTTCACTACAGCATTGGGAATCATCAGCAGATAGTTTGATGATGGCCTGTAGGCCTTGGGGCTGATTTAAATCCTCAAATGGAATTTGTTTAAGACATGCTTGCAGGCAGTTGTAAATTTCCAGCTGGCAAATGTCCAGTATAAGCCATCAAATGGCAGAGGCTTAATTAGTTAAGACGTGGGCATTTCTGCATAAATAAAATGCCTACATAGAAGTACCTTACTTTCTGGAAGCTGTGTGGCGACTCCTTCGGCAAAGACTCAGTTACTATTCTTAAAACCAAACACCTGTATTCCAACATTTTACACAATCCTCTGCAATCCTCTGCACTGCTTGTGCATAGCATACTATTGCAATCTACTCTCATCTCCAGGACTGGGGCAGTGGGAGCTTACGTGGCCATAATGTCCACAAGCAGCTGTCAGGTCACATCTCTTTTGAAACATGCTGAAAGAAACTGCATCGTGTAAGTGGGAAGGAGTGCCTTACAAGCTGGGCATTAACACAAGGTGCATTGCATTGCTTTTAGGGCAGCTGAAGAAGCGTTTGTGAATGATGCAGAAGAAGTTTTTCCAGGCACTGAGTGGGAACGTGTGGCTCAGCTCTGTGACTTTAATCCCAAGTCTAGTAAGCAGGCGAAAGATGTGTCCCGCATGCGTTCCGTCCTCATCTCACTCAAGCAGGCTCCGCTGGTTCGCTGAAGCAAAGCTCGGTGGAAACACTACAAATGCAATATCCTAACCTTACTCAGAGAAGCTATGTTTGCAGTAATTTGATTAATTGTTTCAATGTGTTTTTTTGGACCACATCATGATGTATCTAGAGCTGATCGTTGTTTGATTGCATGTTCTTCCTGATGTTTCCTTTCTGTGTCTGAAATGGGAGAACCTCCAAAACTGTAGTCTCTGTGCTGTTGTGCACTGAGGTGTCACTTCCCACATTACTGATATTAAAGATCTGTTAAACAGCAAAATGTGTTGACTTTGGATGAATTGAAAAGGTCTCCTGATTGCTTTTGGCAGAGGATGTTTGAATTAAGTGTGAGTAAACATTTCTCTTGATTGCTCGTGATTTCACCTTGCTGGTGAATGTCCAGCCAGCAGTGCTTCTGGTCTCTGCAAGGCTGTCCTGATTGTTTCATTAAGCTTTCTTAAAAGGTCTTGAGAGCTTCAGTTTAAAAACTTCTCCCTTATCACAGTAGACAGCAGTTCAAGAAAACTAAAACAGCAGGCTTTTTAAGGGGCTTATCTTGCTTCCAGTGGGTCGGAGGACACTGCCTTCTGCAGGTGAGTAGTTCTGTAGTTTTCTGCTGTTGCTCTGGCTGCAAATCTCGGGTTCAACATATAGGAGAGGGCACTGAGCAGTTAAGACCTTTGATATTCTACTGCTTATTCTGTTCTGCTAGGTTTTCAATGCTATCTTCATATGCAAAGATCTGTGGTGTAGAGGCAGTTCGGATGTTTTTGAACTCTGTCCTTGTCCTCATTGACCTTTGCAGACACTTCACCGCTAGGGTGGTGAACTGGAGAGTTGGAGAGCCAAGAGAAGGGAAGACTTGCTCTTAACTGCTGCTCATCTCTAGGTTGGAGCTCTGTCTGCCAAGGTGGTTGAATCGGAAACAAACTGATCTAGAAAATCTCTCTTCTGCTTCCTTGGCTCACCTGGCAGTCACAGGAGCTGTATTGTAGCCTTGCTGTATTAAACCTTACTTTAGCTATTTTCTAAAACTAATCTGTTCAATCTCCTACATTATCTCACCATGTTTGTCAAAGACACAGTATCTTAACTACTGTGTAGTGTAATTGTTTTACTATCTTTTATCTACAAGCTGGAAGGTTAGTCCAGGCAGTTTAAAAAGGTTGCAGATACAGACTACCATGTACCAAGGCTCAGGATGTTACTGCATAGCAGCTGGCTTACTAGCAACTGTGTCCCTTTGGTGGGTAAGGTGGTGAATAAATGGCTTCCCGTGGGGCTGCAGTAGTTAAGCTGTACCTTACTGTTGTCTGTAATGACTGGAGCTACTCTCATGTTTCCAAGTGTATTCACACACTGCTGATGGGTGGTAATGAGAATGATAGTAGTTTACAGGTCTGAAATCTTGATTTCATGGAAGATTAAGGCAAGAACATATCTTCTGAACTGCACAAGGGTATGGCAGGTGAGTCCAACAGGACTGAAGCACAGAGCAAGTCCACAGAACACTGATACTCATTGCTAGCCTTGACTAGTTATGCATTTGCCGTGACTGAAAATTTCCTTTTTGCTGCACACTCAAAAGCTCAGAAAAAAAAGGCATTCAAAATGAGCTGACAATTTAATAAAGAAAAGTCCACTGCATTAAATATACAGTCTCTAAAGTGTTAATATGAATTTAGGAGAATTTGAAAGATCAAATTAGAGGGGTTCCTGAACCCTGAATTATGGTACTTATTGATCACCACATTTTCCTGTTTTACAGAATATTTTATTTGGCTATGGATGTGGCTTAGACCTGCAATGCAAGAAAATGGGCAAAGACTTGAATTCAAGGCCAAAGCAATGTTACAGAAGTTAAAGCAGTATTTTATATGCTGGGTTTGTAGAGTGTAAAGATGTGTTCGCAGATTTTTTACTTATTTCATCCTGATGGAACACTAAAAATGCAGCTCTGTGGGTTCTGATTACCTCCACTAACTCTGGTGCAGAGATTTTGCAGATTAACCCTTCTGCCTTAATTTTACATTCAAGTATACTAGCTCAGTCTCCTTTATCAGTGTTGTCACAAAATCATAGACTGGGTGTGGTTGGAAGGCACCTCTAGAGGTCCTGTGGTTCAACTCCTCTGCTCAAGCCAAACCACATTGAGCCTGTTGCCCATGACCATATCCAGACAGCTTCTGAAGATCTTCAAGAAATGAAATTCCACTGCCTTCTAGACAACCTCTGCCAGTGCTTGGACACTTCTATAGCGAAGAAGTGTTTTCTGATGTTCAGATGGAGCCTCCAGCGTTTCAGTCTGTGCCCAGTGTCTCCTGTCATGGCATGAATGAAAAGAGCCTGGCTTCCATCTTCTTCGCACTCTCGCTTCAGGTATTTCTATACATTGGTAAGATTCCCCTAAGCCTTCTTGTTTCCAGGTTGAACAGTTCCAGCTCTCAGCCCTTCCTCACAGGAGAAATGCTGTAATTGCTTTATAATCTTTGTGGCTGTTCGTTGAACTCTCTGGTGTGCTTATGTTTCTTGTGTATGCAGGAGCTCAGAACCAAACACAGCACTCCTGGAATCAGGACATTTTCTGTGTCTGAGAATTATTTTAGATACGTAGACCTTGTGACAGAGAAAAAGAACTCTCAGGGTTATTTGGGCAAATCATTTCTCTTGTCTGTGTTTCTAAACATTGACTTGTTTTGTTCAGAGGTCAGCATCTGTCGTTTTGTAACTTCACGTGACAGCGTTGTGCTACCTCTGGCCTGCTGTATGTGCTCAATCCTGTTTACTGGCTTTAACTTCCCACTGTTGCTGCTTATCTCCATAGCATTAGTCAGTGGAATCTGGAAAGAAACCTGGACGTTTCCTGTCCTTCAAACATAATCCCAGTTGCATGCATGTGAACATCTCATGGAGTATTGAGAGAGAAGCTGTGGACTCTTGCTGAATACATCCTGTTATAGAACTTGCTTTGTTTAGCTTCTGGTCAGGTGGCAGCCAGCAGCTAGGCAGTCTGAAATTACAATGAGCATTTGTAGAAAAGAAGGGGGATGGAGAGGTCATGGGCTCATTGGAAAGCAGGGAGCCTGAAAACAACAGCACTGTGCATTCATCCTCTTAGCCTGTGGAACATGGTTACGTTTTAAGAAGCCATAAAGAACATGGTGTGGCTTATCTGTTTCTTGCTGATGTTTTTTCCTGAGCAACCAGTTAAGAGGGAAACATACACATTACTGGCTTGTATTTCAGAATGGACAACATAGGTGTCTATAACCTTTGCCAAGAGGATTCCTCTAGCAGTACTTGTCATGCAGGTAAGCATGCTCCTCTGCAGAACCTTGTGCTGGGGCACTAGTTCTAATCCAAATATAATTATCTGGAATGGGCCAAGGGGTGTACAGCCCAGGTGTTTTATACTTATTAATGCCTATTATGTCTCCATGGCATTTGAAAGGGAGACAGTGATCAGATTTCACTCAATCCAAGTATAAATTCTGTCTGCACCTCACTGTGTGTTGTGTTTTTGTAATACAAAATTACCATTGCCTCCACTGGTAATAGGTGCAAGTTTTTGACAATTTTGTTACAATTAAATGGAGGAAGGACAGTGCTTCAAGACTACCAGAGAACTATTGCATTCGCTATTCCAAGTGTCTGGGTGGCAGATCAAAAATTCAAAATACTGAATAACTAAACTTGATGGTCAGAAGACCAAAAGAAATTCTAAACCTTGATTCTGTATGGATTAGCTACGTGGTTTACAAAGCATCAGCAATGATCTAGAAAAAGACAGCTATCAAAACTCAGCTGTCTCCTCATGCTCCCAAGTCCTGGCTCTTTGGGTTTCTACGGTAATGCAGAACTGTTGTGGACAAAGCAGTCTTTTTCCAGCAGCTGCAGGAAGCAGTGAGGTATAGGAACTTGCTCTTATATTGGTTACTTGAATTTAAAGTTACAGAGCTAAGAACTCCAGTTTTAGTTCGCTTTCCAACCTTTTGGCACTCTGCTGCTGCTGCTTGCTTATGTAATGCTGGTTATAAACATCCAAGTTCGTGAGGGGCCTTGTCCTGCCCAAGCTGTTGATGTCATCCGTAGTCCTGCTGGGAGGGTGGAGGGCGGCATTCCTGCCAAGGCTGCCGCAGTTAGGACACCACACGCACTGACCGCGGACACTGCAAAACCAACCAAGACACAAACAGGCAATACGAGCAGGTGCTGCCAGGGCAGGCAATGAGAATGCCCTGCTGCTTTAGGCTGTGACATACTGACTTCTCAGGAAAGGCATTTTGTTTCTATGTTTTTGCCAGCATTGATTATAAAGGTTGGTTAGCCCTCACTGGAGTCCATGATCTTCATGGTATGGGCTACTCTAGAGGACACTGGGCCAGCATCAATTAAGCACATTACTGCAGATATTCTGTGAATATATGATGTTTGGTCCTTCTGGGACTGGACACAACTGGGGGTTAATGTCCATAAAATCTCTGGTCCACATTAAAGTACCTAAAGTTCAAAGGATGCTTCTGAACAGGGAAAGAAGGAGAGACAAACAAAACCACTATTATGCTATTAAATATGATTTTTTATTCTTTCTGATTTTATAAACCGTTTGTACATATGCAGCAAGTTCTTGGCAAAAGTGACAGGAAAAAAGCCTTTTCAAAAGCATTTGAAGAACTGTTTTCTTAACGTGACTAGACGTTAAAGGTTTAAAACTTTTCAACTGTGTTTTAGTCTGTTGTGTGTTTTTTGTGCCTACATCTTTCCTTCAGCTGCTAGGGAAAAATCATTTTGACTCTGAGATACCAGAAGTACAGAGTGTAAGAGGGTCTGGAAAGCAAAAGTCTGGTCCCACTTATAGCCAGGCATTCCAGCCAGGCATTCCTTGTGATGGCAGAGGATGGAAAGATCAAATGACAGGCCTCCTCACTTTTACAACCTCAAGACTCCTTATCTGAGCTATTGTCACTGCAGAGAAATGCCAGTTTCTCCCTGACCTACTCATGGATCTAATACTCTGGTATTGAAGGTTGGGAATCATCAAATAAACAAAGATGTGTAGGAAAAGGAACTAAAACTCCTTGGTTACATAAAGCCTAGTACAACTTGGCAAACAGTTAAAAGCCAGTTATTTGCCAAGTTTGAGAAAATTATGGTATAGAGGCTGCATGATTGTTCCTGGAGACATCAGGAGGGAGATCTGATGGTGTTCCTGAAATCTGCTCTGAAGATGTGAGTTACCTAAGCATTCCTTGTGGAAGAGAGTGTGAAGTAAAGACAATCTGTATAGATTATATCTCAGAATTAGCAAGTGTACTAAGAGCTACTCAGTCCAAATTCATTGTATAGCAGAGTACAATGCTATACAGTGTTTAGAAGATTGTTTCATTTTGATTGGAGAAGAAGTTCAAGTGTAGAAATAGCCCGTGTACTAGCTAACACATTACTGGAATTCGAGAATATCAGTGGTTGAGTTAGATGTCAAAATAGGTCATTAAATTCAGGACAGGATGGTCTTGTGACTGTTCCTCCAGAGCTATCTTTCTGGATTAGCTGATAGATGAGTTGGCTTTTCAATTTCTCCAGCATCTTTATGCTAAAAACCAGCTGGATAAAGATAGCACTATATATCAAGAAAGAAGAAATATAAACCAATACAAACCACAGCTTACTTAGGCAAGCCTTCATTGGCATTTGACATACTTTTCTCATAGGCTTCTGAATGCTCTGAAGGTGAGGATAAGGGTCAGATTTGACTTTCCATCCTGAAAGCTGATGGTGACAGCAGGAAAAGAACAATGCACCTACAGCTACCCAAATGGCTAAGGGAGGCTCTGTGTCACTCTGCAGTGAAAGGTGGATTCTTTATGATCAGCTGTGCCATGTGGCTGAATTTCAGCTAACTGGCTATCAAAGAATAAGCAGCCCCCCTCCCTGAAAATAGCAGATTAAGTAGATTAGTCTCTTGAGAAATCCCCCAAGATTAAAATTCAAACCATTTACTATTGGCCATAGCCAGAAGACAGAGATGCTCACTGCTGTACTTATCAGTTTATCTTGACTCCTCTGCAGGCTGTAAGCTCACTAAACTGTAGTTTTTTTCCTTCATATGCAAAGCTTCTAAGATGGGACTCTGCCCTTTAGAGATGATATAATAAATAAACTTGGTTGCCTCTACCAAGTCCTTCATGAAAAGGAATTTCTAAGTGTAGCCTTTTTTATTGTAGAGGCCCTAGTTTCCACCCACTGAAATTACTACCTGCTACTGGTGATTACGTAGTATTTACTTTGTGGGTGGAATCCTGGAAACTGAAAAGCTGGTAAACTCATTTCACATAGGTGGGAAATGAGATATGGATCCCCAAGAATTATAATAATTTTACACACCATACACATTATCCCCATACAGCAAGAGATGCTCATAAATAATTCAGCCACACTCAAAAGTAATGTATAGGCTTACCAACAAAGGTGCTTAAAAAACCAGAATTGCACATTACTTCCAATGAAGTCAGCTGAAATTTAGGAAAAATACAAAAAGATTAGGAAATGCTAAATAGTCACTAACTACTCTAACCACTACTCTGATTGATTACCTGCTCTCATCAAAGAAAAATTTGGGGCAAAGTACTCCCTCCACCCATTAGGAATTTGAACAGTCCAACCCTCTAATTCTCCTGTAATTATTTTAGTATATTCTACGTGTAGTATAATCCAGTACCAGGCTAGCAGCTCCAAGAAGAGCAGGATCTGCTAGATTTGAGACCACCACATCCACTGTTTTAACAGAGGACAGTGCCTGTCGACTTATCACATCTTTGACAGCATTAACATAGTGATTGGCTAGAACTCCAGAAAGGATCACAAGAGATGGGTTCACGGTGTGTAGAATGTTCACAACGCCAAGGCCCAGTGCAGTCCCAGCTGAAAAGATGAAGTAATAAGAAATTGAGTAGAATACTCAGAGCAGTTCTGGCATCAATAGTTGAAACAGTTCTGTTTGCAGCAAATAACATTGTAAAGTCAGTAAAGTGTTTTGTTCCACAGAGTTTTATGTTATCAGGTAATACGTGTCTGCTATTAACTTTTCTTTTGAAAGTAAAAAAGGCAAATTTTTTATGCACAATAATGCATTATTCAACATTATGGATGTGAAAAGACAAAACAAGGCATTAAGCATGCTTGTAAGCAAAGAGAAAATAGGAAAGCATCACTCTAACAACTTAGTGTTAACCACAGTGTATGAGGGAGGACTATGCTTATAACTAGTAAACCAGTAAAACAACCCATGTAAAGTAACACGTAACATAAATTGCCTTTGCTACCTTAGACCAACCATTCACTTGCCTACAATGAAATGTCCCAAAATTTTCCAGTATGACAATGTTGAGACTTTACCTCTTTTTTAAACTGATCTTTGCAGAACTTTTAATCCTTTTTTTTTTTTTTTTTACTGGAACAGATACTTTTAACACTTCTGCTCCAACATTTTCTCCAACATTTATATTTAAAATCTCATTACCATTAGTAATTTCTATACTGAGAGGGCCTCAACATGTACAGGCTGTTTGTAATGTTACAGTCCACTACCATTTCTGTATCCCCTAAAATACAATCATGGAAGTGTTTCCCCCTATGGGCTACCTTCTCACCTGTTCTGAGAATGCTCTCTGCTTTTGTATTCCCGAGTTTAGCTGCCTGAATAAGGTGTGCAGCACTAACAATCTCCTCCTCCTTCATTGACATTCCTTCTACTAAAAGCAGATCATCTGGAAGGAAGAGAAAGCCAAGAACAAAATGTGATAATGCGACAAGTCAGAGGGTAAAAAAATAGGCAATTAAAATCTTTTCATCTCTTTTACTTGTATACTGAATCCTGAACAATCTGTCCAACCCTGAGTTTAGCCAAAGTAATCATATCCATATTATTCAGAAGCAGGGAATCAAACTCAAACAGTGAGAGTGTGATAATTCTCTAGTCTTGTTGGACCCAAAAATGAAATATAAATATTCTCAAACTTATTTAAGACTGAGAAGCTTTTGCTGAGAGACCAATCACTGTGAAACCAAACACCAGATAATGCCTGCCAGATTAGTTTACATCAAGATTAAAAAGAAGAGACAAGCTCTACTGTGTGCTTCTGGGAATTCTGAGACTAGTGGCTCCAAATGTTCCTTGCCACTGAAAAAGATCCGTTCTATGCAGGCTGCCTGTACACTTATTCTTGTCTCCTTCTAGAAAAAAAGAGGCAGATTTATTTTTTCTTAATACTTTCTTTGAAAATTTCTTCCTATACTTTAGCAACTGTGTTTTCAAAACCAGAGTAAATAGATACCGTCATGCAGTTTCTTAGCTTCTCTCTGTAACGCTATTCCTGAGGCATAGGCTTCTATACATCCTTGGCTGCCACACAGGCACTCTGGTCCATCCAAAGATACAACAATGTGCCCAAGCTCAGCAGCACAGAAAGAACTGCCATGGATCAATTCGTGTTGATGAACGATTCCACCTCCAATTCCTGCAAAGATATTAAGACTTATATTGTTAATAAAAAAGACAAATACCCTTTGCTCCCCAACAGTTTTTAAAGGTCGCAGTTCTGCAAGACATTGGTATTTGTTTATTCTGATACATACAAGATAAAATTATTTGCATCAGTGATCATCTACACTAGAAACCAAGAATTACTAGTTGTTAAAAAACTCTTATCTATTTGACACACCTAATACACAAGCTCATAGCTCCCTCCTATTCATATATGGATTGAAAGGGTATATAATGCTTGTATTTCTTTTAAAGCCTATGGATGGTACTGAACTATGACAGATCTTTTAAGCTTGTGAGTCATGTTCTTTATGCAGAAAACTAGCCAAGTGCCCTTAAAATTTTGCACTTCAAGAAGGAGAACTTCTAATGCTGTATTTAGGCAGTTAAACCCGTGTGTTAAAGAGTCAGGACATGGAAACGTGCAGGCCACTGCTGCCCTTTCCCAAACTGGGTGTAGTTTCATCATCTACTTCTTACTGCCACCATCTAAAGGACTATATACTTAACAAATAAGAGAAGTTACCCCACATTTGCAGTTGAGGTTTAAGCATACCTTTTTACATTCAGCTGCTTATCTTCTAGATACATATTCTGATCTGACATGCATTTCTAAAGTTGAAAGAGAATTAAGCCACAAAGCTGAAAAAATGCAAAATTATTTCAGTTGAGGTTGCTCAGATTTTCCTTATGTCTTGGGTTGTAGAACAAGATATGCACAAAGTATTCTATCACCCTCGTCATCATCTGTTGAAACCAATTGTTGAAGCAGTGTTCTTCCAAGTTCCCCCTCCCTTTCCTGTTAAGGTGTTTTTTCTGTTAAGGTGTCTTCTGTAATTGCTCCTCTGTTAACGAGTCTTCTGTTAACGGGTCTTCTGTTAACGGGTCTTCTGTTAACGGGTCTTCT
>JBBMKD010000115.1:28506413-28527527 GCA_037834095.1 Argya squamiceps
TTTTTTTCTTTTTCTTATTAAATTGTATTTCTGACTTGGAGCCTCTCATTTGTTTTGCTTTCAAACCATTACACCTTACTTGCCTGTGTAGCAGTACAAAAAGAGTTTTTTTCATCAAGAAGTTTTAACTATGGAAGTGGTTTTACCTGCCTGAATAAATTCAAGAGCACCCTAAACCAAACAAATAGTGTAGTGGAAGAATTTTTGGTTTTCCAGGCATAGTGGCAATGTTTATGCATATAGAACAGCTGAGCCTCTAAGTGGTGGTGCTGGACTTTGGGTTTAACTGAAGTATGACATACCCACCTGTACCAGTAATCAGTGTTACAAAATTTTCTATTCCTTTTCCATGACCAAATTTCCTCTCTGCTAGAGCAGCACAGTTTCCATCATTGTCCACCCAGACTGGCAGGTGCAGAGCATCAGATATAGGAGTTCTGAGATCCACAGAGCTCCACTCCTGAATGAGTTTTGTAGAGTGAAGCACAATTCCTTCTCGAGGGTTTACCCGTCCACCTGTGGAAATACCTAAGTCCCAGAAACACAGGAGAGAAAAGTGAAAACTAAGTTTGTGTAACAAACTTGAAGTAAAAATCTATTTTTCTTTTTCTAATGACAAGATTTATTTTCCCTCAATACTAGGCTTTGAAGCAGAGTGTGAAAGTAAAACTTTTTTAAGTATTACTGGCGGTTCAACTTTTGACTTGTAAAGATCACAAAATCATGGAATGGTTCAGGTTGAAAGGGACCTCTCGAGATCATCTAGTCCAACCTCTCTGCTAAAGCAGGTTCACCTGCTAAAGCAAGTGGCAGAGGATTCTGTCCGTGTGGGTTTTGAATACCTCCAGAGAAAACGAGTCCACAGCCTCTACTTGACAGCAGTGTATTTCGGTGCTCAGTCACCCTCAAAGTAAAGAAGATAATTCATAGAATGCCATACCTCTAATCACAATGCACCAAGCATCTTAAGGCTAACTAGATGGGTAGTGGTTCATGTTAGTCAGCGAGTTAATGTTCCCACGTCAGACAAGATTGCAGCAAATCACTTAATAGCTGTGGTTTTTGTTAGTGATGTACAAAAGACATAACAGCAAAAACAAATTATTCAAACCCTGGAACACTATTAGTGTACAGAAGTCTGCTATAACTCTCAAGATTTAGAATGACTAAAAATAATTACTAGCACTAGTGATTTTTACTTAAAACACACAGTTTTTGGGAAAGATCAAAACTCTGTTCAAACAGAGATTTGTCTACTGAACGATTAGTTCTGTTCTCTACTACCTACCAGAGTAGGCCAGTAATAGGCTCTATTAGACAACCCTACTAGTTTTCCCTAGCTGGAGAGGCTTCCAGAGTTGATAGAGTCTCTCAGGATCACTGAAAAGTAGGTCTCTATTATGGATATAAAGTTCAATAAAGTTCAAACATTTTATTGTACAGAGCTTATATAATTGAGTCACATGGAAAGCGGCCATTAAAGCTCTAAGACAAGCAGCTGAATTGAACATTAATGCTGTAAGAAAGATCTGATTTGAAGGGCTAACATTTCTCCTTATGGCTTTGTGGTAATAACATTGTTTTTAAAAAATACATGTTCAAGTTAAATTTTCTTTGTAGTGTGTGATTCAGTTTTCATCTAAAGTTTTCATCTAAAACAAACTACTTTTCTTTAGGAGAATTTCTCAGCTAAAATGAAGATTCCATGTCCTCAAAGATCCAGGACACATTAATCAACATCTTCATAAATAACTAATAGCTAAGGCCAAATCTCCTCGTCACCCTTAAACTGAAGAAGTCATGTCTGATATAAGCACAGTTTAACACAGAACTGTACTGCAAGTGAACCAGAAGTCAGCAGAAGGGCTGCTTTTGTCTCTCTTAGTTATAAATTTACTCCTAATATTCTAGCCTTTTTAGTCTGCCTTGGTGTGTCTGAAAATTCTGCTGCATAGTTGATCCTAGCCCTAAAAAAAGGCTTAAAGACAGCAGAGAAAACATCACTTAGCTGCAGTTGTTTCAAGAGCTGTTTTGAAAAACACTGAGCATCTGATTCAGGAGGCCAAGACAGCAGAGAGCTTCAAAGTCCAGAGAACTACATAAACACATTCTAGATACAAGTCTACTATAACTTAACAGATTGTTTAATGGATGTTACAAACTGGAGAAACTTCAGTCTTTATAGTCAACTTCTCATTTTCAGCCATTTAAAAACGTTTGTTAAGAATATGGAAGAACTTAAAGTACATGAGATCCATTTTAGAAAGGTGTTTTAAATTAATGAGTAGTGATTTAATTTCATGTTGAAAAACACAGATGTAAAAAGTATTTGCTAACTTACCTACTCCCAAAATTCTGCAGTTTACATTTACTGCCTCTGATGCAGCCTCTACACACATCTTTAGAATTAATGCTAGTCTGTCTTCATAGGTTTTAGGGTTGAGCTGGGTATACTTCTTAACTATTTCACCCTAGAAATTAAAAACAACAAAACATGCCCCAGAGAAATGTATGTCATGATGAAATTTCTCTTCCATATAAATTACAGTTCAATTTGAAAATAGAGAGCCATAACTTATCTCTTTTAAAAATATACAGATGCTATGCTCCAGATCTTGGGCCTGCAAGCAAGGTTCTTGACAGCTCTGGGGGACAGGTTTGTAAGATTAGGCATTACATTCTCTTTCTGTAATCAACCTCTCATCTGAAAGCAAATACACATTTTAAGGAACACATAGCTCCTGTGAGAAGTATCACCAGAGCTGCTGCAACTGTTGTTAGGCATAAACAATGGCAGAGCAATGCACTTAAGCTCAACACTGAAGTGTTAAAAAAAGAAAAGAGTAACAATTGCTAAAAAGGACAGAAAAAACACATTGCTTTAAAAATAAAATCTTTACGATCTAACTGTATGAATGGGTTCTGTGGTGTCAAAGACAATGCCATTTCACAAAAAAAAGGGAGAACCAGACAGAAATGCTAAAAATTTTAAGGCCAAATTTACTACACTTTCAGAAATGTCTTACAAGCAATTACACTTCTGAGTCTCTTGCAATATCTCTGGAGTACCATCAAGTGTGATAAATCATAGAATAGTTTGGGTTCAAAGGGATCTCAAAGATCACCCAGTTCCAACCTCCTGTCATGGGAAGGAACATTGAACCAAATCAGATTCCTCAGAGCTCCATCCAAACTGGCCTTGAACACCTCCAGGGAGGTGGCAGCCCAAACTCCTCTGGACAACCTATACCAGCACCTCCCCACACTCACAATAAAGAATTTCTTCCTAATATCTAATCTAAACTCACCCTCTTTCAGGCTGAAGGCATTCCCCCCTTGTCATGACATGCCTTTGTAAATACTTTGGACAGGATGGGGAGGGGCCATGAATATTATTTCCAACCCTAGTCATGCAGTAGTATTCATGACACATGCTTGGAATCTGTGGGTACTAAGGAACTGACCTTAATTCAATGTTTGTATCGCAGGCCAGGAGACTGCTGAAGGTATCCTACCCATCAGTGTTATTCCCCCTGTTAAATTCCCCCTACGTGTATCTAAGGGAACTGCACTGAATTAACACACATAAGCAAAGAGAAGTAACAAAGACAGCCTATAAGCAACATGGCTGAGTCATTGTTGCCAAAGAACTTGGAAAATTCCAAACCGACAATAGCTCTGAGTATCGGGTTCCACCATTTCAGCATCACGTGAGCAATAGAGTTTGTGGATTTTGAATGCTTCGTTTCTCCTTCACTTTTGGTTTGGAGGGTGCACCAGAGAACTTGTTTTGGAAGATGAGGCTGCAATAAATATTATCGGAAGATATAACAGCTTCTAAAAGGAATTTTTGAAATTCCTTGTTTTGTGAAAATAAAATTCTATCTCAAATTCTGCCACTGGCTGTTAAATGCTTATATCTGTTGTGTAATTTTATTATGAAAATCTGATTGTTTTCACTCTGATTTGCTAGCATTTCAATTTTCATAAATGTCACTGAGCTCTGTAAAGTGGGCAGAATTTTTTACAATTTATTTTTCCAGGTTGTGTTGACTCATAGGAAAAAATATGGTGTCAATTCTGCTTCCAAAAATACTACACTTTTAAAAGCTGTCTTTAAGACCTTGGAGATCTGTCAGACATCTTCTAAATGAATGTGAATATTCTGGATTATATCAGGTCACTTTACATAACCCTTCATGCTTCTGCAGGCAACTTATTTTGCCTTCTGGACAACGATTATTGAACAGATCTAGTCATCTACAAATCTGAAGTGTAACTGTAGGAGTAATTGTTCAATAACTGTTCAATAACTGTTGAGAATAAAAGCCAAAGTCTTCTCATCATGAGTTTTATCCACAGCTTTGAAATGCTGCAGAGTTCAGTAAACTGATTTGCTAGATGCTGGCTGTTCCTCAGAATGGTCTTGTATGCCCATTACATGGCAGCATAAAGTAGTGGAGAAGGAAGAAGTCTACTATTGGAGCCTTCCACGTTTTGCTGGTTGAACTGAGTCACCTTTTAAGGAGAACCAGTACATGTGAAAGTTGTTCTATTCTTCAAGGTCTTTAGTCAACCCACAAAGAAGCAGCTACAACCTTGCACCAGCAAATGGGCATTGCTAGTTCAACATCAGTTTTAGAAGAGTGTACCAGTAATCAAGTTGTATCATGACTGTATGAGAGACAGCAAAGATGGGGAGATACCTTCTTTATCCCTCAACAAAAGTCAATAGACTGCTTTGGTTTGGACCTCTTTTGCATCAGAAGCCCATAGACACAAAGCCCAATGGTGTTTGCAGAATAACTAGAAGCACAACAGAATATTTACCTTCATACTGACAATTGCTACTCGGAGATTGGTTCCACCTAGATCCACTGCCAGAGCACTCTGTGTCTCTAGAATATGGTCAATGTCTTGAGAGATATTATCTTTGACAGGAGGAAAACAGAATTTCTTTTGCAATGGTTCTTTGAGGTCAATGGATTTAAGGAACTTCAAAATCCTTGGAACAGCATTGCCATCTCCATATATTTTTGAGCTGTAATACAAAAAAGAATTCATGTAACTGGAAATAACACTGCAATCTATAAAGTTCTTGGTATGAGAGAAGAGTTTAACAGTGTCATTACAATATTACGATCTGGCTACTCAGCCAATGCTGCAGCTCACACTAGGAAAGTCTGTCATGAGATAGGATACACAGTGACAGTAAAGAACACACACAGATCTTTTAAGTCTAACACTAGCTCCATTTTGGAATATGAAACTGGAATAAACTGGAAAACTGGGAACTAATGATGCCAAAACCCCTGTAAAATTAAGTTTAATGAAGGGACCCACACCATAAAGCAGAAATAAAAATATGGCCAGTTTATGTATGTGCTACAAATCTAATAAGATGTATTTATCATACAGATGTCAACTACGTAATAATAAACTGTACATTCATGTCAGTTTGCAACATGCCTGTTTCTAAAATATCATACATGGCGTCAGATAGTTGGTATTAAAATACTCAGGTTTATTGCTCTGTTTAGATTCTTAAGAGACACTCCTTTTATCCTTGTCCTTAGTTGAACAAATATTATGTATTGAAGTTTGTAAGAACTTATATGTCAGAGAAATGAGGGTCAATACTCATTAGGGCCGAGGAATAAGGAAAAGCACCTTGCTAGAATTTTGCAGCTTCTGTGGAAGCTTGCATTCAGGACTCTCTATGTATCATGAGGTCAAATCAGCTATCCAGTACTGTGTCACAGAAACACAAAATAGCTTGAGTTGGAAGTGACCTCTGGAGACCATCTAGGCCAACCCCTGTCCCAAGGCAGGGTCACATTGAGCAGGTGACACAGGAACCCATCCAGGTGGGATTTTAATGTTTCCAGGGAGGGAGACCCCACAACATACCTGGGCAGTCTATGCCACCCTCAATGTAAAGCTCTTCTTCACGTGGAGGTTTAAATTATGTTTTGGTTTATGGCCGTTACTTCTTGTCCTGTTGCTGGGCTCCACTGAGAAGAGTCTGGCACCATTGTCTGGGCACTTGCCTTGGAGATATTTGTAGGTATTGAAGAGAACCCCCTCTCAGTTGTGTCTTGTCTTCTCTAGACAGGGCCAGCTTCCACAGTCCCTCTCTCTCCCCTCATAAGAGAGATAGTCCAGACCCCAAATAACAGAATCACAGAATAAACTAGGCTGGAAAAGACCTTTGACATGATTGAGTCCAACCTGTGACCTAACATTATCAGCTAAATCATGGCACTGAGTGCCTTATCAAGTCTTTTTTTAAACACCTCCAGAGACAGCAACTCAACCACCTCCCTGGGTAGCCCATTCCAATGCCAAAGCACTCTTCTAATATCTAGCCTAAACTTTCCCTGGAGCAGCTTGAGGCTGTGTCCTCTCATCCTGTCACTGGTTGCCTGGCAGAAGAGGCCAACCCCCACCTGGCTACAGCCTCCTTTCATGGAGTTGTATTAAGTGATAAGGTTCCTCCCGAGCCTCCTTTTTTCCAGGCTAAACAACCCCAGCTCCCTGAGCCACTCCTCATAGGACCTATATTCCAGGCCCTTCACCAGACTTGCTGCCCTTCTCTGCATGAATTCAAGCATCTCAACGTTGTTCCTAAACTGAGGGGCCCAGAACTAAAGGTGAGGCCTCACCAATGCTGAGTACAGGGGAAGAATGACCTCCCTGCTCCTGCTGGCCACACTATTCCTGATCCAGGCCAGGATGCCATTGGCCCTCTTGGCCACCAGGGCACAGCTGCTCATGTTCAGCTGCTGTCACCAGTAGCCCCAGGTCCCTTTCTGCCTGGGCACTGTCCAGCCACACCATCCCCAGCCTGTGGTGCTGCAGGGGGTTGTTGTGACTTAAGACTCGGACCTGGCATTTGAACTTGTTAAATTTCACATTGTTGGATTTGGCCCAGCTATCCACGTCCCTCTGCAGAGCCCTCCTACCCTCTAACAGATCAATGCTCGCTCCCAGCTTGGTGTCATCTGCAAATTTACTGATGGTGGACTTGATCCCCTTGTCCAGATCATCACTGAAGATACTAAACAGGACTGGTCCCACCACAGATCCCTGAGGGACACCACTGGTGACTGGCTGCCAGCTGGATGCAGCACAATTCACCACCACTCTCTGGGCCTGGCCATCCAGCCAGTTCCTAACTCAGCAAAGAGTGCTCCTGTCCAAGCCGTGGACTGCCAGCTTTTTCAGGAGGATGTGTGGGAGACAGCGTGTGCTGGTTTGAAAGCAAAATCAGTGAGAGACTCCAAGTCAGAAATACAATTTAATAGGAGGGAAAAAAAAAGAGTAAAATAAAATAAATGCAGTAATACAAAAGACCACCGACAGTCAGAATACAACCTGGGCATGGTGGTGGAAGCAGTCCAGATGAGGTGGTCTTCTTGAAGCAGTGATCCCATAGAAAGGTCTGGAAGCTCTTGTCCTCTGGGAATCCAGTGAGTGAGGGCTCCCTGTGCTGTGCCAAATCTCAGATGATAACCAGGTGGGAATGCTTGGCTCCTCCCCCTGAGGAGCTGCCCCCTGGAGCATCTCACAATGGGATGATGAGTCATGCAGTGAGCCCTTGACTGCCCATTAAACAGAGAGAGCTCCCGGAGGGAGTTACCTGTGAGTCACAGGCAAGGCATTGATGGGGCCATTAACAGAAGGTAGCCCAGAGGGAGGGGCCAAGGGAAACCCTGCTCCACCTGGTTTCAACAGCTCATGAAGATGGTGATAGAATGCATACTTTGGGCACATCCTACACTGCAACCCAGGACACAGTGACAAAGGCCTTGATGAAGTTCAAATAGACAAAATCTACAGCCTTCCCTTCATCCACCAGACAAGTCACCTCATCATAAAAGATCAGGTTGGTCAGGCAGGACCTGCCCCTCTTAAATTCATGCTGGCTGCCACTGAGCCCTGGGCCATCCTGTAGGTGCCATGTGACCACAGCCAAGATGATCTGTGCCATAATCTTGCCAGGCACTGAGGTTAGGCTGACAGGTCTGTAGTGTCCTGGATCTTCTTCCTTCCTGCCCTTCTTGTGGATGGGCATCACATTGGCCAGCTTCCAGTCATCTGGAACCTCACCAGTGAGCCAGGACTGATTGTAAATGATGGAGAGCGGCTTCACAAGCTCATCTGCCAGCTCCCTCATCACCCTGGGATGGATTCCGCCTGGTCCTATGGACTTGTGAGCATCTAAGTGGCTCAGCAGGTCTCTGACTGGTTCCTCCTGAATTATTTGGCGACTGCTTTGCTCCCTGACCCCACCCACCAGTTCAGGCCAGTTGCCCTGAGGACTGTCTTTCCTCCTCTTTAGTTACAAAATTCCCTTCCCCATCTAATAATAATGAATCGAGATAATCTTTGCCCCTCCTTTTGCCATTAATGTATTTCTAAAAACATTTATTATTCTTCACAGAAGTGACCAGATTAAGTTTTAACTGGGCTTTTGCCTCCCTAGTTTTTTGCCTGCATGTCCTAGTCACATCCTTAAACATTTCCTGAGTTACCTGCCCTCTTTCCAGAGGTGACACATCCTCTTTTTCTCCTTTAGTTCCTTCACAAGTTTTTTCCATCCAGGCCAGTCATCTTCCCCAACAACTCGTCTTTTGGCACAAATGGAAAGGCCACTCTTGTGCCTGCAAAATTACTTTCTTGAAGTATGTCCATCTTTCCTGGACCCTTTTATTTTTAAGGGCTGTATCCCAAGGATTTTTCTGAATCAGCTTCTTGAATAGGCCAAAGTCTGCCCTCTGGATGTCCAGTGTGGAAGTCTTGTTGGTGTCCCTCGTTGTTTCACCAATTCTTGAGAATTTTATTATTTCATGATCACTGTATCCCAAATGGTACCCAACTACCACATCTCCCACCAGCCCCTCTCTGTTGCCCTTTCTGAAGATGGCAGTGTCATTGGCCTTCCTCCAGTTATTAGGCATCTCTCCCACTCCGTGACTTTTCAAAGATAATAGAGACTGGCTTAGAAACATTTGCCAGCCCCATCAGCACATGCGGGTGCATCCCCATCAGGCCTGTAGATTTACAGATGTTCAATCTGCCTAGCTACTCTCTAACCCAGCCCTCTACAAACAAGTCTTCTGTTCTCCAACCTTTTTCTCTCACCGCTGAGGTCTGGGATTCCTGAGGGCTGTTCTCAGCAGTAATGACTGAGGCAGAGAAGGCATTCAGTAATTCTACCTTCTCTATGTCTTTTATCACAGTACACCCATATGATCCAGCAGCGGCCACACATCTCCCCTATTCTTCCTGTTGCTGCTGCTAAACTTGGAGAAGTCTTTCTTGTTGTCCTTGATATCCCTAGCCAGACTGAGTTCCAAGTGGGCTTTGGTCTTCCTTCCCACATCCCTGCATATTCTGACAGTGTTCCTGTAGTCCTCCCATGTGGCCTGTCCCTTTTTTCACATCCCATAGATTTCTTTCTTTTATTTGACTTTTACTTGAATCTCATCTATCCAGCCCTCTTTACTTGATTTCTGAATCATAGGGATGCACTGGTCTTGAGGTCAGAGGAGGTGATACTTGAATAGTGACACTCTTCTCATCTGGAGTCCTAACCCATTAGATTACTCCAAGTAGGTCCTTGAAGAGGTCAAAGTTAGCTCTTCCAAGTTTAGGGTTCTAATCCTGCTTGCTGTTTTGCTTCCCCAATGCAGGATTCTCTGAGTTTCTAATGGTCACTGCAGCCAATGCAGTCTCCAGCCTTCAGATCTTCAACCAGTGCCTCTTGTTTCATTAGTACAAGGTCCAGAATACACCTTTCCTCACTCTCTTCCATCGCTGCATCAAAATTATCTTCACTGATCTGCAGGAACGTCCTGAACTGTGTATGCCAAGTTGTGTTGTCACTCTTAAATATCGGGTACAAGTCTCCCAGGAGAACCAGGGCCTGTGCCTGTGAGGCTATTTCAATTGCCCACACAAAGCCTCAGCAGCTTCCTCCTCCTCATGAGGCAGCCTCTGGTAAATACTCACAACAGTGTCACCCATATTAGCCTGTCCCTTAATTTTAATCCATAAATTCTCAACTTGTTCATCTGTACCTGAGTATAGCTTGATACATTCCAATTGCTCTCTCACACAAAGAGCAACTCCACCACCTTGCTTCTCTAACCTGCCCTCTCTAAAAAATACATAGCCATCCGTGACAACATTCCAAGCATGTCACCATAATTCCAGTGAGATCATGGCTCTGCAACCTGACATAGATTTCTAGTTTATTACATAATCATCTCTTTTATACCACTTGCTGTGTGCATTGGTATACAGGCATTTCACTGATGATCAAGCAACCAGGTTGCCTGAATGGGTGTGAGAGTCATAAACACCATAGTCATAAAAAACCCTTGATGTGTTTTGCCCTGTGATCCTGTCCTGGAGTATCTACGATGTTATCATATTCCATATCTATCTGCACTCAAAAATTGTTACTGTCTCTTCCAGATCCTGCAGCTTGTACATGTGTGGTGGGTGGAGGGGTGATGGCAGGCATTTTTAAAATCACCTTGCCCAGGCAGTTTCCTGCCTTCTGCTGTGCGGTGTTTGCCTTGCAGGCTGTTTCATCTTTGTTCTGGCAGAGGTTTTTTTCCCTTCCCTTTTTGGGTTCTCTTTTCATTTTCCCTCCCCTCCCTTGTCTCAGAGGGATTCCAGCTGGCGTTTTTGGGTTGTCTTGGGGTGCCTTCCTGCTGCCGCAGAGAGGGGCAGGCCCCACCCCAGTCTGAGCTGCTCCAGGAGAGAAGACTACAGGAGCAGAGCCTCTCCCTTTTGTGGCAGCCTCGGGTTTGCCATTCTAAAAACTGCATTTTGCAGTTAGAAACTGTTTCAAAGTGAACTTTGCAAAGTCTGCTGGCAGCAAAAAAGCCAGCGAGTTCCTGAGGTCAAGCACCCTGTGCCAGCACTGATGGACTGGTCCTTCCCCACCACCCCACCCCACAGCCACGGTGCAGAGGAAGCGGCAGCAGCAACATGGACCCCACATGAGCCAGCAAGTTTCCATCTGCCTCCAGAACTGCTCTGCAGACTCCTGCCTTCCTGGTGGGGGTTGTCACCATCTGCCTCTTTGTTCCTGCAAACTGTGGTCACCTGGGAGGCACCATCTTGCAAGGGAAGGGTGTGATACCACCTACGCTTCGTCCTTCGGCCATGCGGTCGCCTCTGGCAGGCACCACTTTGGGAACAGCTATTTCTGGCATTTCGGGTCTTTGTTCCCACGGGGTTGTGAGATTTAGCAGTTTGGTATCTAGCAGTTATTTACTTTTTCCCCTTTGCCTGTTTGTGTCCTGTTTGTTAATAAACTGTTATTTTTTCACTTACATCTACTTGTGTCTCGTTCCTTGTTGGTGAAAGGGATTGGATGGAATCAAGGGGGAGGTTACTCATTTCAGAGTGCCCACCTCTTTAAATTGCCTGAAAACAAGACAGATCTCCAATATGAGCTGCAGCCAAGGAACATCTGTCTCTGCACTGGTTGCTATGACCTGCTCCTCAGAAGGAAGCAATGGCACAATTGTTGCCAATTGGACCCCACTCCTCGAGTCCTAAGCCCATCTCACCAAACTGGCATGCCTGCTGCCAAAGACTCTGCCAGTTTCAGCCAGGGGAATCCCATTCCCCCATGACACGCTAAAAATCATAAAAACACAACCCACTGTGATAAAAGCCAAAACCTGTTTGATAGGACCAGCCACAAACCCACACAGTGATCTGCACGATGTGTCTGCCTCTGGCTGTCCCGATTTCTCTAACTGGTAGGATACATGAGAGTTGACTTGGATGGTGATGTTCTTCACACCCTCCTCCCAATGGCTTTATAGTCTTTTTTGATTCTGCCCATTTTTTGGCTCTCAGTGTCATTGGTACCCACACAAAATAGTGTCCTTCAGGCACAAGTCAGAATAGGCAGACAGAATGTTCTCCCACATGCTGCTTCTAAAGAAAAAGCTCTCTTAATCACACTGATCTAAATTAGTATGAATTTTGCCCTCTTGACTTTCTGTTGGAGGTTAAATGACTTGTACCAAAACATTACCTGTAACATTTTGCTCTATAAATATTACTGCATACCAGACATCACATTATGGTTCTGAAATGAAAAATCATTTTTCATTTCATAACCTCAGATCAGTGCATTAAAAGCACTCCAGTCAAATATAATGAGACACCTTAGGACTAAATGCCTTTTACTCTAGTGCTTTAACATTCCCTCCAATGAATTAAGATGAAATGTACTCACCATGGATATTGCTTCCCAAACTGCAGCTGTAGAGCATGAAGAATCTTATCCTGTGTATCAGCATCCCGAACATGAAGAACGTTTTCACCTAGATGACAAAAATTAGCATCATAGGACAGATCAGATCCTCAAATTGCATTAGAGTATGAGCTGCTTTAGAAATGAAAAAAAATTTTTGTTTTTATTTCCTCTGTGAGGGAAAGATGCCCATCAGATTGACATTACTCTTTGCCAATTATGCGCCTCCCCTTGCGTTCACTAAAGCAACAGTGACACCTCTGTCCTGCATTACAAAACACTAGAGAGTTAAGCAAACATGTACCTGTTTCTCTTCCTGTCTGACGTGTCCCCAGGTTGATGACAGGTGTACCAAATGCTCCCACCTCTCTGACACCACAACTGCTGTTACCAATCATACAACCAGCATGAGCGACTAGCTGAATGAACTGGTCAAACGGCACGTGCTTTACTGCCCGAAAATTGGGATGATGTTCAATGCCCTTCTTCCTCATCACACGAACCATCTCTTTGCTTCCTGAAGAAAAGCAAAGTAGAATAAATGATTTAAGTTCTACTCTTAAAATCAAAGTCCAGATGTGCAACGAATCTAGTAGCCAGCCATTTACTGAGTTGCCAGCTCTGAACAGGTTTTGTTCTCTTTTTATCCTTACACTGCAAATCACATAGCTCAGCACATATGCCAAAGTTTGACACAAGAATTCACTGCAAAAGTATCTTTGTAGTTTTAAAGATATGTCACCTACGTGACATGTAGGAGCACTAATATTGCTCCTACATGTCACGTGGTTCTCCTCATTTTTCTTCCCACACTGAAAAGCTGAAATGTCCTCCAGCAGTGTAAACATGGAGCTGCAGCAGCTGCACCTATGAGGTTGACACCATCCAGCTATTTCCATCTGGCTGGAGGACCTGGGATAAAAGCCCTCTTTTGAAGACAATCTGTTATATGTCACTCTGTCATGAAGGTACTCTACTCACCTGCGTCCACATTAGGGAATAGAACAAGTGTTCTCTTGTTGAAGGAGATGAGTGCATCTAGTGTCAGCTCAAACATCTTTATGGAATGTTTAATATCTGTGGTTACAGGATGTTGCAGAGCAACTATATAATCTCTGGTTTTGACATCTTCACCTGTCCAAAGGGAGGGCAAGAAAAGTTTTTTTATTGGCATAGAATATCAAGAGGAAGGAAGTACATACATTTGGAACTACAGATGTGAAAGTCTGAAAAGTCAAGGCACTGAATGGGATGCATTTAACACATGGGGATCAATGCTAGAATAAAAATCCAGGGAGTTACAGGGTAGCCTAACTTGTTATTTGCCTCTCCAAGCATGTCTCATAACTTTAGAGACCACTACGTAAATGTGAACAAACTGTTAACTTGCAAGCCTACTTAAGCTTTCCAAGCCTCCACCAGGATCAAGAGACTGTTTTCACACCACTATAAATCTGGAATTACTCCTGAAGCTGCTCAGATTTTCTGTCAGTTGTCCAGAGTCAAGCAAAGACTTAATTTCCACTGCTTTAAAATAGTCATTCATACTTGTCTCAGTATATTTGTTAAACATTTATCTGCAAAACATACGGATTGAGAAAGATTTCAGCTTCCAACTACACACAGCAGCTGTACAGGAGAGTGCTCTGTCAAAGATCAAAAGCAAACAAAAAAACCCAACTCTTTAAAGGAATTATTTGTAAGTCAGTGATGATGAAACACCAAAAGCCTTTGACGCATTTTGTGCTGCTGCAGTGCATTCCTCAAAAAAAGGTTTGTAAGAGAAATTCTGTTTGATTTTTTTTTATATTAGGTCTGAACAGCTTTGATTTTATTTAACCAAAATATTACACAAAAGTAACTGCTCATATAAGACTGTCCTGCTTTTAAAAGGTTCAGCTCAGAGAAGTTACCCATTTAATGAGTAATTTTTTGACTTGGCAGATGGTCCAGAAGCGGTCAGTAAAATACATTTGAAGCTTTTCGTGGTAGAATACAGACTGAGAGCAAATGTAGAAAGAAATACCAGGTACTATTAAAAAATGTATTACTTTTTGACTAATAACTGATACTGAGTTTGTCTAATGTTGAAAGCTATGTGAGAAAAACATTAAAAGTAGCCTGCTTACCTAGCCACATGCTGATAATACTCATGTAGTCCTTGTTTTTGGCGGAGAGAAGCTTGTCATATGAGGGACAGCCTGCTAAAAGGATGCGGTCGTGGTCTTCACACATGGCTATCAAGTGCTGCTCTGCACTCCTCGTGCAGCAGACGTGGTAATGGGCCAGTTTGGTTATGGCATGTCTGATGGAGTCATCGATGGTCCCACTGACTTCCCCACCTTCAATGTGAAGAATGCGAATGTTCATCAGGGCTGCAGACGTGGCCAGGGCCAAGGCATCGAATCTGTCCCCATGAACTATCATGATGTCAGGTTTCAGGCGGTTCAGGACATCGGGTAACTTGACTAATGCAAGGCCCACTGACTCCACCATAGCTGCCTCATCTTCCCCTCTCACAATGGTGTGTAATCTTGTATGAATATCAAAGTCATCTTGCTCAATCATACGATAGGTATTACTGCAGGTCAGAGAAAAAGGGTTATTAGAGTAAATTCAACTTGATTTTACAGCAATATTGCTTCACAAAATAAACACGAATTGCAACAGCTGTACTGGCGTTTGAAAAAAGACCTGCTTTTCACATCTTCTTCACTGAGGAAAGTAGCTGTCAAGATTTTAACAGAATATTCTCATCCACATGAAGATCCTCCCTAATATTCCAAATATCCAGGTTTTCTAGACACCTTTAAGGAGGAACTGCGCTGAACATATTCTGGAAATCCTCAGAAATTAAACTCTTTGTTCCTGTGTCCACAGAGCCTCTCAGAAAATAGACATGGCATGATTTCCTGTCAGAAAGGGTGTGTTTATTGACTTTTCTGAGGACAACTGTATAAATACAACAGATGTGAGGCAAAGCTGAGGCCTGTATGTTTAAACATCCTGTGGGTA
Source organism: Argya squamiceps (assembly GCA_037834095.1). Lineage (NCBI taxonomy): Eukaryota > Metazoa > Chordata > Aves > Passeriformes > Leiothrichidae > Argya > Argya squamiceps. The sequence continues at coordinate 28,521,721 of JBBMKD010000115.1, forward strand.
GCATATATTATTTCAGATTCTGTATTTTTTTAAGGCAAATCTTTTTTATTTTACTGAGTAAAGGGGCTTGCATTTGTATTGCACAAACTCCATTACATTTCCAATTCCATTAACAAATATCCTGCACAGACCTACAATTTTCCTGATTATGTACATTTATCTCAGAAAACTTTTTGCTCTTTGTTTCTGTATTCTTTGCCTTTTGAAAGGTGAAAATCTTGGGGACAAACAAAAGTGTGCATTTCTGGTGGTTTTGTTTCTTTTATGATCCTTCAAGCATTTCAGTAACAGACACCTCACAAGATCACTGTCATCTGACTTCTGCTACTCTTGATCCCCCCATTCACATCACTAGAACATATATGTTCTGAGGACCCACTTATTTTCTAGGATGACTCAGATTAAGGAGTGCAGGGCTAGGCTCTGAAAAAAAACCAAGGAGTACCTGGGTTTTAGAATATTTACCACAAAGTAACTAACAGCAAAAACATTTGCCAAATCAAAATCTCTACTCTTTGCTTTGTGCATTACGAATCATTCACATTACAGATGTAAGTTTTACACACCTTGGAACTGGAAAAGCAGTATTTTGTATTACTTAGCACAAGTCTGGCAGACAGCCAAGGGTTATGTGATATAGAGAAATCAGGGCCATGTTTGTCCTTTCTAGCAAATGAAATGGGATTATTTTATTTCTCCAATCAGACAGGGTGCAATTCAACATACTAACCTGTAAAGAAGTTCAACTGTTTTATTTTCTTGTCTGGTTTTGTTTTGAATCAGGTTAGTTTTGTGATGTTGAATTCACCTTGCTATGTTACTGGATGGAAACAACATCCAATACAAAGCAAGGAACAGAGTGCCATAATGTGCAGAAAGAGAACAGTCACCAGTGGAACATCCTGTCTTAGTAGTTTGAGATAATATAACTTCCTCCTATCCTAGCTTATAAAATGCCAAAATTTCTCATTGGAAAGTCCAAAAAGTATTTCTACTTGAAGATACGCTTATACATTTCTAGAAGTTCAACAATGCTGATACTAAGCTAAAGTCTGATTTTGTTTTTCAAAGAAAGTGTTTTCATATCTATTTCACATACTGGGTCCAATCTGGTAAATGCAGCCTGAGGAAAATCAAAAATCCCAGAAAGGCTCTCCATGCTGTTCCTTCAACCTTTTCCCCAGCAACAAGAAGAATATACACCTGGGATGAGTGAAGTCTTCCCAAGGGAAGGGATTTGGACCAAGATAGCTCATTCTCCTGGGCAGGCAATTTGACTCCTTACATATGGAGAGTTATGGATGGGGACTCTATTCTCTCCCACCTACCCATATACCACAGATAACCACGTCATTTTGTTACTCGTTTTGTCAGAAACATACAACCACACTTTCCTGTCTCCACAACACTGGAAGTAAGAACTAACAGTGTTCTCCTGGGATATGCAATATATAAGTACTTTCTCCAACAACTGTAAAGCAGAAGAGCTGCAATTTAAAATGACTTAAAATGAATGAGGCTCTTTTATCCGTGAAAACTAAAAAACTGTGACACATTTCCATTTGACAATCACTAGGTTTCAGGGAAAAAAGCAGGACATAAATTTCTCACTTCATACAGTCAGTGATCCTGTTCAGGGTCTCAATTACAGCATTTGCACAAAACATTCTAGAATTCAAGACAGGCTGAAAAAAAATCCCAGAAATATGCAATCTCATAAGGAGCTGCAAAATAAAATTCTGGATAAAAATTAAAACTTTGTTGTGTACATTCATGATGCCAAGACTTCTTTTTACCTAATGTTCATATTATCATTGCTAACACCTCAGAAACATTTTGGTAGATAAGAATTCACCTTACCCATAATCATCAATCAGGTGGGAACCAAGCACTACAACATCAAGCTCAAAAAACTGTGGCTCTGCCTTAATACCAAACATAATGGGAGCTAATTTTGAATAATCAGCACGGTTGCAAGTAGCAACACAAACACGAAGTTTGTGGTTGTTTCCATTCTTCTCCATGACTTCCTTTTGTTTCTGTTTCGAAAGATTCTTGAAGTACACCTCCTGACATAATACAGAAAAAAAAGTGTGTCATTACTAATAGCAATTTACTTACAGCAAATGGTATACATTTCATGAGCAGTAAACACAACTGCAACAGAACTCTGGCTACACATTAACTACTCCACCAATAATGGATAACTAGTACCTAACAGAACAAGTAAGTTGTTTCCCAAATTTAGAATAGAAATATATTTTTTCTAGTTGAAACTCCTTATTAGCACTTCTACAAACAGAATATAAATTTCTGTATAAACAATATTTAAGTATTATGAAGTTCAACTGTAATTAAACAGTATGTCTCCCTGTTCTGATGGAAACCTCTGTATAAGCAGAAAAATTATTCTGCCTTAGTAAATGAAAGAAAGAAAATCTCATATTCCAAGTTACAGAATGGAACAAATTGCTCAGATGCATCCACTGACAGACTCTGTAAGCAAAAAGAGAAAGTTTTTGACTAAGACAGTTTATGTATCTCCATTAAACCCATTTTGGTGAGGTAAAGCAAGTTAAACATTTACTTCTAAAGCCTTACATACCATTTTGTAGGCCAAAATACATTAAGAAAATCAACAATACAGTATTAGGATCAAATAAACCTATTAAAAAAGGATACAGAAATAATAAACCCAAAATAACCCAAATTTCCTCTCATTCCAAACAGAAATTACTAAGGTGTTTGCAAGAGTTTAAGTAAGTACTATTATTTTGGTATAAATCTAATGTTATGTCAGCTTTTTGCTCCACTGTGCAGAATGAACTTCTTCTGGATTAATGCACAAGGCTTGCTTATCCTTGACCCAAAGCAGTATCAATCTCTCTACTGATTTAGCCAGCTAGAAAAGTATGACAGTACATGATAATATTAGTAATTCCATGCTCCTTTCAGACTGCATTCAGGTTTTTTCAGTAAAGTCCTAAAAGAAAGGCTACTGTGCCATCACACCCCCATGAAACTTAAAAACTTTTCAAGATCTCCCTGTTTTTAAGACATTAGTTTACATTTCATCACACATGACAAAACAACGCTCTGGTGTAATAGCAACATCAGGGTGATCAGGAATCTATCCCAAGGTAAAGTGGTATCTCTAGTCCACTTGCAATCCATTATGACTCTGCAAAAGTGTGACTGGCAGTGACATTAGCCAGACTCAGATCTAACAGACCCACCGATTTTCCTCATTTCTAAAACAACCTCTCTTTGGAGGTGGTTCTGAGCAGGACATCCTGTCATTACTTATGTAAAACCAGCCACTAATTAAAATAAAATTGTGATCAAGATGTGAATGCCACTTCTGACACACCTATAAGCTTGTCTCTGAAACTGCATGAACAGTATTAGTGTAACTAGAGGCGAACTTCTCACAAAACATCTTCAAGTTGGCCACTGCTGCATACATATTCTGTATTATATAAAACAAGAAGCCAAAGTAAAAAACTGCAAAATAAGGAAGTGACAAAGCAAACTTATCCAAAGTCTATTAACCCCAAGTTACCTGTCTGAGCTAGGACCACCATGACCCCTCTGACAAGTTTCTTTTCATTTGTGCAAAACAGACTTTTAAGAAGCAGAATTTTCTGTCCTCATTTTTTCTTCAAGCATTGTCTAAGATTCTAAAAACCTTCCATCCAGACACAGAACATACCATCTCCTAAAACAATAGGTTTTTAAGTTGAGAAAAAATAAAATCTCATTTTTCACCATAACTACAGAATCAACAGAACTGAATCACTAGCCCACAAATCTTTCCAGCCATGAAGATCACTTTTAATTACAGCTGGTATCTGGCTGCAAAAATGGTCTCTTGAAATTACTTTACAGGTAGATGTCCAAATCTGTCTGAATTAACCAGAATCAAAAGCAATTCCTGATATTTGTCTATTTCAACTTAACATTACATTTCAAAGTAGAATCGTTTCCAGTACTGCCTTAAAACTGTAACAGAGTAGTTTCAAACAGCTGCCCAGTGAGCCATGCACTGGCCTTGGTGCAGACAGATTTTCTATTGTTGTCAATTTTAAACACCTGCTTATCTGAAGAACCAAAATATTTACCCTAGCCCAAAGTAGGTAACAATGCAATATAAGTATCAACTGCATGTTGAAATTTGCCATTAATTAAAGCGGTTTATTTTTTTTCTAGGATAACTTGATGTTTCCTAAAGAAACGTGTGATGTAATGCTACATCACGCTTTAGTAACAGACATTATTCTATCCTGACTCTGACCTTTTCTGAGCCTAAATGCAAAGACTGTTCTGTATTTTCAGACAGTATTCACTATCAACAAGTAACGGCCAAGTCCCTTCGGCCATTAATGGCAAATTCGTTCAAGCCAAGCTGTGATGCTCTAGCTACAAAATTTTGTTACCACTGTGGTTTTAGAATTCATTATCAGCTTTTGCATGCAAGTAATCCCTTTTCATAACTGTTCACCAAAATTATTTGAAGTAACTAATCACTAACATTTGCCTCTTAGTTTCTAGATGTTTGATGATACACTGAGCTTGATCTAAGAGAATTCTCTAGTTGGGGATCTACCTCTTCTACCTTGCAGGGACTATGAATCTTTAGCAGAAAAGAGAAGAAGTAAAACAGTCTTCAATTAAGGACTACTTAAAATAATTAATCTCCACATGCTTTGGTGTACTACCCTTCTACCTCCCATCCTAAAGCTTTTACATTATTACAGATTCAAGGACTTGTGGGTCAGACTTTACAGCAGCCAAGCAGCTACTATTTCTGTTAGCAGTCCCCAGAGCAGGAGAGGCCCCTTGACCACTGTTTCACAAATGACAACACCTGTATAATCCACATTCTACACTCACACCTCTGAAACACAAAGTTATAAAATCAAACACCCTGGAAAATTCCCAGTCACTACACTTTGTCTATGCCTATGTGTTGCAGGCAATTTCATCTTCCCACTTGCTTTGCTGTGTGGTATGCAGGATATTCTGCCCTGAACTCTTCACACACCCTGTATCAGTATGTGTATTCCCACCACCCTTCCCCACCCATCGGCTGAGCCATCGGTTCTACATCGGCTGTGCACGCTTCCTAGAGCCCAGTGCAGGTGACAAAACACCAAACCAAGTTCTTCAGACACCCTCAAACACCTCTGTGAGAGCGGAAAAGCATCCACTGCCCTACACACGTGTTAGGGCAAAATATGCTCCTCACCATTGCCCCACGAATGCAGCTGATGTCTCCACCAGGCCCCTTCCTGGTGTGAGGGACCAGCCCCTGTGTTTCTCCAGAATACTGATACACTATGAATCACAGAATATGATGATTCCAGTGGTGAACGGGAAGGGACCCACAAGGATCATCGAGTCCAACTCTTATTCCTGCACAGGACACCCCAAGCATCCATGCGCCGGGAGCATTGTCCAAACGTTTTAGGGAGCCCGTTCCGGACACCCTCCGGGCGAAGTGCCTTTTTCTAATACCCAGCCTAAACCCGCCCTGACACTTCAGGCCATTCACCTGTCACACAAGCGGAGGGTCTGCCCTGGCACTCCCCCCTCACGCAGCCCCCACACCCCGGGAAAAGCCACGCCTGCGGCCCGCCGCTCTCTCTGTTCTTCTGGACAGTGCCCGTGCGCACCCTTCCCCTGCGGGGGCCCTGGATCCCCGCTTTACCCGGGCACCCGCGCCCGCATCTCCGAGGTTGGGGATCCCCGATTTCAGGGGAACGCGCCCAAGCCCGAGCGGTGCCCCGCTCCCCGGCACAGCGGCG
>JBBMKD010000115.1:28536807-28558103 GCA_037834095.1 Argya squamiceps
CAGGGACCGCCCCGCAAGCGCCGCCCTCCGCAGGGAGGGGTCCGCGCGCGGCCGTGGAAGGCGCCGGACGGTCGAGGGATGGTGGGCTGCACTGAGACTTCTTGGTATTCCCGGGTGATCCAGGCGTGCTGGGGCCCAAGGCTTTGGTGCTGCGTGCGCTAAGGCCGTCCCCGTATCCCTGCAGGGCAGCGTGGGAAGCAGGGTTCTACTCCGGGTATCCCCCGCTATCGCCTCCCTGTGCCTCGGGGAGCCATTCCCCGGCTGGGTACCCTCAGAGCACTCACAGCGGTGAGGAAATGCGGGAAGCCTTACTGCTGCCAAGCACCTCTGTGGATATTACCCGCTAATATCCATGACACCTAGTGTGTTTAACATCACCAAGACTCTCCAGATCTGATCAGAAGAGCAGGAATCTGCGGTTGTCTCAAGGCAAGGAGCCTGTCATGTGTCTCTTCCAAACTCAGGTCTGGAAGACAGCAGCAGCCAGAGCTTCACAAGTCTGATACAGTTTCTTCTTGTCTCAAGAAAATGTTTCAAGGCTGTCATGCTGTGTCTCGTAGCTATCTATACCTCTGGCCCCTTGGACATCCTGGGGCCTGCATGTGTGCGCCCTGAAGTTACCCTTGTCATGCAGAGCCCCAAGCTGCTCTAGACACCTGTGTGACCACAAATTTCTAGGTCATCTTGGGGTACTTGCAGTTCTTTCGTTAATGTCTTTTGATTTTTGAGATGTGTGCCATAGTGTTTGCAGAGAAATTACTTGTCTCCAGCCCTTCTCTCCTTTCCTGTTTGTATTTCCTGGAACACAGATGTTCAAAGTAACACATGAATTTATAGCACTTTACTCCAGTAAGCAGATTAGCACATAGCACCTGTAAATGTTATTGACTGAGTTTTTCTCTGTGGCCAGGTTTACCCCTGTACATAAACAACTCAACAGTAGTAGCCATGACTATTGCTGTGATATTCTTTAAATTCGCGTCAGTGTGCTATACTAGTATCTGTTTTGATTCCTCCCTTGTATCTGTGGCAGTTTATAACTGGCAGTTTATATTTTTTTTTGCATTCTGTTACCACAGTGTTTTCCTAGCTGCTCATTTTATTCTGTTAAATATCTACAAGGTAAGTTACTAAATAAAACATCAGAACAAAAGGAAGGACAATAAAGCAGCACAAAAGACTATAAAGGTGGGCATTTGTAGAATTGGAGAAGGAGGCATTTTCTTGGTTTGCTGTCAACTGTATATTGCATTTTTTCCCCATTTAACACAGTTTGCAGTCTGTGTGATTCTCTTTTCAATATATTTTCACTGTGAGTTCTTTGCTGCTCCCTTCTTTCTTTGTCTCAGAAACATACATATTTTTTTTTCTGTCTCCAGTCTAATCTGAAACCCAGAAGTGTTTACACTTTGTTCCACTGAAGTCTCATTACATATGTATTTTCCGCTTTTATTTCTTCTCAACATTGGAACATCCAATTAACAGATTTTCTTCTGTGAGGGCTGTGTTACACACATGTGTATGTGTAGGCATACACATAAATACATATGTAGGTATATTGGTTTTAAACACATTTGCCAGATGTGGGAGAAAGCAAGCTGTATTGAAATTTCCCTTTGTGAAATGCTTGATTTCTAAAATTTTTCTGTTGTTGACAAAAAGAGGACCCTAGATTTAGAACTTGAGGCTCTATTTTTTTTTCCTCTGGGACAATATTACTAAAAAGAAAAGCCCAAATTCCCTTGGGCTTCTCCAAGCAGCATTCCTTTCTTACTGCACTTTTCCAATTTTGGAAACATTTGTCATCCTGCTTTTCCAAATGTCACTGATCATTTGTTTGACATGGGACCTTTACTTCCTACTCTACTGATGATTAGTACCCTTCCAGATGGGCCTTTGTTTTGGACTGATACAAATGCAAGTTCATTTATTTAATTCAATTTTTTTCCTTTAGTACTGTGTTCTGTAGCACTGTGGAGAATTCAGGTCTGCCAGGAACTGTGTCTGTTGTGCTACAGGGCTGTCTTTTACTTTTCCTGAAACATAGCAAAACCAGGAGCCTGACAGTCTGGGATGTCATCCTGAGGCCTTATTGAGTCTGCTCTGAAAACTCACCAACTCTTTCAGACAAATGAGCACACCTGAGTGCTTGTAGGGACAGTCAAGTGTTCCTGTCCTGGTCCCTTGTGCCATGTGAATTGTACTGGTGTTTTACCCAGTGTGCAGGAAATCATGGCTTTGGAGGTGCAGTAAAGTATCCCTGGGGTGAGGGATAATACTGAGGCTTTTAGTATTATCTGCCTTTGTCCTGGCCTCCCTAGCTGAAAGATGATTGTTATTCTCAGGCAGACTCTATGGACATACCTGTGCAGGTGTGGTAATTCATAAGCGTAAGACTTTATGCAGAAGGGATCACAGGGGCTGCATAAAGTGAACTTTTAACAAGGTTTTCCCTCACTATCTCCTGATTTTACAGGAACAGGTAATATCTGTGATATATCCATGTCATGGATTTAGGTGGAATAAGTTAATTTTTGTCGTAGTAGGTGGTATAGTGTTGTGTTCTGGATTTAATGTGAGAACAATGTTGATAACAGACTTATATTTTCAGTTGTTATTAAGTTTATAGTAGTGTTTATACTAAGTCAGAGAATTTTCAGCTTCTCATGCCCTGCCAGCAAGAAGGCTGGCAGGACATAAGAAGCTGGGAAAGGACACAGCCAGGACAGCTGACCCCAATTGGCCAAAGGGATATTCCATACCATATGATATCATGCTTATTACATGGACTGAGGAGGAAAGCTGTCTGGGACCTGCTGCTTGGGAAGTGGCAGAATTAGTGAGCAGGACGTGAGCAATTGCTTTGTGCATCAGTCTTTTATATATTATATTATTGTTGTTGTTGTTATTATTAATCATCACCACCATCATTATTACTATATTTTCTCTGTTCCCATTAAACTGTCCTTATGTAAATCCAGAAGTGTGAGTCTGCTGATTCTCTGCCCCTCCCTGATGAGAGGGTGGACTGAATGAGCAGTGGTGTGGTGCTTTGTTGCCAGCTGGGATTAAACCATGACAGCCCACCACTCCTCTGCACACAAGACAAATGAAGAGGGTTGTGTTCTCCTTAACCTTCAGTAGGCTTTTGAGCCACCTAAGGTTGTACAAGCTAGCTGGACCTAACTTGGTGCCTGCCTTCTCACACAAAACCAGACCTTCAAGTGCCTTATCTTGTCCTCTGGCCTTTCCTTTAAGGAACAAGTCTTGGTAAAATGCTGTTGCTCAATGTCAACTCAGTCTACAGTCTAAAAAATTACTGGATTTTAGATAACACTTCGGTCAGTTTTTATCTATTCAGCAGAGGTTTCAGTTTCTCCCCCTCTTCCCCTGCTTTGATGGGACCAGTGACTTGCAAACAGCAATAACCCCATTGAACAGCAATAACCCCATTGAACAGCAATAACCCCATTGAACATTGTTCTGAGGAAGAGGGAACTGCACAGGGAACTCAGATTGAGCTGCTTGCATTGCCTGCTGGCAGCCAGCTGGGGCAGCTGATATGTTGCTGACAGCAGCCTGGCTGCTTGATAATGAAAGGGGAATAAAAAGGGCTTTGCCTTTGTAAAGTTGTATGTGGTACTAAAATGAGTATAGTGATAAATAAGTTATAATCTGATGACTTCATACAGCCATGCCTGTTTTCCACACATCTTCACTGACCTTTCCTATTGAAAAGAAGGTAGCATCACCCTTTTCTTGCTAGTGTTGCCTGGGCTTTCAACAACATCTTACAGGTTCACTTGATCTCCTTTTGGCAGTTTATACAGTCTGGAGACTTATGCCTTGCCCAAGTAATGAAATACTAGGTGTGGGGAAAGCTGAAGTGTGGGCATGATGATTTGCAGAAGTTCTTTTCTGCTCCTTTGTGGGCATTCAGAACATTGAGCTGGTGATGCAGGAAGCTGAGAGTAAATGTTAAGTCCTCTGACTCCTTCTAGGATATACTTCTCTCTGCCTTAGGGCAAGGAGGGATATAAGGAACATTTCAAGTAATCTCTGATTAAACAATTAACCTCGCTTTACTAGATTTTCTTGCTCTCCTCTGGTTTATTTGCCTTCAGGCTGTTCCTGTAAAAAAGCACGTGAATAATGTCTGCTAAGAAAAGAGCAGACTACTGTTATGTAGTTCATGCAGGCTCTGCTAGAAATGTCACCACAAACACTGGAGGACTTCAGTACAACAGTTAGCATGGTAAAGTTGCTGAAGGAGAAAGGAAGGTCTGAACTTCCAGAATGACAGAAATAAAGGTGATTTCTACCAGCCACTGCTGCGAGGGACTGTGGGTGGGGCAGATGAGCTGGGGCTTTCCCCTGCCCTTTTCACCTGCCACCTGAGTGCCTGACCAGACTGTCTGAAAGAAGTAGAATGTGGATCCTGGATCCACAACGACAGAGACTCTGGGTCTAGAGGGAGGTGAATGGGAGAGCTCTGTGTAGAAAATCCCCAGGTTTGCAGACTTAAGTATTTTACATAGATTCCTGCCTTGGGGATCTTCAGAGGTCATCTGGGCATAGTCCTTGGCAACTAGCATGAAGTAGCCTTGTTACAGCAGGGTGGTTGGACCAGATGTTCTCCAGAGATTGCTTCCAACCTCAGCCATTCTGAGATTGTATGATAGATGTCATAAAATATTGAAGACGTGGAAGTTGCCACAGGTTGTGTATTGACAGTTGAAGGCCATGAGTGTTGCTTAAAGGTTTTTAAAATTACATCAGATGCCTGTGTTTCAATGCCTTAGTTACTCCTTTGTGTCTTGGCAGTAACTTCTAGTCAGAGCAAACATGTTCTATTCAATCTTGTATCTGTGAGGGTGGGCAGAAGCAGGATGTGGATCCTGCTGAAGAGGAAGAGCATATTTATCTTAAAGGTGTTGGCTTGTTTGGTGTGTAAAATGATGCCTTACAGAAACTCCTGCATTTTTTTTTTCTAAGGAACTTTTTTTTTTTTGTCAGGTTTTATTGGGTCAGGTTTTGATTCTATTGTTTTGCAGTTTGTATCCTTGTTAGGCCAGATATATACTTAGATTTGTAATGGCAAAGGACACTTTAAAATATGTGACCTCAGGTATCAAGATAGGAAGGGTCTGGAAGCCTGAGCACCCATACAGATCTGAACCTTGCTGCTTGATACTTCAGAGGTGGAGATTTCAGTCTGGGTGGCCTTGAGCCAAGTTCTTGGGACTTCATGTTTTCAGAGAGGTCTGCATCAGGAGACTTTGACAGAAGAGCTGAAATCTGGGTGTGTCACTGCTGTCTTTCAGCTGAGAATCTAGGCTTAAAGTCTGGTTGGAATTTGGGGTAGCAAGAAAAAAACTCCCTTACTGATGAGAGAAAATTTTCAGGATTGTACTGCTGCTGCCTACAGGCATGCTAATTTTCCATCCCAGATCACCTGTTATCTCATGCTGCCTGCTTCTGACTGTAAGAAAAATTATAACAGAAAGCTACTGCAGATACCATTTTACTGGGTTTTTCTCTTGAAGAAATGTGGATCCCTTTTGATTTGCCCTTTTTTCTGATGCAAACTATGATTGACAGGACACCCTTGCTTGCATGACGCTTTTTTACTGTCCCGAAACCAAAAGCCTGAAATCTGACATGAGAATTTAAGTGAGGATCTGAAATATGTTGGGTCTGAAATGTGGTGGATTCACAACTGCAACAGATCATTGAAAATCCAGCGGTAAGAAAACAAGATGTAAATTATGCAGATTTCCTATATATAAAGGATAAAATAGAAATCTTTGTGGGCATCACACAGAAGGGAATATAAGGAGCCAAACTCAAAGGAGTATCTATTAAACAAGTTTTCCTTAGAAGGCAAAAAGTGAGAGCCATGTTCTTGCAAGTCAGTGTTCCTGGTAAATGCAAGGGGAGCCACACAGATTGTACTGTGTGAGAGCAGCCCTGAAGGTGAATTCATACTTTGAGATGAACAGGGGACAGGGCAGGATGTTTTGTTCTTGGCGAATGTATTTGTAATGAGCTGTGTAGCTGGCAGTCTTCTGCAAAGAAAATACAAATCCTGCTTACATACTGAGGCTGTTGTTTTTAGTTTACCTGATGAATAAGTGAAATCCCTACTTACTTCAGCACTTTGCTCATCCAACTTATGAGATACTCTACCAGCAAAGTGCTTTGGCACCAGTGCAGAGTTCTGGGAGTCAATGTGCCATGCACTTTTATCCTTTTACTCCAAGAGCAAAAGAGAGACAGGAAGGCTCTGGAGGACATTGTCTTATATTCTATTTTATTGGGTTTTTATTCCAAGTGAGGACCCTAGCAGATTCCTGTTTGAGTGAGGTCTACTAGAGAGAATTTAGATGTAGTGTACAAGTGATATCTCTTTCACAAGTTCTGCAGTGACATTCACTGCTGTACAGACCCTCTGCAGAGAGAGTGTTAAGGTAAATTCCCCTCTAAGCCTTCAAAGCAGAATCTTTTCCCAGTCCTTCAGGTTGTCCATCTTCATAAATGTCACACACGCTTCTAGAAAGCACAAGAAAGCATGTGTAGAATGCAGAAATTTAAAAAATTCCTAGCATTAAACCTATTGAAGACTTTTAGTCCTCCAAATGTGTTGCAATTATCTGTATATTGGCTTCCTGGTATCTGAAGGTTTTTGAAAATGTTCTCTTCTAAATGTTCTACATAAGTTACCCCCAAAAACCAAACTGAAATGCTTCATAAATCAGGAAAATAGATCACCTTTAAGAGAGTAGACTACAATATTACAGGCTGAAACAGATTTTGTTTGATTAAGTTGTGTACAAAGAAAAGTCAGAGGTGCTGAAAATTGTAAAAGGCCTAGCTGGATTCTTCTCAGCCTAATTTGAAAGCTGTTTTTGACAGGCAGGGTTTGCTGCATTTTAATTGAGGAAGGCCAACTTTTTAAAGGTACTTTGGCACTTAAAATATATGAAGCCACTACTGGGAATTTTGAATCATTGGAAAGGGATAAGATTCAGAATTCCTGTTCCTTCCAGTATCTAGCCAACTGGGATCTAACTCAACCAAGACCTTTCTCCACTCATAGGGACCACAGTGTGTTTGAGAAGCTGACAGTGTGATGTCCATTTTTTTCCTGGAACAGAGAGTTCTGAGGCTGTTAAGCAACTAAGAGTGCAATCATTCTCAACTTCATCCCTGGCTGAGGGCAGGGAAAGTATTAGCAAACCTGCAGGATGCCTGGCCAGACTTTGGGATTTGGCACCATCCGTGTGGGGTCTCGCCTGTTCTTTTGGTCAGAGGACTCTCAGGGGTGCCACATGGTGGGACAGCAGGAAGCAGAACTTGTGAACAACATGTCTTCTGCTTTTGCTTGTTCCCTTTAGGTCACATAGTTGTTTTAACAAAGAGGTACAGTTCATACTCCAAGCCACAACTCCACCCTCTGGAGTGTGTAGTCCCACAGGAGTACTCTGCTTAGCAAACTTGAAGCGTGTTCTGCAGCCAGTCTAATGGCTTGGAATAAAAATGTGTATTTGTGCTTTTGCTTCTGGTGTGTGACTGGCTTTTCCTAGGTCTCTGTTTAAGCCACAGAACTCAAGAGCACACAGTTCTCTCAGTGAAGGAGCAGCAAAGAATAAGCTGTATGGTAAAAGTTTGTTGTCAGAGAAGAAAAGCTGTAATACATATGTGAGAATGACATACCTAGAACTGAACAACTCAAGATCACCAGTATTTACCTAAAATCTTTGGCATATAAGACCAGTGGCATAGACCAGTCTTTCCCTTCTTGAAAGTGTAGATAAGAACGAGTCAAAAATAGCTTACAGAGTGTGCCTCAAACATTCAGGAGAGAGTAGATCAAAGTAAGAAAATGTAAAATACATGGCATAGAAATCATCCATTGTCTTTTTAATAAAAAAGATAATAAAAATAAAGTGTCTGGGACTCTTCTCTCTCTCCACTTTCCACTACTCTCCTTCAGTGCATTTGTGCTTTGTTCCTTTTTGGAAAGTAAATTTCCTGAGACTGTGAGGACCCTATGACCTAAGCAGACTATCAAAACCTGTGCTGCATCTCGGGAGTCTGCATGCCTACAGTTGCAAAAGCAAAGGAATCCTTCAGTGACTTCTTAATCAGCTAAGCTTAGGGACACTGAGGAAGGCCACAGGCATTTTACCATGGCCTTTTGCAGAAAAGATTGCTCTGAGAAATGCTGTGTGATAGTTAAGGTGGAGCCTTAACTTCCCTTTGTCAGAACAAAGTATTCTGAACTAGTCAAAACAACTGATTTCATGGGCAACAACTGCTGCAAACTCTGTGCGTCATTTGGGTTGTCTCTCTGAAGGTTCATGGTATGTTTTATTCAGGTCTTGCCAAGTTAACTGTAAGAAGTCAAGGCAAAACTAAGTGTGTGAGGACCTAGGAGAGCTGTAGACAAGTGTCTAGAATTATTCTACGGCAACAGTGAAGGGACCAGAAAGGAATGACTTTAATAGAGAAAGCCAAGACCCCCTCAAATTTGGTACCTCTTTCTCAACATGGCTGAACACAGATCAGTGCAGGCCAGTGTGGTCTTGCTGGAAGAGTTCACCACAGCTATTGGGTCTCCCTGCTACGAGGACAGCATTTGAAACCGACGTGGTTGTCATGACACATCAAGGTAAACATGGCCTCGGCAGAAGATCAGAGGGCAGGTTATAAACAGAAAGACAGGTATCAAGGGAAGCTGTAGGCAGCTTCACCTGAATCAAGCTGAGTCTTTCACATTTGAGAAATTTGGGTTGGATTAGGTGAGCTGTTTTCCAAGGAGAGTTCCCAAGAAGTATGGTATTGTCAGTGCTAGAGGTCCAAATGCCAGTCCCATGGTACTTGATATCTGAATTTGGACTTTAGGAAAGAGTCAAAATGAATTTGTAGCTCTTGGGCTTGGGATTTAAGAAAACTCTCTGAAGGTAAGAAGAAAGGTAAGACCTAAAAAGACTCAAAATAATTTTAAAAGCCAAAAGTCAGTCTGACAGGGATTGGCATTTCTATGATCCTATTCTGTTGGCAACCCTGGGTGACTAATCCTCGTTTCCTGCCCATATGTTCCAGTCCTGACTGAAGCAAATGCTAACCTTCAAGACAAAATTGGAATCCGTGTGCTGGACCTTTGGATCTCTGGCATGCACCCCTGTGATATGGAAGAGACATCGTGCACTCCAGGCATACAATGGCTCCATTCACTGACAGAATGGTAAGACTCACAGCCTAGTATGTTGGGAGGAGCAGCTTGTTATGGGGTTTGCATACTGAGAGAGGACTAACCCTAACACTTTACCACCACTCCTTTCATCTGCCAGTCCAAGATTTTGTTCCAAATCCTGCCACAAGCACCGCATAACAGGAAAACTTCAGTGATACTAGTTCAAGGCTTGGAGGGCACTTCAGTGTGAAATGATGTGTGCTTGGAACTTATGGGCTAGATATTCTTTCCTCAGCACCTTTCTTCTGTTTCCAGCACAGTTAATGAGCAAAGCAGTGATGGAACGGTATACATAGGTCATAAATTCAGCACTCGTAAGTAACTTAGATCTACAAAGAGGAACTGCCACTCCACCTTCTAACAAAGCAGAGTACCAAAGTCTGCATCTAAGCTTGTGGAGACATATGCAGTCTTGTCACATGCTAAAAACTGTATTACATCAAGGCAATAAACTATTTTCTCCTCCAAAAAAATAATTTTTCTTGATTTTTTCAGATGTTTCTTTATATCTACATTTTTTGTATTGGTTAGTCAATCCCACTTGTAAGTGTAGAGCTGTATTTGTTTTCCAGTCTGAGTTTTACTAGTCTCATATTTCTGAAGATGGTGATGATGGTGTCCTGTGGTGCAAGGTACAGACAGGAAATTCAGGGCCCAGCTCCTACCTCAGACAGGAGCCATACTCAGTATTTGTGCTACTGTCATGAGGATAGGCCAGATGTGAGGTGAAGAGAAGAGAATGAAATAACATATGGATGTTGGCAGGAGGCCATGTGGACAATGATCAGTTTCTTAGAAAGAGCATCAAGGGGTTCCAAAATGCTATGTTTTGCATGCTCCTTCCTGCCTCTGAGCAGTATTCAGCTACTGGGGCTGCTGTGACTGCAGGAATCTTTCCACCATGATATCTACCATCTTAGAGCAGTCAATTATTGAACTCCTTGAGATAAAAATAAATGTGTTGCAGTAGTTCTGAGAACATAATCTGTTTTAAACAAGGCGACTAAAGGTGTTTCTCAAGCTGATGGCAGTCACACATGAAAATTTTCTATGCAAGACAGGCTTATCTGATCTTTACAGGTCATTATTTCTGTGCAAATGTTTGTATGAAAGTTTAACTGTACTTTCTGGATCTGAACCTTGCTCTTTGTCATCTCCTTCTTGGCTGTATGGAGAGATGAGGCAGTGCCAGGGCCATGTTATGCAGACAGCTGAACTGCAGCTGTGCCAGGCAGCAGTCTCTCCACATCCTGTACCTGTGCTGAGGTTAGAGGATAGGAGCTCCTCTCTCATCCAGGCAGAGCAGAGATGAGGCTCATATGCATCAGCAGGCTGGCTGTGCTTAGGGAACATTCAGGTTGGCATTTTCTGTATAAAGTCAGAAATGTTGAATGTTTCTTGTTTGCTGGCTTGTGTTGGCTGGATCACATCTCACTAAGGTGTTCAGAGCTGGCTGAGGCTATATCATCAAAGATCCAGGGCATGTACTTTCTCTTTGCATTTATTTCTTCTATTCTTGCATGGTTGGTTTGCCATTTCAGGAGATTTTTTTATTCAGACTCTCTTTTCAAACTTGTATTTTCACTGCAATCACTACAGGTCCCCATAGTATTTCTGGAAATTAGCAGATTTGGGTCCTGGTTCCAGGGCAAAAAAATTATTTTTAGCTTGCAGACTTGTATACAATGCACCACAGTTGACCTGGGATTGGTGAACTTTACTAGAAATGGAGTTTTTTATAGTGAAATGACTACTCATACTCAAACCTCAACAGAGATTTTTATTTTGATGTACCAGCCAAGCTGAAAAATGTTTCCATTTTATATTGACTGACATGTCACAGACCAAATAAAAATTTCTGTCTTGCTGACCAGCCAATGCTCATTAAAAGTTTTCTTCAGAGACAAAGCACAGTCAAAAGCACAGCACGCCTCTCCTTTTCAGTTAGTTTAATTTTCAGCTGAACTAAAGCAATGAATCCTGAAAATGGATTTTTTTTTTCTTTTAACATCTTGGGAGAAAAAACAGAATCTTCTTTCTTGCAGATTTTATGGATTTGTTTTTGAACAAACTCTTTTTTTTTCCTTTCTCAGAAAGGAAAAAAAAGTCAGTTAGATATTTTTGTTTCATTCTACTTTTCAGCTGGGGCTTAAAAAAAACATTTGCAAGGTCCTTCTGGGAACAGCTGCTAAAATCCTGCCTGACATGGCAAATCTATGTGTGTCTTGTTGAACTATATTTTAGTCTCTGTAAATTCAGGGATGGTCTTGTGATATAAAAAGCTCTCTCTCAACAATGAAAAGTATCATGTGTAATTAACCAAACCAAACCTATGCAGTTATTTCTCATGATTTGCTGTTCAGGAGACTAAGCTACCAAGTGAGACAGTAGGAGGTCAGAGAAAATTCCAGGGGTTGAGACCCTGGAAAAACGATACCTTATTATAGGCCAAGGATACCCCCATAGGACTTTCTTTCCTCATCCTGTAGTGAAATGCTGGCTGAACACTGTTACAATTTCACATCTAGCAAACGGGAACTGTTGCGGGGAAACAGATGTGTGCAACACTGGGCTTTTTATTTTTGTTTGTTTTACTGATGGACCAGGTTGGTTTGGCTCATTGTGGTTGCTGTGGAGGGGGAATGGTCTGGTGGGTTGAAGGAATGAGCAGCACGACGAAGGAGGCAGTGCCAAAGGACACAAAGACACTCTACTTTGGAGCACTGGGAAAAAGTGCAGCGAGCACCTTGATATTCCTTCAAGAAGTGCTCCTTGCTCCTGCAGTGGAAATTCTGCAGTGGAAATTCAGCAGTCTGCAACTGCTGGCTAAACTGTCCACCTTTGTAACCTGAAGCATTATGTCGGTAACAGCATTCTCCCAAATTCCCTTTACTTCAAGTCTAATAGGAAGCTTATCTTAAGAGGTTTTTTTACCTTCTCACAGGCCTGGGGTATTTTAACTCAGGAGTTTCAGTGTCATATTTATGATCCTTTAATGTTAAGGTTGGTTTTCGTGTCAGATGCTCCAAGAACATTCACTACCAGTATTAACACAGAGAGCATGTGCCACAAAATAGTGTATTTTGCTCAAGTTTGTGAATGGGTCTATTGTAGTCTGTCATTCAGAAGAGGAAAAACTTTTCAAACTCTGAAAAGGGCATTTAAACTGTGCTTTATTCTCATGTTCTGTTCAAAGGGAATCATAAAATTTGGCCTAGAAGCCTTTATCTATAAACTGAGAGTCAGCTTGCAGAATTTCTTGGTGGAAATTAACTTTCAATTCCTCCTAAAGAAATTGGGCAGAACTGTGTATCTCTAATCTGCAAGAGTTCAGAAAACATCACTTATTTTGTGAGGTAGTGTTAAAGTCTTTGTTATGAAAAGTATTTTCAATTTTTTGCACTGAAAAGCTACTGACATTAAAAATCATAAATCAGTGTATTTTGTCTTCTTGCTGTCTTGTTTTGTGTTTGAATCTTTTGTGTGCCCCTATTTTTCAAGGTTTTCTCTTCCACTCTGAAAACCATAATCTTAATATTTTTATTAATAAGGAGGAAGCCAGATAGTGTGACTAGCTGGGACTTAAGGCAAAACCACAGTACTTGCCAGTGTGGTTAGTTGAATACTCTGTCTTCAAACTGTAACAACTGTGTATTTGAGACTCCACATCAGTCTTCTGGAATGGCCTGAGTTATCTGCTCAGTAGGCAATGGGTTGGTTGTATAAATCACAAATCAAGCACCCCTGTACAAAGCACTCCTTTTTATATATGGGGAAGATGTTAATGTTGGGAAAAACTAAGCCAACCCTGATACTTTCCCAGCACTGAAGAGAAAGCTGAACTGACCTTGTTATTAGTCTGTAGGGGAATTGGAGAATAGTGTCAACTCTCTCTTGTTCGTTTTCACCCCTGCTGAGAGAAGAATCCATTCCTCTAATTTGAGTCTCATTCCTATAATTCCTCTGTTATCATCCCCAGGGTACTATGTTGTTGCAGACGTAGTAGGGATGGTAGGCAGAGACTTGTGGTATTATAGAAGAAGGATTAGGCTTTTTGGTATTTACTTTCCATTTCTACTACCTTCTTCAGTGACAGCTCAGTTTAGAAGGTGTGGGAATGGGCCATTCTCAGGAAGATAAGTGGGATTAGCTCCAAAATGTCCTGCAATGTGTGTGTGAGAAATTTGCAGACAAGTCCAGTGAAACATAAATGAAAATTTTTAATGTCTCCAGTGCTGCAGTATACTTTTTCAAAAGCTTGTAACAGAAGTCTGTCACTGTCCTACTGGATGCTATAGTAATGAATAACCAAGATTGGGACTGAAGCCACTATAATCACATGCACCTTATCATGTTGTGTTGCTAAATCAAATTGGTATGTTTGGTGGCCTAGGTTTCCAGCAAAATGTCACTGTGTTGACTAGGTAGGAAATGAGATACCTTTGTTTGTGGCCTTTTTTTTCTACTGATAGACCACAGAGCAGAATTTCAAAGAACATTTCCATAGGAGTAATACCCTCTGGGAAATAAAACTTTAAGGGAGGTGAAATGATCCACTAAATTGGAATAGTTCCAATAACGTTTATTTGAAAAAAAACCCCGAATATAAATAAAAATTGATCCTAAAAGCTGTGTTTTTTCATGTGACTTATTTTTATTTAACCAAATTCAGTTGAAGAAATAAGAGTAAGTGGGTAAATGTTGTAGAAAAGTGCTTAGAATCCATAGAAACTAGAAACATAAATTGGGTTCCTAAAAGATGTTTTTAATCTCAATTTGAGATGAATATATGAATATGAAATATGAAATGTCAAGCATTTCCCAAAGTTTTCTTTCTGTTGTAGCTCTGAGTCAGCATAGCAGTGTATCCTGAAAATCCATCTGCTTTCTTAGAAATGAAGGTCCAGTGGACCTTCATCACACAGCGCTTGGAATAACAACAAGGCTGCAACAATTGTCTCATGTTGCAAGACATACTTAACACAGAATTAATTTTTAAGCCCTGAAAGGCTAAGTCCTTAGAGTAAGAAAAGAGGCACTTGAAGCAAGGCTTGATTTTTCTTTCTTCCCTGCTTTCTATGCTGTGTCCACAGCACTGAATATTTCCCTTTTTTGCCAAAATCCATTCACAATTTTGTGCAGTAGCACACAGCATGATATTTCCAACCAGCTACTGTGTAGAAAATGAGGCTGTCATTGGATACCTTGTTCAGCTAAAGGCAAGTAAGCTAGACAGTGATGGCAACGATGCAAACATGATGAGTTTGTCATGCTGGTAGAGCCTGGGAAGTACTTCTCAAGAGACTCTGGGATCATTTTTCTAGGGTGATCCTGACAACCATGAGTCCTGGATGATCACACTTGGTCCTAGCAGAGCTTTTTCTGATATTTGACACCTGTATATTGAAGCTAGAGCTTGCAGGCTTCTTCAAGTGATTACAAAAGTCCAAAGGTTGAAGATCAAATTAAACCCAGTAGAGATAACATCACAGCATGGGCAGCAGACTTCAGGCTGTGCAAGGGGATTGATTGGGAACTTGCTGTTGGTGTTCTTTGGTAAATAGCAGGGAGTGGTGGCTGATAGCCGACACCATCTTATGCATAAATAATTTTCAGATACACAAAGTGAGTTGGTTGTGTATGGGCCAAAAAGTATTTATTTTCCTCTCTTTTTTTTTTTCCAAGAAAAGCACTATGTTTCTCATATATCTAATCAAGGCAGAAATTGCAAGAGAAAATATTTGGTTATCTGGAACAGGCCCAGAGAAAAGCTAACCTTTGTAGGCAGGACACCAGCTTTTATCCAGATGGACTGGTGAGAAAAACAGACAAGGCTCATTTCACTTTTCGATGATGAAATGTGACAAGTTATCTTGTCACACAACAGTCTCAACCTACTCAGTAGGTACCACCTGATGCCTTTTGAGGAGTTCTGAGAGAGTGGAAACCCTAAGTTTTCATTGGATTTTATCTTGTTCCTCTTTTTGCATGGAGCAGTGGGATTCTTTCAAAGCATCTGTTCTCCTTTGTTATCGAAACTTTTTTTAAAACTGGTTTCTGCCATGAAATACTGATATTTAAAAAAGAAAAGATGCTTCAAAATAGGTAATGATTTTATTTTTCTTTGTCTTTTTTTCAGTGACAGTTTTTTCCTTCTTTACTTCCTGCAGTTTATTTTTCCTGCTCAGTCAGCAGACAACTCTGTTTGCTATTATAGATTTCCTTGAGAAACGTGACTGAAATTTGGGGGTGTTGCTTTTAGGCCAGAGATGGTGTGCTCAATATTGCAGAAAATACCTCAAGTAATTTGTGCATGCCTTAACAAAGATAAAAGAATGAGATGTGTGAAGAGAGTATGGCAGTATCACATGCACTGCACTGTCATTGTAGTTAAACTGGCTCAACTGGTCCACGATAGCCTAGTGTAAATATTAGGCATCATCCATCAACCCCTCCTAATCTAATGAAAATAAGAGAGTGACTATAGGGAAGCAGACCTGTGGAATCCTGCATGATATCTGAATGTTCCAGCACAAGGAGAAAGGAAAAACTCTCTTCCAACAAGAGAGTTTCTTACTGTGCCACTCTCTGGATCCAGTGTCAGTTTTTTTAACCTGCTGGTACCACCAGGGATGGTGGTTACCACCCGCATGGCCACACAAATGTTTCTGTGCAGGTGAAAGGCATTGGGGGTGTGGTGGTCAGGCAGGATCTAAGCCATTTCAGTTTAGCAAGCATGGGGAAATTGCATAACTGCCTGAAGGCTGCTCTGTTTTTCTGATGTTGGGGTGTAGTTTAGAGGGAGTGGTGCACATTTGGGCCATATTGTCCTCATGGGCATGTAAATGAACGCACGCCATGGGTACAGGTGGGGGATAGAAAGAGCTTGTTCAGTGCAAAACACCTCAAAAGTTGAGGAGATTCATCAGTTTGCCAAGGTTTTGATCTGAGATGTGTTAGACTTCTGGGGAGTTGCTGTCAGGAAACCTCTGTATTGTAAACTAGCGGAGGAGGGAATATTTTCAGAGATTTTTTTTCTCCTTGCTTTAAAAAGGCTTCTTAAATATGCAAAAAATGAATTTAAAATAATTTAAAGGGGTAATTCTGGCAAAATGGGACAGTTTGATTGCAAATTTGCTTTTGTCCTTTTCAGTTTGTTGCTATCAAGGTATTTTTTGCTTTTGATAAAGTTGAAACTTTTAATTTGTTTTGGGAAAGCTGACTTCCTGCCCAGCTGGCAACTTGTAGTTCCTCCCACTTCAGCCTTTCAAAAAATGTTGAGGAGTGCTCAAAAACGACATTCAGTCCACTTAATTCCGATGTGTCAGAAACTTACCTCTCCACTGCCAGCTGTGAAAAATCTCTCTTTTTTGTTTGTTTGGTTTGGTTTTGGTTTTTGTTTTGTTTTGTTTTTGAGAAAGCAGAGTTGTTCTCCAAACTGAACTTGAGATTTTCTTAGAAAATTACATTACTTGTGAAACCAGTTGCAGACAGATGAGTGTTGTTGTTTTAGGGGACTCTGGGAGAGTGTGTCTTAGTTCTGTGCTTGGGAAAGGTGCTTCTGTTCCCTTTGAGTATTAGCTATTCTTTGAGAACATTAAACAACAGCAGCATTAGGGAGCTGGGGTCAGGACCCACAGGAAATGCCTATAGATGAACTTTTAAATTATAAAGAAAAGACTTCTGGGTGTGACAGAGCAACTTATGGGACACTGGGAGAGGTGCTTCAGACAGTGAAGGAAAATAAGACTCAGTTCCTGTGAGTTAGAATCCTCTCTTGACACACCGAGTCTGGGGATGTCTCATTTGGCTTGCAGCCACAAGGAACAAACAAATAATCCTCATTTCTGCGGCCAAGAGAAGCAGGCAGGTTCAGCTTTCACTACCTCTGGGGAAGTACAACAAAACAGTGTGCCAAGACAAAGTGGGCACAGAAACCAGACAGCTCAGGCCAATGCAGAACCCTCCCCTTCCCTGGGTTTCCCGCTGTTGTAGAAGAAGTGGAGGAACGAGAGACTCTGGACAGCAGACCTTCACTCACCCATCACCCTGAATATCTGCCCTGAACATTACTTGGATCATGGCCTTTAACAAACCACGTAATGACTAGACTGGGCTTCAAGGCAGTTCTGGTCACCACCCTTTTCTGACAGCCACACTCCCTGATGGAGTCAGAAAACTGGAACAGAAGTGTCATCCACCCTAGACAGCGACTCATTCTGACCCACAGCCCAGGCAGTTTCTGGAAAAAGGGAGAACTTTGCAGAATCCTAGTGTGGGAGGTGTACAGGGGTGGGGGAGGTGAAACAAGAAGAAGCAGAGAGATATGGTTTAAGAGCTGGCTCATATGAGTGATTTTGGTTAACATTTCCATTTCTTATCACATGCTGTGGTCCAGGATAGGTATTCTTTGTGTCTTATTTGGAAATTGAATTACTGTCCTTGCCACAACTGTTCTATTTCTAATGGAAGTACTTGTCAAAGCTCTAGGTTTTAGCAAGGCACTTTAGTTATTCAAGACAAACCTATGCTGACAGAGGCTGTATGTAAATAAAACTCAGGAGACACTGGACTGAAAGGCTGAGCTGATCCAGACTCATGAAACTGAAGATAGGCTGGCTCCTATTAGGTGACAATTTGTGTCTATGTGTTCCATCAAGAATTTCAGTCTTATTTTTTGGATTCTTCTGCCTCTTTATACTTTGTTATTTAGTACAGTAGTCACCTCTGATCTCCCGTGGCCTTTGGCTTCCAAAACAATGTTAACAGCTGTGGAACTAAACTGTTGTCAGGAAAAGAGAATCCAGTCTGCATGCCAGTGTTAGCTACCTTAAGCTTTTCACATAAGAGATCCCAGAAATAGCACTCAGGCTTGTGTTCATTCACCACAAAGGCAAATTCTACCATCTCACTGTAACTGAATGCCATTTTGAGATCTGCTTGGTACAAATAAAAATTATGACTGCAAGGATGCTGTCCTGGATACCATTATACTTAATTTTTCAGAGTGTCACTCTCATCTGGGTGAGGGGCATCTCTAGACTGGTGCAACCCATTCATTCTCAAGAATATGGAATGGTTCTGGGAACCCTTGTTAGCATACGTGACATAAGCAGGAGATGTTTTTACACTTAAGGAAGGGTATATTGAAAGAGGGTGATAGGTCACGGGCAAGGAGTGGTGGGTTGACAGTGTCAGATGCATCTCCTGAGGCCTTCAGCAAAAGTGACTTGAAATGGCAGGACTCTGGGCACCAAGTTGGACCTTTTGCTCCATGGCCTAGACAGGCTGGCACAGTGACTAGATCTGGCCTTGAGGAGACACAGCCTGTGTCCCTGTGAGGAAGAGGCCATCTTGAGCAGTATCATGGGTGCAGCCTCTCTGGGCGAGAGACAGCACAGCCTGTGCTGTGATGGGAGGTGCAAACACACACACGACACTACACAATGCTGACAGCAGGGCTACAGTCTCATAAGCCGTGTGCCTGTCTTTACAGCTTATCTGCTGATGACCTGCTTGAAACGCCCACTCTCTAAACTAATGTTAACATTTACCCCACCTTGAAATCCAATGCTCTCTGGGAATCCCTCTAGATCATTCCTACTTCATAAGGAGCTCGCTTTCCTCGGAAGGCCTCATTCCTTTTCAATTCACCTTCACTTCTCATCGAGCTGTCACAGTCCTTTTAAAAAAAGTATCTTGTAGGGTGAGAAAACAAAGGAGGCTTAGTAAAAGAAGAACAAAGACTGCTTGGTTAAATAAAAGAAGCCAGGGAGAAGATGTAACAAAGTTTCTAAAATGTAACAGATAGAACTGCATTAATTTGCAATGAGCTGTAACAAAACACTTGCTCTGAAAGAAAGCTTGAATCATTTATTCAATTAGCTGTCTAGAGGCATGTTATTTTAATCTGAAGGCAAAAATATTATAAAAAGTATATGCTTTTCCAGTAAATGATTCTGGCCTTATCACTGTCCGGGGACTGTACTTTGTGCACTGATACACCGTAAAATGGCACCCACTTAACCGGGACGTGAAATCTCTGTGACAATTCTGGACCTGCAGTGTGTTCCCAGCTGAACTGGTGCATTCCCAACCGAACTCATGGGTGGATTTCAAGAATTCTGGAGGATGTTCTTCTCACTGTGGGCTAAGGAACAATTACAGGTCAGCCTTATGAGCAGTTGGGGAAAAAAATTAAATTTTATAGAGAAACAAACAAACAAACAAACAAAGAAACAAACAAAACTGCAAACCTAATATATATATCTAGGATGGGGAATAATATAAGTAAGTTAGAGGCCCTTCATACAAAGTGTTTATTGTGTATCACAAGAAAACAACGTTATAGAATTCGAGAAAGAAAGCTTGTGCAGCTCCTTGTATGGGTAAAGGTTAGCTGTCCGTGGTATGAAGTAAAGTAATTGTATAACCTTGAAAAGTGGAAGTGAGTGCGTGATTTTTAAAGACTCGTCAATCAGAGAACCATGAGGTTAATCCTGATGAATTTATTACATAGTGAATTGCTTATTCTGCACTATGATCTTTTCATGATTTGGGTGAAATTGATCAGCCCGCAGTAGATCTGTTGGCAGATGCTTCTTCTGAATCAACACCACCACTTTCGCCTTATAATCTGGTAGTCTTGCAAATGAAGGAGGGAATTAATGAGGAGCAACCAGAGGGAGATCCCATAAATTTATAAGACTCTAATTTACATCTTACTGTAAAACCACAGCCAATGAAAGCTATGGCTGCACCACCATCTAGTGACACAACACTGCTAAAACAGCAATTAAATCCTCCACCCTATGTCACTGTAAACGAGGCTTTGCTGTCCTCTGAGCCAAAGTACTTTCTAGGTATGTGTTAAAATCAAGTGGTCAGTCAAGGGGATGTTGAACTGCTCAATGCTATGCCTGTAATTTATCACAACAAGCATCCTCATCATGAACAAATTTCTTATGATATGGCTAAGGAGTTTAAGAGGTCTATGAGTGAAAAAGGTCTGCAATCTTCCTATACGATGAGTCTTAGAGAGTCTATTGAAGAAAGTTATTTAATGTTACCTGCTGATTGGAAAACTTTATTTTAATTGGTTATGACACAAGGACAGTATTCAATTTAGTGGTCTGAATACCAAGATGTAAGTCAAGAACAGGCACTGGCAAATATGAATACTCGTAATGTTGAAATAACAAGTGATCATTTGGCAGGGATGGGAGCACAGGCATCTATAAGGGATCAACTAAGAATGCCCCCAGAAACATTTAACCAAGTGAGGGGGTTGTTTTTGAAAGCTCTGAGAAGAGTGCCACATGTTAATAAGACTGAGCCTGGCTTTTTCACCACAGGACAAGGACCTTTGGAGCCTTACATCACCTTTATTGATCATTTGCAAACAGTCGTGAACAGGGAAGTTGAATTATCAGCTACAGCAGAAGCTTTATTGAAATCTTTAGCCTGTGTAAATGCTAATACTGACTGTCAAAAGGCAATCAATCCAATCAGAAACAAACCTGATATTACTGTATCTGACTTTATCAAAACCCGTGCACATATTGGTATAGAACAATACCGAGCAGATTTATTGGCAACTGCTTTGGCTCAACAGCTGCAAATGGCTTGGGCAGTAATTAAATGCTTTGCCTGTGAAGGGAAGGGTCATGTGAGAAAGTCCCCAGAGAATGAGCGAAGGAATAGAAAACCTAGCAGGCTGTGGCCAGATGCAAAAAGGGCTATCACCAGCATAGCCAATGCTGTTCTAAATTTGACCAAGAGAGAACACCCCTGCCAAAGCAGGGAAACTCAAAGAGGGGCTCAGGAACCTCTGCCCCTCAACAAAACAAGATCCAGGCACAGCTAACCCCTCCAGCTCAAACTGTATCAGGGGAACCCCAGGCAGTTGCTGGCTTGGACCTTGGCAGTTTCTGCCACAACTATAATAAATAACATAAGGTTCACCTTATACCTACAGGTTTAAATGGACCCCTTCCTTTTAAATGTCATGCATTGTTACTTGGGAGATGATCAGCAT
>JBBMKD010000115.1:28572832-28582938 GCA_037834095.1 Argya squamiceps
GGGAAAGGTTGGGAGTGCCTGCGTTGCTCTGGGCAGAGGGGAAGGCAGCCGGGCTTCTCCGCAGGCTCAGGCACAGGTGAGTGTCCAGCGGGAACACGAAGTCTGCCACGGGGACTCAGGCCAACATGAGGGAGTGAAAACTTGTGCAGTTTGGATCTTCACGGACCATGGCCTCTCTTCAACTTGGCACCCACCATGACTGATGCAACTGCCCAGACTGAGCTTCCCCTGGGATCACGTTGAGTGAGAGCTTGGGAGGAGACACAGCTGGGACAGGTGACCCAAACTGGCCAAAGGAATATTCCAGACCATGTGTCATCCTGCTCAGTGTTTTAAGCTGTGTGCACGACGGAAGAAGGAGGGGATGTTTGGAGTGATGGCATTTGTCTTCTCAAGTCACTGGGAGTTGTCAGGGGGTCCTGCTGTCCTGGAGATGGGAAACATCTGGCTGCCCGTGGGAAATGGTGAATGAGTTCTTTGGGGTTTTCTGCTTGTGTGTGTGTGTGTTCTGCATTCCCTATGCAAATGAATTGTTCTCCACCTGTGAGTTTTCCAGCTTTTCTCCTCCAGTTGTCTGCCCAGTCCATCCCTGATGGGACGTTGAGGGAGAATGGCTGTGTGTAGTGCTTGCTCACAGGCTGGGGTTAAAGCACAACGCACATTCAAAGGAGATTCCTCATCTACACCAATTAACCTATTGGTCCCAGAGACTTATTTGGAATTGCAGAGGAACTGTGAAGCTGATCTGCAAGTGTAACATTCAGCACTCCATAACCCGAGCAGGTACCTGCCAATGACAGATAAGGATTTCTTTGAAATGCCATTTGTCTGTTCAGAACCTTCATTTGTTTTTGCCGGAAAGTGAACATTTGAATGCACAAAAGATGAAATATAAACCTTTTCTAGGATGCTGAGTGAAAGGTTACATCAGTATTTACTGACATAGGATCATTGGACCATAGAATCACAGGATCATAGAATGGTTTGGTTTGGAAGGCACCTTAAAGATCATCTAGTTCCAATGCCCCTGCACTAGCCTAGGTTGCTCAGAGCACCATCCAAACTGGTCTTGAACACCTTCAGGGATAGGGCATCCACAGCTTCTCTGGGAAACTTGTTACAGTCTCACTACCCTCACAGTAAAGAATTGCTTTCCAACATCTAATTTTACTCTCCTCTTGTAGTTTAAAACCCTTCCCCCTTTTTCTACCACAATGTGCCCTACTGCAACGCTTCATAGATTTCAGAAATCTCTACCTGAAACACCATCAAGACTATTTTTTCTCCCCCACAATTTCACAAAACATTATAAGGATTTTTTTTTTGCCTTTTGCTTTTTATACTTTTTTCTGAATGAAAAAGATCTTTTCACTCTTTTTTTGTCATGAAAAGTCTGTGGAAAAAAAAACCCCAGTCCTATCTGTTGACATAAACATCTGAATGCATAGCTTTAACCTTGAAGGGTGTAGAGAGTTAAAAGGTTATTGAGATTTCTAAGGATGCCTTCCCATTTTTATGTTTTATCATTGAATGTTAATAACGAAAGTCGCTTGAAAATTTTGGAATGCAGTGTCATGTGCCTGAAAGCCAAGAGTGTCACAGATATGATCTTTAAATTTATTTTGATTAGAACTCACTGTACTGTGTCTTGTATATTTCCCATTTCTGGATGTTGTATATGTTGTATAACCATGCCAATTATTTCAACAAAAATAATTTTCTATATAAGGAAATAGATACTCTTAAAGACACAGTACCATATTCCTGTCCTTGGTCTGGAATTTAGATCCTGTTTTCTCTCATAAATGGATTTAAAAATCCAAGAATATATAATGTCTGTATGAGTTAAGCTTGCTCTGAAAATCAAACAAGTTGTATTTTCTCTTTTTTTCAAAAATATTTCTTTTTAGATCTTGCCATCAGAATGAATGCATGGTTTTATACCAGTACTCAGCTCTTTTTTTTCTTGCATTTTAATTGTATTTGCCTTTTTTTTCTTTTTAAGTTCAAGATATTTTTTCCATCAGTCAGACAAGTCTATCTGGTCTGTGTCAAAACTATGTTTTACTTGGGAAGATCTTAATCTCTTTCTTCCATTAAATGAAAATCTACAGGGCCAGTGTGCTGACAGCCTGTGTAATAACTCAGAGACTTCTGTTCCCAAAATAAATCCTCTATGTGTTGATGAACTAATAAACTTTCTTTTCCAAAATTGTGTCTGTGACATGATCAAGGTATTCTGAATATTAAAATAACTGTGCCATGATTAGGACTTTGATTGCGAATTACGATCATGATTATCACCATAAAGATTTTTTTTACTCATACTTCATCAGCTACAATCCTGACATTTTGCTTTGTCACATGAAAGGTGGGTTTTTTAAGTGATTAAGAGTACTAGATTCATTTATATGCTAGGTATTAACAAGGAGTAATAAATACGCCAATATTTTATTTGGGACACTGAATTATCTGTTATTGGAAGCTAAGATTAGGCACCTTTTGAAAGTACTTGAGACACAGTCACTCTTGCTCCCATACTGGGACAGGAGAAAAAAAATGGTATAAATTCTTTGTATGATTCAACACACTTGAAAAGGAGTCAGAGATCTGAAGGCCATCTGAAATGGTGTCAGAAAGCAGCTGTGATAGAGTTTAGCTTTAACAGCTGCAGTATCAAACATAAACCCAAGGTGCACTTCTACTCTTGTCAGTGCCCTTTGTATTCTCTAACTCATTCAACAAGAAAAGGAGTCAGCATTCTGAGCACATGCTTTCTTTGCTATATTCAAACTTGGAGTTTCATGTCCTTTCCTCCTTAGTCTCTTTGTCATCAAGAAAAGAAAGAAAGAAAAAAAAGTCCTAGAAACCCTTGTTCAGCATCTAATTCCAAACTGGCTATACAATTCTGGAAAGCCTTCCAGCCAAAGGATCACTGCTCAGCCCAATCTCATAACCCAGATGTAACCTCACCAAATGTTTAACAGAGTTCTAAATTTTTGTTCCAAATTCTGCCAAGAGGAGCCTCATGAAAGAGAAGGCATTTCAGCCTTCAAACCCTAAATGTTTTGCCTTTATTTATTTCTGTAGAGATTTCACAGTGTTTGGGGATTTCTCAGTATTTGACATTCTTATTGTCTAAAATCCCAGATTAGTCCTGTTATTCATTAACTTTCTTCTGATTTATAGCATCCTCTTTTCCTAGGCACTTGGTAATTCAGAATAATGGGTTTAGATCATGGTCCCCTACTTCTTTGTTGTCATCAATACTGAAAAGATAATTTCAAGTGAAAGAAGTATGCAGTCTTAAGTATGCAGTCTTACTCTTGATATTTACTGTTGGAAGTTTTACAGCTGTATTTCTCATGGCGGAAGATAAATTAGAAAACTTGCAAGACAAAAATGTTCTAACAAAATCAAAAACCACAGATTTTCATGTGTATATCTAGATATGTTAAGATAATTAATGTCTCAAAGATTATGTTTGATTATATGAACAGTTCTTTATGCTTGATGAATAAACCCAGACAGATTCTCATCTTGTTATGCTGCATATCTTTATAGCAGAAACCAGCTGTGCCTTTTGGGAAATAAGGTGCTCCTCAGTCAGATAAAGTGCACAAGGACCTTTGTTATCATGTTCTGTGTTACCAGGGGACAATAAGGTCACCACTCCTTGTGTAACATTTCTGTAAGTGCTTGGATTTTGGAAAGGATATTATGGGTTAGTTTCTGGTTGCCATTTAACCTTTGCAATCAATTTGGGATTTTTTCCTTCTCTTGGAATTAAATACACCATGACATTAACTGGTGATGCCATGAAGAGCTGTGAATCAGTATATGTATCAATCTTTCCCAGTGTACTGCAATTCTCAGGAAAATCTTAGATTGGTTCACACTTTATTGTGCTCTGTTCTTTATGTACAGTAATCATTTTTCTGTGCTATTTTACACAGTTTCTTCTACAAACTTTGTGTAACAATATTATTACCTTTCAGAAGGCCAAGTGATAAGTGGATAGCAAAAGGATGTGCCTCATATGTGACCTGAAAAAGTAATCAGCAAGTAATTTCAGTCCAATGAAAGAGTTGTAGATTTCATACCACTGATTCAATTGGAGTTTTAGGACATTTCTACAAGAAACAATGCAGCCTTGGCAATCTAACAGTATAAAGTCATGACCTATAAATGGATTTCTTTTATTTGCACCAACTTTAATACATGAAAAAAAAAAGTTATTTAATCTAATTATTCACTGTTGTTTGCAGCTAGTTTCCATCCTCCTTCTGATCCGAAGGTCTATGCATCCAGTTAAAATACTCTTATACTACAACTCATTTCATGTAAGGGAACATGCTTTGTATTAGGAGGCTAAGTTATTGTGACTGTGTGCTTTAACGTTAGCTTTTACCTTTTTTATCCTGTCACTGAAAATTACTTTCAAAAATGCTTTTCAAGCAAAAATATTAGTGGTTCTTGAACAAGTGCTCCAGAGTTCATTTAGCATCCTTCATCACTAGTTGAGAAATAGTTGGATATTTAGACTTTTAACTAACAGGTAAATGAAGTGAATATTTCAGCTTCTGTTCAAGAGAAGAGCCTGGTACAACTAATCCAAACCCCCAAAATAATTCTGTTCTTCACTGAGGCTTTTCTATTAGGAAAAACCCTCCTGGATCACATTCTGTACCTCAGCAAGGATAATTTTGAGAAATAACCAGGTATTGGGAGTTTTCTCCTGCAGGCTTGGAAAGAGTTATTTAGAGCATTAGTGCTCCTATGAAGAAGAAAAGATCTCTCTGAAGTACAGATAGAATTTTCAGAAGGGAATTTTACCATTAGCCATTTTTACCATTGGGAACTGCATCTGGAGCTGAAGTAACCAGGATAGCGATGTGAAATATAAAAGAGGTCACTGTAGTCAGGACCTTCTTAGGTTCACTTCCTTAGGTGCTTTTTTGAATGTAACTCCTGGAAGTACGATAAATCCATGGTTGTGATGATCTAATCTTACTGCTACAGAGGTTTAACATTCAGAACAGTGAATTTACTGTTTAAAGCCAGTAATCACCACATAATAAAGGCCATAGTGGAAAAGCTGAGGGACCTTTTCCTTGAAGAAATAGTAGTATATTGTTTCAATCTGTAGAACTACCAGTTCCACCATCCATTTCAGATGGATTCCATTGAGTAAAATCACGATTATTTTCTTTCTCTCCAACGGTGATGGTGAGAAGGATCCCATCATGCAGATAGGGGAAATGCTAATTTTTTGCTAACCCTGGAAGAGCAGGAAGTTGAAAGTCAGCCAGAGAAGAATAATAGATTGTTATTTTCTTCTAATGAACATTCAGAGAAGGGTCGTGTTACTCCAAAGAGGAAAGGCGTCTACATCAGACCACATTCTTTTGTAGTTCTGCTGTGATCAGTAGGGAAAATCATGCAACAGAGGTGTCATTCGCACAGTACTGCATAGAAAAAAGCTGGTATTGAGAATAGTAGGGGTTTTTTCCCCTTATATTCCAGAAAGTGGCAAAATTCAATTATGTTTTATTAATATATAGACATTATAT
This sequence comes from Argya squamiceps, assembly GCA_037834095.1. NCBI lineage: Eukaryota > Metazoa > Chordata > Aves > Passeriformes > Leiothrichidae > Argya > Argya squamiceps. The sequence goes on from JBBMKD010000115.1 coordinate 28,578,406, forward strand.
TATATAATATTTAGGGATAGAAAATCGATAATAAACATTGATGCATTAAAGTTTAGAAAAATAAAATTAGTCTTTTATATACTCATTTTTACAAAGCCTAGTGACCACATGGAAAGAAGACTGTACTAATAGAATTTACAAAAAATACTACTTTGGTGGTGTAGACTAGATAGGAAATCTGAGCCAAATTAAATCTGTGGAACATTTCCTAGATATTATGGAGACACAACATTCTGTCCTATTTGAAGAGTTACTCAGTATTAGGCTGGCAACTGTGTTCCAAGAGAGCAGTGATATTTTAAATTAAGTAGACTTTCAAGGTGACAGAAACAGTTAAGCTAGCTTTGTAAATTATATATATGATTGTCAGCAAGGAGAAAGAAGTTTCCTTCCAATGTCACAACCAAGATTTCCTAATTAAAAGGGAAAAAAAAAAACAACTAAACAAAGTGATTTTCTTGGAAAGATACATTCTTAACAAATTTACCAAGAAAACATTCCAGTCATTATGCTAGCTTGAGCTTATATGACGACGGTTTATTTTCATAAATACAATATACAGCATCATAAGACTGTGGAGATATGTGTTTCAAATCTCAGAAGTGCATGTCACGGCCACACCAAACAATAATTATAAAACACAGACATATTGAAAACAACAAAATTATGCAAAACTTAGAGTCTTCAATGATCATTTAAATTAACAATATCCAAAAGTTCACAAATTCACACATTGATACTAGTGTCAATGTAATAAAGATATTGTAGTATTGTAATGTCTTGAATTCTTGTCTATCACTTATCACAGATTATGACATAGTTACGTGTGGCACTAGTCTATGAAATAAGTAACAGAGTTCAATATATTTACTATGCAGTAACTACAATCACTAACATCAGGAATAATTATGTCCTGAAAATATTTTAATCCCCTTCTGTGTATATTAGCACATGTAAGTACACTTTTCTATTTGAGTTAAATTATCTAGTAAAATTACTGGCAATATTCACTTTTTGATTATCATGCTCATCTTTGAAAACCTTATGCAAAATCCTTTGAAACGGCTTCTATAAAATTTGGAGCAGACATGAGTATTGTAAATGTGCAAATGATGGCAAAAAGGGTAAATGCAACCAGACATAATCTGTCTATGACAGCAGCTGCAAACTTCCATTCACTGCAGATCTCTTCACCCTCATCTTGCTTCCTGAACCGCATTGCTATGAACTGGACTTCCTCCAAGATCTTCACAATCACTGGAAGAGTATCCATTAAAGCTTTCTTTTGCATGAGCTCAATATCCTCTGCTATGGGGCAAGTCATCTTTCCCCCCTTGCTGCCCAGGTCATTCTTCTGTGGGCAGCAGGGGCTCTCCATGGCATGGTAGCTGTAGACGGTGTTCCCATTGCTGGACTGGTGCCCAGGAAGGACATTCACCTCCATGCTGTTTACGCTCAGCTGGTGCTTGGAATAGCTGTATTTGCAGGAGAGGGGCTTTATGTTCTCCCCAGGCTTTTTCATTCGTAAAAACCAAGCACACCAATTCAGTAGGATGACACGAACCTGAAAGAGAATTATGATGGCAGAAATACTGGAGAGTCTTTGTCATTTTAAAAGTTTTTGAAATGTTTTGTGATTATTATAATTAGTCTGCACAGTCTCTTAGAAATACTGATGGATTTCTGTGTTCTCCAGCTACGTGCTTTCAAAATATTTCTTTGAGGGTCTAGCTTTTTACCTAAGAATAGCCTTTTTTTTGACCTGTCTTGAACATAGGGATGTTCAAAGCCCACTTAGCTTATAAAGCAAAAGATATATAAAATTTTACTTTACAAAAGGGTCCTTGGAGACCCATCTTTATCAAATACTCCCAGATCTCTGCAGTTGAGCACACAGCACAAAATTGGTTGTATGGTTTTCAAACATTTCTCAGATTGTAAGGAAAGAGATACAGTTAAATACTTTTGGGGTACAATGTGTAGATTTTGCTGGAAAGAATCCCTATACGACAGATTCTATGACATTTCCCATCCTCATTGCTATTGTTTACATCTAAATAAAAGACCTTGGTTAGGTTTTCGTGTTTTTTTCAAAAGCTATTTTATACCTCTTTTGAGGAGCTCAACCACATAATACAGCAGGCTTTTTTCAAAAGCCTAAATCAATTACATTTAGCAGTTCAAAATCTGAGTGCCACTATTAACTGCTGTCATTTCCGTGTGTGCCGGTGCATCACAAAATGCTCTAATGTGCACATGGCAGATTGTGCCTCGTATGTTTCTTGTCAAGGTCACTAAGTGAGCTAACTCTGGAGAGTGCATCCATAATTTTTTTCCCGTGAACTGATCTTCAGATGGTTGGTCTGAAATCTGAGCCTGCTAGAATTCCTATTGGTAACATTGTTAACTGCGAAATACAGGGAAAAGGCTGTGGATTCAGTAATGTCTTGTGTGAAGAGCAGCTAACTAAATTAGCAAAATCTTGTAATTTTAATATACTCCAGGTGTTAGGCATACAAAATGGGCATTTATAATGTGCTTGAGAGGGAGTATCCATGCAAACAGGCCTCTGATGACTTTATCATCCTGGCTGCAAGCCAAATAATCTGACATCAAGGAGAGAACAGATGTGGCCTCTGCTTTCCCTTTTGAGCCTTGACTCACAAGAACTCCTTGTGTAATCCTGCTCCTGTTACTTTTGTCATGTTTGACTTGGGACCACACTTTGCCTCCAAAGCTGTTTTAGATGCAGGAAAAGTTGACTCCTGTGTTTGCACAGTACAGATGCAAGAATGGGGAAATTACAGCTAGCACTTTGAGTTCCTGCTGTAAGCATAATTTCAGAAAGGAGGAAGCATTAATAACCACAGATAGAAACAATATTAATAATAATAATAGCCAAAACCAATGACCAGTGAAAGGCAGTTACACAATTTTTTAATTCTGCAATGTGAGCTCTTCTAGGTCACAGCCCCATACCATTTTTTGTGAGCCAATTTGCTTGTCTTCCACTAGAGAATTTTTTTTTCTTCATCATTGTCATGGTTTTGGCTGGAATAGAGTTAATTTTTTTCCTAGTAGCTGGTACAGGGTGGTGTTTTATATTCGATGTAAGAATAATGTCGATAAAACACTGATGTTTTGGTTGTTTGGAAAGCAGTGCTTACCCTGAATCAAGAACTTTTCCATTTCCTGTGCTCTGCCAGTGAGCAGGTGCACACAATGCCATGGGGACACATGACCAGGACAGCTGACCTGGACTAACCACAGGGATATTCCAAAAGGACATAAAGTATGGGGAGTTGGTTGGAGGCTGTCATTTGCTGCTCAAAACCAGACTGTGCATCGATCAGCAGGTGGTGAGCAATTGTATTGTGCACCACTTTCTTCTCTTGTATTTTATTACTCTCTCTCTCATCCTTGCCGTTATTATTATTTTTATTATTGTTATTCATTGCTATAATTAATATCATTCATATTATTATATTGTATTCTCTTTCAATTATTAAACTGTTCTTTCAACCCACAAAGTGTTGGAGTTTTTTTTCTGATTCCCATCCTCACGAGGGAAGGGAGCTGGGATGTGAGCAAATGGCTGTCTGGTGCTTAGGTGCCGGCTGTGTTTAAACTATGACAGTCCTGAAAGACTGTTTTCCATTATTCATATTATTTTGCTTTAAATATTTCATTATTTCCTCCATAGTCACCACAAACAAATAGTAACCTATAGTGTTGCAGCCTATAAAACTGATTCTGCCTTTAATTGAACTTACTTAATTATAATGTGCTCAGACTCCTCATGGACACAAAATGGGACAACATGGAACAAAATAAAGGTCTTAATTGCTAGCAATGTGTCAACAGTGTGAGTTGCAAAGCAGGGAGAGAAGTTAACTCTCTAGGTCTGTGAAATTCCAAAACACTAAGTCAGACAAACTGTCTTATTAGAAAATGTTAATATGTCTGCCTTAACTCTAAAAGGAGATGTGAGGTGAAAAAGCACTTTTATATAGGAATGATGCCTTTTCTTTCAAGACAGAGTTTTTATTCCTTAGGGAAATTACATTTATAACTACAGTCAAACCTATTTCCCATAGAAAAATAAATACCCAGAAGACAGTAACACAGCTCTTAATTAGCTTGGATTTCAAATGCCCTATTTCTTTGAAAACACAGACATTTAGGCATCAATCTGTTCTTGTCATACCAATTAATTCAAGAGACAGCTGCAGCATACAGGTTTTTGGAAAACAGCTGAATATGATAATATGAATCTTATACTCTCACCTGCATTGTCATATTTGGATTTCTATGAAGGAAGTATACAGGTACAGCTGTCTTCAGAGGTCAACAGCCCTTCTGTGAGCCTTCCTAGCTATAATGCAGCTGTACTGCTAGCTTTCATCACAGCCACCTGCCTGGCCTAGTCCAGAGCAGAGGGTCTCCCATTAAAGGTACATCAGTACCTGGCAAGATAATGGAACAGTTTATACTGAGTGTCATCACGCAGCACCTACAGGATGGCCAGGGTCT
>JBBMKD010000115.1:28583038-28640203 GCA_037834095.1 Argya squamiceps
CATGATCTAGTTGAGGGTTAGGGCTGGGTTGGACTCGATGATCTTGAAGGTCTCTTCCAACCTACACATTCTGTGTGTCTGTGTGTGTAAACCTCTCTTGGTAAGGGACATCTGCTCCTGAGCAGAACTGTGCATGTCCAGGTTTGAAGCATATCAAAAGAGAAGCCTGAAACATAACAAACCTGCTTTAGGCACAACAAAGAGCCAGAATTCTCTTGCCTTTTCCCACAAAACCCCTTCTTCCCTCAGTGCTTGGTCTCTCCATATCTCTCTCCCAGTCAGTAGAGAAAGGCCATTTGAGCTGTAGTCCATACCTGAAGTTATCCACTCCCAAACAGCTCCTTAGCTGGGCCTTCTTTAGTGTTCTTTTCCATGCTGGCTCAGCAGATATTATCAAAAATGTCAATCAGCCAGCAGCTCTCATTTCACAACCGAGTAGCCAACAAATGCCCTGACTGAACCCCTTGGATTTAAATTCCTCTCTTGGAAAAAGCTTTGCAAGTCATCAAAGATTAATAGAAAGGATGGCACAAGTCTAAGCAGTGGAATAAGGGAAGTGAACACCTACAGAGAGGATAAATATTAACAGGCACTCTCCTCCCTCTTCTGTTGCAAAGTGCAAGCACAGACCCCTTGAGAGACAGGCAGGAAAAATAAACTGCTCAACTGTAAATGGTTTAGAAAGCAGGTGTGCTTAGGAAATTCATCCATTCAAATCTTCTGGGTCTGCAGAACCTCCCACACGTGGCCAATTGTCCAATGCCTCCCCCTGCAACTGACTCCAGCTGACAAATTCATTTTAGCAGGAGGTGATAATAATCCTGTAACAATATCCCATTAGTCAAGGTTAGAATTTGCGATAAACTGATGCCTGTCTCTGACAGGAAGAGGACATTGTGGGAAGTAAATAAATGGTAAGGGCAACAGCTGCTACTGGAAATGAAGAAAACTTAAATGCAAAAATTTTCTTCTTTCTTAAGTTACTTCTTTACTTCAGTTTGGTTTTTTTTTACTGAGCAAAAGTCATTCAAGGTGTCTCTGTAAGAAACACCTGACACAGCTGGACAGGCAAAATTGAAAAAAAAACCCAAACCAAAACAACAGCAAAAAGAGTAGAGATAGACTTGACTTCTAATAACTGAGCTTTGGCCATGTCTTGTAGAGTAAAAATGCCTACTTTTGTGAGGTCAGCCTCTTCCCTATACTCTTGGCATTCACTCTTTTCTTCTTGAGATCCCTCAGCCCTGTCAGCTTGTCTGGTGTACAGCTTTTACAGCCTATCATCTGCACTCCCCAGTAATGCTTTCCACAGTTTTTGCTTCTTGATGGCATGTTTTGTAATGTATGCCAGTTCAGTTGTCAGGCCACTGAACAAGGTTCCTCCTGAATGAGAATTTGCTGCACATTGTGTTTCCAGCCAAGAAAACAAGAGACTGGTAGAGAGGAAGAGCTGACTTGCAGGGCCTGTGAGCAGGTCTAACATGAACCATTGGGTCAGAGCTCCTCAAAAAGCAATCACACGGGTTCTGTTACACTGATGCAGACTCTGTCCATGTAGACATCTGAAGCATGTTTCCCAGATTTGTGCCCTCAGGTTTTGCCTATGAACAGGTTCATCCAGAATTCGCATTCTCTGCTGCCTCAAAAGGAAGAGGTTTTTAAATCATACAGCACTTCAGGAAATAATTGTAAGCAGGCTTAATTGTTATTTGACTTAAAAAAAAAAATTGCATTGATGCGGCAGTTTATTTTAAGAGAGGAATTAGAAAGCAGTTCTGAACTTGGGCTGACATTGGTAACCATGTGATATTCAATTATCCAGCATGTCAGGATAATTGTGCAGCATGACAAATGTGGTGAACAAGATATCAGAGGATGTTGTACAACGGGACTCCTACAAACAAGGTGGTAGATATTTGTCTGTGACTATCTGTATCTGCTTCTGCTTTTGTTCTTTTTCATTATGTAAATACAAGCATACCTTGCCTATTATAAAATCTATTAATAAAAGGAGAGAGGGGGAAAAAACATAATTTTCTTATAATTTGAAAATCTAAAGGGAACATTCCATTTGAAAGCCAGCTGGCATTGGTGCCAGACTTCACTGGGCTGACAAAGTCTGCTGCTGTAGAGAAAAGATGGTCCACATGCTAATGCACTTGGAATAGATCAAATGGCAGCAGAAAAAGTGCTCAGTAGAGACTAGTGTTGGTTTAGCACATTCTGTCAGTACTGGTGTCTGCTGGATAAGAAATTAAAGGTTTGCACTTGCAAAGTGACTGCTGAATGAGATAATTTTGTCATGACTCAACCACTCCATCATAAGGTTGAAAGGAAAGGCCAGATAGGAGGAACTATTTTTAATGGAGAATAAGAGAAACTGGTTTTAGTGGAGAAGAATAATTAAGTGTTTGTTCTTTCCCTTCAATTGCAAATGTGTCAACTATGCTGTTTGTAACTGACTTTTCAGATTAATGGAGAACAACTTCTGCCCCTCACCTGTAGTAAGTTTACTGTAGCTTTTAGATTATTTTCTTTTCTTTCAGTAGTAACCTCCTGAATGTTTATTACCAAAGCTACTTACCCATTTGGGCATCTTTCCTGCTTGGGGGTCATGATGGTGAAACTGCAGAACGAGCACTGTTACCACAACAGACAGACCAACGATGACCATGATGCTAGCAAAATACTGAGCTGCAAACAAAAGGAAAACTTGGTTAAGGGTGGAGGGGATACAAAGAACATATAATATTCCTTGGCCATGCCTTGAGATCTACATTTGAGAAGCATTGCATCACATCTGAACACCCTCTTCCCTAGTCTGTTGCACTGGAGCATTTGAGGCGTGTATCTGCTCAGCTCTCTCCTCTCCTGTGAGGGAAGGCCTGCAACACATGAAAGGTGAAAACTGCTTGGTTTTTGTCTCTGAAGAGAAGTATAGGGCCTCACAGTAAGAACACCTTTGTGCCAGCTGCCAGGACAGTGAGAAGTCGAGCTGACAACACCCACTGAACACCAGCATTTCCAGACCTAGATCTTCTGTGGTACCAGCAGAAGTGCTGGAGGGAGATGCTGTCTTCATGATGCCTCTGGATCCCTTCAAAAAGTGTCACCAGTTCCCCATCTTTGCCCCACTTCTGCTCCCAGGTGGTTAGGTGTATTTCTCATTACTCTTCTTAGCCCTCAAGACCACTTCTAGTTCCTATGAAAGTACACTACGGCCTCCTAGAATGCTAAATTTAAATCTGCTGTGCAGGAAAGAAACCAAGATCTTGAAAGCCAGAACTGAGGCTTGAAGCCATATCTCCAAAGTGGCGGTACAGCTCCCTCACGCCAGGAGTGAGGCTGATGCGCTCGAGTGTAAAGCCGAATTGCCCACAGGGGTTGACATTTGAAGGTTTCAGTGGCAAAATACCAGGGAGCATTACTGTTGGCTGACATAATGGTGCAATGTGGGAGAGCACATCACACTGCCCAGACTGCAGCTGCTTGCAACCCCCAGCTGTCCCTCCAGCAGCTTGAAGGAAAAGAAAAAATTCAATCAAAGCTCCAAAGCAAGTTTTGTTCTGCCTGTATTTCTGAACACCAAATCCCACTGCTTCAGGAGCAAAAAGCTTGTCTAACAATAATGAGGTTCTAAGGCCTTCCTGAAAACAAGGCTGCAATTGCTTCAAGAGGTATGGCTTTTCATGACAGAATGAATAATGTATCCGGATTAGAAGAATAGTCCCAAGGGTGAGATGAATTTAAAGGTCTCTATTGCACTTATTCATAGAGAGGAGAGTCAACAAGAAGGCAGAAGCAGAGCAAAATAGGTTTTAGGGAAGCTGTTACATGACCCACGTAACAGAAACCCGGCAGTGTTGATATTGTTCGTTTAATTACTGCCATGAGTCACTAAATAACTTCCTTAAACTCTATGCATTTTGATGCCACCAGACATCAAAGGCCTGAAATGGTCCATTTAAAATGGCTTAGCTAAGATTTTTCACATATCTTTGGAAAATTAGTCACCTGGTTAAACTTGGAAACAACCTGATAATATCTGACTCAAGATCCTAGCCAATGATTAGCAGAGGAATTGATGCTCCCAGGTTTTCTTATGCTGTAAACCCAGGAACGGATGTCAGGAAACTGTTGTGTAAACTTGCTACTAAATAGAAAACAGTTCTCTCCAGAACAGACTGGGAACCAGAGGGGAGCCAGGGACCCATAAAGAAAGATATTTTATGGTATTGTCTGGTGGTAGGCACAAGGAAGAAGCTGGAGACTTGTCATCTACATTTTGAGGGGAGGAGTGGGGTGCTCCTGTTCAAGGTACACTTAAGGCTTAGTTGGAAAGTAAGGATGGAGGATATAGTGCATGGTACTTGTGCCCTATGTATTAGTATGAGGCAGTCAAATGTTTACAAGATATCTGTGAAATAAGACTGCAGGAGGAGAATCCTTAACAATTCCCACTAAACATCCCTCTGTGTCCTATTTGTAACTCCTAGTTACTAGATCAGCTTGGAATCTTTAACACTTCCTTTCACTGTGGAATGTATCAGGAGCAGCAATCCCAGATCAGGGTGCACATGAAAGACCAGGGGTCTGGTTGCTGATAATGCACCTGCTCTCTGGCAGAACTCAGAAGTGACTGACACATTCTGGAAAGGAAGTAGCTCATTTGCACTCTGCCCTGGGTAGCTACCACAGGCCAGAAAAATGCACCAGAAGATCTGTGTTTGGAGATCCTCAATATCCCTGACTTACACAGTAACATTCCTCAGGGATACTGAGGTCTGTACCTGTCACTTCTAAATGCTCTTCATACATTTTAAAACCTATATGATGCTTTCTTCTGCAGAGGTGAGTGAAAAAAAACAGCTGGTTTGGATGCTTGATTGAACTTCAAGAAGTATGAAATATTTGCTCTTGTATGATTTATTTTCTTCCTTTTCTTTGCAGAGGCATTATGTAACATACTATCTGGGCAGTAGTTTTAACATCTAGGAGTTGTTGTCATGTGCCCCAGGACAATCAGAAGATGATTAGGTGCTGCTGTCATAATAAAATGGATCTAATAAAACCACAGATAGTCAGAAGGTCTTCTAAAAAGTCAGTGAGAACAGCTATTTGTTCTTTGCAGGCGTACTCTGATGTCACCTATATCAAAAGGACAGCAGTGATCTGCAGTTTATAATTTGAAGAGCATTCAGTACCATTTTTGGATGTTTTGTGTCATTATCTGATGTTAGAGAAGCATCTTAGTGTTCTAGAGATGTTTTGAAAGACATACATCTGAAGTGGAACTGGATTAACTTCAAGGACTGATTAGGGATAAGGTAAACAAAACAGAATCCCTAAGATAGATGTTTTGCCTTGATTTTGTCACTGAACAGTGATATATATCATATCATATATCATATCATATCATATCATATCATCATATCATACCATATCATGCCAGCAGTTATCATATGACCCAGATTTGTTAACACAGTCAATCACAAGAAAGACAGAGCATCTGCACTGTGACCAGTTACAGCCTTGTTGTTCCTGTGGACTACTAGGGGAGGGAGGACAGTATTGTGCTCAGGTATTCATATTGATCAAGTTGGATGTTGGATGCCTCCCACTGGTGTTCCTGTTTCTATTCTATCTTTCCAGAAAACATCAGGTTTTGCATGAAAAATTAATAACTGGGTTAGAGTCACTCCAAGTCCAGTAATTTCAGTCATTCAGGGCTGACTGCTTTGTGCTTCTTGTGAGCTCAGAACAAGATATTCACTGCTCCTCCTTCTGAAAATGGTCCAGGTGAGAGAACTAAAGCCTGTAGAGGTTGATGAAAACCTCAGGTACCAGCAGAGGGGCTTCCAACCACAGTTCTTTTCTCCTATGTTAGGGACCAGGCCTGGTGCTGTGTGGATGCTGTGACAGTCTACAAAGGGCAATGGCAGAGTTATTCAGAGGTGAAGAAAATCAAAAGATAGAGGAGAAAGTCTCTTTATGACTTACTGGTGTACACAGACAGCAAAGAAATACAGAAGCGGACATATGATTATGGTACTTGTGTTTTGAAACTCTTCTCCTTCCATATGCTTTTGAAGAATAGAAGTGGGAGTTAGAAAAATAAATCTGTTCTCTTATTTTGTTTGATTGTATTTTTCTGTAAAGAAAAATCATCCAAGACTCTTAGCTTTGGGAAAAGCATCACTGACCACAGGGAATGAAACTGTAAGAGCTACCATAAATGAGAATTTCTGTTTCATGAAAGAGATTAAGCAGGGTCCTGGTTCTGACAAGGTACCACACAGGATCATGAAAGGATAGGGGGAAAAGCACTCCAAAAACTCAAAAAGGGCCAGTGTAAAGTGAGATAGCATCAGGTGAGAACATACTGGAAGATGACAGAAAATGTAATAGGTATTAATCTAATTTTCTCTCTAGTTAGAACAACGAATACCTTATGTTCATAACTTAAAACTGTAATTAAAACTTAAAACTTAAATCTGTAACTCCTGAAGGCGACAAAGCACCACATTGCTTTCCCGTCCTAGTAATTTCCAGTCTCATTTGCTTAAGACTAAATGCAAGAAACCACCCCAAGCATCTGCTGTGAAAGGACTGAACTACAATGCAAAATGTTCATGCTTACTGAAATGGGATAGGCATGGTAAGGAACAGCAAGAAGGAAACATAGCTGGAAAATGCTATCATAATGGAGCCCTAAGCAGCAAGTAAGTTGTGATTTTTAAGAAAGCAGGAGAGCTTAGCAAAATAAGACAGAGAAATGCAGTTTTGGTAACTGGAGATGGAGGAGATTATTTTTATTGTGGTTTATTTGATACATCCAGCCAAAATGTCAAGCATCACATGTTAATCATAGGAAGTGCCAGTTCATCATATTTGTGAACCTCATGTTCCCCTTTCAAACATTGTCTACACAGCAGCTTCCTGGTGTTCCCCACTTTCTGCTATTAACTCCTTTTAAAGCAAAATACAGACTCTTGACCCAAAATCAGTGGTGTTATTTTGGAGAGAGATGGTAGAAAATAAGGATTTGCAGCACTTCGGAATTATTTTGGCACGGAAAGCAATCAGAAATTATTAACCACTTCCCCTGTAAAAGGGGAAGCCTCAAATTGCAAGTCGTAAAATGTATTTACAGAAGAAACAAATCATCTGACTGGTCTGAGACATCTGAACATCTCCTTTTAAGATTTGGCTTTTGGGCAGAAGCACACTTTATCTGGTTTGACAAAGTACTTTGAAAGTGATACTTTCTCAGAGCACGGGCTAGGATGGACAGAGAGCTGCTAAGTCAGACCTTACTGCAGCTTTGGTCTAAAGCTGAAAGAGTCCAGCCATAGGTGCTGCTGGCTGTTCTTCTGTGTGACTGTAGCTTCTGTGTTGCCTGGGGCCTGAACTCAAAGCCTGCAGAGCTTCAGGTCAATACAAGTGCAAAGAGCTATGTGAAGTTTTCAAAGCAGGCATTTTAGGGTCTGTCTCTGCACAGTATCAGCCTGTCCTCACAGTGATGGGACTGCAGCACAGGAAAACAGAGGTGAATGTCAGATAGGTGGGTGAAGTAAGTTCTGCACAGCCTGTCTCACTGCAGAATGGAACAAGAAGTAAACCTGTGGCTTACTAGGGCTGGGAACTGGTGTTTTCTTAAAAACAAAGCATCTGGTACTGGAAGCAGACAGGATCACAGCAGGAGTGGAGAAGTGCAGACAATGACATGTGGCAAAATTTCATCCCTCTGGAGGCAGGGGAAAGGAAGAATCAGGGTGATGTGCTGGTTAGGCTCCTCACTGTCTTGGCCTAAATCTTCCAGAGCAATGGAAGGCCATGCTCTGAAGGCCATGTCTGACTTAACGTGGACTGTGGATTGATCTGTCTTTCTGAAACTCTGGCTGATTTTGGTAGGAACTAAATATTTCATTAGGAAATGAAGTTTTTTAAGTCTATGAACCCAAACTAGCAACTTATCTTGAGGCATTATTGAAAACTCTCCTACAGGAGTGCATGATAAATTTGATTCTGGTCACTGGATATGAGACCACATGACCACCAACTGTGTAATGTTAAGGAGGCTCCAGCCAAAGGATATTAATGAAAGATAAGAGTTGTAGTTAGGAATATGTATTGGCTTCAAGGAATTTGTTCCTTAGTGACTTCTTAATGCATGATTTCCTAGTCTTAATTATAAGGTTGCTTTTGGATAGAAAACACAGTTTAATGAAACAGATCAGGGATATGAAGACTTTAAAGGAATTCAGGCGGATGTCTATTGCCTAAGGAAGGAATTCACCCTTTCCTGAGAAATGGCCATATAACTATTACCAAAACCAGATCCTTGTCCACTATTATTTACCTAGAATAATAGAGTCATTTAAGTTTGAAAATAGCTCTAATATAATTGGGTTCAACCATTTACCTAACATGGATCACAATGTCTTTTAAAAAATAAAATAGTTCTTACAGTGTAGAGCAAAATACCTCAAATGTAGTTTTCAGGTGAATTACCTCGTCCTTTAATTTCAAAAGGCAGAACCTGAGCTTGTACAAAGTCTCTAATTAAAATAACGGTACTTGTTAATGACAGTATTTGTTTCATTTTGATTTATTTGCTGAACCAGGAAATCAACACAGTGGGACATGGTTATGTCTTCCTATGTAATGCACTGGATGAGTGCAATAATAGGGACTGGAAGGTACATGGAACTACTAGCATTTATAGTACAAAAAAAAATCTGCATAATTATATAGGTTTTTAGAAAGAGAGAAAAACAGCTCAGTATCTTATACCTGAGCTGTATCACACAGGTTTTATGATTTTACCCAGTGATTAACGCAGTCAGACCAGTAATTTAGTTGTGTAGCACATCTGGAGTTCTCTCCATTTCTGCACATACTTTCCTCAAGTAATGAACTCCAGTTTCCTACTTACATGGGCTTTTGGTAAAAGTAACTTTAAAGAGAAAAATTACAAGTAAAATTACGACTGAAGCAAGACACACTTCCTGCAAGGCATGATTAAGCTACAGTAGGAAGGGTAAGTTTAGGACACAGCTGCTGCTGTATAGACATGGTCTGAAAGTCTTTTAGAAGCTACACTCCAGAGGTTTTAGCAGCCAGGAGGGACTTTCAGCACCCTGTAGACAAATAGTCCTTGTTCGTAAAGTTGACTTGTGCTGGATTCTAGCCAAACTGTTGTGTTTTTAGATGTCATGGGACTTCAACTCTTTTGATTTAAATGGTTGAGCTTACTGCTGTCCTATGGGTGATTAATGTTTTAAACAGAAACAGAGGCATTGTTCCCTGGTTCAGCCTTCTCCTTTCACTGGCATCTCCGTGGAAGGGCAGGATTCAACTTTTGAAGGTTTGTGGTGTCTTTCTTTGCATAGATGTGCGCTGTTGAAAACTGGGCTTTGAAAATAAATATTTTCCCCAAAAGGGAGGGTGTGCTAGAGAAGGATGGAAGCCGACACATTGCTGGGCAAGGAGCAGCTAGCTACTGATGTGAATGCAAACCCCAAGAAAGCTGAATGAGAGCATGGGGCCAGCCTGTCCAACTGCAACATCTCTTGGCAAAGAAAGTGGATTGTTCACTGTGGAAAGGAAAGCTCTACCCACAACCCTGCAGCAGAAGCAAAGGGGCTCAAAGGGGCTGAGCAGCTTGCTACTGATTGCTAGGCCAAATCTTGTCTCTTGCCCTTTACAGAAAAAGAAGTTGACCTGTTTTAACATATATTTACATGATATGTTAATATGTCAACTGAGAAATGGGAATCTCTCATCTGGGGAAGTTGGTTGTGTGGAGTGAGAAGTCTCGGCTTTAGGAAGATTTATAAACAGAGAATGCAGGGCATATACCAAGGAAGGGACAACCCACTTTGCAAAAGTACAAACAAGCAACTGTATTGTCCCACTTGCATCCTTCTGATTATTTAATCTGAGAAGTGCTTTCTTTGTTATTAATATAATTTGAGGCTCCCCTTAACTAAGAGAAACTAAGGTATGATTTCCACATTACTTTGTAAATATGTTCCAGATCGCAAAAGCTAGTACTTTTCTTGGTGTCGTATTAGACCAATTCTCCTTTGCTACCTCAATAAAGACACTCCAACAGCAGCTGTGAAATGTTCCCATATTATTAGAGTTTAGTAGTTAAAGCTGAGGTCAGAAGAAAAAAGTATAGAGCATTAGGCATTATCAGGAATAGTGTGTCCAGTAGGACCAGGGAGGTCATTCTTCCCCTGTCCTGGGCACTGGTGAGGCCACACCTTGAGTGCTGTGTCCAGTTCTGGGCCCCTCAGTTTAGGGAGGACCTTGAGACACTTGAGCATGTCCAGAGGAGGCAACGAGGCCGGTAAGGGGCTGGGAACACAAACCCTGTGAGGAACGACTGAGGGAGCTGGGGGTGTTTAGCCTGGAGAAAAGTAGACTCAGGGGTGACCTTATCACTCTCTACAACTTCAGGTGGGGTTGGTCTCTTTCTCCAGGCAGCAACTGAGAGAACAAGAGGACACAGTCTTAAGCTGCACCAAGGGAAATATAGATTGGCTATTAGGAAAATGTTTTTTACAGAAAGGGTGATAAAGTACTGGAATGGTCTGCCTGGGGAGGTGGTGGAGTCATCATCCCTGGATGTGTTTAAAAAAGACTGGATGTGGCACTTGGTGCCATGGTTTAGTTGAGGTGTTAGGGCTGGGTTGGACTCAATGATCTTGGAGGTCTCTTCTAATCTTCGGTGATTCGGTGATTCTGTGTGATTCTGGGTGATTCTGTGATTAGTGTCTTTGAAATAGCAAAGACTGAAATAGCAAAATAGGGTGCACGCAGATCCAGAGAGGTGTGGATGCATGTTTGTTTTTAAAAACTCAGGCTGTAAGAATATAATGCAGATTTTTAAAGCATGTGGAGTGATGTTCTCAAAGTATCTCTGCACCTACATGCCTGAAGACCAGTTACAGTGACTCTTCAGCAGATCAGCAAGGCATCTTTCTACTCCAAGATCAAATGATCTGCATCCTTCACAAACCACATGCTTTAGAAGATTTGTTTATTCCTGCAACCTGGTGCTAACCATACTGATTCTTCTTTCAAAACTTGAATGAGCTTTCCAAATGTACTCCTTTTCTTCATATTAATCCTGAGAATTTTAACTGAACCAGAGATCACACTGAAAAACTGTGATCATGACCTGTCATATTCAGTTCAGCAGCTAAAATATCCCACTTGAGATCACCTGTAAGACCACTGAGAGGAAAAGATGCCATGTTACTTTGTTAAAGTAAGGATAAGGTTTTCAGAACTCAAGATCATGTAGAAGTGCACATTTCAGCTTTGAGTACTTGCTGAACAAGGGCTGTTTGGATGCAGAAATGGATAAGCAGTCTCCTTGGAAATTTGGAGTGGAGCAAGGAGTTAGGGGCAGGGTTTTAAACTAGAAATACTGTGGAAGGGTGATAACAACCCAAATATAAATGCAGAAGTAGCAGACAAGGGTGGGAAAAATGGTATTGGGTAGTCAGAGCAAGAAAGACCTCAAGAATGGTGAAACAAGGTGGAGGAGCTCACCTGAGAGAGAAAATGCATTAAGTCTGGGAAATATGCAGGACTAACTGAAACTCTGCACATAGTCATGATAAAATAAAGTTGCTAGAAAACTGAGATGTTGAGGGACATTTCTCACTACCAGAAGGTCTTCAGGAGAAGTTATGTGCAGCAGCCACTTGGATGTGAGGGGCATCGTCTGGATGGACAAGAGCTGCTGGTGGATCAACTTCAGTGAAGAGGCCAACAGGAGTGATTCTATGGTGAGAGTGCATAACAGACCATCCAAAGACAGTGGACAAGGGGACTTCTTAGAACTCAGGGAAACCCCTGTATCACAAACCCTCATTGCCACCAGGGGCTTGATCTACCCTGATGACTGCTGAAAAGGCAGCACATATATAACGCATAACCAGGGGTGGTGCACAGTGTGTTTCACTAACAATAAAGAGCTGTTTGGAACATGATAATCAGTCGTAACCTAGACTGGAGTTGTTATGAAATAGTGAAGCTCAGGACCAAAATTTGAGTGAGGACTAAACAGCAGAGCACAGACCTTGGACTTCAGGTGAACAGACTTGTCATTTTTGGAGGGAATTAGTAGCTGCGATCCCACCAGGGAATGCTCTGAGAGATAAAGCAGCACAGGAAAACTGCAAGGGCTTAAAGCACAGTGCCTCAAAATGCACGAAATAGGTAAGCACACCAGTAGATGAGTGTGGCTAAACTGTGAACTCATGTTAACTTCATGTGAACTTCAGTGCAGAAGAGAGGGAGGTTGTAGGAAGCAGAGACAGGCTACGAAATGAAAATTTGGAAACATTATCTGGTCCTTAGGGTTGGTTATGGTCATTTTGGTCAGAAATGTTAAAACTCATTAACTGAGACTGGTGAGGGAATCAAGACCAACAGGAAGAGTTTCTATCATTACACAAACACCACACAAATAGCTGAACAAGGCAAACACAGACTTGCTGCTGACAGGAGGGGATGATTTAGTGACAGTGAACAGTGATAAGGTCAAGGCAGTGTGTACTTTGCCTCAGTTTGCACCATCAAGTTCTCTGACATCTCTCTGTTTACAGATGCTTCAAGCATGAGGAACACAACTAGCAATAGGTAAGGAAGGACTCACAGATTGATTGTGAGATCCGAACCTGCCCAAATCCATGGGATCCTAGAGAATCCTAAAGGGATCATTGCAGGACCAAGGAGATGGATTAAGACAGATGATGCATCCACTTCTAAGAGGCTCTAAAGGACAACCCAGAGAACAACAGCTTTGTCATTCTGACTCCATCCCTGAGTAAATCAGGCAGCAAGTCCTCTCGGAACATTTCTGGACCGTTGAGGAAGAGGCTGGGGGCTGGGAACAGCCATTCAACATTTAATAAGAATAAATCATGTCTGACCAACATGACTGTCTTCAAAAACAAAATATTTGCAGAGAATGAGAGAGTAGTGGATATAATTTACAGCAACCTTAGGAATTCTCTGATAAGCAGAAATTTTCTGTTATTGCAACATCAAAGTCTGTAAAAATACAGAATTATTCATAGCTTTTCTGGGTACAAATCCTACCTTCTATGATAGAAGACTGTACTAATAGAAACTGTTCAGGTTAAAGCTTGTGAACTGGCCATAGGCAAGTGTACCCCTTTACAAACTCTAAGTGAGATTTTTTATGTATTATACACAGTAAAGTTAAGTCAGTAGTAGCTCAAGATAGCTTGTATCTCCTCCCTACACACAAGTTTCTCTTAGAATTGTGTCTGTCTCTATTGTGTCCTAGGTGTATGTTCAAAAAGAGATTTTATTAGTTTTTTGGAAGCTTCTGTATGACTCAAAGTTAAGAGTCCTGCTGACTTTCACCAAGATGTGTATGTTTTTTGGAGGCTTCCAGAAACTCTTGCCTATGGGTGCTATTGTCCTTACTCTTGCATGCTTATCCTCTTTCCCCAGAATCAGGTCTAGTTTTAAAGCCTTGAAGAGAGATAATGAAGCTGTTTGAGTAAATGGGTTTTTTTGGTCCTAATCATTATATAATTTTTTTGAGTCTTTCATTGTACAATAGTGAGGTGTATCTTCCACCAGCACCTAGATATATTGTTGACTATTTTGTTTATTTCTACTGTCTAGAATGTGTATTTTAGTCATGATTTGTACTCACAGATCTTTCAGATAGTGTTCATTCCTTTTTATTTTGTAAAATAGGACAGGTTTATTTTGTCTACGGTCCAATAAGGCCCCATGAGACCAAAGTAAAGGGGTGGTCCTATAAAAAGAGGCTGTAACAATGTCTGTCTGGCCCACAATCCCATGATCTGTCCCATCATTTTCAGTACATATTAAAAATGCTCCAGTGATATACTTGAATTTTGACTGCTGTATCCTGAATTGCTCTTCAAAAAGAAGAGAAGAAGGTGGGAAGGATTTGTGTAATAGCAGGGAGGCGGGGTGATGCACAAGAAGAAAGATGAATTGTCTGCAGTGTTGATTCTATGTCCTCACAATCCTTCAGTTACCTGCTTATCTAATATTTCCAGTGTCTTTTTGTAACCTCATGTATGTCCTTGTCATACATGCACGTGGTGAAACCCAGGCTGACATTCCTGCATTGCTGAATGCAAGACTGGAGTAATAAAAAGAGTCAGTCTCCAAATTGGCTTTGAACAGCTCTTGAGAGGCATCACACATGGTGCACAAAAACCGACTTACCTATAAGTGGGACGGAGTCAGAAGTTGCAGGCATGATCTCAGCCACAAGTAGCATGAATACAGTCAGGGAAAGGAGGACAGTGATACCTGGAGGGAGTGAACATATTTAGGAAGAATGAGGAAAATGGACTCTGCAGCTGCTCCTCTGATGTCTTTGCTGTTAAATATAGCTTTGTCCTGATGTACAGCTAAGCCAAACCCATGACTTTATGTCTGTCAATGAAGATTAGAACTTCCACAAAGTGTGAATAAACACTCGCACTCTATTTGCTCTCTTAGATGCAACGCCATCTGCTCTCTTCATTTTTATCTAATACGCATAAACCCTTGCTTCTCTCAAAGTAATGGAGAAATCTTTTTTGCTAAGTGAAATGAAGCTTGCAAAACTGGTGAACTACAGTGGTTTTCCAAAACATTGCACAAACCACAAATGGTTGTTAAGGGCTAGGACAGACTTGCACAGACAGCAGCCTACGTTTTGCTATCGCATATTATATAACATCCCTCAAAGACATGCAGTCTGTTTTAAAAGAAGCTCTTTGTTCTCTCTGGAAGGGCTGTTGCTAAACCTGATATTGAGAAATCTAAAGGTCAGTGCATGAACATCAGCTCTTATTTTTGCGTCAATGTCGTACTTCACCACAAATAATAATTTTGCTTATCCCCATCCTATATTTCATAGACAGCAATTGTACCCCGATAACCTGTGTTTTAGTTCTTGTAAGGCAGGTTGCTCAAGGACCTTTTATTTTTTAACCAAAAAACCCCACTGATGACACCTCATATGATTTAGAAGTCTCTGTCCTGAGACAGAATCATGCACAATTAACTCTTAAGATCTCATCTGGGCCAGTCTGGTGTATTTACAGCTCTTCCCTATAGTCTCTTCGAGAAACCCTTTCCATTTTTATCAACACACAGAGCAGTAGAGCTCATTTTGCCCTTCCATGCCTGTGTTCATAGGGGACTCATGGCTAGGTGTTTAGGGAGCTGAACTTTGAAGGTGAAAATCTGGTGCTCAGCTGCTGCTGTTCACAGCCCTTCACTCTTTGCTTCCTAGTATGTTCTATCTGAAAAAGAGAGGCAATGAGCTGTGAAATGCATTGAGGTGTACTAAAGAACATAACAGGCATGAGAGAATAGTATCACTGCCGCCTGTGCCAGCAACAAGTTCAGCTTCCTCCCAGTCCAAAAGATGTTATATGTGTAGCACAGGATGTGTGAACACCAAACAGAAAGCTGTTATCCTTGTTCCTGCAACAAAAAAAGTACTTCTGTTGCTCTTCTAGTGAAATCTTTATTCATGGAGCACCACAGCACCATGAGGTATTTATTTTCCTATTTTATAGGATGCTTATGAAACAACGAATATTTTAGCACTTACCTAAAGAAATCTTTTCCCCTGAATCAGCTGGCAAAAGAAATACAAGCAGTGCTAAGCCAGATATGAGAACACAGGGAATGAGTAAGTTCAAGCCATAGTAGAGGGTGCGCCGACGCATGGTGATGGTGTACGTCACATCTGGGTATGGTTCTTTGCAGCACTCATAGTACATCTCATTCCTCTTCCCTGGGACACCTAAAGAGAGGGTGATCAGAGGAGTGGGGAGAGGTGCAGGACTCCTGGTTACCTCCCTGGACTGGACCAAGAAGTGATGGTTTATAAGCCAGTATGTGTCACCTCTGCTGTTCTTAGTCCACATTCTGTGTTTTCTAGGATTTACTTCTGTGCCTTCTGAGTCACTGGAACCTATCTTAGCTAATAAAGTTCATCTGGGCCAGAAAAAAACAGTCCTGGGCATAACAACCTCAACAAGAAAAATGGGTATTCTGCCTGCCTGCACTCTGTGAATGGTCACATACCGTTGATATGGTATTGACTAGCACATGCAGCAGATTTTCTGTGTGACAAGTGCCACTGCTTCTTACTTTTCTATGATCCTCTATACAGATTTGCTCTTTTTTTGTCAGGAAAAACAGACAGGGTATGGCTTATTTTCCAAAAAGTATGGCAAGTTAAGCTCAAAGTCTGTCAGATCTAAAGAGGCATATCTGTCCAATACACATGTACTGCAGGGTTGCCCACGGTGATCCTGCTGCAGCAGATTGCCTGACATGCTGCATAACGGGGACTGCTAGAGCACTGGAAATATCAGGAGAGCGGGAAAAACTCAGCACCTTGTATCCTTCATGCCAAAATCGCTCACTTCTCTTTTGTTTCTGTGGGCATGATACATGATGTGACAATATGTACATTTTGGCAGAGGCTTAGCAAAGTTTTGTTAAAGGATATAGCCATGGCTTGCCTAAGGTGCTATTTAATGCTTTTTCTGTATGAGCTAAATAAGTCCCTGTTTTGTTCTCCCCTGGGAGGGTGAAGGCAGATAAACCATAAACTCTTAATCAGATATCCAAAGTTATTGGACAAAAATACCCACTATAAGGGAGCACTGGACAGGGAGAATTGCTCTGAAATAGCTGGACTTTAGAAGGACTTCACTATGGAGTCTTCTGGCTTCTCATAAAACTGAATGTAATTTCTCAGATGCCCTGAATGGTAAACATACTGCATGCAGTTGGTCAGGGCACTTATTTCCTCAACTGTATGTCCAGACAAAGATAAAATATCTTTTTTGTAACCTCTCCTTGCAGTTGTCTAAGTTCCAACAATTTCTGTAACACTGCTTGTGATTTACAACTACATAAGTGAGTTCAAAATAACACACTAGAAGCTCACTCTGAATAACTAGTTTTGGGCATAAGCTCTTTTGAAAATACAGGTATCTTCCAAAGCATAGAAGAGAGACATACTAATCTGTGGGTTCTATGAACTGGTAGAAACTTGGATGCTTTTCTGGGTGAGAAGGATCCAGTTATGTAAAAGTTTTGCTGAAATACTTTTTACACCAATCAATTTTGTTGATGTATAAGAATAAATGTGACAGTAGTGTTCCAGGCACCTACATGAGACACATCCAGGTTTAATACTGACAAATTGCTCAGATGTGTCAGGACTAGTATCTTTCATTTATGTACTCAGTGGCAGGCAATTGCTTCAGAACAGTGTTTTCAGACACAGTTCAATGAATGTTGCTGAAAAGCTGTCTCTGATATGTGATTCTTTTCCTCTTTTTTTTGCTTCTTCTTAGACCTATATTTTTAATATCTATACTCCATGTCCAATTGATTTATTATTTCTATGTATTTGAGGTTTGCCTTTGAAAATTAGACTATTGAAAATCTGTAGGTTGGCCAATTTACCCACTAAATCCCATTCTCCATTTGAGATGTAGTTGGAAATATCAGCCTCGAGCATCTGCAGGTCAATCAACCAGCCACTGTGAGTCCAGGAGCCAAACTTCAAATCACACTTCTGCACATCAAAGGGGAACCAACGGACATCAATGTAACATGTGCTCTTCAAAATGCCTGTAGATAGAAATCAGTCACAATCAAGCATGTGCAGAGTGCATTTCATCTTAGCCTTATCTGTCTCTGATTGTGAGCAAGTACAGAATTCAAAAATTCTGTGTGATACAGTCATGGGATAACCAAACAAGCACTGCAGGTGGAAGACACTGCCATGAGTGGAATAATCTCCCTTCCTTCACCAGGGAAGATCTCTCTCACTGCCTCCATGAGGTAGGTTGCCTGGGACACCGTGGCCACCCAGGAGCAGCCCAGCCTGTCTCCCAGTGCCATCTGGGCCTAGCAGATTACAGGCAGTGTTGCTTGGTCTGACAGGAGCAAAGAGTACACCCCAGGGACTTACTGTACTGTGACCAGCTCTTTGAAAGGAGTTCCTGGTCAGGCCCTGCCTCAGACTCACAGTCCTTTGAAAATACATTGTTATGCTAAACCTTGCTCAGTGCTGGCCTTTATCATCTGCGTGGTAACCAAGCCTTGAATTTAACTGGATGTGTCTAGTTCATGTTCTGGGATGCTTCAACGGATCTAATGGGTGGGGGAACAACAGTTCATCAGGGAAACCATTGCTGATTCCCCCTGGGCCCTGTGGACCTGCCTGGGAACAATGCTATGCTATGACACAAAGCTTAGGACTTTCTTGTCCACCACAGTGAGCAACTGTGGGATAGCCTGTGTGTTTGCTTGTGAGTCCTGGCTGCTGGACCATGCAGGCAGGGAATCAGCAACACAGGTGAAAAGATACTGAGACTTGGGCCCAACTGGCTGAGACCAATCCCAGTTGGTCTTTTCACCTGGATTTTTAGTCTCAGCCTGGCAGGAAGGGCTTCAATGCTGAGTGAGTGCTGCTCTTGGGGTCTCCTCTGCTCACACACCTCTCCACATAACAGAGACCTAGCTGGACTGCACATTAAATATGATGACATGGTGCACACCACCTTAGTTTGGATGACACCTTAGGTGGGCCTGTGGATGTTCTGAGCAAACTGCTCAGGAGAACATTTTACTGATCCTTAAAGTGTACATACCACTCATAATGGACTTTTTAGTGGATCTGTCCTGATATTAGAAAGGTTGCAAAATTTCCGCAGATGGCTTTTAAACACCTTGGTTTCATTCATGAAAAAAACCTGCTTGAAATTATTTGATTAAAAGTAAAAAAAAATACTCCCTGTGCCCTACCTGGAGGAATATATTGGCAGGATCCAGAGTAGTTCACCAGCACATTTGTGTGAAATGTTGCATCAAATCTTTCATCTGCACTGTAACACAGTACAAACAAAACAGAACAAAACAAAGGAAAAGCAAGCTGATGTGTGAGTAAAGATGTAACTGTCAACATAAAAATAACCTTTTGGCTGAATTAAGTCCTACATCTGGGTGAAGTGTCTACCCTTGACTAATATCTGAGTTCGTCGTAGCTACTGCCAGCCTACACCTGGGCAGGCTACTTGCATGATACAATGTCCTCAAAGAAGTGAGAGGCAGAGTGTTGCATGTCTCAGAACAAAGGCAGATGGAAAAGAAAGAAAAGTGTCACATTACCTGTATCCAAAATCTGGACAGTCAGGACAATGAGGTTTTCTAGGGCACCTGTCAAAACGAGGCAGCTCACCACACAAATCAAGTTATCTGTTACCTTACCCAGAGATCTGTTGTAACAGCAGTGGTGGCCTGACATAACAACAATTCTGCTGTCTCTGGAGATGCAGAGAGGACATGGATTTGCTTCTAGCATTGGAAGAAACCACTGGAGAGAAGTTATTTTAGGGGCTTGTAGGAGGAGATTCATTGAAACTACAGGAGCAAAACGGACCAAGAAAAGAGAATTTCTTTATTATTCCAACAATTCTGAGAAAATTAAAGGAGTAATGAGCCAGACAAGGACATGATTCTTCAAAGCAGCACATGTGGGGGCATGTTCCAGAGGGTCACTTGGGAAGAGATTAACCACAGAAGGCTCCCCTGGTTTGTAGCTTTGCCTGTAGTGGCTATGAGCAGGTCTATGGTGCATGACTACACCATCCTACATGTCCTGTCTTTCAACCAGATTTAAAAAATTCAGAACCTCCATTACTCTTCTGTTCTTTATCCATGTCTTGAGTCTTCAGTCCTCAGTATTATCCCCAGCACACAACAAAGGGGATGACACTGAAAAGACTAAGTCCAGAAAAAGTGATAATTATCAAAGACATAAAAGACAACTAAAAGGGGTTTTATAAATACAAGGGGACAAGGAAAAGACAAAGGATGAGACTGATCCATCACTTGCTATGGAAGGGAAAAAAACAACAGGGTGCAGAGAGCTGCAGTATTCTGCACCCTGCGTGCCTCTCTCTTTTTGCAACTCATTCTCACACAGTGGCAGGAGTCCATGGCAGAAACAGGGGATGAACAGGTTAAGGAAATGTAGATAAGACAGATTCTGCTCAGCAGAGCTGATGAAATTTACTCTCAAGACCTGAAAGAACTGGCCGAAATACCCTCTGAAGCATTAACAATTATCTGTGAGAGCTTGTGGAGGAGAGGGAAGTGCATGGTGAATTACGGGAGATCAAAGAGAATTCTGACTTCATCTAAAGGTGAAATTATAGACACATCAGCCTGACTTCAAAGAAAATGGGGTGAAACATCTGGCACAGATTTGTGAAGTGCCAACTGCATCAAATCAATCTATTTTTCTTACTATGAGGAGGCTGGTAATCTATCTGACTTTCAGAGTGTTCTTATAAACTACAGTAATATGGACCAAGCTGTATGCCTCTTTTTTAGAGACTGAAAAGGAATAGACAGTAAGAAGCAAAGCTGAAGTAAAGAGGAACACTTAAACAATCTAGGTCTCTCCAGGCCTCCTTTGGATATCTTGTAGTGAGAGCTTGGAATGGAAGGTGGATCATGGTGAACTCTGGAAACTAACAAAACAAAATTTAATCTGGGCAATTAGAAAATATTACCCTGAAAACTGTCAGAGAAAGACATAACATGGAAAATCTAGTAAGATAGCAGAGCTGAACAACAACATCTGGGGTTTACAATAGATCAAAAAATAAGTCCAGAATTAAGATATTATTAGAGACTACCCCAAATCCCCTCCTCCTGGAGAGCATTAAGAAAACAGCTGTCTAGAGAGTTTCCACTTCATTCAACAGTCCAGAAATGCTGTCTAGAGAGCTAGATTAATCTCTGGAGAAGGAAAAATAGATTAGAGAATGTTCAAGCAGAAGAAGAATAATGGAGAGGTTTATAAAATATGTGATAATGAAAGTGAGATGAAAATCCATTTGTTTACTTCAATCAGAAACACTATGACAGATATAGGACAACAGTTCTCCTGCAGATACAGTAATTTTGAAGAGAGTATAGATGGTTTTCCCTCTGTGTTCACTGAGAAAAAGTTAAAGAAGACATCTGTAGAACTGCAGCAAGGAAGAGTTAGACTGGACATTAGAAAATCTGTTAGCTGATGCTTGCTTGTTTTTGTTACTCTTTAAGGGTAAGAGCCAAATCCATAGAGGGCAAAAGGCCCATTGTATCAGTGAAGCATGGCTGATTTTCAGCATTTAGTCCTAGCCTCCTACCAGCCATTTCACATCTTGCTTACCTGTTATACAGAAGAATGTCTGGTACCCAAATCTGGTCAGCAGGAAATCGCAAGTTCTGCACTCCTGGGTATTCATACTGATCCCAAGACAGGTAAACATCAACCCAGGACTGTTGGCAAACATATACATCAGATTATATGAGCTTGTAAAAGTCTTCTAAGTTGTCTGGAATATTATGGGAACAGAATAGGTTTTGCCAATAGCAATAGCAGCAGTATGATAATAGTTTAATGCTTGACTTAATTATTAAGAAAGGCTGGCATATACAGAGGAAATAACAGTGTGACTACTGAAGACAGTGTCTGGCTCTTCATCTTGTGGCCTGGAGTCAGGCATCCCAAACCTTTCCTGGTGGGCAGGCAGAACCACTGGCAGTAGTAACCTCCACAAGGTCTGCTGGTTCTGAAGTGAACTGAGGTGGTTAGTGGTAGGTGGACCCTGGTCCGAAAGTCCCCTTGGGTGGAAATATTTTAATCTATTACAAAGGTTGGGTGACTCTTTTACTAACCTCCTTTATATGAGAGGTAGGCAAGTGAACTTTATATGCCAAAGGGTTGTTTCTGATCCCATTTCCTCCACCTCAACACAGTTAATTCAAGAAAGGTGCAGGAACAACTTTTGGGAAGAACCTTCTGATTTACGATGAAGCTCAATGGGAGGCTTGCAAGGGAAACTTTTATTGGTTCTACACCTGTAGAACATCTCTGCAAGGGACAGGACACCCACAGGCTCTGACCTAACAATCCTATAGTCATATAGGTTTGTCTGGGTTAGTTTTTGCAATATAAAAATGCTCATTTCTGCTGCAAATCCCAGCAGGTTTCTGAGGAAGAAATAGCCTGCTCAGTTGAGCATATTAATATGAGATACTGTTTGGCTATGAAAATCAAAGCAGAATTAGTTTAATCATTCAAGTCTACCACTGGTTTTTCCTTCAAGAACTGCTTCTTTCCCAAGCATAAGCCCTTAAGGACATCTGTTTATGCAGCTTAAGAAAACCCTGTAGCCCTCACCATAGGCAGCCAGGCAGACCTGATGGGAAACTCCCTCTGGCAAAGGAGGTTCCTTCCCTTAGTGAAGGTCAGTTTTACTTATTCTGCATGAGCAGTGCAGGTGAATCCTCAGCTGGAGCAATTGCAGAAGACGGAGGAGTGTTTATGGAAGAGGTTTGTAAAGCATGAGAGAAGACAATATCCCAGAGAGGTGCCTCAGTGCCACCAGAGCAATGCAGCATTGGGCCCTCTGTGGTCCCTTGACTACGCACCACCCCTATGAGCAGTCTGCACATGGTCCAGTGACCACTTCTGTGTTCAGGGACAGGTGCCCTGGCTCCCAATTTCGGGCAGAGGTGGGATTTTCCCAGAAGTGGCAAGTGCATGTTGCCCAGGTCTCACTGGGTATCTGGCTCATAAGTCTCCATCACTGGTTATGGAGAGGGCCTTGAGCCCCTTGAAGATTCTCTTCTTAGCCATGATGGGACCCTACCTCTGGGCTCTTTGTTACTAGATCCCT
Source organism: Argya squamiceps (assembly GCA_037834095.1). Classification (NCBI taxonomy): domain Eukaryota; kingdom Metazoa; phylum Chordata; class Aves; order Passeriformes; family Leiothrichidae; genus Argya; species Argya squamiceps. The sequence continues at coordinate 28,605,844 of JBBMKD010000115.1, forward strand.
ACATCCACTGGCAAAACAATGTGGTTGGTTGCACGCTCCAATGGCCAACAGGTCTGTCCAAACACAAGTGTATTGTAGCCTCCTGAATTTAATTTTCAATTCTAAATGGACCACAAGGGAAATTTTAAAGGATTCAAAATGCCTGCTTGTACTGCATTTTACACAAGCTATAAGACAGCAGTCTTGCTTTTCAGCTAAGAAATCACATTCAGTAATTTTCAATTAAACAGTTTCTTGACTTTACTGACAGAGGTTACTCACCATCTGCAGCCAAGCATTGGTGATCAACACCTGATTCTTCTCATCCTTTGAACAAAATGGGGAAGGAAAGAAGAGGAGAAAAAGGGATGAAACAGTTTGATTAGAGATGAAAGAGTTTCTGTGTCTTTTAGAGAATCCAGACTCTTGGGGTACATAAATCAAACTCCATTGTAGATTGTGAGCTCACTGGAACACCACTATTTGGCCCAGACAACAGTGACTCTTTTTCTTATCCTTTAAACCTATAGACTCCCTGTGTTTATCATAACCGATCAACAATATAAAGGAAAGTAATAGATGATTTCTCTTATTTTGCTGGGGACAAACTCCTTACCAAGTTTTACCTTCTAGCTACTTGCTCAAAACCAGGTGTTTTCCAGTACCACACTTGTGTCATAATTCGAAAGATTGTATGTTGTATTTGCTGCCACTGCAAAGCAATGGTGAAATAATGCCAGAAGTGCTGTTCTTTTCAAGAGTCAGTGCTATGTAACTTAGCTCTGGCTAAAGGAAAGAAAGGACTGGTCTTGGGCAGAAGCTATCACTTGGCAAAAAGGACAAAAATGCTGTGTGAGACGAAGCTCACATGACACCTACACAGAGCAGGAGTCTGCGGGTTCATTCCTGCATGCCAAGGCCATGGAGAAGAATCTCTTATAACAGAAACAACAATACTCTCACCACCCAGTTGGTGCCCAAGTTCTTTGGGGAGTCACAAGGTGCCCAGTTTTCTGCAGTTACCCTGTGGCTGCAGGACCCTGCACCGTGGGGATGGAGAAGCAGGGCTGCAGAGTCACTATACACCAGTAGTCACACCCTGCACTTCCCAGGAACTGAGGCTATGCTGCTCAGGGGGACTGGCTCACTGTATGCCCAGCTGTCCCTCTGTGTGTCCATGCCCTAGGAAGCTTGGTTGTCTGCAGTGTTTGGGGTGGGAGACATTGCAATTGCAAGCCGCTTGGCAGGCATTTAAACCATACAGAGAGTTCCCTGGACATGCATGCCCTCTCTGGTCATGTCCTTATTGCAGGACTTACTCTCTAACAAGGTAAAAAAACCTAAACTGCCTTATTCACTTTGGAAAAATACCAGTCTGCTCACCTCAAGCTACATTCTTTCTGCCTTTCCTCCCCTCCTCCCCTCCTGAGCTACCCTCACAGTACATACCCAAAGAAACTACCGCAGAAGTCTCAGAGGAAGAGCTGCTCAAAACCAAACTGCAACCCTAGGTGTGTGTGGTCATCTGTGAGTTCTCTGGAATTACTTCTGTGTCCCATGCTGGAACTGCAGATTCCTAGGCTAAGGCATGAAGGAAATCTGCCCAGAGAAGTCTCCTAATTACTGATTCCCCAGCACACCAGACACTAGACCAGTGGTACTTCTAAACTCTTAGCAAGAACCTTGTCTGTAGCATGATCACCTCTTTTTATATTTGGGTTGTTGGAGCTCCAGAAATACTACTACCTAGAAAGGGAGACATCATTGACCTGGAAGACTCCTGATGGTTTTGGCACTGTGGCCTGAGGTAGGCTCTGCAGCCAGGGCCCTGTCCCCAGGAAAGGTAAATTTCAGACATGAAAAAGGTCTTTGCCATAGTGATCCACACAAAACTGTCTATCACACTACCTCTTCTTGAGTCCCAGTGAGACTTGACTGCATTGCTTCTGCTGCTGTGAGATGCCACACAAAAATCAGATATGAACATTATGTTGTTATACTGTTAATATAACAGTAATATTGTAACAGTGTTAATTTCCCTTCCTCCTCTCTTCTGCTCCAGCAAATATATGCCTCTCTATGCAAACTACAACCCACCTCCAGAGGCCTGGTCCTTCTGCACCCCCTTTTGTTCCCTTGGTTGCTGTGGTTGAAGCAATTGTAAGAAAATCTGCAGAAAAATAAGAGAAGGACTGGGCTTGTTGAGACAAGTTTTTAGATGCTGAAGGATTCAAACACCATCTTGAAAAATAAAATAAAATAAAGAATAACCCCAGAGTTGGTAATTGATTGAGTCACCAAAACTATCTGTGTCCAGTGACTTGGGAAATGAAAGCAACCCAGAAACAAAGAGGTTGTATCACAGGGTCCTCACTGATGCATTCCTGGCCGCCAATGACTCCTGAGGTGTCCTGTAGGACTGGCAAGTGTGATGGTCATCTGAATTGCACATCAAACACTAACAACATGTTGTGTTGTTAGCCAAAATAATGCTTTATACTTGTAAGCTGCATATGTCCTCCTAAGAAAGACTTTCTGTGTAATGTTAAAGGAGCTTGAACACCATGATTAAAAACATGGTCAGCAACAGTCAGCCAATGCCTTTGCTGTACAAAACAAAGGATTTTCCCCATCTACACTGAAACCTACAGGAAAAGGGAAGACGGGACATTCCTCATTTTGTTATTTACCTATATAAACCACATGGGAACGTATTAAAGCCCAAAGTACATCTGTGAGGCTGGGGGTTTCCAGCATGTGCACATGCCTTCCATCAGGACCCTTTCATATGTGGCTCTGATTTACACAGAAACTCTTCTGGCACTGTAAGTTTATACTTTAACAGCTTGCAAAGGAAGATATCTTGAGCTGACTTCCATATTTCACAAATCAGTCTGTTGTCCTTACTTGTTTATCTGTGTGTCAGATAGTAATGGTTAATCAGCTTTAACTCCAAACAATGTTTGGATTAAAATTATTGTCTTGGGTCTGCTTTGCCTCCTTTTCACAGGGCTACTGTGCTTAGATATGTTTTGTAGTCAAAGGAAAACTTATTTTTTTGAGTTCTCAAATACTTACCTAGAGTAACAACGGTCTTCCTTGTCTTGTGTTTAGACAGCAGCAAAACCACAAAGTCTAACTAGGGCTTTGCTTATGTCTTTCTTGGGTGAAAAAAAATGTCACTTCAGGAGGTGTTCTTGGCCATTCAAAGACTATTCCCATTCTTGTCTTCAGGCTGCTGAGCTCTTAAATGGCATTTGACATTTTGGCAAAAAAGAAAATGTTTCCATATGCAGTGCTGGTCAACAGATGCAGTCTGATGGGTCCTTCTTATTGCACAACAGAACAAAATATTTTTCAAACAAGGATCTGAGTTTTCCAGAAGTGCCTGGTTTGCAGAAGCAGCAAAACTGACTTTACATTGGGCAGGCATTTGTCCAGGTCTAGCTCTCCTGCTAAGTCCTTTCTAGAGGACCCTGAGGAACCAAGGAAAAGACTGCCTGCTGCAACTGCCAAGGAGGTGAGGGCCACTGGAACCTTGAGTCTGAATCCACCCTGTTAGAGTGAAAGGCATTTCAGAGCTGAGGTCTTTGTGGAGATTTCCATCTTTGTGGTGGATACTGAGCCACATAGCTTTGCATTCAGTGAAGAAGTGCTTTGGCCTTTGCAATGGGCTGGTTGCCTTGCCTTTTGAGAGCTGCAGAAGAATTACATCTCCTGCCACCTTCATCATGACCTATGTGCTGTGTGCACCTCTGAAGTACCTTGGCACAGAAGGAATTGTATTTTTCTATTACATGGACACCCACAAACAACCTGGAGAACGTGTATGCTTTGCTCTGTCTCAGGAGGTCAATGGTCACTTGGCTTTGCCTAAGTAAAAGCTAATTATTGAGCATGGGAAATGCTGGAGGCAGTTCCCTCATTCAGTATCACTGGTTTCATCAGAGGGTTTTAAAAGTTAGTTGAGAAGATTCCTTTCCTCCCAGGAGAAAACCTGAATAATCTATCACACTGCTTTTTCTGTTCAAGATTCCTGTCTCAGCACTGTCAGCCTTGGGGATGACCTTTCCTCTGCATTGGGCTGGCTCTCAGCTCCCATCTTCCTGTGCAACAAAACACTGAAAGCAGCCCTGCAAAGACTCTGGGTTAGGCTGAAAATGATCAGTTCCCAGAAGTGCTTTTCCATCACTCCTCTGGCAGTTCTCCTGGTTTGCAAACGTTCAGCTCAGACAAATCATTTTGCTCCTGGAATTTAAAAATGCTGGAAAAGCTGTGGACACTGAGTGCAACACTTGTTCTCTAAATCCTTCCTGTATTTATCTGGGTCATTTTCTCCCCTTTCTATCTCTAGCCTGACTCCAGTTAATCCTCTGCCTTGGATATCTGCTTATTCCTACAGCCACCTTTGACCCACGGAAAGTGACAATTTGGTTTGTTCTGGTGCACATGCTGTGACATGTGAATGTTTTAGTTTGGTTTTCTTTTCCCTGCCCTAAATTCAAAGCTTACAATGTATGTACATCTGCTTGCCTTGTGCATCATTGCCTGTCAATAGATTGTCCCTTGCCAGGTCAATATCTAAATAAAATACAACTGCCCTTAGCCACATAATTACCTGGGTCATATCATCTGGACAAAAAAACCCAAAGCCCTTTCTGGTTGAGTAGTCACATCATATGATTACATGTCATCTCTGTAGTAAGGCATTTGTTACAGGTGACCAGCAGGAGCTATTAATTCTTGCCCTCTCACAGAGCCATAGAAAGGGGAGTTGAATCAGCTACTGAATTATTTCAAGACAATGATCAGAAAAGTCCCTAATTGAACAGGTAACTCTCGGTGGTCAGGTGCAACTACTTCGAGTAATTTTAATTTTTTTTCCCACTGTTTTTGTACCTGAAGATCTGAAGATGAGGCAGGAAAAAATCAAGTGACATGAAGACATTGACATGGACACTTGGAAACTTCTGTTAGCAGAGACACTGACCTCTGAGTGGGATCTTATTCAAAAAATCCAAAGCAATTGATCAAGCTTTCAAATGCTTGTATGCCCAGTCTAGGACTGCAAAGGAACTCCTTTCCATTGCTGAACCCCCTGTCTGCCCACAATCTTCAGCTGATTCTCTAAAACTCAGCTCAAATGTGTTGAATGGTTGAAGGCTTACAGAACCCGTAATTTTGAGGAGTGCCCAGGTTGCCCTGGCAACATTCAAGTGAGTATCGCTGGACACCCTTTGTATTTCAGGGGTCTCATTAAAAATCTGGAATAAACATTGCCATGGTAACATCAACTACATAGGGATAACTTAAGTTTTTCATCTCAATCCCTTTAACAAAGCACCCTCAGGAGGAAGATGGAAATCAGACAGGAGGGCCCAGAGTTAACGTGAAAGACTGGGGAGAAATACAAAATTACAAAGGAATAACAAAAGAACAAACACCTGCTGAGTATTTTGTTGCCCACCAGGATGAATATACATCTAGGCAAGTGCTCAACCTTTGTTGCTCAGGATTTCCTCCTATAAATATTCAGAGGTGATGTCTCATAAGTGTTTTTCATCCAGGTTTGAATCACACTTCCATCTGATGCCACTGGCTTCTCCTTGAGGTCATGCCTTTCTTGGTCCCCTCCTGTCTTGTAGAGGTTTGTGTTCTTTCACTGTGGGCAAGAAGTACAATCTGCCTTTGGTCTTTCCACTGTGTAGCAGCTACTACAAAGGCAGTGTAGTACCCTGTGTAGGCTCTGTCATCCCACTGTCTTTAACCACCCACATTCTTCTCTCCCCAGAGGAGCACTTTGGGGAAGTACCATTGCATCTGTATTTGCCACTTTCAGCAGAATCTATTCATTTGCTTTTGAGACAGCAGCTTTACATATCGGACTGTTTGGCCCCTGTCAGATCACACTCTTCCCTGTGCAAGCCCCTGAACCAGGAGCAATCACTTGTGGTGAGAATGGAGACTTTAAGAGAACTTTGTACTGGGAGAAGCACAACATTGAAAGAGGGACTGTGCCAGAGAAGCCTGCAAACACAGGGATGCCAGCCATATTTGTTAGGCTATGTAATGTATGGTTATCAAAGTCCCCAAGAGGTATTTCTTGTAAGCTTTGGCTCCCTGTATGTCAGAGACCATGCAGATATGGATGTTAAATGCAAAGGCCTGGATTCAAAAGCTGCTGCAGCAAGTACTGAATCCATGCATTCCACAAAGGTTAGAGTGGGAGTTTCTGTTGCCAGTCAGGGCTTCAGAGTAGGCAGCCCTCCCACTCACTGGCACAATTGGTTAGTGAGAGTATCCCAAGCTTACTTGATTTGTGTCTCGTCTTACCCCCCAATATTTTCCAGTTTCCACTGTGGTGAAAAAAGGCAATCTTGTTCTTGCCCTGCACATGCAACATGACTTCCAACTACTGTCTGGGACTGTAGGTACTTGACTTAGGAAACTAATTTGATATTTCTAGGTTGTAGCTTTGCACTAGTCTCTGAAGATCAGGACTGCTGTGAACTGTGACACAATGTAGAAATCACTGGTCTTGAGACTGTTTGACTTCAAGTTGCTCCACAAAGACCTGCAAATTGCAGGACTGCCTGTCCTCACAGTTCTCTGGGAAAGAGTGAAGCCACCAGCTTTGTCCCAGTATTTCAAAGATACTTCTCATGGAAACCCCAGCAGCTGGGTCAGAGGGCCTCACATGGCCTTCCAGCACAGTGCTGCTCTCTGACTGGATAAACTGACATACATGCTTAGTTCCTGGGGGAAAGGGTGTTATGTCACCATACAAAAGCTGTCAGTCTTCCATTAAAATCATGAAACATCCACACTTAGCATGTAGGTAGTTTTTATATTCTCCAGAGTGGATACCTCCTCCTGAAATAGCCCTCCATGTATTTTGTGCACAGTTGGCAGGTGCTTCAAACAAACAGGACTAGACACAAATTTTTATTCTAGGATATTAATTATTAATTGTATTTTCCAGCATTTGAAATCACATGGAAAACAGCAGAAGGATGATTGAGAAAGCCAACTCTGAGTACTTATCTGAGACTTACACTTAGTCTATCTGCAAGGTTGCCTTTGCTTTTTCTTCCTATATTTGCATGCTGCTGTGATAGCACAGCAAAAAATAAGGGGATGTAGGTATGTTCCAAAACTCAAGTGAGGTCTTAAATCCTGGGACCAGGGATAGAAAATAGGAGGAAAGATTTTTACTCAGGAACTGAATGCACTATCTCTCAGGACTTACCCTCAGAGAACAAAGAGAAACTAAGGAAATTCTAGGTTCAAGGCCAATCCAATAGCTTTGGCTTAACTGTTTTATTGCAAATCTTTGATGCCTCAGATTAGGTACCCAAAATTAAGGAATATACATGAGCTCAAGATCTAAATTCCCACATCTACAAACAACAGAGTACAGTCTTTTCACCAATCAGAGAGAAAATTGTTTAATTATTGTGAAATGCCCAAGCTGGATGACCACAACTAAAAATCTCAGGAGAAAATCAGCCTTTCTTTTGTTAGAGACCCTGCAAGTAAGTACAGCTTGGGGGACCAGACTGGAAGAAAGCAAACCATGGAATTGCGTCTCACTAAGTGAGCTGCCTCCACTCTGAGCTGAGCAGGGCAGAAGTCATACAAAATGAAAATATGCTGTCAAGGTTCAGGAAATTAAAACTCCATCATAATGTTTCATGAAAGTGCGTGCAAGTAGTATTAGTCAGGAAACCATACTACCTATGCTGCTTATCTTCACTGTGGTAGCAAATTTAGATGTTGCATGTTTAATTGGTTTAGTGAGATTGGCATTTTGATTATGTTTGGCACATAGGAGACAGCCAAAATAATAATTCACCATTCAATTAGCCTTGAATTTCCCAATTTTCAATATCCTCCCATGCTAAAGGAGAGGAATTTTATTTTTTCTTCCTGAAGCTGAAAATTGGTCACACTAAGTGAGTTCTGTGACCAAGAGAGAGATTTTTGGGATTTAACTCAAATGAATCTGTTGGTCTAGAAACCTTTCTGTAATTTTTCTGTCTGGAATTTTAATGATCATGATCACTAATTGATTTTCAGCTTTTATAACAGTGTCCAGTCTGTTTTTCTTCTCAGTTGCACTATTTTGCATCAGCCTTGCTGCTCTGGTCTCATTGAATTGGCTCTTGCAAGATGAGAGTTAAAAAAACTTTCCAGAAATATACATGGTTCAGTAGAGTAGGTCTTTCAAGGAGAAACAGAGTAAACATTGCTCACAAAAGCTATGCAAGAAGCCCATAAATAAATGCAAAGGCATTATTAGGAAAGGAAAAAAAGATACTTTAATCTAAAAGGGCTGAAAGAGTCAGTTGAATGGTCATGCTTATATAGTTGAAGATATCTATCTGTAAAAGATTTGCACAGGATGTACTACAGGGATTATGGTTTAATCTAGTAAATACTGATACTATATTGGGAATAACAAATGAATAGGTACTTATGTGCATTGCATATTTTTGTTTCCTTGAATCACTTGTCTGTTGATCTGGGTTTACATAACACCCAGCACAGATTTTTGTATGTGTGAGAATGCTGGAATGAAAGGTGGGAGGGAATGACTTAGATGCTGTAAGGTCAGTTTAAGAAATAAGAGGTGAATTAGAGCTAGAAAATAAACCTTGAACTTTCTGGCCTTTCAATACACCTGCAGAACCAGTCCTATCTTATGAAACAAAATCATTTAAAAACAAGGATATCAACTGCTAAAGGCATTGAGATCTGACAGAGATTTTGTGAAAAACTCAACAGTAGGAGGGCTGTGTCAGCCAGGATGTTCCCCAGGGCCAGACATAGCCCCCTCTCCTGTCTTCTCACCTTTAACTTCTGGCACAGTATACTGACAGGCAACTCTCACTCAAGTAGAGAACTCCCCAGCAAAAACGTCTGAGCTCCTGAGGACTGAGTTCAACAGTCCTATTATTTGATGAGCAGATCACCTGAAAAATGAGCAGGCTGGTGAAGCCAGCTTCAATGTCAACAGATGCCTGCATTTAGAAGTTGTTCTTTTACCAAACACTTCCTAAAAAAAGCCCACAAACCAACCCAAAATAAATAAAACCCAACTTATTCAGGGTTGTACTCTTTGATTTAGGGGAAACTAGAGGAAGCTTAAGTTTGAATCCAACATTTTGATAAGGTCTGGGTACAGAAGGCAAAAATAACTATGCTGCTAAGTTAGTATGCTGCTTATAGTGATAGCAACTGCACCTGAATGCCTGGTGACAGTATGTGAGGATCTTTTCTCTTGTTTTCTCTGAACAGCAAGGCTTAGACACAGTTTTCATGAAAAGAAACAAAAATGAATTCTTGTTTTATTGTCCTACTAAACTCTTACATTACCTCATCTTGCTGCTTTCCAAAAATGTGGAGAGCTTTGACACACTGTACCAACAACATCTGTAGTTTAAAAGTGAGATTGTTTACAACCTCGTAACATCCCAACCATGAGGTTTCGGATAATCCTGCAGTCCTTAGGATGTACAATCATTTTACACACTGTGCAACTGAGTCAAAACAGTCCATAATAAATTTTTCCAGACACAGCTTTTGTTTTGGGTTTGCTGCCCAAAATACAGGAAGATTATATATTTTCTAGTTTCTGGAAGGCATAATGACTCTGGGGTTGTTGGGGATTTTTTTCAGCACTTTTATGGCTTCCCACTGGTCACCTGCAACCTCTTTTTTTGCCATTATGACCTCTGACAGTGGCAGCTGGAAGGCTGAACATGGAGGATAAAAGTACTACAGGACTCCACCATATGCAGGGACCTCGACAGGTATTTTTTTTTTTTTTTAATAACTTTACAGTGCCACCACATATACACCCCTTCAGACAAGGTCTCCAGCAAATGCCAAGAGAAATGAAAACAATAAGTCATGACGACAAGTAGGTTTCACCTAGAAGCTTCCTTTCACATAGTACCAAAGGAAAATGTTTGCATTTGCTCTGCTGCAGAAAATGCCGTGCTTCATTTCTTAATTATTCTAGCCTCACCAGCTGACTGGGCTCTTAGACAAAACAAGAAGAGAATTTTTGTTCCAAGTACTCTTGGATGTTTACCCTTGCTTGGGTTGGCAGGGCTTAGCAGTGACTGACAGTGCTCTGTGGGAGAGATCACCAGCCAATGCCCTTCTGATGCACAGGGAATGCCTGGGGGTCAGGCTTCAAGCAAAAGTGACCCTCAGAAATGGCATACACGTGAGAGAGCTCAGCATGAAGTTGCCCTTACACACAGAGGACAAGGCAAACTGAACTGAACTCTGTCATTAAACAGGGGCTGTAACTGTCCCTCTTTCTGCTCATTTGTTTCCTCAATGTAATGGGCCTGTCATGGCTGTAGTTGTGTATTAATATAATTTTGGGAAAAAGCCCGCACCCTAAAGTCCTTCATTTACATTTGTCTACCACAACTGTGACAAGTAGAGAACACATTCTTCTCAGTTTTGAGTATGATGGATGGCTTTGAATCCTAAAAATCATACATACCCTGTGTAGGCAAATACATTCACGTAGAGGCAGAAACCTTAATCTAAAGCAGCCATGCTTTGAAATTTTCTTTGAATGGTTTTAAGAAGAGGTGAGATTTTAGGTAGGTACTTCTACTACTGCTTGGAAAACCACAGCAATCTCAGGGCAGTCTTTTCTTTCTGTGTAGCAGAGTGCAACGAGATTGTCACCAATGCTGTTCTCAGCAGCCAGTCTGCAGGAGGTGAATGTAGGATTCATTATATTTTAATACAGTATGTGTAGGAGGCATGGATGGAACCTGTCCCAGATAGAAGTGCTTTAGATGTGATGTCAGGTCTTGGCATCGGTAAGGCACAAGATTTTTTGAGTATCAGTGTGTCCTGGAGTGACTATGATACCTGTATCCCCAAATCATCTGTTCTGTGTGTCTCTGTGTTGCCCAGGCTACGCTGGTGTGGCAAGACCAGTGGCAGACCCCTTCCTATTTCCATGCAACAATAAAACAGGAGATTTTTTTTCATCTGCCTCATATGGTTTTCTCCTGCAGGGAAACCACAACAGGGTCCACTGGCTCATGCCCATTGCAGTGACTGCTTGCAAAGTATCTCAGTGAGCCCAGCAATGCTGTAGTATGCCTTGGCTCATAACACTTCCCTGAGTGTGGAGTGCTTGTTTCCTCTCCAGGGAATATGGTGTAAAAAGTGCCCTCATGCTGGGACTCTGCTCTTGTATGGTAATGGGTCACACTGGACACACAAGTCCTCAGAAAGAGCAGCTTTTCATTTTGTTAATGCATACACCATTACCAAGACTGTGATCCTCTTCCCCAGGTGAAGAGCTGTGCACAATCTGCTTTGTTTTCTGCCAGGCAGGGCAGCTTAGGAGGCAGGGTCTACTCACCCCCAGACTCTCACCTGATTGAACAGAGATGGCCACTTGGTTTGCCTCATGGTGTCTCAGCTGATAGAAGTTACCTCTTCCTTATAGCTTGACTTTTTACATCCTTGTGACTACAATGAGCCTCCTTTTAAATAGGCAATACTTCAGCAGCTGGAGCAGACAGATGGTGCCGTCTGTCCAGCCAGCAATGGAGATGAGGGGCTCACAAGTACAGTGCTTGTTGCTGGCATATTTCTGCATTGATTCCTGATTTAAGGACCCAGGGGATCAGTATTTTGTGCATTTTCAGGCTAGTTGGTTTAGCCATTTGATGCCACCATGACATTTTTACTACAGAGATTCAACCGCCAAGTGATCTTCTGTCCTCCACTGAGGAGACAGGCACCTTTTCACATCATCCAAAATAAACATTTCCGGTAACTCTGGATGTTCTTTAAAACACTTTGAGTGAAGTTTGCAAGATGACAAGCCTGGGATGGTCATTAATTCTGATTAAAAGACATTAACATCCAGCATCTGTATTGGGTGCAAAGATGTAGGGAAGAAAATCTTCATTTCTGAAAGGTCTGAATGCCTAGCATACCTATTACCTATTGCAGACAACCAAAAGGGAACACTGAAACTACATTTCTTATAACAGACAATGGCCTAGTGTAGATAAACTACTTAAAAAATTACCGATTTCCTGAAAGGTTGGGTTTCATATATGAATGTGAAACACGGTTGAAAAATTGTTTTATATAACTCCTCCCGACTTTGAAAATGTACAGTTACAGCCCTATGGCTGAAGAATCCCCTTTAGTACCCCCAACCTTCAAATTAGGTTGAAAGAAAATACCACAGATAAAGAAGGACTGAAGGAAGATCTTTGGAGCTGAGACACCTCTGCTAAACCTAGAATTGCTTGCTGAAATTTATTTGAAATTAGCTGCAGGAAATCTTTGCTCTTTCATTCATGTAGAGGCCTTTGGTTGACAGTACTGATTTCCTCTCTCTTCCAGCTCAGTGCAGTTGGTAACATTTCAAAACAGAAAGATGCATACCCTATCTGAGTGGCTGCTGCCTGCCTCCAGGAATACCACAGCTGACTGGCGCTGCCACTTGCATGTTGTGTTACTGGGGGGCTACACCTTCAGGGTCCTGCTTACCTCTCCAGGGAGAGCACCAGGTGTACTACACATTTTCAGAAAGATTGTGAGAGCTTTAAAAAGTCTAAATATTTGAGGCTCCTGTTAAATTGCTTTGCAACTGCACAAATGCTTTCACATCTCTCTCTCTATTCCTCATGCTTTCCATGACAGTGACAATGTATCAGAAACTAGTTCCAAATACTGTTTGTGGAAAAGGCAGGATAAAGTTAAGAGCACTAGTGTGTTCACCTGTTTGCTCTGCTGACAGGATGAAGATGGTCAAAATTGTTCTCCTGGCTTGTTTTTCTCATGTAGATGAAAGAAATCCTGTCTATATATATCATGGTTTATCATACAGAATCCTCTTCATGATGAAAAAAAGGATTTGGATTATCATGTTAAAATTTTCCATGGGTCAAATCTCCAATTCTGTAAAAGCATGTTGTAGTCAAGACAATTAGAGGGCTGTGCCTCCAGGTTTTTCTTTTATGTATTTCTAAGCTCATCTCAGGGCAGACTCATTCAGCTGCAGTGCATGGTAAAAATATGATGGGAGAAGAGCCCAATGCCATTATAATATCTAATGAAAAAGTGTAAATGCAGTGATGGTAGCTTTGAATGCTGCACACGGTCTTGAGTTATCGCGTCCCACATAGCTCTGAGAAGAATGTATCATTAATAATTTGTAGTAACACATGGCTTCTAATTGATTGAATTCTTTCTTCTGTTTAAAACAAATGGAAAAAAAATACATAATTAATCTCCTTGCAGCTCACGTTGTGTCAGAAATGGCTGTGCTTTTAGGATGCTATTCACTCCTCTAAAGTGTCAAAGCATGTTCTCCAGTATTTAGGGAGGATGCTTAGCAAAACACAGACTGGTTTCATCTCTGATAGCCTGATAAAGAGGAAAAGTATGTCTCCTAGATAAGAGATCAGATTTGTTATGCTGAAGGGGTGCCACAGAGAAGAGAAGAGAACAGCAACTTACCACGTCAATTATCTGCAGCAAGGAAAGCTGGAGTTCGACTATGAGCGGTTGGGAGTCATTCAGTACAGGTCGTTCTAGACGATTGTAATTCCTCAGCAGATCTCTGTACAAGCGTCTCTGGCTTTCCCCCTGCTGAGAGACTAGAGGAGAAGAAAGAAGGTGTCTGTCATTCACACTGTCACACAGTCACCATTGTTTATCTGTTTTGTTTAATTGTTATTAGATTTGTAATTAGAAAGCAGTTCCTAAGAACATCATTCAAATTTTGCACATGAATGTGACAGACACAGCTTTTCTGCATATATGAATGACGAACTCTCAAAAAAATTATCTACTAACACTCTAACTCATTACTAACATTCAGAAATTACTGAACAGAATTTGGGGCTCTGACTGAATTCTCCCCACTCCTTGGAGTCCCTCCTACTGATGGACACTAGAGTTGTGGTTCCAAAACCACCAGATAGCTTCCTGGAAGGCAAGCAAATTAATTCATTCATTTGCTTGTTCTTATTTCCGAGACACTGGCTACTGTGAGCCGGGACTGGTATTACTTCACCATAGTGTGTTTTTACCAAGCATGGGTAACAGGCATCCTTATTTCTTAGAGCTGATGTATCTGGTCTTTTTCTATGCTCAAGAAACAGTAACAGCCCTTCTTCCTACCTTCTTCAGTTTTGTGTAGCAGTCTTTCTAGGCTTTGGGTTACTTCCCTTGACTTTTTTCCACCTGAGGCAGCACACTTTGTTAACACCTACTGAGGTGGTAGTACGAAGGCTAGAGTATTTAACAGATATTACAGTGATACTGAATTTCTGGTATCACACACACCTCAGTTTGCACTGGGAACAGACTCCACGCAAAGCTGTCATGCAAACAGCTGAGAATGTTAAAGATTAGCAGAACTTTAGCCTATGCTTAACTCCCAAAATGCCCTAGTTCCCACCTTTGGGGTGGGTGTGGAGAGCATCTGTCTAACTATGACCAGGTTTCCTCGCCATGACAACTGTAGGTGGTGGAGGTTTGGGGATCTTCCTTCAGCAAAGCAAGTTTGCTGGGATACACTGCTCAGCACCCCGGTTCCCTGTGTAGATCTTGGTGCTGTGGCTAGTGGCAGCTGAGCTCTACTTAAGAGCTGCACCTAAGAGAAGGAAGGTTATGGACTGCAGGTTCCCTGAGGTCAAACCAGTCCTGTCAACATGAGTGTGTATTCTCTGAACTGTATAAATTCAATCCCTGGCAGAGAATCTGCACTCTAAATCATTATTACTTTGGACTGAACCATTTTTTTTATCCACTGCAGCCCCCAATCTCTGTATATGATGGTTTTTATTTCTTGATCAGAGCTCTGCAAACTGAGATCAAAACTTCTCTCACAAAGGTTGTGATGAATATTTTCTTGACAGTGCAAAAAAATATAACAACCCATTCTACCTTCCCAGTCTCTTACTATGCTTAGCAAACCCTTCAAGCCTGAGACAAGCTGCCCTACAACAAAGCAGCCATGCCTTTTAAAACTAATAATAAATTCAGTTTATAAACATTTCATAGGTCTGTTTAACTTGTGTTCTTTTCATTTGCTGATACTCAAGGGAGCTGTGTGACCTTCTAGCACGGCAGTGCCTAATAAACAAGGAAGAAGAGCATTTTGGTTCACTTTGGTAAATTATACCACCACATCAATTTCACGGGCCCTTTCTACTCTTGTGTAATATTCCACATGATCACAGGCACCCAGAGGAGCAAATGCTGTAAGCACGTCCTCAACAGCCCTTAATGACGCCTCAGTATTGGATGCTATGTTTTCACCGACGGCAAAGACAAGCGCTGACCACAGAATCATTCCTTTAGCATCTTAAGCAATCTTCCCTGCTTACTTAAGTAGAGATTTAAGTCCTCTGTAACAGCCTTAGTGTTTCCAGCACCTCAGCAGGACCAGACTCCATTATGAAAAGAGTGAAGGAAACCCCTGAAAATCACCACACATTGTCCTACGGAAAGAGGCTCTAAGTTTGGAGCAAATTTACTGTCCTTTCACTCACCTACCCACCCACGTTCCTGTGCTTTAGGAAGAAATGACTTCCTGAACTATTGCTCTCATCTTGAGTACTTACATAATACTTCCCCGAAACCTCTCTTTTAAACTGGCTGCCTGCCTCAGCTTTTACAAGAGGAAAAGTGCCCTTCACCAGTCTCTGGACCCAACTGGGCTGCTAGAGTGCCCTGGTACCTCCATTGTCAGGGTGCATTGAAGCATCCCCCCAAGGGAAGTCTGACTTGCAGAAATCTAAGCATAACTCTTTGCTGTAGGCTTTGGAAAGCTGTCCTTGCACAGTGTGCTTCATCCATGCTGAAGCCAAGCCTCTTTCCCTGTTAAACTTTGTGAGGTGAAGTAGCTGAGAACTGCACCTAGTTTTCCATGCTTTCTTCGACTCTCCTCTCTGTAATGTGATCCTGATACTTTGCAATCTCTTGTATTCAAAACTGAATAGTCTAGCTAATCTATTCTGAGCCTGCCGAGTTGGCACTGGTGACCACGTATTTGTGTGCTGCATGGTTTTGCTTACAAAATGACATAGAATCAGAAGCAATGGAGCCTTGGGGTGTCCTGGCAAACAGCCATAGCAGCTGTTGGTACCACAAAGAGCTGGGTAGTTTAATCACACCACCATCTCTGCTACAGCTGCTTTGGAGAAGGGCACTGAGGTGGATGTCTAGTCTGACTTTTATGTTCACAGACTTTTTCTTTAAATTGTAATTTTCAAATACTTAATGTTTCATACTCCAGAGAGATTTCTGCTTTTTTCTCCTATAATGTTTGTGCTAATGCATTGTGACACTACAACTCTGTGTGCTAAATGGAGTGTTTGCTGGTGATGGGGAAATGTGAATCTCTCAGGAGTAGCGGTAGAATAAGTTTTACCACTGACTACCCCTCAGTCACACAAGTTTAACCAAAAACTGTGGCACTGTTTCATCTTTTAAACCAAGCTGGACGATGGATGTCAATATTTAAAGTTGCCAAGTCAGTCTCCCAAACCCACTGCCAGACTTGCTTGCCTATGTAAGTAAAAGTAACTGGCAAAGGGCATGATGTTTTCTAGGTAAAGGATCTGAGAGCTTTTATGACTCACCACCTCTGATAGTGTCTCCTTTGTCTCTGAAATATCTTTGAAGTAGTAGGAAAACACATAAACTCATTAAAATTTGAGGGAAGAGCAGTGTAGGATTTTTACCTCAAGTTTAACAAGACCTTTAGCAGACCATCTCTGAAAAATTCACACACATTTGTCTATGCCTTACAGGCTAGATAAGTGAACAGTGGACAGAAAACTGGCTGAACTGTCAGGCTCAGAGGGTTGTAGTCAGCAGCACAAAGTTCAGCTGAAGGCCAGCCAGTGGTAGAGCACTCCAGGGATGGATACTGGAAACAATGCTACTTAACGTTATGAATGATGGGACAGAGTGCACCCTTAGCAAGTTGGGGTTTTTTTCAGATGGTACAAAACTGGGAGGAGTGGCTGATAACAGCACAAACTTTTCTGTCACTCAGAAGGACCTTAAAAAACTGGAGAAATAACTGACAAGAACCTCATGAAGTTCAATGAAATAAAGTGTTGGGATGCACCCCACACTCCCAGCAGGTGCTTCCAAATAGGGAAAGAGTTTCAGTTTACCTTTAAACATTTTTAGGAAGTTTACCTAGATTTTTCCATACCCTCCTGGCAGTAATTGGCTGAGCACCAGCACAAGAGCATGGATCGGGCTCTAAGAGTGCAACTCAAAGCCTCTTGGTGATCTTATTGGTGGCAGGCCAGGTTGTCCCTAAAACATTCAGTATTTAGGAAGAAGCACAAAGGAATTAATAGGCTTTTTGGAGTGTTTTAGCAAGGTGTCAGAAGTTTTCTTGGACACCTGTGTGTGGCTTATCTTTTGTTTTCTGTAAGAGTTGTTATTTTGTTATCTTTCTTTATTAAACCTTTTGCTTTACAAAACACCTCTCAAGAGCAGTCTCACCAACTAATTTCAGCCACTTCTCTGCAAAGTCTGAACCCTCAGAGATTGATACATTAGCACGTGGTTCTTTACACTCTGACCACGTGCTAACCGGTATAAGTCCTGCACCAGAGGAGTAACTCCAGGTACCAGAACAGGCTCGTGGGCTGGCAAGCAGGATAGCGAAAAAGCCCTGAAGAACCTTATAGGTACTAAGCTGACTATAAGCCAGCAACGTGCCCTTGTAGCAAGTCACCAGCATCCTGAGCTGCAACAGGAGGAACCACACAAGTAGATCAAGAAAGGTAATCCTTCCTCTCCACTCAGCACTGGTGATACACACCTGGAATTCTGGATCCAGTGCTGAGGCTTATTAGTAGAAAAGAGACATGGAATTGCTAGACCAAAGACGGGATTGCTCCTCAAGATTTACCGTTGAATAATCCAAAAATGTTCCCTAAACTGCTCCTGGAGTTTGCAGACAACTGTGAAGCACAAGGCAACCAATCCCCAGATTGGCTGTGAAGAGCTCTATGGAAAGCAATTACTCACGCAGTACATTAAACTTTTAAACACCTCTCTGAATTTCCTCTGTGCTTCTGCATGTGCAAAAGAAGTCTGCAAGAAGCCCACTGATTCAATGATATGACCAATAAACTGCTACCAATCTTTTAAGAATAGATTCTATAGTTGCATTTCATGTTTCTTTCCAGGATGTAATTGCTGAGAATTGCATAGCAAGGGAACCTGCAGCTAGGTCCGGCCAGACTATCCATATGGCATTCCTATGAAGGACAGATGCTCTATCCTTTCCAGGAGCTATGCTGTCATGTCTGGTCTTGGCTGGTTGATTTTACTGCTCTGCTTTGCATGCCAAGGTCCCCAAGCTATAAGGCAAGAGTCCAGCCCTTCCAGTTCCCTGTGTTTGTTCACAAAGTAGTCAGCTTCTTAACTGAGAATCTTGGTGTGAGATACATTCTGGCTGGTTGTGCCCCGTAAAAAATAAAGAATGAAATATTAACAAGATGATAGGTAGCAGACCATGGATTTTCACTAGTTTTTCAGCAATGGTACCTGTATTATCAACCATTCTACCTCTGTTTCATGGTGTTCCCTGGTTTTGTTTTCATAATCACTCAACTCTTTGAGAGGAGGAGCTTCTAGCTGCCTTCTAGCCATTGCTCATTTCTTTAGGCAGAGATCTGAGTGCGATTACACAAGTTATTACTTTATTCATACAAGATTATTGGTACCTAAAGTGGTGGCTTTCAGACAAAATATCACATTCTTTTCGTATCACTTTATATTAACATATATGCATGCTAACATGCCTCTGAATTAGAAAATGTATCTTTGTTTTCTTCTCCTGTTTTCAGACTGTTCCTAAAATCACTTTAATATATAATCTTTTTGAAGAACATGGTAAGTTACAATCAACACCATATTTATGATCCATCACATTGTTGCTTTTCTATATTTTGCCCCCCAATACTTCATAAAAGGTGTCAAAATGCAGTGATAACTGTGGTTATGACATTTATTCACTCCCCTTGTACCTTCTGCAGGTATTTTACCACATCTGCATCACTTTTTTCTCTCTGCACTGTTACTTTGACTTTTTTGTTTGTTTGTTTTGGTTTATTTGTTTGTTTTACTGCTTCATAAAAGAAAATGAGTGAAGTTCTGGAATTTATAAAAAACAAACACAACAGTGCCATTAGACTGTGAGGTATTATTAAGTTTAGTTGTGTAATGATTGTATTTAATTTTCTTACAAATGGAATATTTACAGAGGAAAAATCAATTTAAAAACTATGGTTATCAGAGCTAAATCCTAGAACTTAAAACTATTTTCCTAAAATCTTCCTGCCACAGCTCCTCTTCTATTATTTATTTTCATTTTAGTTTATCACTGTACTCTTCCAGGGATTTTTAACTATTGCTTACAGAATCCAAACAGAATGATTATAGGAAACATACACACACACACACACACACACCTACCATGCAATAATGAATTTAAGGGGGAGTAACATGAGAAGTATCAGGAAAGAAGTAGATTGTTTCACAGACAATTTCATTCGCATAAAGAATTGCAATGGCAAGAGCATTTACAAAATGAGGCATGTTCTAATGATTTAGTAGCTATAGAAAACAACTTGAGTATTTTGCAGATTTTTGAGAACGTAAAGCATGTCACTGCATATGTCACTTAATCCCCAGAGACACAGATGTGTCCCATCTGCTTTTGTTCTTATGTGCAGTATTGTTACTTTTATCTGTGGCTGGAAATGCATTATTTCTTTCAATGCCCTTTTGTTTAAAATGCATGCCATCATGCCTTCAGGGAAGAGGATTCACATAAGAAACAATGGAATCACATCAGCTACCTCTACCCTGTGTATGGGTCTGTGTGTGTGTATTTATGTGTTGTGTATTTGAATATATGTCTCACTTAAAACCTCTTTTTAATCTACTTCCCTTCTGGGTAATCTTTGACTCTAATCTTTGTCTCTGGCTATGCAGATTGTTTCTGCATCTTACACACAAAATTCATCAGATACCCAGAGGAATGTGTGAAATGACACGATTTCCTAGCCAAGAAGGACCTAATATTCCTGAAACTGGTAATTTCTGCTCTTTCACAGCAGATAAAGAGTTCCCAGGAAAGATGGGTACTAAAAAGGTATGCTAGGAAAGGTTTCTTCCTAAAGACTCTAGGCCCATGACAACATGCTAAAACTATATAATGAAAGGATGGACTTACATTTTTGGTCCTACTGGCTTGGTTGCGGGTGTTTTAAAGGCTGAGTTATGTGTGTAAGGAAGAGAGACACACTTTGAGGTATTAACCTCTCAATCATGGTTATCTAAATGGCCTCATTACTCCAGGTCAGAAACCTAGCTAGCTACAGCCAGTAAAGGCAAAAAATGTACTTTTACGGTAATACTAGTTTACATTAGCTCTGTGCAATGTAGGTGTCATACTAGATACACAGCAAGCACAGAAGGAGGAATCTGGAGCAGTGATGAAGAGAGGGAGTCCCCTCACTATACATTACAGACTGCTGTGGCTGTCTGTAGGCAACTCTTGCCAGCCGTCCTGGGATGTGTGGAGAGGAGTAGTAATGGAAGCCAAAGGAAAGAAACAAAACCCTAAGATAAAAGCAAGGTATCAGTGATATGGTCATCAGTGTACTGGACTGGGCTTCTGCACTCCCTGCTCCCACTGGCTTGCAGAGCATCTTGTCACAGGCCTTCATCTCCACGTGTTTCAGCACCCAAACCAGTTAACCCAGAGAAAGCCCTTCTTGGGAAGGTGCTATGAGCTTCACCATCCAAGTGCCATCATTGAGGCAACCATGGCAATATGCACATCATTCACAGATGGCTCTGAAAAGGGTCAAATCTGTTTGCACCTCCCATCAAAAGCCCACTCTACACCATGCCAGGCACATGTGGAGAGCTCAGATCTGGGAAAGTCATAAATGAACTGACAGGTGTAATAATGATTTCTGTGGAAACAGATAGGCAAGTCTTATTAGGCTGAGAAAACAACAGGTAGGAGGAGTTATTTTTCCTAAACCCAGTGCAGATAATAGCAGTGATAGAGCCTGCAATGATGGTGTGGTTTAACCCCACATTGCAACTGAGTACCATGCAGTCACTTGCTCACAATCTCCCCTCTCCCAATGGAATGGAGAAAAGAATTAGAAAAAAAATTACAATAATAACATGGATTAAACATATTAATAATAAAATATAATGAAACAACAACAACAACAACAACAACAACAACAACATAATAATAATAATAAAGGAGACAACAAAAACAGAGACAGAAATAAAACCCAAAGAACAGAAATTATGCACAATAAATACTATTGCTCACCACCCACTGATCTATGCCCAGCCCATCCCTGAACAGCAACTGGGTTCTTCTAGTCAAATTCCCCCAGTTTATACACTGAGATTACTAACTCTCCATGAAGAGAAAAATAAATAATTTTGACCCAATATGTGAAGAGAGCAAAGATTCCAAGAGCTATTCCTTAGTCACAGGCATGTCTTTAACAGGAAAAAAAGCTTGTTCCCTTTTTTAATGATTCAAAGGTGAGGGAGAGATCTTGCCACTAAACCATTGCCTCAGTGTGTTATTGATGAAGTACAGGTAATATGGTTTAACCTCTCTGGGCAATGCAAAGGACAGGCTGGAGTGAAAATGATATAGACAATAATAGTGTGAAAATTAACTGCCCAGCATCCTCAGAGATGTTGCAGTGCTTCTTTCTCTTTTTCCTTCTGCAGTGCTCATCAGCTGGTTATAATCCCAGAGACAGCTAGTTTCCCCAGCTAGGAACTTTTGCCTCGTCAGCCTGCAACCTGTACTTACATAGCAAAGCTACACAGCAAAGACAACAAGGATGCATTAAGCAAGGCTAGAGATGGCTTCTCCTGCCTTTTTTCCTCATCGCTCAAGTCACAGCTGTTACCCATGAACAAAGGGAGAGCTCCACTGGGTGGAAGACACAGGCAAGGCACAGATGTCCAGAGTGAACATGGATCTGAGAACGCAAAGAAAGTTCCAAGTTTGTCTTTACATTATCAGAAGTCAAATGCTGGATAATGAGAAACATAATGTAAGAGCCATCCGAAAGGGATGGGGGTTAGTCTGATAAAAATTTTGACTGGACATTGAATGACTGATAATTTGTTCAGTGCTCAGTATGTGAACTAGGAAATACTGAGATACATTTTCCTAAATCTGAGACAGTTTCACACTGGGGGAGCAAAACTTCCATAACACACCTATAGATAAGACCCAGCCCTGTTTTAGGCAGCACCAATGAGCTTTCATTAGGTCAGGCCAAACTTGCTGCTAGGCTATGTGAGATGCGCTGCCAATCAGCTGGTGATAGTTTGGAGGTCTGGGCAGCAGAAGTGGCTGCTATCAAGGGATTTTTTCTAAGGGAAAGAAAGTCTGAGGATTTCGTGGCCTAGGTCTTCAAAGACAAAGGGATGTAAATAGGGATGTGAAAATTCTTAGGAGACTGAATTTATTTCACATTGAAAAGCTCCTTCTAATCTAAAGATCCATCATCCCTTCCAATACTATCTAGATGAAGTAAATTACTATCTCTGATGAAACTGGACTTGTGACCAATCAAACAAGGTTTGTGGAGATCTAACCTGAGACACTTGAAACTGTATGTACTATGCTTGGCTGATTCAGTCCAAATTTGCTTATATGCACAAAAATTGTCTTAAAAGCTTACATCTGTTTTGTTGTTGGACTTTTTCCCCCCAGACTTTAAAGTTATAAATATCTCAGTGGCAGTGGAGTGTTGGTTAGCTTTGATCTGTTCTCAGAACACTAGATGCTGTAGTCTTTTCCCCAGGTACATGGCTCAGGTCCTGGTTTTCTTGGTATGAGTGGTTATATGAAATTTTGGTCACTCCCTGCTGCACCCTGCAGCCAAACCTGCACTGGCTGAGTCACTCATCCTGAGTAAGAGCAGAAACGAATCACAGTGAAATTGAGATACTTCTGGAGAATGACAGTCTGGGGAGGCCGATTTCGTCCTGTCTTTGTTCTGTTGCATTTGAGCTTTGGTAACTTCAGTCTATTGCTCCTGAATTATGTTGGTGCAGATAAAACAAAATTAAAACGAAACTGGTGCTGCATGTGTCTAGGAGGAGCATAATTGTCCTCTTGCAATACAGTAGCACTGCAGGTACAGGATGCTTAGTCTCTGAGTGAGACCAGAATGAGCCTGAAAGTCAGGAAGTGACCCAGTGCTGTCTGAGCTGCCCTCTTGTATTCCTCAGCAAAGAATTCCTGAGTCTGCTAGAGCATTTTGACACAAAGGTGAAATAATTTGCCCATTTGACAGAGGCCTTCTCTGGAGAAGGATGTCTCTTCTCACCCACAGACCTGTTTCCCTTAGCTCTACCTTCTCTTTACCCTGCTGCCCCCTCTTTGACATCATCAGGCAGCACATAATTAGATATGATGGGAGTGCTGAAGTTCTTGAGCTGAGATACCAATCCAATAAATTTAAATTATAATTGGTGACCCTAATATCTTTGGAAATTATATTAGAAGTCTTAGACTTTGAACAAAATGCTACTGCAGAGAGTATGCCTCAGGATACGTGTTTGGTTATAATAGAAAGGCAAATATTTTCCTTGGAGCACCTGAAGCTGCCCAGTTGCCATTTATTTATTGTGTGAGAAGCCTGAACATGAACAGCTTTAGTTCAGAGTTGTTGCCCATTTGCTACTTGAAACAGTGGGAACAGCAAACTATCTAGCAATTTTTGATTTAAGTTTTAATCTCTTCTTCCCATTGTTACGATTGCTTGAGTTGGATTTCAGTTTGCTGACTACCTTTCTAAAATGATACAATATTAAAGGGAAAGCACACCATCAATTGCCATGACTGCTCCATCACTTCTGCAAGATCTTCAAAAAACTCAGAAGATGGCTAAGGATTATGTAATGTATTATCTGCATCATTACATGACTTCTACTTTTGGTTTTTCCCAAATGCACTGACTCAGATGTGATGAGAACATTAAGCAGCATCATTCTCCACAGCCAGCCTGCGCTCAATGAGACCCCACTGCATGACACACAGTTAAGTCTGTCATGAAGCCTCCATAGGGTAACACTGATCCTTTGGAGTGAATGTAGTGGAGGCCACAAACACAACAGGCTGCTGTAACACAGCAGATGAATTAAAGAGATATGACTTTGATCTGACTGGAGATGAGCAAAAAAGGGGGAGTTCTTTTGCCTGCCTTCAGCTTCCATGAGGAAGAGCTCCACCATGAAGAAGCCAGGCTCTCCTGGGAGGTGCACAGGGACAGCACCAGTAAGATAAAGTTGCATGATGGGGCATTCCCACTGTACTTTATTTTCTCAAGGGTACTCTGCAACAGGGACACCACTGTCCTTGGAGACGTTTGCAGCTTCACTCCTCAGATAGCAACCCAATAGAGAAGAAGGGTTGGATTAGATGACCTCTGGAGGTCCCTTCCAGCCAAATTATTCTACCACTACATGAATCTGTATAGATCAGACCCTCTCTCACCTCAGCTGCCAGAGAAACATCTTTTCCGATTTACAACTTAATTTTCTCCCTTGGCATGGTGAACATCTAAGAGACCAGTGATTTTTCACATAACCACAGCTGAGCTTCTGGAAACATAGTGTACTGTGTTAGTCCAGTCTGCAAACTGACTTCAGTCTCTTTGAGTTCTGAGTGAGAAATGAGACCTCCTTAAGCCTGCCTCTTTCTTCTAAGTAATTTTTTTTCCCAAATATATGTTGCATTAAGAATAGGAATGAGGACTGTGGTTTTCTCTTCAACCTGGTGGAATGCACAAGTGTTGAAAACATCAGTTTCTGAATGGTGATAAGGTTTGCAGACATCTGTTTCAGCATTCCATTAACCACAGATTTTCTAATTAAGCAAAACCAATTGATAGCAAGGCAAGACAGAGACACCTGCATCTCACTGTTTACATGCATAAGTACTTACGTTGACTAAAGTTCCCCTTCCATATAATTTACTTAATTGCAAGCCCTGGGTGGGGAGATTCTTACTTCCAAACACCCCATCTGGTTCTGGTCTCAGCCTTCTCATCAGCTGTTTTGCTCAATGCAGAAAGTATTTGATAAGCAAAACTCTTTCTTCAAGCTGTATTTTCTCAGGAGTGTGTTCTAAAACAGCAATGAACTCCTGTCTACCTTTCTCATTTCCTGGGTTGATACTAATTGCCAGTGCTAGCTCTACCTGTCTCAGTCAGATTCAATCTCTTTCTTAATTAGATTATGTAGGATCTCTAGGCAGTGGACATCTTCCAACAACCAAGTCAGGACTGATGCAAAGGGGTTTGATCTACTTTAATCACACCTTAGAGCTGAAGAGACCATAGCTCCCTTCTTGCTTGTCACATGCAAATGAAATTGTATATGCTACCACCATCACCAATTCATGTTCTTTTCCACACGCCTTAGGAAAACAAAACCAGAGAGAAAAAAAGAGTTCTGAAGCTGTCTGTAAGAGACGAATCCTCTCCCTGGAATGGGAACTTCTGCTCTGAGACCAGAAAACTCTCTGAGCTGGAGCAAGGCTGAAGGCTCCCAAGGCACCATCTAGCATCATCCCAAAGACCAGATAAGTGCTCCTTTTTCATGCATTATATCTGTTTCTCGATCCCTCCCTACATGCAAGAGTGCTATACCAATAGGTGTATATAACAATAGGCACTGGTGATGCCATGACCCAGGTGCTTTTTCTGGACCTTCCCACTTTTTCCAGTGATATTTGAGAAGAGTTAACACAAGATTTAGCTCAGATCACTATCAGCAAATGTGCACAGAAATACCTCCAACTTTCCTGGAATCTGGCAACTTCTCAGAAGCTGGGGCCAGCTCCACTGCCGCAGCTGTGCCTATGATAATACAGATCAGCCTTAGAGTTGTGCCAGTGAATGCACATGGAAGATTAGTGACTGAACACAAGGTCTGGTTCATCGAACTGAAAAGTCAACCTCAAGAAGCAAGCATGTACAGCAAGTTACTGTAGCAGACAGTAATTCAGAGGAAATAGGGGTTTACTTAGGACCGTGACTACCCATCTTAGATGCACTGACACATACCAGTGGCACGAGTGCTCTTGATCACGGAGCATATGTGCATGTGCCATGGACAAATACATTTACTCCCCTGGCTCCATGCACATGTGATGCCCTAGCACGCTCCCAGCATTCAGAGTGATCAGCCCTGCTGTCGGTGCTATTAGATATTAAAGCAATTTTCCATGTCTGCAAGTTGCATGTGTGGCATCTTTTTATGCCAACAACATTGAAAAAAAGACCTACCATTACAAGCTAAGGCCTAGCTTGTATCTTTTCTATTTTAAATGTGTAGCAGCTGCATTGTTATCTTTGAAACGGTATCATTCTGTGCATCAACATAGAGACACTTTGGAGTCTGGAGAGCTGAGGTGAATACAACCTTCAGACCTCTAATTAAGGGTATGAAAGATTCTAAATTATCTAACTTTCACACCTGTTTCTACTCTGATAACAGTTACGAGATGTTACAGCTACTTCACCAACCACCTAAATTATCAATGACATTACACTGTACTCTATTAAGGCACAGGAATCATTTTATCTGTTCAACCATGTCTTTTTGGAGTAAATGACTGATTAAAACACATCATTGCAGATCTATCAGGCCTACACAGCCAAGGCTTGAAGTTCAGACTCTATATATAGGGATTTAAGTAACATTATTTGTTCTTCCTACAACACAGATCTCTAAACTCATGTCTAATTAGCTCACATTAGAGAAATTGTAGCTTGGCAGTGGAATCTGGCCTTCTGAGGCTATCTTGCCAATGTTTCTGCTGTTGCAGAAACAGCACCTGCTTTCATGGAAGTGAACCAAGAAATTTGTGAGGATTTGCTCCAAGAGATCATCAGTTCTATTCTGATGTGATCACTAGACCTCATCAAAATAAGCAAAGGTGTGAAAAAGCATGAAGTTGGTGTAGCACAGCAATTCAATTCTGTATTGTGAGTGAGCCAAAGAAAAGCTGCTTTGCACCAGCTGGGTACACCAAGTCAGGCTGAATTACTTCATCACTTACATCTTTGAGCTCACTTGCAGCATCCCCTGCCACAGGATTTGTCCCATACAGCTGAGCACTTATATTCCCACCAGACTGCAGAGGAAGGTTGATGTCCTCAGCTTGCCTTTGCCTTTGCTGGGCTTTTCAAGGCCACTTTGCCAAATATGACCCTGATAGCACTCTGTACAGAGCAAAGAAACCAAGGGGTCTCACTCTGCTCTCTGCAGCATGAGGGTACTGTAATGATCTCACTCGAGAAGTAAAAAAGGATATAAAGGCACAGTAGTTGGAATATATGGTTTGACTGGAGACTAGCCAAGTGCATGTTTAACTTTCCTGGCTGTTCAAACCCTGTAGGTGCCTGTGCCTTGAGCTGAAGGTAATTCCTCAGAGAGGCTATGGGTCCTTGTGGTCACTGCAATTTGTTTTTCAGAACATCCTTGCAGGGCTATCTGCACCCTATCTCTCAGACTGCACCACATCCAAAAAAAGGGGCAAGAATGGGTCTGATCCCTCCTTTCCAATCACTCCCTGGACAAGGCATTTCAAGTCCTTCCACCCAAAGTTATTAGGTAGCTGCTGAGACTCACTCGGTCCTTCTACGTTCTAGGTGCTCTTTCAAGGATTGCCCCTGGCCTGGAACGGATGTCTGACCCTGAGTGTATTCACTTGGGATATAGGAAGGTTGAAAACCAGTTTCCTGATTTTTCCTTAGACTCGTGTCTCAAAAAAAGCATCATCAGCTTTTCAAGGAGGGCTGCAATGACCTAGCTTAAATTACATGACTACTGGGACTCCCTAGCATTATTGCGAGTAAAGTCACATTGAAGCAGACAGTTGAGGAAAGAACTGGAAAAAACCCTGAGTTCTTAATGTGCTGTTTTGTTTGGTTTTTCTCCAGTTCTTGTCACAACTTTCCTGTCAAACAGCCCTACAGAAGTGTTCAGTACTTGATAAATTGCTATGAACAACGTTGAAACAACTCAGCGCTACGTGAGAGTGATGTTAGTTATGATTTGAATTTGCTGTGACTTCCCTGTAGGTGAACTAAGGAACCCAGGGGGAGTTCATCTGGATTTACTGTTCAAAACTCTGCTACTGATAACATGCTAAGATAATTTTGATTTTTTTCACTTTTGCCCCAACTGTTCAATTCCCAGGTCTTTCCAGGTTTTCCCCCCCACTTTTTTTAAGTCAAAAAAATCTGTAAAGCGGAGGTCAGCTACAGACCAACTTTATCAGAGATTCATTTTATTCTGCTTTAGCATTTTTCTGTAAAAGTGAGTACTTGTAAGCTGTTGGTAAAAGCACCTAACAAAAAATCCTCTGAATTATTTATAAAAGCAGTTTGTCTTCTTGTACTGCTGAGAGAAACTAGGCATCCCCCTGATGAATTAGAGATTACTCATTAAATAATGAGTAAATAAAAGGCAGGATTTACATGACACAAAACTCAAAATGGGAATGTCCACAAAATTACTTATCTCATAACTAGAGGCTAAAACCTGCCTGTTAGTTCAGCTCTTAAACTAGCACACAAATGCCTTGAAAATAGCAAGGTCCCTAGTTTAGCAAGGTGGAGAAACATTTTTCTGCAGTACCATTGCTACATTAGGCAGATGAAATGTGGATCTATAATAATGAAATGCCCAGAGGTTTTACAGCTTCAGATGAATTAATGAGGAATTATCTATGTGGCATGAATAGCTCAGCATAACATCACATATACGCAAGTTTTCAATGCCCCTGCACTTCTGAAATAGGTGAACCACTTTCTCTGCTTTAAAAAGACAGTACTGCTTTATATACAAATTGTGAGAAACACGACATTGTCCTTCACACCTAGAATACTCAGTTTTAGAATTTTTGTTTGCTGCAGGCATGTATGTTTCAGCTGAAAGGGAGCCATAAAAACACATTTTGTGTAGAATACAGAACATCTTTCATGATTCAACATGGCTATTTCAACATTCTCACTTAAAAACACTTTATTGTCAGCCTTGCAACCCTGAATATTTTGAAATAATCACACAGCTCCTATTTTTGTTTGCACCATGCTGAAACTTCTGAAGATATCTTAGGCAGAGCTAACACCTTAGACTACAGAAGTCCATTATTATTCTTATTAGATGTTTCCAACTATGTATTCATTTCTGCCTTGACTGTTTCTTATTAAGCATACTAAGAGTATGCTTAAACAAACCAGAAATAGTATATTTATGTATGTGTACAGATTTGATCTTCCTAAATGATGCACAGAAAATAGTTATGAATTCTCTTCTGCTTATATTTCTCTGTAGAATACCACTGCACCCACACACCTTCAGGTTTCTCAAAGTCATTCTGTCCAGCTTGAAGTTATAATTTCCTGTTCCCAAAAAACCATAGGAAAATTACATTTTTAAAGAGAGCAAGAAAATATTTCCTTTGAAACACAACCATTTCAATTAATTTATGAAAGTTAAAATTACTCACCTTTAACTGAAAAAAAAAAACCCACAAAAACAAACTCACACACTTCTTCCTTCTTGAAATAGTATGGCCAGCACTGTAAGATCCACAAACTGATTGCAATAGTCAGTTAAACCAGCATGAAACTCTAACGAAGCTCAAAATACAAGCAGAGACAAGACTTTCCGAAAATAAAAGTTGGGGTTGGATGTAACTAGCATTTAGAAGAATAAAACCCCAAACCAACAAATCAAAACAACAGCAACAGAAACCCCAAATCACAACAAAAAAACCCAAAAGCCCTGGATAAACACAGATGAGCTTACCTTTGAAGAGTGAGAGGAACAAGGATGACCCGAGATACAGTGCAGAATAAACAAACGCCAAGTACTTTTCTGTGAGCATTGTCAAAATAAGCTGTCTCTCCTTCCTGAGCAGAGGGTGAAAGAGGATGAAGTCTTGAAGACAGTCTGCAAAGACTGATGGATTTGGCAATTACAGTAATAAGGCATCAAGCCAGCTTCCCACCAGGGGAGAAAAGTGCATTTGCTCATGTGCCTCTCCAGTCCCCAGAAGCCAAATCAGCTCAGTGCTTGGTCAGTAAATCCAAACACAAAGGAACAGGTTACATTCATTTGGACTCACATTGCTTGACACACTGAGCCTTTCCCCGGTCAGGAGCAAATGCAAGCGATCCTTGCAAACAGCTGTCTGTGTACTGCAAGAAGGGGGAGTGTGCTGCCTCGGAGATGATTTCCACATCTCCACATATTGTACCTAACTCGAGACAGCACGGCTGCAGTGTTTCCAGTGTTTGCGCTCGAGTGCCTCTGGAGCTGTTTCCCAGCGAAATGAATTTGTGTGTGTCCCCTCGGCTCTCTCCCAGCTGCCAGGGCAACATGCAGCAAGCACCTGTGGCAAACACCTGCCTTTTCTCCCAGCAGAGGTGGCAGGGGAGATTCAATAGTGAGAAAGTTTGGTAAGATGAAAATAGCCAATCTCCTGTCTTTTTTGATGCACCCCTTCCTGTAATCACTTCCACCAGATATAGGGAGCTGATCTGAATGCCCTCTTCCCCAGCTGCCCACTGTGGGATTTCACACACACCCTGGCTTCCCTTCTTCCCCACAATTTTATTCACCAGCCAAACAAAGGCAAGGTGAGGCAAATTCTTGAATGAATTATATGCATCACTTGGGCCTTTCTTTTCTCATTTGCCTCTTCTGAACACTCACCCACTTCTCTTGCATTGGAAGCAGGGACAGGACTTTGCACTTCCCCTTGTTGAATTTCTTTGGGCTCCTGCCTTAGCAGGGTACAAACCTGGGCTGACGCAGAGCAGCAGCAAGCCGTGACTCCGGGCAGGAGGAGGGATTTGGGCGCTGCCGTAGTGAGGCTGCAGCGGGCAGTGCAGGCTGGTAGGAGAGCAGAGCCCCGGGATGTGGGGCACAGGGTGTGCTGAGGAGGAGGACTTGTGAGGTTCAGCGGTGGGGCATGGGCTGCCCATGGAGTCCTCCTGGCTGGAAACATCTGCCCTGGGATCAACTGCAGAAATGCAAACTTGTAGTGATCAGGAAAAATGGGAAAAATCAGTGGTCAAAGCACCAGGAAAGGGGAGGAAAACAGTACAAGTGGGGAGAGCATCACCAGCATTAGTAGTTAGTAATACTCAAATGTCTTCTGCAGTTTTCATGCTTTTGTTTTCTTTTAACAAATGTTAAATAGATTTGGAAGGCTGGGACCACAACGGACTGGTGTATACCCTAGTTGCAGCCTGGACTGATTTAGCTGGATCCTGAGGCACTCTCACCCTGCCACTGGATGGTGGGCTGTTTTCCTGGGCAACTGGGAAGGGTCCTCAGAGCTGCTGGCCCTCCCTTTGCAGGCTTGCCAGGTGAGCTTTCATTGGTCAGCTGAATGTGGAACACCCAGGCATAGCCACCTCTGAGTTCTCCTAGGCCCCTTCTTGCTCCCTACGGATGAGAATGGGGACAGAATGGGACCTGCTGCTGGGACCCCATGAAGTCTGGCCTGGGAGATGGTATATACCTTTGAGTGGTATCAGGGCCAGTGGCCATAGAGGGGCTGCCCTCCCACTCTCCAGCTGCACTGCTGACCTCCAGGCCCATTAGATGTTGGGCCTCCCCACTGAGCCTGTGTGATGGTGTCAATAGGATGGTGGGCAAAGCTCCTTGTGTGCCTGTACACGGAGAACAGGATGTAGAAGCTGGAACAAAGCCTCATTTGGGCCAAAGTAGCGCTGGCTGGATGGGACAAGGCGCTGTTGCTGCTTCCTACCATCCTCAAAGAGCTGCCCCAGCTCCTGACGCAACCATGACAGCGGGTGGTGGAGAACAGTGAGGTAGAGGAGGGGTGCTGAGATGTAGTGCAGGAGATGGCCATGACCCCAGGGCAGAGCCACATGGCTGATGGCAGGACTATTGCAGTGATATGGGGACTGGGGGCAGCAGGAGCTCCTACTCTCAGGTGGAACCTGTCTGATAGTACTGCGGGACAATGGAGATTTGGGGCAGTTAGGTGCTCAGGAGATCATGCATTAAACATTCTGTGAGTTTGATACAGGATCACAGCTCCCTGCAGGGGAAATCACTTGTGTAGAGTCCATAGCAAGGATGCCTTTTTCTGCAGCCACTTCTGCTAACTGGGGAGCACCTGTACCAAAACTTCTCCTTTTTCTCCTTCTCTACTCCCCTAACATTGCCACAGTAGAACAACATGGACCATAGTTTTGTCCATTATTTTTGGTTTAGTTTTGGGCTTTTCTTATATTTCTTTAAAAATTAAAGTTTTCATCAGTGAGTGCAACTTCACCCATATTGCAGTAATGATCGCTGTACTCACCTTCAGCCACTGAACGCGGCTGTCCTCCCACTGATGGCCAGGGTGTGGAGACTGGGAGTAGCTGGACACCTGGGACCTCCTCCTCTCAGGTGGAACATGTTCAATGGTGCCCTGTGGGGTGGAATGGTATGCTCCTCAAAGCTGTCATCCCCTAACACCAAGTACAGGATGGAGGTCACTCTCCTCTTGCTGAAGGGGCAGTCAGGCTTGTACCCAGCCCACTGCAGAAGGCACACTTTGCAGAAGCAGAACAGCCATGGCAGTGCATAGCTGGCCTCCTCCCAGCTGTCCAGGCAGATGGGACAGCAGTTGTCCAGTTCCTTGGCCATGCTTGCCATGTGCCGTGGGGTCTGGAGACAGCTGGGGATGACAAACCACTTCACTGCCTCTCAGTGACACTGCAGCAGTGAATGTTGAGCTAGAAAAGTGAGGCCACAATTATCTGGACCTAGAATGGATGGAAGTAATACCCTGAAGTAATGTCCCTCAGGAAGGAAACCTTCCCCGCTCCCCAGATGGAGTTTTCCCCTCCCAGATCATTTCTGTTGCCCCAAGAGTGATTCCTGAGTGCCCCAGCTGCCTCAACGGAGAGCTCTATCTTGCAAATGACTCACAGGAGCACAGGCTGAAGGTCACTGATCTCACAAGGATGACAAATCCACCTATATTACTGCTTTCTGCAAGTAGGAGACTTGGTGCTGCAATATCTCATTCTGAGCCTGCAAATGCAGACATGCAAAATCCAGGGGCTTTGCAGTCCAGCTCCTTTTCTGCATTCCTCAGCTCTTAATCACATTTCAAAATTAGGCTACAAGTGAATTCTTTGAAATGCCTGGATTGCTTTGTTCCACAGACAGCCATTTAACCATGTCATGTGGCAAAAATGAGCATGTCTGACAACCAAATATACACTGTGGAGTCTAGAAAACATAACTTACTGCACTACTGAGCTGCAGTCAGGTTATTTGTTGGAATTGCTGCTCACATAGGTTTCATCATCAGTGGAGGGGCCTGAAGGTGTGTTTGTCTCACAGGCTGGTGTTAAGGAAGGATAGAGTGAGAACAAGACTATTGTGCAAGTCTGTTGGGCTCCTCCTCTCCCATGTGCATCTGAACTGTGCTGCCATTGCAAAAGGCTTTCCCAGAAAAGATAAAACCAGGCCCTTCTGGCTGAGATCCAATAATAAGGATGCACACTTGTCCCTCAGCTCTGGATATTTTCATTGCTCAGTCCCCATCTCCTGCAGAAGCAGATGACATGAATACAGAAACCAGGATTTTTCACCAAAGAGCTGGGAGGCAGACATTTTCTCTCACTGCCATTCCCCTGAAACCTGGGATGGATTCCTGCTGACTGGGGCTTATAGACAAGGTCCATGTCAAAGCCCTACCCAGTGGGTCAGACTGTGAAGTTATGTGACCTTGTGTAGTTACGTGACTTGTTCCTCTACTTCTTGAGGTTGGGTCTCCTCTGGGTCACATTGGTACAACTCAGCAAATATGGAGCTGGGCATCTTTCCTCTGTGGATGGATTTGTGTCCAGGTGAGACAGCTCCTTTTCTACCACCTTTCAACATGCTTGCTGCTGAGTTTGCCCAGTCAGTCCTTCTAGCACTGACTTGATTTCCAAGCCAAACCTCAGCACCTCATGCTGTGAGCCAAAAGAGATAAAGGACAACTGGCTACAGTCACACCTTAACAGCTGAGCAAGAAGAAAGGAGGATGAAGAAAGCCCTTACAATTCAGGAAGTGCTGGAAAGTGCTTTATCCCAGGAGTGGTTTGGGTGAGTTATGAGTCATTTGGGGAAGTCTGGCAAAGGTGTTGTCCTGGGTTGTAGAATAAGATATGCACAAAGTATTCTATCACCCTCTTCATCATCTGTTGAAACCAATTGT
>JBBMKD010000115.1:28646618-28662585 GCA_037834095.1 Argya squamiceps
AGCCCTCCAAGGACTGGCTGCTCTAGCCTGGGAGCAGGGCCCCTCTCTCCACTGTGTCTCCCACTGGATCACAGCCTCCTCCAGGCACCCACCTGTTCTGGCATGGGCACCTCCCCCACGGGCTGTGGGTGGATCTCTGCATCCCCCATGGATCCCCATGGGCTGCTACACCCTGGCACAGCTGCTCCACCCTGGTCCCCACCACAGCCTGCCGAGGAACCTGAGCTCTGGCACCTGGAGCACCTCCTGTGCTCCTTCTTCACTGACCTTGGTGTCTCCATATTGTTTCCCTCTCATGTTCTCATCTCCTTCTTTTCTCGGGCTAGAATTAAAACTGCACTCTCACCTTTGGTTTCTTCTTAAATATTTTATCACAGAGGCATTATCATCATCTGCAGTTGTCCCAGCCTTGGCCAGCAGCATCTTCATCTTCAGAGCCATCAAGGATTGGCTCTGCTGGACATGGTGGAAGTTTCCAGCAGATTCTCACAGAAGCTACCTCTGTGGTCTCCCCCACTGCCAAAGACCAGGCCAAAAAACAGCTTTCCTTACTTCATCTCTGGTGATGTGTACAATCTCTCTGCACTTCTCCCAGGCTACCTGTGCTTGCCTCCATCCTCTGCGTGTGTTTCCTTGTTGTGTTTGAGTTTGTCCAGGGGTTCCCTCTTCATCCATGCAGGCCTCCTGGCATTTTTTTGCCTGACTTCATCCTTGCTGGAGTGCATTGCTGCCAAGCTTGAAGGAGAAGATCCTTGAATATCAACCAGCTTTTCTGGGCTTCTCTTCCCTCCAGGGCTTTATCCCTAAAGACCACTGAAAAAGCCAAGATCTACTGTCCTGAAGTCCAGAGTAGTGAGCTTGCTGTGTGCCTTCATCACTGCCCTGAAGATCTAAAACTACCATTTCATGGCCACTGCAGCCAAGACTGCCCTTGGGCTTTACATTCCCCACCAGCCTCTCCTTCTTGGTGAGAACAAGGTCCTGCATAGCACATCTCCTTCTTGATCACTTGGAGAAGGAAATTATCATTGTGTTCCAGAAACCTCCCAGATTGCTTATGTCCTGCTGTATTCTCCCTTGAACAGCTGTCAGGGTGGTTCAAGACCCCTCTGTGGACCTGGCTTGTGAAAGTGAGGCTGCTCGTATCTGTATACAGAGGGACTCATTTGCTCAGTGTTCCTGGTCAGGCAGCCTGTAGCAGGCCCCTACTATAATGTCACCTGTCCCTGCCCTGCCTTCAATACAGATCCATGAGCTCTCAGTTGGCTCTCCATCCATCCCAGGACAGAACTCCATCCACTTCAGCATGTTCTTGGCACAGAGAGCAAAACTCTTTCCTTGTCTCTCCTGCTTATTTTCAGAAGAGCCTGTAACATCTCATTCCAATGTTCAAGTCATAGGAGCCCCTCCACCATATCTCTGTGGTGCCTTGTTAGCTCATCTCTAATTCCTCTTGTTCGTTTCCTGTGATGTGTGTGTTGGCACAAAGACATTTCAGTTCAGGCCCTGATGAAGCCAATTTACTGGCTGGAGTGTCAGGAATTCCTTCATGACTTTTCATGTATTCTTTTTCTGACCTGCTCTGAGCTCTGGGCATTTCTTGCTGACTGGAAGGACTAAGGGGAACTGAGGTTCCCATCTCCCAACACCTTGAATTTAGAGCCCTCTTCCCCAGCCTGGCAAGCCTGTGGCCGAAGATGCTCTTCCCCTTCTTTGACAGATGGACCCCATCAGTCCTCAGTACACTCAGCTTCTCAAGGTGAGTCACGGGGTCCAAAAAGCCGAAACCCTGACCGTGGGACCAGCCTGTAACCGTATGTTGATTTGTCAGACCTGACTGGCCTTTCAAACACCTTCCCTTTGAGGAGAGGATTAATGAAACAACCGTGTGTAATAGTCAGTGCACTGTACAAGGCTCAGTAGCCTATCAGTGACATCCCTGCTACGACTCCCCAGTAAGCAGCACCTCTCCCTCTCCAGAGTGTGTCAGGTCTCTCGGTGCCTCTGAACCTCTCAGAAGTCACCTACTGCTATCACCCATTGCCTTTTCTTAGTTGTGCTGTGGTGCCTGTGATGTGGGACCAGATGAGGCTGCCCTCCTCGTTGTTATATAGGGAGAAGATGGGGCTGCCTTACTCAGCCCTGGTGCTTCTCATGATGTGACAGGTCTCTCCTTTTCAGTCTGCAGAGAAACAAAGTGGTTATGCAAGGCCACTTCAGGCTTCAGGGAAGTCTCTTCCCCCTGTTGTCCTTGCCCTTGCAAGCTTCCATTCTTCTGCATTATTAGCCCCCTCACTTCTGTGTGTGCTGGTGAGAGTTTTTTTGTCTGGTTGTTGGCTTATGGGGCTACTGCAGGTTGGGCTTGGGACCAGCTATCTAACACCTTCTCAGTCTTTCTGATGTTATGCAGTCTTCTTGCTGTCTTCTGCAGCTCAGCCACCTGCTGCAGGAGCTGCATCATCTGAGCACATGCTCTTCAAGCATGTCTGCTGCCTGTCCCTGCCCCAGGAAAAACATGTCTCTTCCTGCAGTCTGAGATCTGCCCTATCCATCCTGGTGATGTCTCCTGTCCCCATCAGACAGAACTGCTGTAGGGAGAGGCTGAATTGCAGACCTCAGATTGCAGCCACAGCAAGATTGTGTATCCCTGCTTCAGAGGGCTTCTCTCTGATACACTGCTGTTATGGGACCAGTGACATGTCTGTCCCCTCTCCTCTACTTCAACTTCACAAAAACAGAAGGGCTCTAGTGAGACCCAACCACAGTCAGGACCATTCACCTTTGCAGGAGGCTTTCTGCAGTTTTCCAGCAACACCTACAGACCTAATTGTAGAGGTCTCTGCTGGGGTCATGGAAGCCACTCCTTTGGCAGGGAAAGGACATGGGTCCCCAGCATTCCTGGCCCATGCCTTAACATCAACATCCCTCTATTCTGCTAAGATTTCAGCTTTGCGTTTTCCTTAGGTTTTTCAGGGAAGGGCACATCTCTAAGTGAGCTGTGAGATAAGTAAGTTATACAGTCTTGAAGAGAAGAGCACAGAGCAGAAAGTCTACTTCAGCTGTGGTGGTAATTTCAGACTAGCATGGACACTCAAGCCTCTTTTGTTCTAAATACAAAACGTGAAGTTAGCTGAGACAGCAGGAACAGCTGATGGTGCAAAGTAGGTACCTGCATGAGCTGCTTAGCCACACTGCTGGCAGTGCCATCATGCCTTTATGGCACACTGTCAGGGTAAGATAAATCATACAGTGAGGGAGAAACTACTCATTAGGAATCCAGAAAGAGCCTCACACACCTCTATGTCTCACGCATTAGTAGAGAGAAAAGTCTCCCGCTTTTAGAATCTCTTTTATGTGCTTGGATAAAGATAATAGTGTCTCAGCTCGTGCAAGGCAGACTCTCTGACCAGGGCAACAGCAGGTTTTGGAGACAGTTGCTAGCAGTATTTCCTTACTCCTCTAACCTTCAAACCTTCAAAAGAGCTAAGCGTAGTTTAACCTACAGCTGATTTCACATGGTCATTTTAAAAATTTGAGATTATACTTCACACACATTGTCAGTGTAAGCACAAGTTAATGACATCTGGCAAATACAGGGGTCTTTGCTTTGTACTGCACAACAGATCTGACACACCCTGGCATTCTATAAAATACTTTTAAAAAGACTGATACAGTGAGAAGAGGTTAATCTTTTCTTAAACCACCCTTTATTAAAAAACATAAACATTTGTAAATATATAAAATTATAAAGTATCAAGTGCTTCTTGCTTCCCAGTACAGCGGCATTCAGAAGTGGAAGGTAAATTTGGTGTTAATCTGTTCGGTGTTAGTTCCAGGGCTGCAGAACTGCCCAGCTAGTTTTGCAAAAGACAGCTAATCTCATTCCTCAGACAGGATTAAACAATCTTGTTTCACTTTGGTTTCAGACTTCTTTCCTGCTCCTTTTGACAAACATCAGTGCTTATTAGTGAGAGCAAGGCTGGAGCTGTAGGAATATGAGCAGGCTCCTTAGAAGGATGCATACAGGTGTTTTACAAAAGGAGAACCTTCCATTTGGTAATGGGAAAGAGAATTCAGACACTAAGAAAGCTCCTTTGTACAGTGTTCCTCAAGGACAGTGTGTTCTTGGCATTGGGATCATCTTCAAGCTGAACTGGATAAAGCTAGTCACGGGTTCAATTTGCATCAAGGTCCCTTAATCAGCAAGTACTCAGATTCCCTTGAAATATGTATAATATGAAGTATCACGAAATCCCAATTACCTATTTTTTTTTTTTTTTTACCATTAAGTGTTATAAAGTAAGAATTTCTCAGGTAGGAAGCCTAGACCTGAACTCCAAAGCAGGACTTCCACTGCTGTGGAAGTACTGTATAATGAAAAAATCCAGTCGTACCCACTGTAATGGTCAGTGTGACTGAACTCCAAATGGGATCTTTTCTGTCACTTCCCATCTCACCTAACACTAAAGAACAGAGGTCAGTTGCAGAGAGAACTGGAGGTGTTTGTTGGTGTTGTTTCTTACTTGGTCTCCTCCCCAAAGCCCCTGTCACCTGCAGAAACTTATGACAAGTCCCTGCACTAAAGTGTCACCTCTGCCAGTTCTTCTGCCAGCTTCCACCATGCCAGGCACTATGGTCTCATTGCCCAAAGTCTGAAGCTCTATAGGAGAGATCACATTAGTCTAATACTAAACCAGCAGGTTCATCTTCTTGTGGAAAACTTAAAACACTGAAATTGTGAGAGAGGTGAAAAAACAGAATCTCAAGTAAAACAAGCTAATCCTGAATGTCTCAGCATTTAGCAGGGAACCAGAGGGGTGAGAAATGTTGCTGTATTTAACTTCTGCTGCTTACTGATATTTTCTTTCATAGGCACCACTATGGGCAAGGCTGTTCTTTTCTTGTAGAAGACAGTGACTCATTGTAACAGACTTGTATTACATATCACAAACTTAGATATCCCCACAAACTTACATAGGATGCTCTAACTTCTACTGCCCTTTAGCTGAAAGGCACAATTAGCTCCAACATGAGTGGAAGAGTTGTTATGCTGCACCACAGTCCTTAAGTAGAAGTTTTCTACTGGGTTTGTTGTAGGCAGAGTTTCCATCTTTCTGAAACCTGCACCCTTGATCCAAGTACATGAAAATTAAAAAATAGCTAAAATATGATGCTACCCTCCACTGTGATATTTCTTTAGCTTGAATCAAGTCAGCTAAAAAGTTTAGTGGCGTGCATAGTTGTCCATTGCCACTTTGACCTTTCTGGCAAGACAGCCTTTCTTAACAGCCCAGATCCCCAAATCAACACAAGACTGAGAGATGCACAGCAAAGGTGCTATTTGCTCTAGTCCTTGCTTGTAGTGCAACATGACACGGATATCCATCCCAGTGTACCAGCTCAGGATTGGTCCATGCCCACTAGTCCGAGTCCTTGGAGCTTGGCATCCTCTTTTTGGCCTGTTTACGATTCAGGAACATGTGCTGTCACTGCATCTTCTGCCTTGACCAAATCAGCACTGACTGTCTCAGCATGGAGCCGCTTGTAATCAGTGTGGAAGAAAATGACATAGAAACAAGCCATACCACTGCAGAGGCCAGCCTGCACCAGTACCGGAGCTGTGAGAGACAGAGAGACTTTTAGGCAGTGAATCCAAAACTCCCCATGCATGCAGAAATATACAGGTCAACTCCTCAAAACAGCACATTCTGTCTCACTCCCTCCCAAGGGATATCCCCGAGGACAGGGTGCAGACCACAGTGGGACATTACCAGTTTGGTAACAGACAAATCTTGCTTTATCTAAGACTGGCATAGGAACAATATTTAGGTAAAATGTGGAGGGCTTCCAGAACACTGTGTCCTGCATGACCCCCCAGGTTGGAGATCTTACACCAGTGCACACATTGTACTTGCAGGAGTGTGTGTCTCTCTGTAAGTGTACCCATTTGTGTCTTGGGGGGTGGTGAAAAACTTTACAAAAAAGATTGAATCAAACCACTTGAGCTCCACAAGGGAACAGGTCCTGACAGGTAGTACTTCTTGCTCTATCATCTGAGAGCAAAGTAGAAAAATTCACTAAATATGAACTTTTATTACCAACAAATTCGTGTTTGAAGAATCTTTTCTGAAGGGAAAGAAAAAGTGTACCTAAAAGACTATGCAACAAAGCCTGGAAGTAGTTCTAGTTTCAACATTGTACCAAATGAACATCTTCATCCCTTTCTCCACAGGTTTATCAGACCACAAAAAGAATAGGAATGGGTACCTAATCCCAAGATCTGGCTCTGATCTGATTAAATGGCAAATTGCAGGCTTTCAGAGATGAAGCAGTCAGATTGTTTTTTGGGCACAGTTACTACAAAGCCTTGATCCCTTACAGCTAGTAGACCTTATTGTGGGGAGTTTCTGCTCAGCCAAACAGGATATATTTAATAGGTGATGGTCAGCCTTTGCTTATGGTGTCCCCAGGTGTCATTATTACATAAACATGAACCATTTGAGAGATCAAGACTAGGGTTTAGACTGTACTGAAAACACTTATGTGCTCCTGTTCATCTCAGTTGCTGTCTCTTCTGACCAGCTAGGAAAGGAGGGGAAATCTGGAGTAAGTCAGAACAAGGCTGTACGAGTATGTTACAAACACAGGCAGCTGTGTGTGCAGAAGAAAGGGATGTAGCTTTCAGTCAAAGCATTTGTAACCTTGGCCTCTGATATGAAAACCAGCCCTGGTTATGCTACATGGAGCATATGTCTTCCCCTCAGAACAGCTGCTTTCTAGCCTTTTGGAACTCAAGTCTCTGCAGGGTGACTGCAGAGAAATTCTAACCCAGAGCCAGCAGTGGCATTCATGGTGCCTTAGAGTTCTTTCCATTTCAACTTGAAGGATCGGTTTAGCAGGAGCAGCAAGGAGTGCACCATCAGATTCGGAAAGGGGGTTAGACGATATGCTACAGCAGGAATCAGACTTACTGGGTTCCTCACACTGAGACCTGGAGGAGAGTGGGAAGTACATGGGGTGCAACCGAGTGTCCAGCATCATCTCCCAGGAATATACTTACTTGTCCAGTCCAGGGCTCCATCCTGGTCAAGGGCACAGGTGGAGAATGGATCTTCAGAAACACGGACAGTGAGTGCTTGTAGAAGAATCATTAGAATCACACCCTCAATCTGGCTGTGGGGAGAAGCCAAGATGCAGTTATGTTACCTGCCTGAGAGGTACCAGTGCTGCAGACAAGACCACCTTCCCCAGCTGGAAGAGAAAGATGCCTCTTTCTGGATCATGGTCCTTCTAGCAGAGAAAGCTACTGCTGGATTCCTCTGGCCCAGGCACTTGGTTAACTGGTTCTGGCCCACAGGGTGTCATGGTCAACTCCAGACACAGGGTCAGTGTGGCAGAATGACTATATACTCCCTCTGAAGGCAAGCAGGTGTTGAACTACACCTGTCAAAAAAACTGAGGCATATTCACTGGGCAGAGACGTGGAAACACTTCTCATCGCAGGACTGAGGAGGCAAAAAGGTTGTGGCCATAAGCCTCCTCCTCATTCATGGCTGGCTGGCAGCAGTCACCAAGTCCAGTCTCACAACCAGTGAGAGACACAGCTTTCAAAGGCAGTGTCTGATGCCCCTCACTGAGGTTTCTTGCTGCTGCACCTCCACCTGACACAAACACTTGGCATGAGATCACTGGTGTCACTGCTTAGAGCTCCAGCAAGTCATTCCTGCTGAAGTGCAGAGCCAACCCTAGGCAGGTAAATTGGTAACTGGAAGGAGAGTCACTGTCCCTCAATGACTGATTAACCCCATCTCCCTCAACAGAGCACTGGGAACTGACTCATCCCTGTACTGCTGTGGGACTGGGTGCCTCTCTCAGGCATGCAGACCCCATCTGCTTCAAAGGCAGGTGTGCTGGGCATAGTTAAATCATGCTTTGTGCCAGCCAAGGCAGACCTTTATATTCCTTCTTGCTTTTCTTGCACCTCTTCCATATAGTTCTCCCTGTTTTAAAACATTTAGCTGTTCAAGTCTATGGCTCAGCCAGCCAGCTCCCTTGCCAGGGACATGTGCAGACACCAGAAAGACACTCAGCAGGACAGCAAGCACTGATGTCTACGCTCTTCTCTATCTGCACCCACACCTGTGTTTGAGTGTTGGAACCCAAGCTCATCTGTCAATTGGATTTAATCTGCCAGCTTACCTTGCAACAAAAATCAGGCCTGTAGATGTGCCCTCTCCTACGGGATAGGAGCACTCCACAGCCAGCTCCATGGCAATGGGGTAGATGGCAAAACCAAAGAAACCGAAAAGCGAACTGGTGATGGCCAACATGATGGCCTGATGTCTGAACCGAGAAGTCTGCAGGGCAAAACAAAACAATGTCAAAGTCTCAATGTCAGCACTGTGGTGCAGAGTCTCTGAACCTTTAACCTGTAGGAAGTCTCAGGGGGTGACTCACCAGTATATTCCCTACCTTTTCCTGAAACAAATTTTTTTACTTTCAACCCTTTGGAGTCAACAAAAGGCTACAAAATGGAGACCTATCTGTTGAATTCAAGCAAGGAGAGGATCAGCAGAATTATCTGAAAAGC
Source organism: Argya squamiceps (assembly GCA_037834095.1). NCBI lineage: Eukaryota > Metazoa > Chordata > Aves > Passeriformes > Leiothrichidae > Argya > Argya squamiceps. Next base: position 28,655,209 of record JBBMKD010000115.1, read on the forward strand.
ACTGGTGTGGTTGTACTACAGTAACTTGACTGGTCAGTAACTTATCAGGAGTATGTTCAACATCTCTCTTGGGCCAAGTGAAATACACACCTTTGTCCCAAAGCAAAGTAGCATTTTGGAAATGTTTGCATTAGGTTACTTGTGAGAATTCTTGGCTGCTGAAGCTCCATGATAAGGAAAATCAGTCAGACACGCGTTTGTAACAACACAGGGATTTTAACATCAAAAGAGCCAAACAAAAAAGCAAACAAAAAAACACCTGAAATATTTACAAAACCTGGAGATTAGTTTAGTGCCCAGAACAGCCTTGTCCCTTCCTCCCTCTCTGGAGGAAAGAGCATGACCTTGTCCAGCCATTGCTACTAAAGGTGAAATACTTTGCAGTCATGCTGCTGGTACTGCCTTCCTTGACCATGTAATAAATTCCCACAAAGGAACACGAGGTTCTGTCCTGGCATGGCAGCAAACCTGGCCCAGCTAAACTGGTTCAGTCAAGGAAAACTCTGTGTGTCTGGAATCTGAGTTCAAAGTGCAAAGGGATGAAACAGATTTGTATGGGTGATTTTTGTTCTACTACTTTGAACTAACATTTCATCTCTGTGTGATGAAGGTGAGGAGAGAAGAGGAGGAGGAATAGGTTTACTTGTTGCTCCTAACACAGCCTCTTACCTACTTGGTGCTTTACCTGAGTCCAGGCAAGCTGACTTGTATTCAGATCATCCTCAAAATAACTGCTAGAATATGAAAAGGGTAAGGTGTGCTTTAGGCATCTTGTCCTACATTGACAAAAGCATTGCATTTGTCTGTCTCTTCCAAATGGAGCTGCCATCTCTGGAGTCTTGGCGCCAGGGAAGGTGTGATCACCCTTTAGTGAAAGTTTGGATTTTTCATCACACAAGAGAACTGCACAGCACAAGACTGCTGGGAAAGCAGAAACCTGCACCATTCTGGGTCCTCTCTGATGCTGTGTGTCATGATCAGATTCCTGATGTGCGATGGCTCCCACTGGCAACAGCTGTGCTTGAGTGCAGTACTTGTACCCTGGCCTCATGGGTGTAAAGTCTCCAGGCTGAATTCAAGTGTTCTCCTCTTCTGCCTCTCTTGACCCCCTCACGGAACTATTTCAGAACTAGAATATAACATGGTCCTTTCCACTAATGTTACAACCCTGACACCCACCACTGTTGAAGGCAGGTGTTAGAAAAACATTACATTCTTGTTCATTTTTGTGATATAAATACTTAGCAATTCTCTTTCTTGTTTTTTTTTTTTTCAAAGCATGGTCTTAAGAGTCAGTAAGCAAACTTCGTGATCCAGTATAGGAAAGTAAAATTATGTCTATTTATCTATATCACAAATCCATCTGTCTCAGTCTCCACAGTGACTGTCAAATCCTCAGTAAGAGGTTTTTCTTTAAAACATTCCTAGCCCAAAGAGATAACTCCAAAGTGTAACACAGGGCTTAATAAACACCATGACATCAAACAACCTTGGTTTAAGTTGATTTATCAGATGGCAACAGAAATAAGCCCATGGGAATGGCACAGTGTAAGGGAGAACTCACCACTGCAAACATGATGCTGGCAAGTGCACTCAGACAGAAACAAATCTTGGTGGACTCTATGAACTTCCTTGTCCGGTCGACATACATGCCTAGCAGAAAAGCACCCAACAAACCACAGACTGTGAACAGTGCACCATTCAGGCCAGCAAAATCCTGGAGGGCAGAAGAATAAGTAATGAGAAACTAGTGCAACCAGAAAAGAGGTTTTAATGTCACTGACCCATCTGCTAGCTACCAGTGGTTCACTTACCAAGGTAGGAAAAGCTTCCTTGCCCATTGCAGCCTTCCCAGGGCTCTGAATAGCAAACTGTAGAAGCTGGTGCTTCTACAAGTGTGTGGGGACAGCAAGGTGACACCACTCTCAAAGGATGATAAGTCTCTGTATACCTGTCAAGGGAGGCTGGATGCAGAGCAATAGCAGTTCCCTGGCATTAAATATTCCAGCCTGGAGCCACTGGGCTCTTCCAGGGACAGTCAAGTGCTTTGACCACACTGGTGGACAACAGGCCCAACTGCCTTGGGACCTGCTGCTGTTCATAATTACCCTCCTGGCCCTTTTCTTACCAGGGACCTGCACTGGCACACCCAAAGCATCTTAGAGGAGACACTGGCTGTGTCAGAGTCTAATGAGAGAGGCAGTGAGCAGTGGCTAGTATAGGGTACATGCTCTGTTGCCTGCAGTGATTGCCCTCTGCTTGTAGCACTTCTTCAGCTCCATAAGAATTCAAATGCATACAGCAATCCTGAAAGCAGAGAAGCTTTTAATAAATTTGGAAAAGCATTTATGGGACCCTCAGGGGTACTGGAAGGAAAGGCTATATGGAATAGCTTCTCTGGGCTAAAGGGCCAGGACAAGCCAGTCACACAGAGACAAAATCATGATGCACAAAAAGCAAGGCTGCAAAGTTTAAGAGGTTTCCAGTTAAAAACCAATGGAGTGTGCAAAATGTGACCTGGCTATGGAGCCCTGAGCCAGATATCAGATCTGGGAGCTGAAGAGGGGGGTGGACAGAGACCAGACAGGTAAATGGGCATACGTAACAGCTGGTGAGGTGTTTTAAGAGGACCCCCGTGGCAACACAAGCACCAGGACTGAAGTGCAGCCTGCTGAGAGGAAACACCTGAACCGGGAGGGACTCCTAGTAAGCAGGAGGGAGAAAAGCAGCACGAACCAGCTGTGCCCAAACTGTGCTGAACTGTAAAAGCAGCACCTGTCATGAGAAGGATGAAGCAACAGCTGTCACAGTAACCACTGTCCTCTTCTGCTGCCTTGGCTTCATGTAAATCTGTCCAAAGAGGTAAAGGTGCTTGCATCAGCTGGTCTTCAGTTTCACTGTAGGGCCTGCCTGGGCCTCATTCTATTTTGGAGTAGGTGGCAGAAGGCTGCATAGACAGCAGTACTATGGAGTGGCTTAGAAAAATCACAATACTCTTTTTACCTAAAAAAATGTTCGTTTGCAAGTGGGAGCCTGGCCATGGGCAGTAATGAAAATACAGGTCATCTATTATACTAAGAGTTTGACTGTGTTCTGGATTAATCTCCTGCTAAATCTGTATTAGATAACATGAGCAAATAAGAATTGAGACTGCAGTGTATTCAATTGTCTTCATTTTGTTCTGAGTCCTTTAAGAGGGAAGATCAATTTATTAGTATCATAGAAAATGTGGATTATGGGGAGAAAAGAAAGAAGACTCACATTTGAATACCCCTTTTCACAAAGGATCTGTTCTAGCAGAGCTGAAAAGCAGGTGAACATCCCAATTCCTCCTCCAAAACACACTGCCAGGATGATGTACGACTTGTTTCTCAGGAGCTAAAAGAAGAAGTTAATGTAAATAAGTGGACAAGGAAATAGGCCTGCCTGTGACTGCAGACTTGGGAGTCAGCAGCTCCGATTCCTCAGTTCAAAATGCTGACAAGGTAACCCCATGATGATTGACAGAAGTACGGCTTTGTCCTGTCAGTTCAGCCGAAGGACAAGTTACAGTGGGGACCATGTAGGGAGAAAGGAACTCGTCGGTGCTCAAGTTCTTCCTTCGCTTTGCCATGTGCTATCCTACCCATTACCACATTTGTTCAGAAGACTCAGGTTATGTGCTCCTCTTGGGTAGGACAAACTCTGCCTGTTTGAGGTATCTGAATGGCTGCCAGCCACAGTTGAATGGTCAGAAAGCATCTCTTGCAGCTTTGCTGTGAGCAGCTTCTACTCCCTAAGGAAGGAAGGGATCCTGATCTCCTTCAAGGGGCTTTCCATGGCAGGTTTGGGGGAGCGGCATTCAGAGTCTGCTTTGTAAACAGATTGTTCAGCATATCCCCATCTTGCAGGGCTGCATCCCTCACTCCAGCATGGCAGCCCCTATGCTGTAACACTTACCATTTTGAGCCCTGTGAAGAATGGCTGTGAGTTGGAGTTGGTGGCACTGGCTGATGGAGGTGTTGGCGGGACCTTCTCATGAATCCCCAGAGTTGCTAGAGCACAGGCTGTAACTGCTGGGACAGCATAAATACCCAGCTACACAACAGAAGGACAAAACAAGTTACCAGTCTTTCCAGCTCCACTACCTCCAAACAAATAAATCAGCTGGACCCAAATCAGCCCAGCTGACTGATTAAAGCGGTTTTCATTTACCATCAATGGAATGTGCTTTCCTTCAGGAACTAGTGCAGGTGACAACAAGTTTGCTATAAGAATGCCCAAGGGATTGGCTGGAAGGAAATAGAGGAGAAACATTTTTTTCATGCAAGCAGTCAGAATTGTGTATCCACCCCTATTGCACCACAGCTGCAGTGTGCAGCACTGTAATGAACAAGGACAAAACAAGGCATATATATGGAGAACCAGGAGGAGAACATTTGGAGAAGTTGACTGTATGGTCTTACTGTTGCCATATCTGTTGTCTCAACCCCATGAAATCCATTCTATAAAACCATCTCACTTCAACTCCTAACTCCTGTAAACTGTTTTTCAAGTATGGACTATGATGTCCTCACCCTCACAAGGCTGCCTCAGTAACTGTCAAGCTGAAGAAACAAAATTAAAATGGGTGAATCCATTTCATCTGTCCTGGTGCTACATAGCAGGAGTTACAAAGGTGTTTTTTCCTCTGTATTCCCCTATGCCATTAAGCATGTATACATTGTGTAGAGGATTCCCCTGCTCAAGCGTGAACAGCCACAGCTCCCTTAGCCTCTGCTGCCATGACAGATGTTCCTTTCCCTTAATTCTCTTAGTGGCTTCTTAACTGGACTTACACTAAAATGTCCATGTCCTTCTTATATATAGGAATCTACAACCAGAACACAGCTCTTCAGATGTGGACAGGCATCCTCCCTCAAGCTGCTGGCAATGTTCTTTATGAGAGTCATCAGGATGGCATTACTTTTCTTTGTCAAAAGGCCATGGACAGCGCTCTAAAGTGACACTAGGTCATTCCTGAGACCTTTCAAGCCTTTATATTTCTTTTGCAAAGGCCAGGCAGGTATAAAAGTCGATCTCTGCTACCAACTACAAAAATTACATACCAGCAGAGAATCTTGCAGATTTTTTACAGGAGGGGGCAGTTGCATTATTATGAGTCTGGAGCTGAGCAGTGTGTGAAGCAGCACTCCTGGGACTCAGGTTGGGAACTTCCAAAATTGCAGGTGACAGTTTTTTAATGATAAGGCAACATTCGCAAATAGTCAAACAAGTAAAACTACTTTTCTACTAGTGTTCAGGCATGGGGTTAAGAAAGCCAAAGCCAGCCTGGTGAGTCTGGTGAAGGGCAATGAGAAAGGCACCTTTAAGTACTTTAGCAGCAAAAGGGAGGTTAGGAAAATGTGGGCCTGTTGCTGGATAGGGCAGGATACTCAGTGATAAAGGACACAGAAAACATCAAGGTATTCAAAGCCTTCTTCACCTCTTCCATGATTGGTAAGACTGACCTTTAGCTTTGAGACCAGAGGTAAAGTTTGAGGCAATGAAGATTTACCCTCAATGGAGAAAGACTAGGTTGCAGAACATTAAATAAGCCAGACACACACAAATCCATGGGACTGATAGGACACATCAGTGTTGAAGCAACCGATTGTTTCCATTGCAAGGCCATTTTTTGTTACCTTTAAAGGGCCACAGCAATTCCAAGAGGCTCCTGAGGACTGGAAGACAGCAAATGTCGTTCCTATCTTCAACAAGAACAAGAAGGAGAATCCAGGGAACTTCAAGCCTTTCAGTCCTACTTTGTTCCTTGGGAAAGTCACGGAATGATCAATCCCTGCCACCATTTCCAGGCACATGAAGGATGACAAGGTGAAAAGGAAAACCACTTAACTAACCTGGTAGCTTTTATACTGAAATGACTGCTGAATGGATGAGGAAAGAGCAATTGACAGTGTCTCCATAACAACCTTGCAGACAAGCTGATGAAGTACTGCCTAGTCAAGTAAACAGTGAAATGAACTGAAATCCAGCCAAATAGCTGGGACCAGAGGATTGTCCATCAAACAGCTGGAGGCCCATCATCAGTGATGCACCCCCGGGGTTCATACTGGAACCATACAGTTTACCTGGATGATAGGACAGAGTGCGCCCACAGCTAGTTTGCAGATGATGTGACACTGGGAGGAGTGACTTGCAGAAGAGATGGCCATGCTGCCACTCAGAGGCACTGCAACAGACTGGAGAATTGGGTAGAGAGGAGCCTTGTGAAGGAGGAGCAGGTGGAAGATCATGATCCTCCTGTGCTAAGCCCTGGTGAGAAACATACAGAGTGCCAAGTCCAATGCTGGGCTTCTCAATGCAAGGTACCAAGTTAGTGGAGCAAGTCCAGTCCAGGGCCAAAGGCATGATTAAAGGTCTGGAACATCTCTCATACCTAAGGAGGCTGGGAGAGCTGGGACTGGTTAGACTGGAGAAAAGAACGTTGATCAGCAATTATAAAGATAGAACCAGACTTTTCTCAGTGATGCACAAAGCGTAACACAGGAAACTCTGCCTGAATATAAACTTCTTTACTGTGATAGCTATTCAGCACTGAAACAAGATGCACAGATAAGCTGCTACACCTCCATTCATGGAGACAATCAAAACCTGACTCAACACAAACCTGGGCAACCTGGTCTAGACAACCCTGGTTGAGCAGGGGGTAGGACAAGATGATCCCAAGAGGTGCCTTCCACCCCTGTCTGTTCTATAATGATGCTGAGGCATCGTTAATAATCCTGTAGCAGACAACTGTAGCATTTCTACTCTGTGCTGGGGAAAGTAGTACCTTATGATGCTGGTGAAATATTACCTGCTTCTAAGTACATGGAAACAATTAAACAGCAGTTTCCAAGGAGATAGATTACATCTTCTCTATTAAAATCTGTTACATCTTCTCTGGTAAAATGCAACTGGGCATGGTAGGGGAGTGCCTGTAAATTAGTTAGCCATTTCCATGAACTATCAACATGCTGAAGCAGTTCCTGAAAGTGTAGATGAGGACTGGAAAGCTACAGGTGAGCACTGGGCTAAATTTGAAAGGACTGAGACCACCTGAGTAATTACATGGTTTCAGTTGCCTTCTTTTCCTAGGAAGAGCTTTTACATGGCCTAGATTATGAATAGAAAGGAGGTCACTGAGTTAATCAACTATACATTACAATCCACGGGTCCTGGTGGACTAGCTTGCAGTACTCTGCAGTGGGGCTGTGTGTTTTGTGGTCAGTGATGCTGACACACTAAAACTCTTCACGGTGCAGAAAATGACATACTAACAGTCGTGTCGTGTCGTGGTTTCACGTTCGCCAAATCAAGTGTAGCGGTTTATTTCTCTGGGAGATAGGATCTTCG
>JBBMKD010000115.1:28662685-28675569 GCA_037834095.1 Argya squamiceps
AAGCTGTCAGTATTTGCTAATACTTCCCTAAAGACTAAAAAACAAAAAAAACTACCTGTGCTAAACCATCACATCTAAGTAAATGAAGACTCCTATGGATGAAGCAGAGGTCACTTCAGTGGACTCAGACAACTCTTTCTACTTCTGACACAGGAGAATTTCTTGTGATGTTCACAGGGGATGAGTTCTTGGCCTGCACGGCTTCTCTCTGAGTAAGTCTCTACAAGTGATGAGTAGAACAAACATTCAAGAGCTGAGTCATTAATCATTATGACAGCTGAGTCATAGTAATTTCAGCTACTCAGCAGGATCCTCGGTGCAAGGTTCATATTTGTCACAAAAGCCCAGGGAAGCCATAGGCATTGAAGATGTAGAGCCAGTTTCTGTATGCAGCACTGATACTGATAGTACTGGAGTGCTGAGTGCTGCTCAGCATTAATTACATAGGAAGTGGGCACTGATAAATTGGAGCAAGATGACACAAAAAACTCACATCAGCAACAGGTTGAATGGAGACAAGCAGGAAGAAGAAAAGGGACGTTTGTCTGTAAAGTATCTGGGTGGGAGCCATTCAGTCTTTCAGGACAAAGAAGAGAAGAGCAGATTCTGTCCATAACTACCTGACTGACAGGCGCAACAAGACTGAATACACAGGGCATAAAGAGCATCAAGATGTTGACATTTGCCATAAGCTAATTAACCACTGGATTAAATGACTGGGGCTGCGGTAGATGCTCCTTCCAGACAGTATTTAAATTTTCCTGAAATGAAATCTTGATATTGTACAGCAGACATTATGGATGTAACCATAAATTATTAATGGAAGCTTCCATGGAGCAACATGCTGGTGTTGCAGCAGACAACTATCACAGCCCATTCAGCCTGTACTCTGACATCCCAGCATGCCGGACACTGAACAGCTTCAGGTCTTGGGATTCCACTGTTCCTTGGTCTTCAGGTTTGTTCTTTGTTATAGTTAGATTCATTTGGTTCTTTAAGACTGAGGATGCTGTGTGAACAGAATGTTCTTTACCTTCTCTGGCTGCTCTCACTTAAAATGAGCACTTTGCAGGCTGTGGTCCCTCAGGGCAGTGAAGCACTGAGTGCCCAGTGGTCCTTGGTAGTGCTTGTATCATGCCACACTGACAAAAAGCTCCTTCTCCACCAGGAAGGTGAAGGTCTGTCTCAGCACCAGAAAACCAGTGAGTCATCATATCCACCCTATTCTAGAAAAACCAGTGCAAAAATAATTTATTAATTCTGACACCATAGATCCATTCTTGCTAAACAACAGTGCCCATGCCCTAGTCTAGCAGCAGAATTGGAAAAGCTGCATAGGGGTGCTCTTCTTTCCCATGCCTAACCCTTCCTGACAGCTTCAAGGCAATGGGGAGGGAAGGCAGCTGCTGGCTGTTTTGAGGGAAGGAGAGATGGGGCTGTCACACACATGCAAGTACTATGAGACTTCACAGCCAGAGCCAGTGAACCAGCCCAGTTTTTGGAGCACCTCTCAAGTCCTTGGAGAAAAGAGGAAGAGATTTCTTTGGCTGCTGGGTAAAATGTCACATGAAGGGAGGAAACAGTTATATCAATGCAGTATCCTGTCTCTGTCTCTGCCCAAAGGAGCCAAGAGAGGAATGTGATTAGAGCAAGCTTATCTGGTGCCTATCCTCCAGTTTCCCTGCTTCCAGGAACTTAGCAAGGTAGGTGTGCTTTCTGCATGGCTAGTCCTGCCATTATGCAACCCTAACATGTTTGTGCAGACAGACAAGAATATTTTATCTGTGTGTGCATACATACCAATTAGGAGTATGTGCTCAGTCTTCCTACTGGATGAACTGGTGGGCAAAATTGCCACAGCAGCGTCACCTCACCTCACCTCACCTCACCTCACCTCACCTCACCTCACCTCACCTCTATCCAGTTACAGGATTTGGCATCCAGTGACCATTTGCACTACAATGCAATTTAAGACACCTTCCTAAGAAACTTCAAAATTAAGGCCACTAAAGACTTAGTAACATTAAGGGCTGTCATCAACCTATGTGATATTTAACAAAGATGACAACCTGGTCCTAAACGAGAGGAAGAAGGTTAGGAGTCTGGGTGCCTTATATTGAGCACTGCACCTGGATGTGGCTTACGCCTACTTCTTGTTTGCCTGTTTTGTTGTACATGACTACAAGACATTTGGGTGAAGCTGTATTTGCAAGGGCAAATAAATGACTGCAGTACAAAGGACTTGCTCTGCCTGCTGCCTCTGAAAGGCAGACAAATTGCTAGCAGGTTCTGTCAGGCAGCAATGTTATTTTGCAGTTATCACTTACACATTGATGCAATCATATTTGCTGTTGCTCTCTGGTGGTCTGGGAACCATAGTGCTGCCAGCTTTGTTGGTGAAAAGATGATAAGAGGCTGTGCTAATGCACAGAAGCATTGTCCAATAAACAGGTACCAGTAATTCTGGGAACCCAAGCTCAGGAACTTCAGAACGCTGAACATCCGGGTGATGCTACCAACCATGTTCAGCCACGCACTCAGGAGCACCTGCAGTGAGCAGAAACAAACAGGGTTTGTGTGCTGCAGCCTGAAGGGCAGAACTTAAAACAACAGATTAGCACAAGCAAGGTCTCAAATGCACTACAGGAGACGCCGGGTGTTAGTAATCACTGCCTGCAGACCATCCCCACCCCTCTGGGACACTGCAAGATGCTCCTGATCATACCTGCCTCCTTAGGGAGTGTCTTGGGGTGACAGGGAGCAAGGTGGCGGTCTCACCCCATATAAGAACCACTTTGATAAGAAATCTGAAATTCACCAATTACACCTTGTCGTCAAGTTTGCCCCATCACCAATATTTTGCTGTGACAATCCAAAGATCATGGCAATGAATCATCCAGCTTACAGATCCTGCAGATGTTCTTCTATTCTATTCTATTAGCATGCTAGTGTTTCAGTGCTGCATTCCACAACACAATTCTGGGATTGTGTACAGATCACAAGCTGGTTTAGCAGAGACCAAGCTCTGACATGATAAGGGTTCTCTTGTTTGCACTCTCTTCTGCTATTCCTTAAACTGGCCCTGTCAACAAAATTGTGATGCTAAGACTTTCACAGCAAATCTCACCCAATTACAGAAAAATTTTCACAGAGTCAGTTCACAGTATCCATCCCTGTCAGTTGGCTAAGACAATGAAAATTAAAGCTGGAAAAGGCAAGCAGGGATGCAATTTTATTCTGATTTTCGCCCTCCTCTCCCCACCATTGCCACAGAGGTTATGTTACTGAACTAGCATAGAGCTTTCAATCAGCTAATTCTCTGCAGCATTTGGAAAGACTCCTGTTCAAAGCATGCAGGCTACTGCTTTGTGCATCTACTGCTACCTCTGGGTGAAACTTCCTCAGGGAAACAGAACACTTCAACTCACAGCACATCGGAGCCCCACACTGTCGAGGACCCATGTTGCCACCAGACCAAATGGGATCGAGATGAGGAGGTACACCATTGAGAGCCAGTTGACCATCTCCAAGGAAATGTGGAAGTAAGCAGCTGTCTTATCAGCCACAGGAGCAAATGTCAGCCATATCTGCAAAACAAAGACCAAAAATAGGTAAACATGAACACCTCCAACAGAACAGTAATTCAGCGTCTCCTCAAAATGAGCTGTGAGGAAGCTTACTGTCTTATTCTCTCTTTGAAATTGTGATGTTGAGGCTGGTAATAAAAGTTCAAACCCCCAGTGTCTGCAGTTACTTGGCCCAGAGAACCCCATACATTTCACAGCCCCATCCCCAATCCCCTAGTCCTGATGCTGAAGACTGGCAAAAGCGTAAATCAGCACCTTTTTCTTTCCCCATGTTTAACAGGGTGACCTCGATGCACTTATTTACCTGATGGAAACCACATGGACTCATTCTGTGTTAGCATAAACAAAATAGAATCTGCCACCTCCTCTCTTCAGCTAAGATCCCGTTTAACTTGGACTGGTATTTTCAGTTCCACTTGTAACACCTGGATGGGACCTTGTAAGAACTTTACTATGTGTCAGCCAAGAGATACATTATTCCCTGCCTTCATAGACACACTCAACTATTATAAAATGACCTAGAGATTGCATTATTCAATATATTAGAACACATAACAGGGAGGAACACACAGAAGAGGGGCTTCAGCAACTATCCACATTTTTCTTCCAGTGCCATATCTGAACACAGCTCCCTAGACTTTGTTTTAGACATTGATTTCATTGTTCTTGTCTCCTTCTGGTTTCTTATGGAATGACAAGAACTGCTTGATCCTAAAATCAGGTTCTGAGATCATAGGCACAAGAAAGAAAATGAGGTACTACAAATTAGAGGATGTTTCTGTAGATTCTTTGCCAAGATACATCCTGGTGCTTTTCAAAAAGACTGGTCTAACCTGTCAAATGGCCTAACCATTCAATAATGTTGATTACAGGCTACCTCACTGTTACAGCATGATCTTGCTGCTGCATACTCAACGTTATAAAGTTTGCAGAAATGTGAACACAAACTTCAGTTATAGCTTTCTACAAAAGAACTCCAGCTACAGACGCTCTCCAGGTACTCCCCTCTGTCATCACAAGCTTCCTCTTCATAGCCTGCAACCTGCAGACAGCATCAGATGTGGTGTTTATATGTAATTGAAAAAAGCTTGGGCAACCTCAAAGGAAGGTAATGCTCCTACAAATGCCTTCTTGTTATTCCCAGTGTTCCTGGGTGGTTTTTTTCTTACATGATCGGGGCCATAAAATCTACCACATTAGACAGGAGCAGAAGGGGAGATAGACTTTTCTACTCCTTAGAGTCACCATGTGACAACAGCCACAGGCAAATCATTCCTTAGCTAGGCTTTTTGCCTAGCAGGGATGCAATAAGTAAATGGCAGTAACAGAGAAGTCTGGAAATATATTCTCAGCAACCTTGCAAGGACTCCTAGCATCACCCCTTCCTTCTTCTCCAAAAGTAGGTGTCATGCTGTATCTCCTGTATTCAGTTCAAAGTTCATATTAGCATGCTGGGCTCAGACACACCTATGCAACATCATTCAGAGGTCTGGTAGGGGATGGATTTGGTGTCTATTCAGCTTCCACAGACAGGTGAATGAAGATGCTAGGTGTTGAAGGAAATTGTACTCTTAGACAACAAGGAGGGTAATCCAGGTCACCTTCCAGACTTCCATCAGACTGAGATGGGAGTTTAAATGTTTAATGCTAATGTAACTGTTTAGATCTTACAAGCATTACTAAGGCATGAGCATTAGTTTGCTTATAGGATGCTAAACTGCTGCTAAACAAATCCCAGCTGTGTATTCCAGCAATACCACTTCTGGGTTCCTCAACGCCTTCCACATGGGGGTGGTGGTGATGAAACAGTCCACCGGGAAACAGTGTAATTAAAGAGATGATACATTTTGTAAGCCAGCTTCAGGTACATTTTCACCCCTTCTGCTCCCCTGCACAACATGCTCAATCATGCATTGCATCATTAGGAAAGTGATGCCACAAGTCAGAGCACAGCACTTTCTGTTCAGTGACTGTATGCATCCAGGTGATCTGGGATCCAGCACTGGCACAATTCCATTAGATCTAGTAAAACCATTTCTTGCAGAAAACCAAGCATAGGGGCTGCCCCATATTCCTCTCCTGAGCAAGAACTCCAGTCCTAGCACATCTGTGTGAGAGCATGGAGGGTGGAAAGCTGCAGCTTGTCCAAGACTGAACTTGTCCCTCAAAATAGGATGTGGGTTTATTTATGGGTCTGGGGAGAAAAAGTATGTTTCATTGTTTACCATGTGTTGCTCTAACAGAGAAATTCAAAACTGGGCAGTGGAGCTCAGGATGCAACTGTAGTCAAACAGGCCACCAAATGCTCCTGCAACAAAGAGGCAGCATTGTGGGGTTTTTCCTACACAGGCCACCTTCTGCTTTTGGTGTTCCCAGTTTTGGTAACTTTACTCACAGTAGTTAATAAGCTCTTCTGGTGGAAGCTAGAGCCCTTATACAATATGTTTTTCTGAAACTTTGCATTGCTAAGGCTGGTACTTACACAGGGGCTGCCCTGAGGTAATCCCCCTCAGAAAGAACAGGTAAAGAAGATGCAGCTCTCCCTTGGTGAGGCTGAAGTCCTGTAAATCCTCTTAAGATGCAGAATAGAGACAAAGAGAGGTTCTGCCCTCTGTCACTCCCCAGGGGCCATGGTCTTCACTCATCTTTGGCACACCAAAACCACAGAATCACAGAATGACAGACTATTCTGAGTTGGAAGGGTCCCACAAGGATCATCAAGTCCAAGACTTAATTGAATGGCCCATATCAATTATATAGATCTATATAGTTGATCTATAGTTACTGCTATAGATCACAGTGACAGATGTAAGGGGAGAGATAATGTGTGGGGTAATGTTACACAATAATGTGTGTAAGCTTGTTGCTTCTGGGACAGATAAAGAAAGGAGAAACAGAGAGACACCTCTGTCCTTGTAGGGCTGTTCAGTCCATACAATTTTCAGTCCCTGCACAAGCTTCACTTCATGGAAGTACACCCTTGTGGTCTGGGCAAGCTGCATGCAGCCCCATTGCCTGAGAGGCCACAAAAAACCAGAGCCTCAGTGTGAGCTGCAAAAAGCATGAAGATGAGTCCTTGTTATGCACTGCCCTGCTTCATCTGTGCTCACACATGCTTCTCCAAAGGCAGTGCAATAGATGCCACAATGCCAATTCCTGATTGCACTGCTGACAACAAAATTTTACTCACCTACTACACCTCATGTCCCTTCAATGCCCTCCAGCACTACAATTAACAAAAACCTTTTGGCAAACTTTGACAAAATTCTCAACTTGCCACAAGTTGGAGTGGATGATGATGGAAGTCAGCAGCAGTTCACTTTCTGGGCCATTGCATGCTAATCAAGAGATTTACATGGAAGCTCATGCAGAGCCACTAAATCACAAGGACTCTTGCCTTTGCATGTTAATCAAGAGATTTACATGGAAGCCCAGGCAGAGCCACTAAGTCACAAGGACTCTTGCCTTTGCAAGCCAAAAAGCCACAATGAGTGTGTGAGCTCAATTCCCTGACGCTTGTCAAAACTCACTTCCCCAGCATTCTCTCACAGATTTTGCATTAGTTGTTTTCAAATTACAGCTCCTCCTGTAGTATAACCCAATATCCCTGGTTATTTCACTGATGAAAACTTTTAGATCATGGTATTTGCTGTTTCAGCATTTGGTATGGACTTTTCCCTCCTTTCACATATGCATCTAGCAGGATGTTGGAACAGCCAACGTAGTAATAGACGATTTGTTTCTTCTCCAAAGGCAGGAATTTTAGTTCCTACACTCCTCTTCTGAGCTCAAGCCTTAGAAACGTGTTCATCTCACTGTGGTTTCTAGGTTTAATGACAGCATGCTAGTGTGGTCTGGAAGCCATACCTCAGCACACTCTTCACTATAAAAACTTGTGCTCAGCAGCTGAGCAAGAGGATAAAAGGGCCCCTGATGATCCATAAGCCTGTTCCGGCTTGCACTGGAGTACAGCTGTAACTCCCACTGCACACAGCTGGCTGACTGGGGAGCCATGCCCCAACACTAGAAGAAAAGGCCAGAAATGTTTTGCACACAGAGTCTATTCATACCCTCAGTTACAGGAGGGGCCCCTCCACACCTACTTTAACAATGAAGCTTGCACGAGGGCCAGGGCACTGACACTCAAACTATCTGACTAATACTGATGTTGGGAATGGTACTGGCTCCACTTGCAGCTCTCTTGCCCTCTGCTTTAATCTTCTTCTAGCTGACATTTTAATTCACCTGCACATGCCAGAGTGCTTGGTCCCTTCTCCATTTACTGAGACTTAATTTCCATTAAAGGTGGCTGGAAAGAAAGATAGAGAGGGACTTTTCACAAGGCATATAGTGGTAGAACCATGAGGAATGGCTTTGAAATAAGGGAGGGTAGATTTAGATTAGATATTAGGAAATTTACTGTAAGGTTGGTGAGGCACTGGAACAGGTTGCATAGAGAGGTGATGGACCATGTCTGGAGGTGTTCAAGATCAGGCTGGATGAGCAACTTCATCTAGTGAAAGGTGTCTCTGCTCATGGCAGAGGGGTGGAACTAGGTGATCTTTAATGTTCCTTCTAACCCACACCATTCTATGATTCTATGATCATGATCCTGTGACAACTGTATGGGATGCCTGTATGGGCATTCCTGTAATCAAAACAGGTTGCAGCTGTTCTCATCCTGATTTCCTTTATAAGTTTTTCTGTTGCCCTTTCTGATATCTTTGTAAACCCTTAGTTGATTCTCAGACATGTATCCCACTCTCTTCCTCCCAGAATCAGCCCAATTCCTTTTGTTTTCCTCCTGCACTCATTCCCCTTATAACTCCATCTTCTCCTGGTTCAGTTCATCCACTCTATTACCTTCCACTCCACACAGACTCTCGAGGACCTACTTCACCTGGAGGAACTGTTTTCCCCCCACCCATTCCAAGGGAGCAGTGTTTGTCCTTCCTCCCATTTCTGCAGATTATTGATGGGCTGTGGGACACCAGTTGTCTGTCTGCAATGGTAGCAAGGTGGTGGCTGAAGGCAGGACTCCATACAGGCTCTACACTGGTAAGCAACAGGTATGAGCTGTAGAAGGCAGCATGCATGACAGATGTGAGATTTTTGGAGCTCAAAGTGCAGCAATGATATATTGATGCATCACATGTATAACCAGGTACAACCCTGTCAGAAGCAGTGCCAAACATGTTCTTCACAAAAGGTAAGGTGGTAATCAATGCCCACTTTCCTTATGAACAAATCAAGATTCTAAAAGTGGAAAGCAAAATATTTGTAGAAAGGCAAACATATGCAATCAGGAATCAAGCCACTGTATCAGTGGTGGTATCAGCTACCAAAGGTTGCTATCTGGAGTGCTTTTCATTGTCTGGCATACTGTATAGCTGACCAGACTGTAGAAATGCCCCTGCAGTACCTTTTATGTATCGTTTTAAAAGGAGGAGCCAAGGGAGTTGTCTTGCATGAAATGGGAACTTCTGCATTGTAACAGACACCAGCACAGCTCTCCAGGCCTCACATGGGCTTTGCCTACAGCAATGCTGCCAGCTCCAGCATCCTCTCCTTCATCAACCTGAACACTGCTTACAAGGGATGTAAGATGTCTTTCTGTGACATGGATGCTGCCTCTTTCTCCCCTGAGACTGGATGATAAAGCACTTACACCAGAGTCCTCATCTTTAAGGTTAGAAGGGCTACACAGCTTGGAAGCAAACAGCCCCTGTGCTCAGCTGAAGGCACCCATGATGACACAGGAGTCTAGGACATTAGGACAGAGGTGTGATCTTCAGAAAAGGCCAGATCCTTGCCAAGATGTCTCTTAGTCCCTACAGCTCTCAGGAGAAGTAGCAGGAAAAAAGAGCAGCAGCTGTGTGCGCATGCGTATCTGCAGGAGCACTGCTGGAGCAGACGGGTGTGGGTGAGGAGCGTGTGCACCCTGCCCTGGAGCACGCCAGGCTCCACTTGTGCAGCTCTCCTTCCTCTCCCAAGTACACTTAGTGGTGGTGTAAGTCCTCCAGTTGGTGAGGCAGGAGCCACTTGGCCAAGTATGAGCTAGCTCCAGCCCTCTGCTCCCCTGCTCCTCCCCCAGCTTGCTCATGCTTCTGAACACAGAACTGGGAGGCAAACACTCTCGGTTTCATTTTTTTGTCTTCTTCTCTGTCCCCAGTGCTAAAGCAAGAGAAAGTCACTCCTGTGAAACACAAAGTTCCCACCTGTTCAGTTTCACAGGAAGGAGGAAAAAAGGAAGGAGCTATGTGCAGCTGCAACCACACCGTGAATACTCTCAAACATTAAGCCTTCAGATGAAAAAAAATTGCACTCAAAACCATGGCATAAGTTTATCAAAACAAATCTGGGGAGAAACCACAGGCAGAGTTATGTCACCCCCACATCAGCAGTGCTGCAAGAGACCGCTGGGGATAAATCATCTACACCTTGCTGTGGTCAGAACATCCTCTGCCCACAACTTCAGGCAGCAAGTATATTATCCTGATGTCTGCTTACAGCCTTCTTAAGATAAGGCAGGAGTTTCTTACACTACATTGTCAGCTACGAATTTCCAGAAAAGCACTATTTAGGAAATGAGAACAAATTCCTGCTAAGGTAGTACCCACTTTGTACAGCAGGGAGAGACAGAGGCTTTTAAACTCAGGTCAGTAATAGAAGCACAAGTAAGGGGCTATTTTTTGTTGGTGTAAAAGCCTCTATATCATATTAACCCCACTATGCTCCAGTTAATGAAAGGATTTCACGTGATGAAGTGGAGCAGGAGGATATAGGGAGCAGTGCCTCTTTCATCATCACATGATGCAGTCTGGCTTTGCTTAATCACACCCAGACTAAGAAACACTCCTTTCTCAGCCTGCCCTTGCTGGATGACCAAATGTGCTGTCTTGCAGTTAACTTGCTTCTACACTGTCTTCTTGACCCTGAAAGTCTCCCCCTTTTAAGTACTGTCCCCTGATTTCCACTGTTAGTGGCATCAAAGGCCTAAGATAGAAGACTTCATGTATATGGACAAGAGTGAAGAATATAAGGCACCATTCTGGAAGCTTGGTCCAGCAAAGGTCCAAGTCAGACAATTCAAAAGTCGTGTGTCCTTACTATATGCATTTGCAGATGGCCTGACACACGTGTACATGGAACAAAGTGCTGCACACAACATCTGCACAGGAACTGAGGACACATCTTAACTTGCAGAGCAATTTTTCACACCACAGAACTGGTAAATTAATCTTTTCATCTGGAACTTTTAAATAGCTACCAACCACTTGATTTCATGGAATTTCAACCACTCCACTCCATCCATTTTAATGTGATTTTTATCAGGAATGTTTAGGAGAAACTTTAGCATCAGGAAATGTTTGCTTACAATTTTATATGTCAGCATAGTTGCCATTCCAGAACTTTGCAATGGCTTAGAAACAGCAATTCCCCTCTAGGATATTTATTAGACACAAAGTTTTGAAGTAGTTAAGTTCTGGCCTAATTTCATACCATGGAAAAATAATACTATGGGCAGTCAGGAAGTTGTCAAGATACAAAGGAGACAGAACAGGTCTATCTTCCAGGGCTACAAAGTATTAAGCAACACACTGCGGACACAATAATACTTGCAGATGTACTGAAAAGATCTGTTTAAAAAACCCTCCAGTTTCACTTTTAAGGTTTTAGCAAAGTTCAAATATGACAAGATATCCTGGAAAAGGCTCTATACAGTTTCCTTCACCCATGCTTCACCCACCCAGAGTGGGTTTATTTCTTGCCACATAATGTTCTGCTGTGCCAATTTAACTGCAAACAAGCCATGGGGCTTTTCTGTAATACACTTTTTTACACTCTTAAAGAATATACTGATTTTCCATCAAGAAGGTGCATTCATTTTTTTTTTCCCACATACAGCCAAATTCTCACTATGTTTTTCTATTTCTCTACTCCAGCACTCTTACATCATGGAATATCTAATCTTCCTTCAAAGCATTTAAATATTTGCAGGTTGCAGTGCCTGATCCTGTCTGCCAGACAGCCCGCATTCACAACATGGTAATCCTCAAGAACATTAATAATACTACATCAGTCTGATAATTATCAACAATGTCCTCAATGATTTGACAAGCAAAGATCTGGGCTTCTTTTTCATATATTAAGCTTTGAAAAGAGGAGACTTCATGGGTTTATCTCTGTAACTACTGAACTTAAATCTGTTCAACAGGTGGGCTATGATCTGGCATCCAATTTTTTCAAGTCTCTCAGAACAAGGCATTAAGAGTATGCAAAAAGAAGTTCATACAACCATCTGTTTAGTGCAGAATTACTCCTGTAGTGTTCTGTACATGCAATAGATCCTGGAAGGAAGCTTTCCTGACCAGATGAATCTGCTGTCACAGGCCAGCAATGCGGCAGAGGTAACTCCTGTTCCTCTCCCACGGCGTTTCAACACTGCTCTACTATTCTTAGGCCAGAAATATGTGACCCTCACAGACGATGAATACTCTCTCTGTCTCCCCACAGCTTACGAAGTGGACTCGGCAGCAACTTTTGCTGTGCTCCAGGACACATTCTGCTTCATCCCAGTCTGACTTGACGCTGCGGTACTTCCTGCTGTGCTCTCGGAGATCACACACACCCTCCCGCCCCATCCTGCCCTTCCCCCGTCACCACCCCTCGGTGCCCCGGATCCCACCGGTCAGAAAGGACAGAGTGAAAGCCGAGGTCGTAACCAGAAGGAAAAAGTTCAAAAGTAAAAGCCGCTTATTCAGTCCATAAGGCACGGCCAGGCTGACGCTTCTCTGAACTGTGCACGTCCTATCTAGTCCCGGTGCTCCAAGGATGAGGGGGTAGATTTGAGACAGGGCACTGGGGCAGAGCCCTCAGGATTGCCTGGGCTGGCTTCTAGGGAGAAACAGGAGGCGGTTTTGGCTCCGGTGAGCCGTGTCAGCCCGTATCCCCTCCGCAGCAGCAGCAGCCAGAGCAGCTCTCCAGATCTGCTGCACAGCGAAGCAGCCGGGGAGGGCTGTGTGCCCTCCTGCTCTGCGCCTCCGGTTGCTTCTCGGGCACCCTCGTTTGCCGGTGGCCGCCGCCAGTCCCACTACCCCGGAGGAGCGTCCCAGCCCCACGCCGCGGGGAGCGGCTGCCCGCGGCGGGAGAGGCGGCCGCACTCACCATGGCGTTGGAGCAGTTCAGCAGGCACATGACGGCCAGCAGGAACCACCGCCGCCGGTACGTCTTGAACCCGGCCGGCGGCTCCACGCTGCGCTCCCCAAGCAGGCGGGTCGCCTCACCACCCTCCAT
>JBBMKD010000115.1:28679034-28692092 GCA_037834095.1 Argya squamiceps
TGGTTGGCTCCACAGCGATCTGGCTCTCAGTGTTTGAGACAGACACATTAGCCCTCTTGTCTCCTAGGATTCTACAGCAATGAAGTCAGACCAGTTTGCTTAGGACTCAATCTGGTCTTGAAAACCCTCAGCAATGGAGACTGTACAACCTCTTTGGCCAATTGATTCTCCTGCTGGATCAGCCCTAGGATAGATGTCACAACACAGCCCTCAGATAGCGCACGACTCATTAAGCACAACCCTCTGACCTCATTCAAAGTTGGATCAGTTGGCTACACATCCAGATCACAATGTCTTAGCTTAAATACAAGAATGCTGGTAGACAGAGTTGAAAATGTTGCTAAATTCAAGGAAAATGGCATTCATTGCTCTCACCCACCCACAAAAACCATTCTTTTATCAAAAAAGAGCAATCAGGCATGTTCACTGTTATGACTTATCCTTGGTGACCCTGTGCTGATTATTCACAATTGCCTATTTCTCCTTCATGTGTTCAGAAATATCATGCAAGAGAACTTGTTTCATAGATTTTTGGTTTTTTTCCCAGGGATTGAAGTGTGACTGGACAGTCTGCAGTTGCTTGGGCTGTTCTTTGAGTTCTTTTTAAGTGTAAGTGCAACATTTCTACAGTTGGTAGGGATATCCATGGCTCCTCAAAGATGATTGAAAGTGACCTTGCACTGGCATCAGACAGCTGTCTCAGTATCCTTGGACACAGCCCTCGTGTTTCCATGGACTTGTACATGCCGGGTTTCCTCCAGCAACTTCTAACTCACCCGCATGTGGTCGTCTCTCCCCTCCATGAACCCCAGGCCTGAAACCCTAGGAGACCTTGCTGTGTAAAGAAGGCATTAAGTTCCTCAGGTTCGACTCTGTCCACTTTCAGTAAACACCCAGCCTACTCAGTGATCAGATGCCATTTTCCTTGTTCAGCTGCTTACCATTTAGCAGCTGAAGCTCTTTTTGTTACTATTGACAGGCAAGTAAAAATTCCAGCTGAGCTTTTACTTTCCTGACACCATCCCTACATGCCCAGGCAATGTTTGTAAATTCCTCCTTGTAGCCCATCCCTGCCTCCATCTTCTGTATATTCTCTTTTTGCATTGGAGTTCTGCCACAATTCCTTATTTACTCAAGCTGGTCTGCTTATTTGTCTCTTTTTTTCCTGAAAACTGAGATGGCCAGTTCTTTACGCTAGGTTTAAGATTCAGAGATCCCATCACTGCTGGAAAGAGTGGCAGAGTGAAAAGCAGCTCCTTCACCTGCTGTGCAGTGCAAGAGGTAGAACAAGATGTCCTGAGCTGCAGAACTAAGGAGTCAGATACCTTAGGGGTGCACCTTTGGATTGACTAGCCCTGAAGGAAGTTGCAACCCTTTCATCATGGCTGGGGCTTTAGTAATATCCTCCTGCATGGATCATCTGCTTGCTGCTGACACTGCAGGTTTCTGTGCTGCAGTGCTAATAGGTTCTTGTGTCTCTTTAGCCACAGGTCTTCAGGAAACTGTAGGGACTTTCCTGCTGTTAGGAATGCTGTCCCTCTGTCATGTATCACTAAAACTTAGTAACATTCAAAAAAGTAAAGAAAGAAAGGAGAAGGAAATAGGCAAACTTACTAGTTTTGTGCATTCTGTACTATCTAAGGAGCCCACATCGTACCTGAAAGTGTAATTAAAGGCCACGCAGGCTCATTAATTACAGAATGTGTGTATGGGGGTGGAGGTGGAATTAGGATTGCTCAAGCAATTTTTATTCTGGCATTTCCTAATGTTTTAATGTTTAAATTAGCAAGTCTTAATTAATTTTCATTACACAAAAATATGGTGAAAAGTGTGGTTGTTACATAAATGGATCCACTGCCCATCACTTTTTTCTTGCTAGATCTCAAGCAAAAGGAGATTTCCCCAGGGAATCCTGAATTTTGTTTAATCTGGATGTTTTAATGCTAATTAAACTTTGTAATTGTTTGGCTTGTAGCAGAGAGGGCTCTGAAGACTCATTCTGCAAACCTGGAGGCCAGAAAGCATGCTGTTCCCACAGTGCACAGTGTGGAAGGTGAATTGGAGGAAACTAGTTAAATCTTTATGCCAAAGACTGCCATGATACAAGTCTAAGACCCTTCATGGAGCAGATCATAAATTAAAAACAATAGCAAAACCAAAAGATTTCAGAAGGGAGAGCATTAGTTGAGTGCAGAGAGCAAAACAGCAGCAAAGTATCTCCCAGACTGCAAGAGAGTATTGCATATGCAAGTTCCACATTACTGGCAGGTATGGAGAGGTAACAGGAATGCAGAAGTCACTGCACTGGTATGTTTGCAGACTGCTGAACCAGACACTTTCCTCCAGACATAGATTAGCTGCTTGCTTCAACAAACAGAGCAGAACAGGCCAGTCAAATCACGAAAAATATCACGGGAGACAGCAAAACTCATGTCCAACACTCTGGGTAGCAAACCAGTTGTCCAGTGGCCGAATTTCTTCACATTGAGGCAGGTCCTGGGAGTGATTCCTTGTGTTGTCATCACTGGCAGTTGTGAGCCTGGAAAACCAACTGTAAGGGAACTGCGAGCAGCTGCGAAAAGCATGGGAAGCTAAGTCACCTCTGCTGCTCTAAATGCCAGTGAAAGGAAAGTCCTTTATTCAGTCTCATGTCAGAATAATTTTCTGCAGGATAAGTTTAAAAACTTGTCTACACTTTGTCTTGCGGCTCCTTGTGGAGATGTTCCTTCTCCCAAGGCTGAGTACAGACTTGTCTTTGTAGCTATAGCCATTCCTGCAAATGGAGAGATCCAGCCTCACAACAAGTCTTTTTTTTGCCAAAATAAATTACATATGTCTTAGACAATGGACCCTATGAATGTGAAGTAAAAATCTCCTGACTGCTGTAGTCTTTTCTGCTGCCAGTCTTTTCTGAAGCCTAAGATCACTCAAAGAAAGATGTGAAAATTTCCTAATATTTCAGAGTATTTTCTTATTTTGTATTTAGTCATCCTTGAGCTATTGTGTTTCCATTTATAGTTATACCAATTTTTCCCACTTATACAAGATAAGCAAGTGGAATTATAGTTTATCTAAAAAATCTGTCCTTTGTGAACTCACAGCTTCATGAGTGCCTCGAAGAATGAATTTTTCAAGGAACTAAGTGGAAATATTTTAGTTTACTATTTTATTTTATTTTCTGTGTAGAAAGACTTAATAATTTTAACAGCTTTGCAAACATGCATAACTGAAACTATTTCAGAATCATAATACGGGAGTGTATTTCATGCTCCATTTAAAATAAGTGAATGTAAAATCCAAAGAAAATAGGCTAAATTTACATTTTGAAGTAAAAGGAAATTTTAACAATTAGCTTTCCTGAGGCAGCATTGTCTCTTTTCTTTTTTTTTTCTTTTTCTTTTCTTTTTCTTTTTTTTTCTTTTTTTCTTTTTTTTCCTTTCTTTTTCTTTCTTTTTCTTTTTCTTTTTCTTTTTTTTTCTTTTTCTTTTTCTTTTTCTTTTTCTTTTTCTTTTTCTTTTTTTCTTTTTTTTTTCTCTGTCAGAACAAAGTGGTTCACTGGGACAGCAGTGTCTGGGCCTTGTCCCCCAGGTGTGGGCAAGCCTTGGCTTTTTCTCAGAAACATTCCCAGATTTGTCCTTTGTTCTCTGCACAAAGAAATGTGTTAAATGGGAGTTAATGAGTGAAGTAAGGATCCACATATCCCAAACACCATTAGATGCCTGATGGTCCCAGAAAGCAACGGCTACAATTCCAGGTGCACTGCAACAAAGATGAAGATCCGAAGAGATGGTCAGGGCTATCCAGGCAGAGCACACAAGGAACTTCATTAAATCTGCCTTAAGGATACTGTGCAAAGGCCATACCATTATAATTTTTAAATATGTCAAAACATTGTTCATCTTCCCAGAAAGCAGTGACACCTGTGGACAGTAGCTCCCTGTTCTCCCTTTCTATCTCCTTCTCTCTCTCTCCCCTCTTCCTCTTTCCTTTTCCTTCTCTCTGCAAGAAAACAAAAAAGGTGGGATGATTTATCTGGGCCTTTCATGCATATTGGTCATCTTAGTTCAATTTCTAGTGTTTGGAAGACCTGTTTTGTGGTAATTTCAATTTCTCTTCAGGGCAATTTATCATGTAATTGGATGCACATTCTGTTATATGCTCCTTCAGCTGGACATTTATCTGGAATGGAATTCCCGTCCTAAACCTAATTCAAAACACCAAAGAGGATGTTGTCATTTTTGATTGCTAATAACTACACAGTTCTCAAAAAACTTTTTTAGTTTTGCCTTTCAGTAGTCAAATGCAATAATGTATTCCTTCTGCTTTATACATATTTGCAGATATAGAGAGCAGCTGCAATTATACAGGCTGGGTGAGGCATATATAGGCTGGCAGAGGATTTTAGACAACAAAGGTCAAAGGTCTGCAAGGTTATTTCCCTCCTCTTCTGTTTTGCCCATATCTGTGCATGCCAGAAATCTCCAGCAGGGGACTTAATCTCTCTGCAGGAGGACGCACAGTATGTTCACACACCCACAATACATGCATGCTTGCTTTACTCCTGGCCTTGTGCTGTCAGTTTGTGTAATTGGAAAAGAGCAATTCAATATTTTTATTACACAGTGGCAGCAGAAAGTGGTATGTCAAAACTTCATAGAAGTTCAGAATTAACCCGTTTAGGGAGTAATCTCGGTCTTTCTTTTGTTTCTGAAATAGCTGCTGACCAGTAAGACATAAAACAAACCAATTGGGCCTAAACCAGCCCAGAAGGATGAGAAATGGCAAAGTGATTACGTTTGTCATGCAGGCAGTCAGCGTTACTGAAAATGAGAGCTAGCAAGTATTTGTGAAAGGACAATTTGCTTAGTGCTGCACTAGAAGACCCATCCCTTTGCCAGGCGAAAAGTCTGTGATTTTGTATGCGTTGACCTGCTTCAGTCATGCTGGGTAGAAGGCTGGAAATCCCAATGGCTTTGATGTCATATAAATTTTGTAAAAACTGGTCTCCAGAAAGATGAGAAGGAAGACACAGTGCTGTGTATAAGGGAATTGTCAGGTATTGTGTCTTCTGGTGAGCTCTCAAAAGCTCAGGAGCAGAGTTAAGGTGGGCAGTTGATGCCCTGTCTCCTGTTCCAAGCCAGCCAAGGCACACGCTCTCCCTTGGCCCTCTCCACTCAACCAAAAAGAGCTCAGGGTCATGAGAGACACTCTAGGTCTTAGAGGGAGACCAAAAGAAAAGATTCATGTGGTAGAGTGGATACTGGGAAGAAATGCATGAAAAATACATGGTTTCTGCAGAAACACATATTTATTTAGATTTGTATTACACCAGGCCAGAAAGTAAAAACCAGATGGTTAAAAAAACTTGCCTATTTTCTTGCTGCTTTTTTCAGCTTTAATGATTCTTGTTTCACAGTATCAGAGTTGTTAGGAAAATACATAGGGCAGAGTTTAGGTCTGTCTTCAATTTTTTTAGACTAGGATAGTATTTCACGAAGAACCTCTTCTGTGTTCTCATGCTGAATTTCATAGTTGCTTCCCACCTTGAGCAAATACCCAGTTTTTTTTTCCATGCATAACTAACAGATCTGAAGACAGAATTATTTAATACGGATCCCAATTTTTACGGTTTTAAATTCTCTTTATGGCCCTGCAGAATCACTGAAATGCTTTAAAGATCAACTCCTATTAGAACTGTATCCACCAGAGGCTGATTTGTTTTCTATCCTGTGCTGTCATACATGCTAATATAGCTGAAAATTCAATTCAATGTTCTCAGCAGCACAAATTTTTAAAATCAAAATAGTTACAGAAAACTTTAAATACTTTCGGGGAATAATTAGCCTCTGTGTAAGTGATGGGGGTTTATATCCTGTGGCTTGAGACTGGGAAGCTGGAATTATCACCTGACTTTGAAAAACTCATAGACTGCATGGATGGTAAAACTTCTATGTGACAGACCCGAACAATTTTTTATTCCAGCAGAAATAATGAGATTCATATTTGACTGTCATTGTGGCTTTTGCACATGCTGAAAAGAAACACTGTAATGTGTTACCCAGAGGAGTTGTTCATACAAAGAGCATGGGATAAATTACATACTACAGAGGGCAGTGAAGGTAACCTGTGTAGAACTGGTTGCTTGTAAAACAAAGGTCAACTGTGATAGCAGAACCAATGCAGCCATTCAGGCTGGTGCTGCAGTATATTATGCTGACTCATCACTAATGTAAAGAGGAAAAAAAACCTACACAAATAATTTATTTTAGTATATTAATGCTCTAAAATCCAGCTGTTCAGTTCCACATTGAACATATCAATTGCATTTTTAGGTGAGCTTCCTTGTGGACTGAAAGGTTTAATGTAAGGGGGGAAGCGTGTGCACTCATTTCATAAAGATGAGGTTGCTTACTTCTCACCTTTTTTCACCCAGAAAATAACACTCTTGCAACAAAAGCATGCCCTTACCTTTCTCATGTCAGAAGTACTGTGAATTGCAGCAGGAGATGCTGTTGCCTCCTCAGACACCACATTCCCACACTGGAAGAAGCAGCTTCCTGCTGACAATAAATCAAGGTGCTCTCCTCTGCTTTGTCTCCAAGCATGACTTCAACTGTTTAGTCTGCCTAGTTACTGAACAGCCAACGGGATATAAGGAAATTTTATTTGTTGAGGTAATCTTCTGATTTGGCACTGAAATCAAGAAAGAGGACCAATAAAAAAAAGTTGAGTGGAGAAAGCTGTGTCTTCATTAAATTTCTCTTACATGACTTACTGAGCAGAGAAGCTGTCTGAAATGGGCCACAAACTACAAGAGGCTTGCAGACTGTCTGGCTTTTGTGCTACACCATGGTATGCTCACAAGCTGTCCTTGCAGTCAGCTGCTATACACTCATCACTTCTGACTGGTGCAATTTTTTTATATTCCTAAATTCTCCTTGGGCTGGGGATAAGACTGTAGCTTCTAATAGCTTTTTGTAAAAACATATTGGCCAGGTTTTCTCCTCTGATCCATCTAAATCTTTAGCAGTCTGCATTTTATTTGAAAGATTAGGTTTCCCTCTATATTGGAATAAGTATTTCGAACACCTTTGAGAAAGCAAAAAGCCATGTCTCTACAATTTAGCATTTCTCCCACCTTTTCATTTTCCTAAGAAGTATTTTGCGTAAGAGTTACTGATATCATTCTTAAAACCAAACCCATTCATACATTCAAACTTGACTAATTTTCTTTTTTGACCTCTGACTATCTTATTGCAGTGTTGGCAGCCTCAAAGCTTGACCTATTACACTAATTCTATTGTGAAAAGTATAAATGTTTTCTTTATTTAGGTCCGACATCTAGGTTCATTGTAATAAAAGACTTTGTAATAAAATAATCACTGAAGATCTCAGGGAGATTTTCAAGCATGTATTTAGGTCCTGTATTAATAGTTCATGTTCTGTTCTTTAATCTGGTTTTCACTGGGTAAAGTAGCACTATTTCAAGTGACAGCATACCTCCTAATTAAGGAAATAAAATACTAAGTAGGATTATATCAGGGAACAGTAAGTATGCTAGATAATGTTCAGTGTTTAAACTAGGGTAAGTATCTGCAAGCCAATAGTGAAGAAACTGTGAATGGAGACACCTATTATAATGAAGACTTTTGGCAGGGGAAGAAAGCAAAATCCAAACAGTATGGACATCCTCTTGCCAAGAATGTTCACGTGGAACTAACAACAAATACCACTCAAACCAAAGCTTCTTGTGCTCTATGACACTGGCAAAGTTTTGCCTGTCTTTTTTGAAGGCCTTCTCCTGCTGTGGATTGTTCTGGATCACAGGGTCAAAGACACGAATTGTCTGCCTTGGAAACATGGTTGAAGAGCCATGGAATAAGAGCCAGTCACGTACTGGCAGTCAATTCCCCTTTGACCTGTAGCTCAAAGGCACATCAGAAATGCAATTTAACTAATCTCATTAATAACATGATGAAACTCATGCCACACACATTGGAGGGCAGCTGTTAAAAGCTAAAACTAATTTCCATGAAATTGTAGGAGTTTTCCATAGTCCAAGTGCAGAAAGAAGTACTATTTTAGCATGTTTGTCATATGTTGCTGATGTCAAATATCTGGAAAAAGTATTTGGTGTAATGTGCCCAATTTTCAAGATGAAAATATCTGACACAAGTGTGTTGGTTGTAATTTAGCCATAGAGGGTTTGGATGTGAAGTTGCCTCCCTCACTGCAGGGTTAGTTTCCATCTATCTGTCTACACATATATAATGTCTCTTGAGCATGAATGAAGGCCACAATCAAAGTCAAATCTCAGGGAGATTTCTGCTGGAATTTAAAGAAAACATTCAGATCTATCCTTTAGAAGTCTGCAAAGGTAGATGGAAACAAACTAAGGTCTCTAGGCTGCTGCAGCACTACTGATTGAGAAAATGAAGGAAAGCTTTCCAAATCTGCTGCTGCATCCCCTCTGAAGAGCATGCAGGAAGCCTGGCTTGCATTTTAAACCAGGAGCAAAAGCACATGTCATAGCAATGAATCCTTTTGTACAGCAAAAGCACTTATGTCCACCATATCCTCCTTAAAAGGACTTCTAACTAGGTAATTTACAGGCCTGGCCTAAGTGGGAAAATGCCTATTATAAAAGTCTGCTCTGATCTGAGCAAACTGGGAAAAGAGCAACCTTCAGGCAATTGCACATCTGGTATGGCAATGTGGTTTATAATTTCCTTTTTCAGATAATGCCATAATAGCAAAACATGAGCATGTCTACTGGTTAGCCCCACATCTGCCTGACCTAAACATTCAGTAGTGAAGAAAATATAATCCCTATGCTTTCCATTTTCATTAATGCTATTCAGATGGTAAATCACTCATTTAGGGTAAATAAAATGTGAACTTGATCATTGTCTCCTGGACATTAAGCTTTTAGGATCTCTCATTTGATTTTGACATTATTTCCAGAAGTCTGAAATTTTATTTATGCATTCAAGAGGACTTTCTGGGAAAAATCTTACATCCACTTGCAGTTATGTGTACTGCGAGAACTAGTTCTCGCTGCAGAGAGATCTGGACTGCAACAGGGTAAGGAAACCCTAATGCCCATTTGCAGCAATATCTGCATTGTCCAGTGTGTTTTCCCTTATGGGTATTATTACTCAGACTCATGCTTGGCATAAAATTTGACAATGTATTGTTGCCATACCCACATCTCTAAATCATTCCATGTTCAGGAATTTTTTCTCTTGCCTCTATTTAATGAGTCAGTGGTTGAATTATGTTTGTTTAATTTATGTCCAGCAAGAATGACTTGTTAGGCTATTTTTTAGCATCCTTTTGAACAGGGTTCATCGTACAGAGGAGAATGACAAGATTGTTTTTGTTGCAAGAACATTAAAGAACATAATAAATTAGATCAGCCATGCCCAGGTAATTTCTGCATATGATCTGTAAAACTGCTCTTTAAAGAAATTTCAGGGCAGGAATGTATTTGTTCAGATTAACAATGTCTCAAAGGGTATGGAAAATAAACTAATACCAGCTCCTCCTATCTCAACAAATGTTCCGCCTCTGATGTGCAGCCTGTTTTTCCTGCTGGTGGTTTGCTGTGGGTGGGTATGGGAGGATGTTTGGAGCATGGAAATGTTATTACAAAGGCAAGTCAGGACTCCAGAAGCCAGGGCTCCTAAAGCCTATGGTGTTTGTGGGGGTTTCTCGTGTTTGTCACTCTGGCTGCACTTGTCTCTTCTCCATGACCCTGCCAGCACAGTGCAGCTCTGACCCCTGAATCATGCTGCCTGTGAGCCTGTGGACTTCTGTTTTGCCTGTCTCACCAGTATGTCCCAGACACTGATCATAGCTATTTCCTTGAGGCCAGATGGTGGTTCAGTCTCTGCAAAGGGCTTCCTCCCACAGACAGGGACAGCAAAAAAGGAGCTCCTCAAGAACTGTCCCATCATCACCAAGCAGTTTCTCTTCCTCCACAACAATGTAAAGCTACCCTCAGCATCAGAACTAGCCTCCGGAGAAGCAGCCTGCGTCACTTGAAAGAAACCTTTAACCTGTCTCAGCTAGGAGTCTGTGTTTTCTGAGCTTCTAAGGTTTGGGATCTCCTTGATCCCTCAGGTCAGGCCAGGAAATGCATGGAGCTTCAGCCCATGGTGGGGCAGCTCTGCTCTGCAGCTCAGCATTCCATGCTGAGGTGAGCACTTCACCACTATCACACCCCCTTCATCTTTCTTCTGAGTCTGAGCTTCTACCAAGTGACTCCAGCCTGTCAGGAAATGCTTCATCTTGCCCCCACCCTGCCTTTGCAGCTGGTAGAGATCTTGCTGGGCTCTGGCGTAGAGCAGGAGTAAGGAGCTGAGACCTCCTGACCTGGGATTTGACTGGGCTCTGCACAGGGAGGAGGGCTGTCTTAGGGTGGCTGCTGACAGCACCTCCTCATTGCTGTGGTGGGGATCACAGCCTCACGGGAACACAAAACAAAAGCTGAGGGTGGCAGGGGTCTCTGGAGGCCAGTCCCACCCCCCTGCTCCAGCAGCGTCACTGAAGGTCAGTTCCCCAGGTGGGATGTGAGTGAGCTGGATTTAATTGCAGAGAGAGTTTACATTACACAGTCTGCAAACTCTGCAATTAAAGGCAGCTAGTGGCTCCAAGACTCCAGACAGTAATTATATGTGGTTTCTCACTTCCCCATCATATGAGAACTGATGCTGTGGGTTTGCAACAATCAGCCCTTGCCACTCCAAGGAAGGAGCTATCTTGTTTTCTCCTCTTGTATGGTTGTTTGTAAGTATTTTTTCTCTAAAATTATTACAGAAGAGCTGAGTTTGAACCATGGGATTTCCTCTGCTGAAGTGATTGATTTTAATTTCTCAAATTCAAGTCTTAGTCAAGCTACTTAGAATGCAATAATAACCGATCATTTTTGAAGTCCAGCTCCAAATTCAACAGTTTACTTAAATAATCTGAAATTATTTCTATGGATTTTTGTGTCTAAAATTATTTCTGTCTTTTTTAGAAAAGAAGTTTCAGAGACAACTTTAGATTAATTCCTTAGTCCTGAAAATCATTTGTTTCAATGGAAATGGATAGCATTTAGATCATTGTACAAAGACAATTCTTTGAGCAGTTTCTAAAAGGTACTGACAAAAATTTGAAATAATATACTTTTATCAGTGTTTAAGTATTAGTATGGAGTGTGCAGATATTCCAGGTAAAAGTTAGGGAGCCTTTCAGTGGTTTTCTCATGGACAAGAAAGCCCTCTGCCCTGGGCAGACAAGCAATGGGACAGTATTCATTTTATTGTGCTGGACTCTGGATCACTCTTTCACACATCAGCATTTGCCAGAAATGAAAACCAAAATTAATTTAAAGTACAATTATTTAAGGGATCTCATGGCATAAAATAGATTACAATTTTAAACCTGTCACTTTTTTACCTCATATGAGGCCAAAGAAAATCAGGTACAAGGGCTTAAGGTACAAGACAATAGAGAGAAATACATCTAGCCCAGCATTCCTTGAGGACAGTTTTAAAGAGTATTCTCCTGCCGGGCTGCCCCAGTGTTGAGGAACTGTTCTATACACTGATTCTGTGCCACTCTTTGATGTCTCCTCTTGGAAAAAACAGTATCTGGTACACAAAAGCTACTCACTCAAGAATTTCCCAGTCAAGTTCAGGACAGCACCAAGGCCAGTGCTTCAGATGGCTCTAATGGACTCAGCTGCCTGGACTTGCTTCTGTGCCAATTCATCCCAAACTTAGGTGTCTTTCTCCTTGCATCAGCACCAGTGAGCCTGGCTGCATCTGGAGACTTGTGTCCAGTTTTGCCTCCTTGGAAATGGGCAGCCACTGACTCCATGGAAAAAGTTCAGCAGTTGCCACAGAGATAGAGAAGGTGATGGAGCACAGTACATCTGGAAAGGGAAGGAGAAAAGACTTTTGTTCAATCTGGAGACAAGAAGGGAGAGGAGGACTCTTTTGGATGTCGTCAACTTATTTGTGGTGGGAAAACAGAAAGGGAGGAGACAGACTCTTCTCTGAGGTACAGAGGGACACCACCAAAGATACTTGCCAGAGACCAAAGGGGTCCCTTATTCTCCAGCAAGATGCTTGACTGAGGAAGAGAGATACTGAGAAGCCATGGGATCTCCACTACTGTAGATCTTCCCTGCTCTACTGAACAAGTCCTGAGGCACCCTGGTTCAGCTGGCACTCCTTTAACCATGGATCTTAAAGGTGTGATGGGGCAAGTGGTAGATCACAGACCTCCAAAGGCCTCTTGTGAAAAAAATATTCTACAATATTATGTCGCAGCTTTCTGAACACTGTTTCAGCTCATTTTCCTGAAATATCCTCTGCAATCTGTTAGCATTCCGGAGCTAACAGGAGATAATTTGTTGTGAGGCTTCTTTGTCCTGAAGCTGTAGTATTGGTGATGATTGCCCTGGTGGCAGGCCACCAAGTGTATTTCAACTGCCTGTTCCTCATGAAACTAGGATGCCTTGATTTATCCTGATTTCAGAAGCTAGTAGTGTTTTTAAAAAAAGATTTTTAATGTGCCATGTTACAGCCAGGCAAATAAGCTGGGATTCTTACAAGTAAAGCTTTAAGAAAGCCTTACAGGAATAAAGGGGGTCAGAGGCTTCTGCAAGTCAAGCTGGATGATGGCTATTGTAGAGAGCTAAGGAAAGTTGGTGGTAGAACTTGTAGTAGCATCACCAGGCAAAAGCAGGTACAAGGAAAGACTAATGGCCTAGTCCAGGGAGGAAAGAAGCAGAAGATGTTTATGAACATACTACTGGAGAAAACAAAACAAAACAAAAACCAGCTTAGTGAGGAACAGGATAGACTTGAAGTCTAGCACAGGTTTATGCTTTTAATTTATCACAAAGATGGAATACTATCTGTTTCATGGTGTAATGGTTTGAAAGCAAAACAAGTGAGAGGCTCCAAGTCAGAAATACAATTTAATAAGAAAAAAAAAGTAAAATAAAATAAATGCAATAATACAAAAGACCACTTGACAGAGTCAGAATACAACCTGAGTGG